>OY728156.1:919277581-919902581 GCA_963277665.1 Viscum album
GGAGAAACAATAATCAATAAACAAGGAACATGTATAACAATCATTTCCAACAATAAATATTCCATGTCCTACTACAAGTGAAAAAGTGAACCAAACCACAAAATAAAGACAACAACCAAAATCCCAAAAATGGTCCCAACTCCAAGTATGGATCCTCCACCAAGTGCTTCTCATGTCCACTCATCTATCTAGCAAGGACCCTTTCCCTTCTCCTGACCTACAAACATGAAGTTTTCTCGAGTACCCAATGGCGGCCAGAGCAGGGTGCGAGTATATCTCAGTAGGCCACCACCAATGGTGTCTAAAAAATATCTATTATGAACAGGTAGTTCATGAAAAAGGAATATAAATGATAATTTCCAAGTAATTATTTAAGGTTCCATTAACCAGTTCAGAGCCAATGTGATTTCCACTTCCATTACTATTCATTACACACCAAATATCATCACATACCATTTCATCACATTTACATGGGTTAATCACAAACATTATGTTACATGGGTCTAAGGACAACAATCAAAACAAGAGGGTAAACATATTGTTATCCTATCTCACTAGGACTAACCCCCTCATAGAAACTATATCCTCACCTTGAAGACTCGGTCTGGGTTGATGCAACCGTTAGGAAAAGAGATCCTCAGTCCCCATTCCTAAAAAGTGCATTTAGGGTGGAGTTGAGAGCATCAGTCTTTACTCGACCCGTGGTTGTAGATCCTTAAGTCATACCCCACACTACCAAGCCATGTGCACATGCTTATATATATAAGTATCGTTCAACCCACCATACCATCGCCCGTTGACAAACACCATTAACAACAAACAGTGTGGGAATTCACATTATTCCTTAACTCCTTAACACGTTGCCACTTCAAATCATTTATCCATTTACCCAATTCCAATGTGTTATGCCTATCTCACTATGCATTCAACACAAAACTCATATTCTTTCCAATTATGGTCTTTAATCAGTTCACTCATTAACCCATTTAACCTGTCCATCATTTCCATGAATCAGCCATTGAACCCATTCCAAATAACCTGTAGGTTATTGCCAAGTCTAGGTGCATCACTAAACTTCTATTCCAAGTTCAACTAATCCTGCCAACATATTCTTCAAGGGATCTACCATTTATTACAACAAGGTCACTTGTTTAATAACAAACCCTAAGACTGGGAAAATCTGGCACACCCCATGGATGGCCCCAATTATTTCAAGTCATTCTCAACGCATCCCATGGGGATATTGTGGGTTCCCATTTACCATTTTTAAGAATCCTTTATACCAAATTCATCTAGGTTGATCAAATATCATCAAAAGGAAACCATGAGCAAAGCCACACAGGCATAAATCCACCATCAAATTATGGGATAACATTTTTAGATCACCAACCACAAAACCGTAGTGGAACACACACTTAATCGAGTCCTTAGACCACAATATGACCATCATTTGGAGCTTCAACCTAGAACTCACCCAAAAGATAGGGGTTTAGAGCTTCAGAACAAGAGGGAGAGAAGATACAAACCCTAAACCAAAAAGAGATGCAAGGATGGGATTAGCCCTACCCGGAGCTTTGATCCGCATCCAATGGCACCAAAATCGCCTTCGGAATGAGGGAGATCGACCTCTTGGAGCTCTTGGGAGATTTGGTTCTTTCTTAGGGTGAAGAGGGTGGAATGGAGAGGAAATCCTGAGTGGGTTCTTAAAATCTCAGGGTGGAAATTTTGTAATTTACCAACATTAAGAGGCCACACGGTTTGGCGACACAGTTTGATAAATAGTGCACAAACCGTGTTCATGCTATTGTCTGGAGGAGGATGGGTTTCATGGTTTACCTGGGCAGGCCACACAGTTTTCCTTTGCCGTGCGTAGGTCGTGCGTCCAGGCTTGTCTTGCCCAGCTCTCCTTTATTTCATGCCTGGAGCCCCTGAAACACCCCAAGACCTCTCAATCTTTCTAAAGACATACCTGGAATCCCAAAACAAGGGATTCTACCAAACATAATGAAAACATACCCATCCAAATTTGGTATCTTACAACCTCCCCACCTTATAACGGCTCTTCCTCGAGACAAGTTTGAAAAACACATTGATCCACCGAAGAGAAGGGTTCGGCCCACTGAGCCCGCATATCTGTTTCCCTCTCTCAAGTTTCTTCATGAACTTTCCCATGATTCCATAGTACTCGCACTAATGGAACAACCATGCCTCACAAGACCTTTTCAGTACAATCCACCACATGAACCAGATGCTTCTTAAAAGATGCAACAACCTCAATCTCCACATCCTCAAAATCAACCACGTGAGATGGGTCAGGGTGATACCTTCGACGATGCGACATGTGAAACACATCATGCATCCCACCATATTGTTGTGGAAGATCCAATTGGTAAGCCACAAGTCTAATCCTCTCCACAATCTCAAGAGGTCCCACATACCTGGGTGCCAACTAAACCTTCTTTCGAATCCGACGGTGACCCAACCTTTGCGACACCCAAAGGAACACTTTATCACCCATCACAAACTCAAGTGGACTACGCCTCCGATCTACATAAAACTTCTTCCTACTCTGATCCATAGTCATCTGCTTCCTGATCAACATAACTCTCTCTGAATTTTCCTACACGAGACTTGGCCCCAATAATTCAGATTCACCAGCCTCTATCCAACACAATGGATATCTACGTGGCCTCCCGTAGAGTGCTCAAACGGTTCCCTCTAAATCGTAGCCTGAAAATTGTTATTGTAGTAAAACTCAACTAAAGATAGTTGCCTCTCCCATGAACCACAAAATTCCAATAAAAATGCTCTTAACATGTCATTAAACACTTGGATCGTACGCTCTAACTACCCGTCCTTCTGCAGGTGGAAAGCTGTACTCAAAAAAACACCAGCGTACCAAGTGTCTTCTGTAACCCTTGCCAGAAATGCGATGTGAAACAAGGATCTTGGTCCAAAACAATGGTCTGAGGAACACTGTACAACCATACTATTTCCCAAACATGCAGCTCACCCAACTAGTCGACTATAAAGGTCTCCTGAATCGATAAGATATGAGCGACTTTTGTTAACTGATCCACAACCACCCAGATTGCATAATTATTCCGTGGAAGCCTCGGAAGACCCACGACAGAATCCACTGTTACATAATCCCACTTCTATTATGGAATGGGAAATGGATGCAAAAAACCACATGGGCGTTGATGCTCGTCCTTCACCTGCTGACAGGTAAGGCACCGTGCCATAAATCCCTCAACTTCCTTCTTCATTCCAGGACACCAAAACTGCCTTCAGAGATCACGGTACATCTTGGTCAATCCAGGATGCACTACCCACATTGATGCATGGAACTCACACATCAACTCTTCCCATGCACACTTTGTGACAACAAAATAATCATGAAAACAAACAACACCATCCACACTAACGACCCAGCTAGAAGGTAGCTCCCCAGCTTTAAGCTTTTCCTTCATGATCAAACACTCAGGATCATCAAGATGACCTTCCTTAACTCAACTCAGAAGCATCGAACCCATCATTAAGGAATAAAGAGTTACCTGACCAATCTCCTCTTGCACCTCCAGGTGCATCTCTACAAACAAATCCATCACCTTCCACTCAGTGTTGGACTCCTGAACCACCAGATTTTGAACCTTCCTGCTCAGAGAATCATCAACACTGTTTCCCTTTCCCGAAATGTACACCAACTCGAAGACAAAAGACTAGATATATTCAACCCATCTTTGTTGCCGAATGTTTAGATCCCATTGTGAGATGATGTACTTTAAACTCTAATGGTTAGTAAAAACAGTAAATCGTTCTCCTAATAGATAGTGCCTCCAACACCTCAAGACGTACACTACTGCAGCCAACTCAAGGTCATGAGTGGGATCGTTCCAATCATGGGGTATCAAATTCCTTGACCCATATGCCACAACCCCCTCATCCTGCATCAACATAGCCCCATGTCCAACTCCGGACGCATCACAAAACACGATGTAATTCTTACCCGGCTTAGGTAATATCAAGATAGGTGCGCTCGTCAACCACTTCTTAAACTCTTGGAAGGCGTTATCACAAGCCTCATACCACTCGAACATGATTCCTTTCTTTTTCAAGCCTGAGGGTGGTGCTTCCAAGCTAGATAAATCATGAATGAACCTTTGGTAATACCCAGCCAAACCCAGAAAACTCCAAACATTAGAAACACTCTTGGGCTGCTCCTAAGATACAACTGCTTGCACTTTCTCTGGATCCACTATCGCCCTTTCCTCCAAGATGATGTGACCCAGAAAATGCACCTCACCTATCTAGAAAAGACACTTTGATAGCTTGGTGTATAGCCAATTATATCATAGTGTACCGAAGACGATGTCAAGTTGTTAGGTATGGTCGTCATGAGTTTTCAAGTACACTAAGATGTCATCAGGAAAGAAAATCACATACTGATCTAGATAGGGATGAAATATTCGGTTCATCAAAGCCATAAACACCGCCGGTGCATTGGTCAAGACGAAAGGAATTACCACAAACTCAAACAACCCGTACCAACTTTGGAAAGCTGTCTGCAGTACGTCAGAAGACCTCACCCTTATCTGGTAATAACCTGACCTCAGATCAATCTTATAAAACACTAATGCACCCATCAACTAATCAAACAGGTCATCAATTCTAGGAAGAGGGTACCGATTTTTCATATTCATCTGATTCATTTTTCGATAGTCAACACACAGCCTCAACGACCCATCGGCCTTTTTAGAATAAATAACAGGATATCCCCAATGAGACATACTAGGATGGATAAACCCCTTATGCTCCAAATGTTCAAGCTGAACCGTTAGTTCATGGATTTCTTCCAGTTCCATTCGGTGTGGTGGAATGGAAATTGGCTTCGCTCTCGGTAACAACTCGATCGTGAGCTCGACATCCCTCTCGGATGGTAACCTTGAAAAATCCTAAAGAAACACATCCTGAAACCGATCCAGCATGGGAGGAAAACTAGATTGTTTGCCTCCCACATCATCATCAAGCATTAGACACGCCACTTGAGTCATGAGTCCACTCATCTGTTGAAAAAACAGCCCTGCACTTCCTACTCGAACATCCAATTCTCCACGATGGACAGAAGTGTCACCCTCAAGTGACCTGAACGATACATTATGATGATAATAGTCTCTGTGCGCCTGATACAACACCAACCAATCCATTCCCATGATTAGTTCAAACCCTGACATTCGGAGAATGAAAAAGACCCACAAAAAATGATACCCAGCAAATTCAAAGGCACATCCCTTGAACTGCTTGATATCCTCAACCCGCACCCCCAACAGGGTGTCAATTGACATAACTCCATAGACCCTCTCCACTGGTAAACTCCGCACTACCACAAGTTGAGTAGAAAAAAGTGTGTGGAACCTTTATTAAACAACGCCCTAGAAAACAAAGAAGATACAAGGATCGTACCTCGAACAGTTGATGGTCCAGCCTCGTCACCACCAGGCGCAAACTGAACTACCTGAAGCTGACCTGCCCCTCTACCTCGGGCCCCAGCCTAAGCACCCAGTGCCACACTGCCCTGCTGGCATGAGAAATCTTTCCCTAGAGTTCCACGTCCACTGCCCCTGCCAGTACGGCCCGTGGACCTCCAACTACCTGCCTGATACGGGGCAACTAATCCCCTTCCTGTATCTAGTACCTGCTTTTCATCATCATGCTCACCCGTCTGCCAAGGGTTCTTGCAGAACCTCTTTACATGCCACATCCTGCGGCACGAATGACACTCAAATGGAGGTCACAGACACTAACCACGCATATGCCCTAGACTACCACACTGATAACATAACACCTGCTTCCCACTCTGAGAGGCTAAACCTATCTTCTTACCACCTTGCTGGAAACTTCCCAAATGGCCCTTCTGACCTTCGGAAGATGCACCACTTGACTGCCCTTAAGGCATGACAAGCCCACCACCGAAAGCTCCCTTCAGGTTCCCTTCACAGATGAGTGCCTGATCCATCACCTCTGAAAACCTCTTCCAGCGGATGATATTTACTTGAGACCTGATCTCATGTCTCAACCCATCCAGGAAACGCTTTTCAACCACTTCCTCATCCCCTGATAGCACTGGGACAAAGCGTTGAAAATCAGTGAAGTGACTAGCATAGTCCATCACCGATTGTGATCCCTGAGTCAGGATCATAAACTCTGCAGCCCGCTCCTGCCTCAATGTCTCTGTGTAGAAATACTCCAGGAACGTTTCATCGAAAACCTTCCACAACATCCCCTCATCCTACTCGACCTGAGCCTAAATGTCCCACCATCATCTTTCCTGGCCCCATAATATATAAACGTCCAGCTCTACTTGCTTTTCAACAGGGGTCTCCAGATGATCCATTATCATCTAGATAGACTCTAACCAGAACTCGGCTACCTCTGGCCCACCCTCTCTAGTGATGGTCGGAGGGTGCTGCAGTTGGAACTCCCTGGTCAGCTCAAACATACTCGGTGCAACCCGCCCTGGGTCCCGATCCATCATCTGCATAAGGCAAGCCACGTTCTCCCAGAACTAGTCTTATTTACCTTCATTGATCACCACATTTTTGTGCTCTTCTACAAGAGGAGTTTTCTCAGTAACATCCTCTCATTTTCCAACTGGTAATCGACATAGTGGTTGAATTTCTCTATATTTCCAAGCATGGGATTCACGCATACCATAAAAGTTTCTTGAATTTATAAAAAATCTCTTTACTAGCTACAAAAACCCATTTTCATATACTAATTCAACAACATTAACTCCTAAAATTTACCGCCCTGACCATCCCTACTGCGGGAAATGGTCCACATGGGGTAAACAACCATGCACTACCACCAAACTCACACAACATTTTACTTCCATTAAATATTTTCCACTTCATTTAAAATCCTATTATCTTGTAAAAAATCATTTACCCATGTATTTAATTTCATTCTTATCTTTTTTTTTTGTTTCATGAAATGCATGATGCACCCTACTTTACTTCCTCACACACCCACCCCATGCATGTGCATAACACAATGCATGTCACTTATCTCGCTAGGTGCCTACAATGATGCATGAATGAAAATACTCGTGTCGTTAAGGCCACGGGTCAAATATCATAAAACAGTCAAATCCAACCACATGTGAATCACACAATGGTGAAATATCATCATTTGTAACAACACACAACCAAGAACAACATTTCCCACCCAGGGTGACTTGGGTTTTCCATCATACACGGGTTAGCTACTCCTAAGCATGAGCTCATTTACCAAGGCCCAACACATCTAAACCCCTGTAAACCTATCCAAAATAACAAGACCTCAGAGAAATAGAAGAAAGACCTCCTCTGTTACCACTTTGTAATGTCCTCGACCCAGAAGCCACTAAACTGGTGCTCTGAGCCGGGTAGTTACATAACCTTAAGTGCGTCTCCCCATACGCCAATGGTTTCTGACTAGCAGCGGGGGTCTTTGTGGTCAAGTGGGGAGACTATACCCCCTTTTTATCATAGTAATCCTAAACAGAAATAAACCAATAGTGGAAACAATAATCAATAACAAAGTAACATGTATAACAACAATTTCCAAAAATAAATATACCATGTCCTAATACAAGTGCAATAGTGAACAAAAGCCCAAAATAAAGACAACGGCCAAAATCCCCAAAAAGGTACCGACTCCAAGTCCGAATCCTCCACCAAGTGCTACCCATGTCCACTCAATTATCTAGCAAGGACTCTTTCCCTTCTCCAGACCTGCAAACATGATGTCTTCTTGGGTACCCAATGGTGGCCCGAGAAGGGTGTGAGTACAACTCAGAAGGACACCACCAACTGTGTCTACAAAAATATATAGTATGAATATGTAGTGCATGAAAAAGTAATATTAATGACAATTTCCAAGTAATTATTTAAGGTTCCATTGACCATTTTAGAGCCAAAACCATTTCCACTTCCATTACCATTCATTACACACCAAATATCATCACATACCATTTCATCACATTTCCATGGGTTAATCCCATACATTATGTTACATGGGTCTAATGCCGAAAATCACATGCATGAGGGTAAACACATCATTATCCTATCTCACTAGAACTAACACCCTCATAGAAACCATATCCACACCTCGAAGCCTTAGTATGGGTGTATGAAACCGTTAGGATAATAGATCCTGAGTCCCCATTACTAACCCATTCATTTAAGGTGGAGTTCAGAGCATCAGTCTTTACTCGACCCGTGGGTGTAGATCCTCAAGTCATACCCCACACTACCACTCCATGTTCACATGCTTATATATATAAGTAACCATCAACCCACCATACCATTTCCCTTTGACAAACACCATTAACAACAAACCACACAATAATTCCCATTATGCCTTAACACCTTAACACATTACCATTTCACATCATTTAACCATTCACCCAATACCAATGTGTTATGCCTATCTCACTAAGAATTCAAAACTAAACCCATAATTTGTCCCATTATGGTCTTTAATCAGTTAACTCATTAACCCTTTTAACCCGTTCATCATTTCCATCAGTCAACCTTTCAACCCATTCCAAATAACCCTTAGGTTATGGCCAAGTCTAGGTGCATCACCTAACTTCAATTCCAAGTTTATCCAGTCATGCCTACATATTCTTCAAGGGATCTACCATTTATTACAACATGGTCACTTGTTTAATAACAATCCCTAAGCCCGGGAAAAGCCAGAAAAGCCCATGGATGGCCCCAATTAGGTCAAGTCATTCTCAACACATCCCATATGGATCGTGAGGGTTCTCATTTACAATGTTTAAGCATCCTTTGTACCAAACGCATCCAGGTTGATCAAATATCATCAAAAGGAAACCATGAGAAAATCCATACATGCATAAATACACTATAAAAAATATGGTGTTATGTCTGTAGACAACCTACCTTGAAACTGCGGTTGAACACACACTCTATCGGGTCCTTAGACCTCAATCCGACCAGCCTTTAGAGCTTCAACCTGGAACTCAGTCAAAAGATAGGGTTTTAGAGATTCAGAACAAGAGGGGGAGAAGATACAAAACCTAAACCAAAAAGAGAAGCAAAGATGGGATTAGCCTTACCCAGAGCTTCGAACCGCATCCAACAGCACAAAAACGCCTTAGAAATGAGTGAGATAGACCTCTTGGAGCTATTGGGAGATTTGGTTCCTTCCTATGGTGAATATGGAGGAATGGATAGGAAATCCCGAATGGGTTCTTAACATCCCGGGGTGGCAATTTTGTAATTTCCCAACTTTAAGAGGTCGCACGGTTTGGCCGCACGGTTTGAAACACCCTGCCCAAACTATGTTCATTCTACTATCTGGAGGAGGAGGGGTTTCACAATTTACAAGGGCAGGCCGCACGTTTTTCCCTGGCCATGTGCAGGCCGTGCGGCTAGGCTTGTCTTTCCCATCTCTCCTTTCTTTCATGCCTCGAGCCCCCAGAATACCCCCAGGACCTCTCAAAATTTCATAAGACATCCCTAGAAGCCCAAAACAAGTGATTCAACCACAACATAAAGAAAAATTACCTTTCTAAAAACTGGGATCTTACAATTGAACCACATGTGGCCTCACTAGATTTTTGCTAAAACATATTCTAATTCCTTGAGATAACGTAAAGTTTAGAATTATTTGAAATAGATGGAGGTTTGTCCTTTATAACTTACTCCTTCGATGAATAAAATACCTTGAGGGTTACTAAATTTTATCTATTGTAATCTTCTTCATCTAGATTCTCCCCTCATGATTATATCTCATATTATAAATAGAAAAATATTTCTTATCAATAATATATATTCATTATCAACTAATGGCCTTCTAATATTCAATTATATATTTTTTAGTCTTGAATTAATTATTTATATAAGAAGAGTTTACCTCCTTCTATGACTATGATTAATAATATATAGATTGAGCCAAAATAGAAACAATGGACGTAGATGTATCTAAAATCATCATATATTCCCTCAATTGAAAAATAAAATGACGGTTTCCCAAACCCAATGAAGTTATATAGGACTTTAATAATATCATGTTCACGGTAGATTCTCATAAGGGAGGGGCTAGAAAATATTCATGCACAAACATTAATTTTTTTTACATTTACCAATGTTCATTCAATTGAGGACATATATAATTACACACAAACATGTATTGGAAATCATGGTATAGGAATATATATTGGAACCATTGAGGATTCAATTTAATGGAAAAAAATATGAAATTTTAAAAACAATCATGACTAATCCATTGGAAGCCCAAAATTTCCTAATCCATAAATTATCAAAACAATAAACTAAGTAAATGATGAAAAGAATATAACTACCATAAATTTTACTGACTATAAATATGATAAATCCAATAAATTCAAGATAGGTTCTTGATTATTTAATAGAGAGTTGTTTTAGTGAATGTTAACAGTAATTGAACATGTGATGTTTTAGGAAAGTGATTGAAGATCATCTTAATAGAATAAAAAAATATTTTTCTATTATATATGAATGATATATTACAGAAAAAGTGTTATGCCAAAAAATTTATCACTCATAATGTATCGAGTTAATGTGTCCTACTTGGATAATGTGGGAATCATTGAAGGAAACCCTTTGGAGGACCCGATTTTTGTTGTAACCATATATTGGAGCTTCAATATTGAATTAAGATTTGGATCATTGGGAAGATATCCATCGACTTCCCCCTAACTCCCATTCTCCATCCTATGTATATTTATATATACTGATATGTATATATATAAATATATAAATTTATATACAGGTGTTTGTGTGTAATGAAATATATATATATTAATTTCTTTATTAATGACCATTCATTTTTTATTGACTATGTATATATTAAACAATATATAGATATATATTCATGTTAATAAATATATAAATTAAAATTAATATATATAAATTATTATTAATATATATATATATATATTAATGATATTTTATTTAGTTATTATTATATAATTATAATTATGTTTTTAAATCTATGTATATGTCTTTATATGTATGTATGTATCTCTATGTGAGTATATATATATAATTTATTTTTATTATAATGTAATATTGTAATATATATATATATATATATATATAATATATATAATGTTTATATATATAAGAATATAAATATATTTAAATTTTTTTAAAAAATATTACCTACTTATATAAACACACCCCTCACGCATGTAAATATTTATGTTAAGGATAGTTAATCTTGTTATTATTAATTTAGTAAATTTATGTTTTAACAATTTTGTTGACCTTTTAAATCTATCATTTCTTGGGTATATTAATTTCATAAAAATAAAATTTATTTTTACTGTTATATAATACTATTAATTAGGTAATATTTTTTTCATGATTATATACATTCAAATATATATAGTAATAAATTTATATATTCATATATAGATTAATATGTAAATGAATATGAGTTTGTCTGTTATAATGATCATTTTTTATTTATTTACTTATTAAATGTAATTATGTTTTAACTTGTGTAAGTGTCTGTGTGTTTATATTTCAGCATGTATGTATTTATTTATGTGTTTGTATATATCTATATCTATATATATATATATATATATTTGTATATGAATATATGAATGTATATATGTATTAAATAAATACCTTTTAATTTCTATTGTAATTTATCCAGCATTCAAAAATCGTTTTGAAATAAAATTTGTTATGTTTTAAAACATTACTATATAAAATAGCTAAATTAGCAATGTTTTTATGAAAACAAAGATAAACTAAAAAAGTAGCCATATATTAAATCATTGTTCAAATAATTGGATAAATATTCCATATTTTCATGAAAAAATATTTAAATTAAATTTTATAAATACATAAACAAATAAATAGGTAAAATGATGCTAATTTATTATTTATTTAGTCTGAAAAGCACAAAATATATGGTAACATTTCTAGGAGAATAAAAAATATATATTTTTAAAGTGATAAAAATGATCTAAAAATTATCTTCTTCACCTGTGGAGATAAGGATGTATTGATCATTCCATGCAATATTTCAATTTAAATTCTAGTTCCATAAATAAAATACATTATGTTACATGTTTTTCTGGACATTTGAGAACCATTTAAGAAATAAATTACTATAGGAAATAAGTTGTACTTTTATTTTTTTAATGGGGTTTGACACCTAAGTCCACTAATAGAAGATCACTACATCATACTACAAGGTGGAAACTTTATTGAAAAATTATTGTTTTGTATCTAGTATCACTGAAACATTTATTTTGGTGTCTAATTCTTAAAACAATTAGACGTTATTTGCACATGAGCCTTAGCCCGGTTGGCAAGGTCTCTGATGGTGCATCCAAGCGACCAGGGATCAAAACCAGGCGGAGGTAGGATTTCCAGGGAACTGTAGCAGTACTGTAGCCATACTGTAGTAGAACTGTAGCGGGAACTGTAGCAGGCACTGTTTGGAACTGTAGAAGCCGGGAATATGCCCTAGTTTGGGCCTTCGGGCATCAGATTTGGTCCCTGAGTCCTTCATTGGCCTTCGGGCACCCAGGCCTTCGGGTTAGTTGGGCCTTCGGGCTATCCATATGGCCTTCGGGTCACCTATAGATACAAACCAGACCAAAACTACAAGGAACACGCTCTATAAGGAGGATGAGCAAAGGAGATTTCACCACAGCAGGAGCTAAATGGATTGCAAGAATGAGAGGGGATGGCACCTGCCATCGGGACAAGCCTGTGCATGCACGAGAATGCCTAGCTGAACAGCCATGTGGAGGTGAAGAGCTGATTTCAAATATGAAGATGCTGGGGAGGAGCAGTTCCAAGTTGTTAGTCTGGATTGTATGGTATGTTTGTGCCTACGAGCATTGGTTCCTATATGGCCTACGGGCATGTAATAGGGTTCCACCTCATCCCTTGAAAGGTGGATTATCAATCAATAAAAAATGAATGCCTTCGGGCCATTTGAGGAATTAGACATTATTTAATGCATTTAATGAATTTTTTTATAGTATCCCATATTAACATAATTTTGCATTTATAATTAAATGAAATATTTCCAATTTGGCTTTTAATTGGTTAATAAAATACTCAAATAATAACCAATTATGGAAAAGATGTATTCCTAGTAAAACTATAGTTAAATGTTATCTTTATACATAAAATGGTATTTTTAGTCTTTGGATTAATGACCCTTGTGTATTTTTCATACACAAAAATCTTTTTTAAGGTAATGAACCCTTTATAAATCAATGGTGATAATTTCACAAAGCATCAACATTTTTTTCATCTGGATATGTGTGAACTATTATGTGGATAATATAGTGGTAAATTCATTAGTTTCCTAATATTCATTTTGAAGATTTTTTTTAATATAATTATAAGTATTTTATATTATTTTTAAAATATATATGATTATCCAAGATATATATTTATTGAAAATATTAACAAAAATTCATATAGTCATTTGAAATTCAGAGTGAAATTATTCGTAAATTAGAATTAATTTATAAAAATTAGAGTCATGATATTAGTATTAGGATGAATTATTCTTGGTATTATAAGAATTCAAATTATTCCATTACTTCTTTTTATACATTTCATATAATAAATGATAATAGTTTAATTGTTTGAAAAGTAAAATTACTAATGGATTTTACATAATTTACAAAATTAAATAAATTCATTAGGTTATAAAATCTTGTGTTTAGATGGAAATAATTTGTTTAATGGTATCTTTAGAAAGAAATTTACTGTAATAAAACACTAGGTTCATTGTATTCTATTTTCCTTGGTCATAATGGATATAACCATCCATATGATAAAGATATATTTATTATTTGTATGAATATATTTTAATAATAGTGAAGGATAAATCCATTATAGATAGTAGGGGTAAGATAAGATTCAAAAATATTAAGGATCAATATATAAAGGACTTTTAATAGAAACCTAAAATCCAAATAAATGTGGGAGGAGTTTTTTTATAGAACCAAACAATGCATGGAATAAAATAAAAAAGAAAATTATTTTATAAATGTTGAGATAAGGGACATATTATTAATTATAAAAAATAATTACTTACAAATAAGTAAATAATAAAATGATATAATATATTTTTGTAATTTTAATATGACCTAAAAAATTATTCTGATGAAAAAAAATCATGTTCTATAATTTCATAGTTCATAAAATTGATCTAAATCCCATTGGTGTGTATTTGAGAAGAAATTCAACATGTATAATTAATTTAGTTCCGACATTGAATGAATAGTAGCTGTAGATTCCAAGGTACATCATGGAATAAATTATTATTAAACATTATTATATCAATTTTTATGCATAACTTCATTAGAATTCTACTTTTCATAAAAACATTATATTGTAATGATATTTTAAAAAATCACATTAAGACCATTTTTAATTTAATCCTTATAAAAGATGAATATATGACATAAGTAGAAGTAATTTTGAAACTAAAGGATTCGAATATGGTATCCAAATTTATATTATTAATTTAGTTATATTTAGCTATTTTTTAAGGAATATTATGGTAATAAAATTCAAAAACTGTTATTAGTCTTATAATAAGTTAAAACTCTGTGCAAAGTATTTTTATCTGAGATAAAATTAAATTAGTGATTTATATTCAATAGTGGATGATAAAATAAAATAGATCAATGGGAATTTATATATAATGTTATAAAACATTACTAGGTATAGAATTGATGAATAGAAAAAGGAAAAACAAAGAAAAAATTATTACATATGTCACGTGAAATAAATTTTTCAATGACATTCTATCACAAATATATGAGGATATTGAACTAACTAATATAAGATTATATACATAAGTAATGGTGTTTATCATGAATACCATAATTTGAAATGAAATATACATTTTTATTATAAATATTTAATGGTAGGAAAATATAAAATGTAACTAAAAGAATTACATTAGTTAAAAATAAAAACTAACCAATAACACTTTTGAAATAATTAAATATATATTCCAGGATTATGAGATTTACAAATTCTAGTCACCAAGGCTATAAAAATGATGTCATTCTAGTGATCATTCAATTATAATATTTTAGTTAAGGTTATATAGATAATAATGAAATTATTATAGAATCTTGTGGTAACCCTAACTAAAAATAATTTTTATTTTCAACCCTTTAATGAATTTAATAATATATTTTTAAAATACGCCATGATTTTTCCAGCCTTATGGAATTATAATATGAAATAGATTAATTAATTCAAAATTTATTATAATAATAATGTAATCATGGTTATAGAAAATTTGATATGTTTATAAAAAAGTAATAATGGTAAATAATTATAAATATCATATCGGATGATATTTTCTCAAGAGAGGTGAAGTTGGGGTATAAAGAACAGCTAGATCAGAATGTGGTATTCCCATTGAAAAGGGTTATACCCTAGTAGAGGCTTGATTATCATGTGATTTCTGAAAATAAAGAAGAATTATCAATGGGATCTAGGGATATTGGTAATATGATGTAGATGGTTCCCTATAATAAAGTAAAGAATTAATTTTTATTACAATTATATGAATACATTTCTTGTGAAAATATTATTTTATTATTTCATTACATTAATGCGGTAATTCCATTGATGTGATTTTCATATCAAAGGATATATTAGTTCAATGTATTAATGGGAACCTAGAGATGTTATAAAAATATTATAAAACAAATATTATATGTTCTAGATAACAAATATATGTATGGAAACATATGAGGATTTAATACTATCTACTGGAAGATGAAAATAAATTTTGAATCCTTCTCCTAAAATTTACACATTGGGATCTCAATGATAGGAAGTCATAGGGATAATACCATTTATAAGAATTCCACGTTTTTAGGGGTCATTAGAAATTTCTATCTTTTAATGTGTGTAGTGATCCTTGGACTTTTTATTATTTTTTAATGTCTATGATAAATTTTATATTTCACGTATCAATGAATACCACAAATACACATACTCTCTCCAATTTAGCACATAGTCAATGAATAATAAGTGACATGACATCAATAGAAGAAGTCAATAATTTATTTTTCACTTCCATAATAATAGAATAAGATATCAATATCCCTTTGATATAAATTGAATTATCTGGTTAAATTCATGTCCACATTAGTTTATAAATCACAACATTTTACAATTTAACTATATGTTAAACAATGTATGAGAGTGATGACGCATGTATACTTCCATCTAAGTGAAATACTGACTAATAAATATATTATATTTCATAGTATCATTCATTATATAGTTTATTTATTGAGTTATTTACTTCTTTATATATGGTTTTCGGGATGTTTTTATATATATTGATCTTAAAAATATGTATGTCCCCCAATTTAACTGATAAATATGTATAGTCGAATAAAAAACACCTTAATCTTGAATATTAATATACTCTATAGAATATAATATTAAAAATGTATTTCTTCCAATATTTTGGAATATTATTTATTCAAGTATACCTAATGTTATAAATACAATCCTAAGATAATAATTTCTAGAATATGTGAGACAAAGTTTCTATCATTTTTAGTTATCTACTTGGAAATGAATTTAAATGGCTATTAGTATCAGTGTAGATGATTGAGTCGATGGTTTGGAATATAGGGATTCTTATTTGCACAAATTTAGAAACTATCCTTTAATATTTAACCCCATTAAATGTAACCAATGTTCTGAGTTTGTATATATGGGTCTATTATCATATTCCATGAAGAAAATATCTATCACCTGCATCTTGGTAACGAATAAACATAGAACAATGTATTTTTATATAGATTGGTATAAATACATACTATAATTACCCATACATTTATACTTGGGTATTACATATAAAGAGATTATTATTTTTTACAAAACAAGATTATCCTCTCTAGAATCATTTAGGTCGAGTATATTTGGGAACATTAAAAACATAGAAAACTGGTTCATAAAATATTTACATCATTACCCACTAATCTCTTTATTAGAATCACTATTTTAATAAATATATCAAATAATACCTTTCTTTATAAACTTAAAAGGTAAAGATAAAAAAATTGATCACAAATTCTTAGTGAGGGTAAAAATAGAGTCATAAATGATCACATAAGCATAACCTAATCACAGGGGTATAAGAATGTGTCCGTATAATCTTAAAAAAAACCTTTTATTTCATAGATAATAATCTTAATTCATTGTATAAATAAATTTATTTCACAGTAAAATAGTCTTGAGATAATCTAGAAACCCAAACAATTAAAAATTAACATAGGAAAAATACTATATTTTTGGAATACAGATAAGCACGTAAAATTATAACTTTATTAAACAAGGATTGTTTCAGAGGCTATCATAGTGGAATGGGTTCACTCCCCAAACCATCTTAATATTACAGGTCCACTACCAATACTATCATAATAGACATAGTAAGTTACTGAACAAGGTTCACTCCCCATTTTAATATTGTTTATATCATGAGGTATCACTATTTACTTAATACATTATAGAAATACATAGGTCCCATCGTTCACATAAGGAAAATCATATATATCTATTCCAAAAGATAATAAAAAATTAATCATATTTGAACCCCTGAAAATAAATGGTTTTCATATAAAATCACATAACATATCCAATGGAAAATTAACTAGTTTAATAAACATTTCATCATAACATAACCCCTTAAAATGAAATGGGTTTAATAAATATTTATAATTTTCAACATTAACATAACCATATAGAGAAAGAATAATGGTGATATCCTAGTATTATAATCCAATTAATATAAAAGTGATATCAATGGATATTTTCTTTGATTGATATAAATACCATTAAAAATTAAATTATTCTTGAGGAAAATATATTTTCCATTTTGAAATCAATTATTTTCAAAATGTTATTAAATTATAAAATAATCCATTTTCTTATAAAATAAAAATGTAATTTTTTAAGGAATAACCAAATAAAAAATATTTATGATGGTGTGAGAATCTATTTATGTCATATAATTGAAAAAATAATCCTTCAAAAAAATTTTTAGAAAATTTACAAAGTACCTCATTTAGAAAATGAATAGAAAATTAATTTCTAACCATTTTGTAAAAAATAAAACATGAATAAAATGAATTCAAAAAATAAAATGATAATGGTAAAAAACATACATATCTTTTTAAACACAAATATTGAAGAAAAATATTCCCCATCTGAGGTTTTAAAGTAAACTATCCAAAATACAGAAGAGATATTGAAACCAGCCCCTTACCTTAGAATTTACTTACATGAAAAAACTCTATAATTTTATATAATAAATTTAACTTTATTATAAAACTATATAATATTAATGGAAATAATTATAATATCATATATTATACAACTATAAAACTTCAACAACACTTTTAACAATAAAATTTTATTTTTGGGTGTTAACTATTTCATTTATCATGAGTTTTTCATTTTAGTAGTTCCCATCCTTGTAAATTTATCTTGGTTCTATCCCATAAAAAATATAAAACATGATATACATATTTTATATATTTATTATATACATATTTAGAGTTATCCAAGATGCTAGAGATAAAAAATAAATTATACTTTCCATGAAGACGATAGGTTGTACATACGCATGAACGATGTTTTCCTTTTTCAACAGATAGAATAAAAGAATGGTAAATAATAATTCATATTTCCAAAAATCATAATATAACTTAATATATCATATATATTTATTAAATAAATCATTTTTACTATACATATAAAATTAATACCAAAAAAGAATCGTATCGCTTCGTGGATAGGGTATTCTACACGTTCGCACTAACGAAATTATCGTTGCCTATAGGTTTTAATGGTAAAAAGATTAATGTTATATTATAGTTAAAAAATATTAATTATGTCATAAGTATTGTGTTTATATATATTAAACAAATCATATTACTCATCCATAAAATATAGTGATGAGAATTGAATTTTGTTGTTATGGGGAGATAGTAAGTCGTACATACGCATGAGCGATACTGTCACTTCTCATTTGATGAAAAAGGGTGTTTAATTGAGTTTTCATAATAAGAATAACATTTCACAATATTAAGGATACTTAATTTATTAATTTTTTATAAATACCATTGATTTATAGTATGTAATGTAGAGTTTAAAATATTGAAATCAATTTAAGCGATTCACTGTTATTAGAGACGAATCCTTTAGATATCCTCTAAAGGGCTCAAGGATTAATATTTGGGGTATACCATCACCTATAAAATGGGTATAGAGAAATAAAATAGGAAAATTGTTTTATTTTGGTTGATATAGAAGTCTCAAAGTGTTGTAAATAATTGAGGGATCGAAACATCGTGACCTAGGTGTCACATAGTATTGCCCCTAGCGGGTGGGTCACATAACCTCAAGCATGCCTACCCTTAGGCCAGAGGTTATCGACAAGTAGGGAGGGAGTAATATGGATCACTGGGAGACTATAACCAATTTTAAAGGCAGAACAAAGTAGGAAATAAATAATTAATGGAAAAATGATATCATCAATAACCAAAATAAATTAGTATCACCTACTAAATAAAATAGAAATATAATATCCAAACTAAAATAGTAGATATTTCATGAAAGCTTTTTCTAGATGTAACAACCCAGGTAAATAAAGAATATGAAATTTTTATATTTATCCCTATTTGTGAATAAAATGTTAATATTAATTTAAAGGGAACACTATGATCTATGGCTTACCCAATACGCAACAATGACTTCCTTTGAAATCTTACATTGCACTATAATAATAAAATAATTTTATTTTAAATGGAAGTTAACACCTTGCCATTATAATGAAGAGAATGAACAGAACTAACTACATAATGATTTCATACTTTTTTCAAATATTTTTACTTTTTACAATAAATGTTAAAGGATTAAAAATGCGAATGAATCCAATTTTAAGCGCAAACATTCTAATATTCTTTAAAAGGATGATTAAACCCCTTTTGATGGGGAACCACTTTTAAATCCATTTTTTACAATTTTCTGTGTTATATTTGAAAATATAAAATTCCTCTTTATAAACGGGTCATAAAAATTTACTTTGTGTAATTGTTTTGTATTTTTCCGATAAAGTTCATTTTTTTAATGAATAGTGAAAACTGTTGTATTTTAATTCAAAACCTCTTTTTAATCTAATTTATTTATATGATTAGATTATCTTTTGAATTGGTTTTCAAATGAAATTAGAATATATTTTTAACATTTAATCCAATTGTTGTCATTGGAATTAATTTCACTTGGAAATTGGACTTAAACTAGTGTCAATCTTTCGATATATATTGTTTTATAGAAACAAGTTATTTGTTCTGACAACGGGAATTAATTATTAAATTAATTAATGTAACTTATATGTTTTTAATTTTTTAAATTAGACATAATATTTGAATTTGGAATATCAAATATAGCTTAGGGTGAATTTTTGGTATTTTTCTGAAAAACTTCAATTTTTAATGAATAGTGAATCCACTAAGTGGTACATAAAAAAACTGATTTTTCGTTTAAATGAAATTTTACCACCTCTGTGTTTTGAATTTCAAAAATCCAACATACATGGTTTTTATTAGGAATTAAAATGTGGTTCAAAGGGTTTAAAATAATTTTTTGGTGAATAGTAACTTTTATGTTTTTAATCGCGATTAGAGGTAATTAGTGTAATTTAAGGTAAAAATAATGTTTTCATAATATGAAATGTCATTTACACATGTCATAAACTTATTGGATGTGTTATGGCCGACCAAGAAAATCCATGGGTCATCTTTTGGATTCCATGGAGCCAGTTTGGTAGGAATCTTACATTAAAAAGTTTTTATTTAATGTTAAAATAAAAATGTCACAAACAAGTGTTGTTTTACTGAAACAATTTTTAAATGGGGTTATACATTTCATATTTTTATTATAAATATTAATTAAAAAGATAAAAAATTTCCTATATCATGATCGCTTTTTATAATTTTTAGACTTTAAATAAATTAAATTATTTATGACACCATGATGATGTAGTGATTATCTCATTATTTAACGATTTAAATAAAATGAAAAGATAATGTAAAATATAAGACATAAACTTGTAAAAAACCTATTGAATGTGTTGATTTAGAAGTATTATCAACTTATCCTAGAAATATATAATTGTGGGCCCTTTAAAATCCGAATAGAATTTTATAATAATGTTAATTTTCCAGACGTTCCAAGAGTGCCCCTCCTCTTCTCTTATAAAAGGCCCCCACCGCTACCACTTTACCCACACCTCTCAAGCCTTTGTATCATCAAACCCCTACCCATTTTGTATCTCCACATACCTCTTTTACTCATAGAATCCTCACTTTGGGCAGAATTCATTCCAAGGATGCCTTTGAGCTCAAATCAAAAAGAGTTACACGATTTAAAGGTACTGTCTTCTCTTGTGTTCTTATGTTTTATTTTGCTTCCCCAACCCCCTAAACTCTTTTTATTCCTTTTTTTAACAACAACAGTATATTAAATATACTAGTATTTTTTTATTATAATTAATAGAGCTACACCCACACACACCTTCGTGTAATCGTTAAAGAACATACTGTTTCTATAGTTGGTGATTTTCTGTCTCACGAAACGATGATTGTTCAATATTATTTTAAAACCATTAAAGGTGACCATTATGATGTCACTGTATTTTATATATGATATATATGGTATTTATGTTTACTATATGCTTATGTATTTTATATTTAAAACATACATTTATTCTTTTCATGTTGTGAAAATGTGATAAATTCATATGAGGAAGTGTGGACTACCGCCCCCTCAAGTGATTTGAATCGTTCATTAAATACATGGAATGTATAAAGAATGAAATTAATGAACATATGTGACATATATAACATATATATTAAACTGGAATTATAATATATATATATATATCTCATTTATTTTTAATTCTATTAAACAAAAATAAATGAAAGTAGTGTCCATGTGTATGTACTGCCTACCGTCTCCATGAACGGTGAATTTCATTTTTTATCACCAAATGTTATGGAATACTATAAAATGAATATATTCTAGATATATTTGATATTTTAATCATTAATACTATTCTATATTTGATATACTTATAACTACATGGGAAATCATTTTCAAACAAGTTCATTTTTTACGCATGTACCAAACATCAACAAAAACGTCTGATATGAACTAACATTATTAAACAATTATTATAACATTATAATATGTGATATGACCTGAATAATAATATTTAAATGTTGTCCTTAAGAAATTATAAATAGACCAAAGTTTATTATTCAGGAATATAAAGAAACTAACAAGTCAAGTCGGACGTGAGGTAAGAGAACCTACCCCTCTCTTTCTTTTTAAGTACGCTCTTTTATGTCATTACTTTTAAGATCATTTTCTTATGACTGGGATGTTATTTATATTACTCTTACTGTACTTTTTATGTTCATATGATGAGAGACCAAATTTTCTCTCATCAATCCATTTTGGAAGATTTGATTGGCGTTGTTAAGCTACCGAATTTTCGTAAGAGATCCAACCTCTCTCTTTCTTTTTTTTTACTCTCCTTTATGTCACTTCATTTAAGCTCCTCTTTGTTATGTTGGGGGATGTTCTTTTATATTCCTATTTCTGTAAAATTTATGTTAATATGATGAGAGAAACTATTTGATCTCATCAATCCATTTTTGGATGTTTTACGTGGTGCCGTTAGGCTACCGAGTTTTTGTAAGGGATTTTTCATCTCACGTTTATTCCCGTGAGATTTATGCTACATTTGACACCATTTTTTTTGAGTGGTATATGTATGGCCCATTATTATAATCTTTGTTTAATATAATTTTGTTTATGTGTATTTAAATAAATGTTGTATTGTCATTCATTCATGGGGTGTATGTTTCGAATGATACCCAAGTCGGTAAGGGAACTTTTCACCCTCCTCTTTTTAAAAGACTTATTTTGTTGGGTCTTTTAATTTACATATTGTAATGTTGGGATATGTTATTATATATCATTATTGATGAAAATTCTATGTCCAAGTGATGATATACACTTTTTATCTCTCATCAACTCATTTTCTGAAGTTTGAAATGACGCCGTTAGGCTGTCGAATTTTTGCAAGGGAACTTCTTAACCCAATTTTGATTCTTTGGGATAAACTTGTACTCCTTGAATATGTCGTTCTATGAATATGTGTGAATGATCTCTTATTTTTTTACACTTAATATCCACTTATATTTGGTGTATTCATTTTCCACACATAATTATGTAATTGATTTATCCTTAATCCAAGGATGCCGTCTTTGTAAGGGACTTCGTCTCAATCTCCTTTCATTGAGGAATATTTTGTTTTATACACAACATTATTTTATATGGTTTATAAACCCCTTTTACTTTTACGTTTATTCAAAAGGAATATTTTTTATATGAATCGTTTGCTAAACGATAAAAGGGAATGTTTTTATTTGTCGTATGTATGCGGTGACAATGACTTCTCCGCAGCCATGACCATTATTTCAGTTTTGGCTTCCTCTACAATCCATAACCTTTTTTAATGGAAAATAAATACCATGTTTTACTTTTCATTTATTTTGGTATTTCAAAATGGTTGTCATAATGTTTTTATTATATCAATGTGTTGTATTGATATCTTGTGATTGAAATGTGGAAATTTTATGTTTCCATTATGCATGTTTTATGTGATACAATTATATTATGGTTCTTGGGAATTATTATGAAGACGGGTGGTTCCGTGATAAAATAAGGGCGGGTGAGCCCGATATATCTCTCTAATTCATTGGGTAATGAGAAGGAGTTAAACGTTAAGGTTTCTCCAAATAGAGTTAGAGAATATAGTGTGATGGGTATTCCAAACGTAACCATGAGGGTTACTCCCTATGTAAGAATGTTATGAATGCCTCAAGTTATATTTGTGTCTTATGATTTCTATGATTTATTCATAATTTGATGAGGTAAGTTAATGTGATTATGTTTTATGAGTAATGTTTGATTTCATACATGGACTAATGTTTTCATTTTGTACTTTTATGTCCCTTACTGAGCATTTTATGCTCATACCAAGTTTTTGAAATGTTTTTCATAGGTCAAAGAAATGGTACAAGATGTGATGATAGGTTCAAGGAAGTGTCATGAAAGAATCCTTGTTTTTTTTAAATATGTTTCCATCGATGGGAAAAAATGAATACTATCTTTTATGTAACCACTTTGTTTAAATATGGAATGTAATGCAAGATTTTTTATCTAATTCTCTAAAACTCTAAACCTGAAAAGATCCTCTATGTAAATTATTCATTTAATTCAATAGTAAGTAATTTTTATGGCCGGGTCCTTATAGTTGGTATCAAAGGTCGGTTTAGACAACTTTAGGGATTAAGAGTTTTTGTTAGAAAAATGGTTAGTTCCTATATCTATTATTTCAGTTAAATCCTTGTTTTATAAATTTTTTTCAGGTCACGTAAATTCAGTTACGAATGGAAGGAGGATGATCTCAAATGACACTCCTATCTCTTCCTGATGAAATGCTTGCAATAATTATTGGAAATTCATGTTCGGATGATTGTGAAACTTTTTCAAGTATACAACTCACTTGAAAGTAGATATTTGAAATATAAAACACCTCCACTGTACCTCGTTATCATCTTGGATCATGGGTTGTGTTTAGGAAAATACAATTTTTACAATATTCTCATATTTTCAAGAAAGGTAAATTTTATCAAGGTATTTTAGAATATTTTACATTATCACAAGAATTTGAAGCATATTATGATTTTAAAAATGTAGATGAGGAAGGAGACCCATGCACAACCTATTTATTTTTGATTTTAAAATATAGTCTCTCAGCACATACATATGTTATTTTAAATGGACCAATAAGATAAATTTTCAACTCAAATTCTGTCCAACTATTTTATAGAAATCACATTTTATCAGATGTTTTGGAATTATATGTCATACATGATTATTTTCCAAAACTGTATTTTTGTGAACACCCATATGACCCATATTGTACACGGTGTATTTGGAGTGAGGAAGCAAATGATTTTGAAGGATCTCTAAAACATTGTTTTAATGCATGGGACTTCTACCTACGTGAACAAGATGACGATGAGACCGAGTGGACGCCATGATCATGGTATGTTGTTATTCATTTTGGGAATCATTTTATTTTATGGTGGTGAAATAAGAATTCGAGAATTAAGAAGGTGAGATCGTAATGAATTTGGATGAAAATGAGAGGTATAAGGAAACTATTGATATAAGGACACGACCTAAAACCTTACTTAATATTGAATTAAATAAATAATTCACATTGAGGATCTTTTCAGGTTTAGTGTTTTAGAGAATTAGGACATAACTGTTACATCTCAAAAGATTACAAAGTAGAAACTTCTAATAAGTTTCCATAAAATAAAAACTCTTAAAAAGAAACATGTCTAGTTCCATGTTTTAGGTAGCATGACTTTCCATTGATCCCATCCTTGACCCTATTCCTCGTTAATTCATGTGAAAAACATTTCAAAAACATGGGATGAGCATAAAAAGCTAAGTAACAGATCCAAAAAGAATGAAAACTATTTGTTTTTCAAAACAACAAGTAAACCATGTATACTTTATCAAAGTAATACTTTTCACCTTTTCGAAGTAGTAAAAACTCTTTACTGAATAAATTTTCTTTACTTACCCTTCTGTAACCAAAAGATTACCATATAACCCATATAAAGATCAGATAACATATAAAGGTAACTTGGGACATACACATACTTAAGTGGAATAACCATAAGGTTGACTTCCACACATATCACTTAATGGAATATCCCTTTGGCCAAATTCCATACATACTTAATTGAATATCCATACGGCCGAGTTCCATACCCAATGCATTAGAGGTTATAACGTAACCACCCATCCTGGTATTCACGGCACCACCCGTCAAATTTCCAAGTACCATTATAAAATTATAACACATAAAACCAACATAAAGTAATGATAACATTTCCACATTTCAATCACAATATATCATTTAAATATATTGACATAATAGAATCTTTTATCAAAACCATTTTCAATACCGAAATACAAAAAAATAAGTATATGGTATTTATTTTATATTAAAAACATTACGGCTTGTTGAGAAAGCCAAAGATCAAATAATAGTAACGACGGCGGAAAAGGTCGTTGTCACCGCGTACGTAAAAAGAAACATTCCTTTTTGTCATTTAGTAAAATGCTTCGTAGAAAAATGATTCCTTTTGAATAAACGTAAAATTCAAAGGGTTTTATACACCATATAAAAGAAAGTTGTGTATAAAACAAAATATGCCTCAATGAAAGAAATTTTAGAGGAAGTCCCATACAAAGATGGTATCCTTGGATTAAGGATAAATCAATTCTGCAATTATGCGTGACAAATGAATACCCCAAATATAAGTGGATATTAAGTGTAAATCAATCAGAGGTTATTCATACATATTCATATAACGACACATTCAAGGAGTGCAAGTTTATCCCAATGAATCAATATTGGGTTAAGAAGTTCCCTCGCAAAAATTCGACAGCCTAACGGCGTCACTTCAAAATTCATGAAATGAGTTGATGAGAGAGAAAATGGTATCTCATCACTTGGACATAAAATTTACATAAATAAGGATATATAACAACATATCCCAAAATAATATCATGTGAAATAAAAGACATAACAAAATAAGTCTTTTAAAAAGAGGAGGGTGAAAGGTTCCCTTACTGACATGGGTATCTTTCGAAACATACACCCCGTGAAAGAAGGACAATATAAAATTGATGTAAATACACATAAATGAAATAATATTACACAATGAGTAAAATAATGGACAGTACATACCCCACTCAAAGGACATTCTGTAAAATGTATCATAAATCTCACGGGAATAAAAGTGAGATGAAAAATCACTTACAAAAACTCGGTAGCCTAACAATGCCACAAAAATGGACTGATGAGATCAAATAGGCTCTCTCATTATATTAACATAAAGTTTACAGAAATAGTAATATAAAATAACATCCCCAACATAACAAAGAGGAGCTTAAAAGAAGTGACATAAAGGAGAGTACTTAAAAAGAGAGAGAGGTTAAATCTCTTACGAAAATTTGGCTGCCTAACGGCGCCACTCAAAACATCCAAATTTGATTGATGAGAGAGAATAGGGTCTCTCATCATATGAACATAAAAATTAAATAAAGATTAATATAAAAGAACATCCCAATAACAACAAAGATGAGCTTTAAAAGTAATGACATAAAAGACTGTACTTAAAAACAAAGAGAGGAGTAGGATCCCTTACCTCGTGTCCGACATGACTCGATCGTTCTTTAGTCTCCTGAATAATAAAATTTGGTAAATTTATAATTGAATAAGTATCTCCTTTAAATATTATTATTCTGTTCATATCACATATTATAATGTTGTAATAATTGGTTAATAAAGTGAGTTCGTATTAGACTTTTTTTTGTCGATGTTCAGTACATGAGTAAAAATTGAACTTGTTGGAAAAGAATTTTCCATGTAGTTATAGTTACATCATCTCTAAAATAGTATTTATGTTTTAAATATCATATATATCCAGTATATATTCATTTTATACTATTCCATATAATTTCGAGATAAAAAATAAAAAGCACCGTTCATGGAGATGGTAGGCCATACGTACGCATGAACGCTGCTTTCATTTTTTTTCCATATTAATGGAATTAAAACAAAATGAGAGATATATATTTTATAATTACAGAATGATACCAATAATCTAGATGTAATATATTATATTTATATCCATTATATATGTGTACTTATAATAGTACATAACATTTGGAGATAAGAAATGAAATGTACCGTTCATGGAGACGGTAAGTCGTACGTACGCATGAACGCTACTTTAATTTCTCTTTTTTTTGTATTCAAATGAATGAAATAATAAATATATAAAGGTATATTATAATTCCAGTAGGATAACTTATGTAATACCATTAATTCCATCATTTATACGTCCCACATATGGCATTAAAGAATCAAATCACTTTGAGGGGGCGGTAGTCCGCACTTCCTAAAATGAAGATATCTCATTTACCCATAATGGAAACCATAAAGGTATGACATAAATAAAAAATACATAAGCTTAAGGAAAACATTAACATATTATATATCATATATAAATATAGTTACATCTTAATTTCCACCTTTGAAGGTGTTAAAATAATGTTGAACAATCATCATTTCGGGAGGCAGAAATTCGCCATCCACGAAAACAGTATGTTATTTAACCATTATATGTAGCTATGTGTAAGTGTAGCTCTAATACTTCTTCTAAAAAAATCCTGGTATATTTAAGATACTGGATGTTTTACAAAATAAATGAATAAAAAAAGTTTAGGGGGTTGGAGAAGCAAAATAAAACAAAAGGACAAAAGTGAAGACATTACCTTTAAATCGAGTAACTTCCTTTGATTTGAGCTCAAAGGATTACTTGGAAAAGATTCTTCCCAAAGTGAGGATTCAAGGAGTTAGAGAGGGATGTGGAGAGATGAAATGGGCAGGGTTTTGCTGAGCCAAAGGCTTGATAGGTGTGGGTAAGGAGGTAGAGGTGGGGGCCTTTTATAAGAGGAGAGGAGGGGAAC
The DNA here is from genome assembly GCA_963277665.1 of Viscum album. Lineage (NCBI taxonomy): Eukaryota > Viridiplantae > Streptophyta > Magnoliopsida > Santalales > Viscaceae > Viscum > Viscum album. The sequence continues at coordinate 919,306,366 of OY728156.1, forward strand.
TCTTGGAATGTAATCAAATGTTACTTTATTTTAGAATGAGTTTCGGATTTTAATGGTCCCACATTGATGTGTTTCGAGTATAAGGTGATAAGGGTTCTAAATCCACCCATCAAATAGGTTTTGGACCAGTTTAGGTGTTAGATATTACATTATCTTTCCATTTTAGTTAAATCGTTAAATAATGAGGTCATCGCTGCAACATCATGATGTCATAAATAATTTAATTTCTTTAATGTCTAAAAATTATAAACAAAATACTATGATGTAGGAAATATAATTATATTTACAATGAATATTTATAGTCCAAAATATCATTTATTTAGACAAAATTAAAAATATTTTACTTAGGTGATACATTCTTTGTTACATTTAACATTCTTTAAAAATAAAAAGATAAAAAGTCACTTTCTCACAAAAGTGATTCCATGGGGACCCCAAGCTTGGCACAAGGCATCTCATGGTCGGACATGAGACAAACAGTAGCCTTATGATACATTTTGTGGTCATTTTTTATTATTATGATATTATCTTATTATCTTTAACCACCTGATTACTCATTAATCATAATAATTAAAGATAATTACCGTTGTTACTATTCATAATGTCAAAAAACAAAAGAGTATTAATTACATAATTTGGACCTTATGATTCCAAATATGTAATCCATTTTACCAAATTCCCAACACATAAATTTCAATAATTAATTTAAAAAAAACTTCCCGTTGTCGAAACAAATAGAGGGTTTTTTAGAAACAATATGTATCAAAAAGTTTGGCACTTGTTTATGCCTAATTACAAAGTGAAATTTATCCCAATGACCATAATTGAATTACATGGTAAAAATATATTTTAATTACACTTTAAAACAAATTAAAAATATAATATAACCATATAATTAAATTATATGAAAAAGCAGTTTTGATGTAAAATGTAGTATTTTTCACTATTCATCGAAAAATGAACATTGTCCGAAAAATCAAAAAAAAACCCAATGTAAATTTCAATGTACCAATCATAAAGAATATGTTTATTTTAAAAAATATATCTTATAAAATTGTCAAAATTTTGATTTAAAAATGTTTTTCCATCAAAAGGCAGTTAAACAATATTTTAACAATATTAGTGTATTCAATGCTTAAGATTGGATTAATTTTCATTATAAGCCTCTAAAATTTATTGGATAAAAGTAAATGAACATTTAACAAACATATATAATCATATTTTAGTTATTTATATTCATTCCTGTCAATACAACGGCTATGTGTTATGTACCATTTAAAATAATATTATTTTATTATTAGAGTGCAACCTATGATTTCAAAGGAACTCATTGTTGTGTATTGGGTAAGACATCGAGCATAGTGTTCCCTTTAAATTAATATTGACATTTTATTCAAAAATAGGGATAAATATAAAAATTTAATATTCATTATTTACCTGGTGTTTTACATCTTTCCCCCTTTTGGGAATTGCGTCCTCGCAATTTTAAAATTAAGCTTGGAAACATCCTTGAAAGTCCCACATCGGAACAAGAGTAGGTAAAACAATCACTTTAAAATAAAGGAAGATAAGTATAGAGGTCACCCGAGTTAACCCATACTAGAATTTCATGTATGAGAACATGGACATGGAGGAGAAAACAAAGGGTCATGTTCTGATGGAGAGTGATAGTAAACATGTCTAGGAGAAAGTTAACCATAAGAAAATTACAAACTTGTGATGGGTTAAATAGTATTCGATTCCCCAGTAGGAAAAGATAACAGACAACATTTTTGTTTTAAGTTACTCTTCATTGATGAATTTATTTATGAGTTAACTAAAACATAAGGAAGCATACATAATTGTCATGTTGACTTTCAACTTTTACTAAATTTCTTACACGAACTCATATTTTCTCCAAAAGACGAGTATTTAGGAAGACTTGTTCACATTAAGAGTACTATAATCAACTTCTGGAGAATCACCTAATCCACAAAAGAGAACTATATTTTTCAGATCTCTTTAGACAAAATCCACAACGAAAACCAAAACAGATAGTACAAGATCAGATAATCCAGAAAAGGATAACCCTTTATAAAAAAATCTATTCTTAATCTCCAAAATTTGTCCAACAAAACCCAAAGTTCAACGAGGACCATTCGATAAACAATTTTTCCATAAAAGTATTCAAAGAAAACCAATCTAAGATTGAAACCCAACTATTTGAAGGATTTAGTCACATAGTCTTCCAAGTTAAATCGTAACATTTATCTCCAAACAACATCAGTTGCTCCTAAAGTCTCGTATTGAAAAGTAATTAACCTAATCACATATCCTCCATGATAGGTTAATCATTTTCATAAATAACCCAAAATCAACTTACTATTAATTCATAAAATCATCTAAATAAAAAGATTCAGTCAAAATAAACAGGGACTTCACGTAGTCCAGTGGTAGGTGATAAATACTGGTAGCACTTCGGTTGTGGGTTTGATTCCCGCAGCTTTGTCCGACGTGATGGGTTGTCACACAGTCTGCGTGTTGTCCTTTTTCCAAAACTATATATTTTTAAAACATTCCCCAAAATGAGATAAAATCTTCAAAAATGATCATAACATATTTTAACCTCAAGTTTATCTCATGCCTTTCATTTTCCAGCATAACATATAATAACCCATAATTACCTCAAAAGTAAGGATCATATAAACTCTAATGGTTACCTTTATAATTATTACCTGAACTTCCACATCGATTGGTCATCTCGTACATGATGCATTACAGATAATACCAAGGTTCAAGTGGTTAATCATGACTCTTTGATAGTTGGTTTAGAATAACCACGAGTTTCCTCATTGAATCCCCCATTTTATCTAGTATCCTAATCAGAGAACCACCATAGTTTCCTTCAAACATATTGTCTCTTTGGTTCCTGCTAGATCCATCCATTCACTAAAAGCAGAAAGGTCAGTGTGAGTATATCAAAAAAACCATCATGTACTAATGATGAATATAAACACTAATATATACTTACTCATTCACTTTATCTAAAACTAGGACTCTTTCTGAAATCCTAACCATTATGGTAATGTCACTTATTCTTAGAGGATACCCTAACCTCTAAAGTTATATAAACCAACCTTTGATAACAACTATAATGCCCCGACCTTAAAACTTACTTAATATTGAATTAAATGAATAATTCACATTGAGGATCTTTTCAGGTTTATAGTTTTAGAGAATTAGGACATAACTATTACATCTCAAAATATTACAAAGTAGAAACATCTTCTAAGTTTCCATAAAATAAAAACTCTTAAAAAGAAACATGTATAGTTCCATGTTTTAGGTATCATGACTTTACCTTGATCCCATCCTTGACCTTATTCCACGTTAAGTCCTGTGAAAAACATTTCATAAACTTGGGATGAGCATAAAAAGATCAGTAAGGGATACACAAAGAATGAAAACTGTTAGTCTTTCAAAACAACAAGTAAACCATGTATACATTATCAAAGTAATACTTTTAACCTTTTGGAAGTAGTAAAAACTCTTCACTGAATAAAAGTTCTTTACTTACCCTTATGTAACCCAAAAATTACCCTAAAACCCATATAAATATCAGATCACATATAAAGGTAACTCGGGGCACACACATACTTAATTGGAATAACTATAAGGTCGACTTCCACACATATCACTTAATGAAATAGCCATTCGGCCAACTTCAATACATACTTAATTGAATAGCCATACGGGCGACTTCCATACCCAATGCATTGGAGGTTATAACGTAACCACCCGTCCTGGTATTCACGCCACCACCCGTCAAATGTCCAAGTACCATTGTAAAATTATAACACATAAAACCAACATAAAGGAATGATAACATTTCCACATTTCAATCACAATATATCATTTAAATATATTGAATTAATAGAATCCTTTATCAAAACCATTTTCAATACCAAAATACAAAAAAGTATATGGTATTTATTTTATTTTAAAAACATTACGACTTGTTGAGGAAGCCAAAGATCAAATAATACTCACGGCGGCGGAAAAGGTCGTTGTCACCGTGTATGTAAAAAGAAACATTCCTTTTTGTCATTTTGTAAAACGATTCGTAGAAAAAAGATTCCTTTTGAATAAACATAAAAGTAAAAGGGTTTTATACACCATATAAAATAATGTTGTGTATAAAATAGAATATGCCTTAATGAAAGGAGATTGAGATGAAGTCCCATACAAAGATGATATCGTTGGATTAAGGATAGATCAATTATGTAATTATGTGTGAAAAATTAATAACCCAAATATAAGTGGATATTAAGTGTAAAACAATCAGAGGTTATTCACGCATATTCATATAATGACACATTCAAGGAGTGCATGTTTATCCCAATGAATCAAAATTGGTTTAAGAAGTTTCTTCGCAAAAATTCGACAGCATAACGGCGTCACTTCATAATTCAGGAAATGAGTTGATGAGATAGAAAATGGTATCTCATCACGTGGACATAAAATTTACATAAGTAATTATATATAAGAACATATCCCAACATAATAGCATGTGAAATAAAATACGTAACAAAATAAGTCTTTTAAAAAGAGGAGGGTGAAAGGTACCCTTACCGACATGGGTATCTTTCGAAACATACACCCCGTGAAAGAAGGACAATACAAAATTGATGAAAATACACATAAATGAAATTATATTACACAATGAGTAAAATAATGGACATTACATTCACCACTGAAAGGACATTGTGGCAAATGTAGCATAAATCTCCGGGGAATAAAAGTGAGATGAAAAATCGCTTACGAAGACTCGGCAGCCTAACGACACCACAAAAATGGATTGATGAGATAAAATAGGGTCTTTCATCATATTAACATAATGTTTACATATATAGTAATATAAAAGATCATCCACCAACATAACAAAGAGGATCTTAAAAGAAATGACATAAAGGAGAGTACTTAAAAAGAGAGAGAGATGTTAAATCTCTTACGAAAATTCGGCAGCCTAACGGCGCCACTCAAAACATCCAAAATGGATTGATGAGAGAGAATAGTGTCTATCATCATATGAACATAAACATTACAGAAAGAGTAATATAAAATAATATCCCAATAACAAGAAATATGAGCTTTAAAAGGAATGACATAAAACAGTGTACTTAAAAAGAAAGAGAGGAGTAGGATCCCTTACCTCGTGTCTGACATGACTCGATCGTTCTTTAATCTCCTAAATAATAAAATTTTGTCAATTTATAATTTCATAAGGACCTACTTTAAATATTATTATTCAGTTCATATCACATATTATAATGTTATAATAATTGGTTAATAAAGTGAGTTCGTATCAGACGTTTTCGTCGATGTTCAGTACATGAGTAAAAATTAAATTTGTTGGAAAAGAATTTTCCATGTAGTTATAGGTACATCATCTCCAGAATAGTATTTATGTTTTAAATATCATATATATCCAGTATATATTCATTTTATACTATTCCATATAATTTTGAGATAAAAAATTAAAAGCACCGTTCATGGAGACGGAAGGCCGTATGTACGCATAAACGCTACTTTCATTTTTTTTCCATATTAATGGAATTAAAAAAAATGAGAGATATATATATTATAATTCTAGAATGATACCCATCATTTAGATGTAATATATTACATATATATCCATTATATATGTGTACTTATAATAGTACATAACATTTGGATATAAGAAATGAAATGTACCGTTCATGGAGACGGTAAGCCGTACGTACGCTTGAACGCTACTTTCATTTCTCTTTTTTTTGTATTAAACTTAATGAAATAATAAAGATATAAAGTTATATTATAATTACAGTAATATAAAATATGTAATACCATTAATTCCATCCTTTATACATCCCACATATGGCATTAATGAATCAAATCACTTTGAGGGGGCGGTAGTCCGCACTTCCTAAAATGAAGATATTGCATTTACCCATAATGGAAACCATAAAGGTATTCCATAAATGAAAAATACAGAAGCTTAAGGTAAACATAATCATATTATATATCATATATAAATATAGTTAAATCTTAATGGCCACCTTTTATGGTGTTAAAATAATGTTGAACAATCATCGTTTCGGGAGGCAGAAATTCGCCATCCACGGAAACAGTATGTTCTTTAACCATTAGATGTAGGTGTGTGTAAGTATAGCTCAAATCATACTTATAATAACATCCTAGTATATTTAAGATACTGTATTTGTTACAAAATAAATTAATAAAAAGAGTTTAGTGGGTTGGGGAAGAAAAATAAAACAAAAGGACACAAGTGAAGACATTACCTTTAAATTGAGTAACTTCCTTTGATTTGATCTCAAAGGCTTACTTGGAAAGGATTCTTCCCAAAGTGAGGCTTCAAGGAGTTAGAGAGGGATTTGGAGAGATGAAATGGGTAGGGGTTGTCCATGAAAAATTATTGATATGTGTGGGTAAAGAGATAGAGGTGGGGGCCTTTTATAAGAGGAGAGGAGGGGCACTCTTGGAAAGTAAAGAAATGTTACTTTATTTTAGAATGAGTTTCGGATTTTAATGGACCCACATTGATGTCTTTCAAGGATAATATCATAAGGGTCCGAAATCCACCCATACAATAGGTTTTGGAAAGGTTTATTTCTTATATATTACATTATCTTTCAATTTTATTTAAATCGTTAAATAATGAGGTCATCGCTACATCATCATGATGTCATAAATAATATAATTTATTTAATATCAAAAAATTATAATCAAAATACTATGATTTAGGAAAAATATTTATCTTTATAATTACTAATTATAGTCCAAAAGATCATTTATGTAGACAAAATTAAAAATATTTTACTCTGGTGATACATTCTTTGTTACATTTAACATTCTTTAAAAATAAAAAGATAAAAAGTCACTTTCTCACAAAAGTGATTCCATGGGGCCCCAAAGTTTGGCACAAGAAATCCCATGGTATTAAATGAGACAAAAAGTAGACTTAGGACACATTTTGTGGTCATTTTTTATTATTATGATATTATCTTATTATCTTTAACTTCCCGATTACTCATTAATCAAGATAATTAAAGATAATTACCATCGTTACTATTCATAATGTCCAAAAACAAAAGAGTCTTAATTACATAATTTGGACCTTCTGATTCGAAATATGTAATCCATTTTACCAAATTATAAACACATAAATTGCAATAATTAATTTAAAAAAAACTTCTCATTGTCGAAACAAATAGCGGGTTTTATGGAAACAATATTTATGAAAAGTTTGGCACTTGTTTATGCCTAATTTCAAAGTGAAATTAATCCCAATAACAATAATTTAATTAAATGGTAAAAATATGTTCTAATTACACTTTAAAAAAAATTATAAATATAATATAACCATATAATTAAATTATATGAAAAAGTAGTTTTGATGTAAAATGTAGTATTGTTCACTATTCATCGAAAAATGAACATTGTCAGAAAAATACAAAAAAATAACCCAAGGTAAATTTAAATGTCCCAATCATAAAGAATATGTTTATTTTAAAAAATAGAGCTTATAAAATTGTCAAAATTTTGATTTAAAAATGGCTTTCCATCAAAAGGCAGTAAATCAATCTTTTAACAATATTAGTGTATTCAATGCTTAAGATTAGATTCATTTTCATTTTAAGCCACTAATATTTATTGGATAAAAGTAAAAAAAACATTTAACAAACATATATAATCATATTTTAGGTATTTCTATTCATTCCTATCAATACAATGGCTATGTGTTAACTACCATTTAAAATAATATTATTTTATTATTAGAGTCCAACGTATGATTTCAAAGGAACTCATTGTTGTGTATTGGGTAAGACATCGAGCATAACGTTCCCTTTATATTAATATTGAAATTTTATTCAAAAATAGGGATAAATATAAAAATGTCATATTCTTTATTTACCTGGGGTGTTACATCTTCCCCCCCCCCTTTTGGGAATTGTGTCCTTGCAATTTTAAAATTGAGCATGGAACATCCTTGAAAGTCTCACATCAGAAAAAGAGTCGGTAAAACAATCACTTTAAAATAAAGGAAGATAAGTACAGAGGTCACCCGAGATAACCCATACTAGGATTTCATGTAGGAAAACATGGACATAGAGGAGAAAACAAAGGGTCATGTTCTGATGGAGAGCGATAGTAAACATGTCTAGGAGAAAGTTAACCATAAGAAAATCACAAACTTGTGATGGGTCAAACGGTATTCGATTCCCCAGTATGAAATGTTAACAGATAACATTTTTGTTTTACGTTACTCTTCATTGAGGAATTTATTTATGAGCTTAACTAAAACATAAGGAAGCATACATAATTGTTATGTTGACTTTCAACTTTTACTATATTTCTTACATGAACTCATATTTTCTCCAAAAGATGAGTATTTAGGAAGACTTGTTCACATTAAGAGTACTATAATCAACTTCTAGAGAATCACCTAATCCACAAAAGAGAACTATATAATTCACATGTCTTTAGACAATATCCAAAACCAAAACCAAAAAGGATAGTACAAGATCAGATAATCCAGAAAAGGATAACCCTTTATAAAAAGGAAATCTATTCTTAATCTCTAAAATTTGTCCAGCAAAACCCAAAGTTCAACGAGGACCATTGGATAAACAATTTGTCCATAAAATTTTTCAATGTGAACCAATCTATGATTGAAACCCAAATATTTGAGGGATTTAGTCACATAGTCTTCCAAGTTAAATTGTAACATTTATCTCCAAACAACATCAGTTCCTCCTAATGTCTCGTATTGAAAAGTAATTAACCTAATCACATATCCTCCATGATAGGTTAATAATTTTCATAAATAACCCAAAATCAACATACTCTTAATTCATAAAATCATATAACTAAAAAGAATCAGTCAAACTAACCAGGGACTTCACGTAGTCCAGTGGTAGGCGATAAATATCAGTCGCACTTTGGTTGTGGGTTCGATTCACGCAGCTTTTTCCGACACGACGGGTTGTCACACGGTCTGCGTTTTGTCCTTTTTCCAAAACTATATAATTTTAAAACATTCCCCAAAATGAGATAAAATCTTCAAAAATGATCATAACATATTTTAACCTCATGTTTATCTCATGCCTTTAATTTTCCAGCATAACATATAATAACCCATAATTACCTCAAAATTAAGGATCATATAAACTCTAATGGTTACCTTTATAATTATTACCTGAACTTCCACATCGATTGGTCATCTCGTACATGATGCATTACAGATCATACCAAGGTTCAAGTGGTTGATCATGACTCCTTGATATTTGTTTTAGAATAACCAGGAGTTTCCTCATTTAATCCCCCATTTTATCTAGTATCCTAATCCGAGAACCACCACAGTTTCCTTCAAACCTATTGTCTCTTTAGTGCCTGCTAGATCCATCCATTCACTAAAAATAGAAATGTCATTGTGAGTATATCAACTAATCCATCATGTACTAATGATGAAGATAAACACTAATATATACTTACTCATTCACTTTATCTAAAACTAGGACTCCTTCTGAAATACTAACCATTATGGTAATGTCACTTATGCTTAGAAGATACGCTAACCTCTAAAGTAATCTAAACCGACCTTTGCTACTAACTATATGGCCCGGGCCTTAAACCTTACTTAATATTAAATTAAATTAATAATTCACATTGAGGATCTTTTCAGGTTTAGAGTTTTAGATAATTAGGACATAACTATTACATCTCAAAAGATTACAAAGTAGAAAAATCTACTAAGTTTCCATAAAATAAAAACTCCTAAAAAGAAACATGTCTAGATCTATGTTTTAGGTAGCATGACTTTCCCTTGATCCCATCCTTGACCCTATTCCACGTTATGTCCTGTGAAAAACATTTCAAAAACTTGGGATCAGCATAAAAATCTTAGTAAGGGATACACAAAGAATGAAAACTGTTAGTTTTTCAAAACAACAAGTAAACCATGTATACTTTATCAAAGTAATGCTTTTCACCTTTTTGAAGTAGTAAAAACTGTTCACTGAATAAAAGTTCTTTACATACCCTTCTGTAACCAAATGATTACCATAAAACCCATATAAAGATCATATAACATATAATGGTAACATGGGACATATACATACTTAAGTGGAATAACCATAAGGTCGACTTCCACACATATCACTTAATGGAATAGCCATTCGGACAACTTCCATACATACTAAATGGAATAGCCATACGGCCGACTTCCATACCCAATGCATTGGAGGTTATAACGTAACCACCTGTCCTGGTATTCACGGCACCACCCGTCAAATGTCCAAGTACCATTATAAAATTATGACACATAAAACCAACATAAAGGAATGATAACATTTCCACATTTCAATCAAAATATATCATTTAAATATATTGACATAATAGGATCCTTTATCAATACCGTTTTCAATACCAAAATACATAAAAAGTATATGTTATTTATTTTATTTTAAAAACATTACGGTTTGTTGAGGAAGCCAAAGATCAAATAATACTCACGGCAGCGGAAAAGATCGTTGTCACCGCGTACGTAAAAAGAAACATTCCTTTTTGTCTTTTAGTAAAACACTTCGTAGAAAAAAGATTCCTTTTGAATAAAAATAAAAGTGATTTGGTTTTATACACCATATAAAAGAAAGTCGTGTATAAAACAAAATATGCCTCAATGAAAGGAGATTGAGACGAAGTCCCTTACAAAGACAATATCCTTGGATTAAGGATAAATCAATTACGTAATTATGTGTGACAAATGAATACCCAAAATATAGGTGGATATTAAGTGTCAAACAATCAGAGGTTATTCACACATATTAATAGAACGATGCACTCAAGGAGTGCATGTTTATCCAAATGAATCAAAATTGGGTTAAGAAGTTCCCTCAAAAAAATTCGACAGCCTAACGGCGTCACTTAAAAATTCAGGAAAAGAGTGTATGAGATAGAAAATGGTATCTCATCACTTGGACATAAAATTTACATAAATTAGGATATATAAGAACATATCCCAACATAATAGCATGTGAAATAAAAGACATAACAAAATAAGTCTTTTAAAAAGAGGAGGGTGAATGGTTCCCTTACCGACATGGTTATCTTTCGAAACATACACCCCGTGAAAGAAGGACAATACAACATTGATGTAAATACACATAAATGAATGTATATTACACAATGAGTAAAATAATGGATTGTACATACACCACTCAAAGGACATTGTGGCAAATGTAGCATAATTCTCACTAGAATAAAAGTGAGATGAAAAATCGCTTACGAAAACCCGGCAGCCTAATGGCGCCACAAAAATGGATTGATGAGATCAAATGGGGTCTCTCATCATATTAAAATAAATTTTACAGAATGAGGAATATAAAAGAACATCCCCCAACATAACAAAGAGGAGCTAAAATAAGTGACATAAAGGAGAGTACTTAAAAAGAGAGATAGGTTAAATCTCTTACGAAAATTCGGTAGCCTAACGACGCCACTCAAAACATCCAAAATGGATTGATGAGAGAGAATAGGGTATCTCATCATATGAACATAAAAATTACATTAAGAGTAATATAAAATAACATCCCAATAACAAGAAAGATGAGCTTTAAAAGGAATGACATAAAAGAGTGTACTTAAAAAGAAAGAGAGAGGTAGGATCCCTTACCTCGTGTCTGACATGACACGATCGTTCTTTAATCTCCTGAATAATAAAATTTGGTCAATTTATAATTTCTTAAGTACCTCCTTTAAATATTATTATTCAGTAAATATCACATATTATAATGTTATAATAATTGGTTAATAAAGTGAGTTCGTATCAGACGTCTTTGTCGATGTTCAGCACATGAGTAAAAATTGAACATGTTGGAAAAGAATTTTCCATATAGTTATAGATACATCATCTCCAGAATAGTATTTATGTTTTAAATATCATATATATCCAGTATATATTCATTTTATACTATTCCTTATAATTTGGAGATAAACAATTAAAAGCACCGTTCATGGAGACGGTAGGTCGTACGTACGCATGAACGCTACATTCATTTTTTTCCCATATTAATGGAATTAAAACAAAATAAGGGATATATATATTATAATTCCAGAATTATACCCATCATTTAGATGTAATATATTACATATATATCCATTATATATTTGTACTTATAATAGTACATAACATTTGGAGATAAGAAATGAAATGTACTATTCGTGGAGATGGTAAGCCTTACGTATGCATGAACGCTACTTTAATTTATCTTTTTCTTGTATTCAACTGAATGAAATAATAAAGATGTAAAGGTATATTATAATTCCAGTATGATAAAATATGTAATACCATTATTTCCATCCTTTATACGTCCCACATATGGCATTAACGAATCAAATCACTTTGAGGGGGTGGTAGTTCGCACTTCCTAAAATGAAGATATCACATTTACCCATAATGGAAACCATAAAGGTATGCCATAAATGAAAAATACAGAATCTTAAGGAAAACATAAACATATTATATATCATATATAAATATAGTGACATCTTAATGGCCTCTTTTGAAGGTGTTAAAAGAATATTGAACAATCATCGTTTCGGGAGGCAGAAATTCTCCATCCACGGATTCAGTATGTTCTTTAACCATTAGATGTTGGTGTGTGTAAGTGTAGTTCGAATACATCTTATAAAATCATTCTAGTATATTGAATATAATGTATTTGTTACAAAATAAATGAATAAAAATAGTTTAGGTGGTTGGAGAAGCAAAATAAAACAAAAGGACACAAGTGAAGACATTACCTTTAAATCGAGTAACTTCCTTTGATTTGAGCTAAAAGGCTTACTTGGAAAGGATTATGCCCAAACTGAGGCTTCAAGGAGTTAGAGAGGTATGTGGAGATATTAAATGGGCAGGTGTTGGCCGAGCCAAAGGCTTGAGAGGTGTGGGTAAAGAGGTAGAGGTGGGGGCCTTTTATAAGAGGAGAGGAGGGGCACTCGTTGAAAGTAAAGAAATGTTACTTTATTTTAGAATGATTTTCGGATTTTAATGGTCCCACATTGATGTGTTTCGAGGATAAGGATATAAGGGTTCGAAATACACCCATACAATATTTTTTGGACAGGTTTAGGTCTTAGATATTACATTATCTTTCCATTTTATTTAAATCGTTAAATAATGGGGTCATCGCTACATCATCATGATGTCATAAATAATTTAATTTATTTAATGTCTAAAAATTATAAAAAACTACTATGATGTAGGAAATATATTTAGATTTAAAATGACTATTTATAGTGCAAAATATCATTTATGTAGACAAAATTAAATATATTTTACTCAGGTGATACATTCTTTGTTACATTTAACATACTTTAAAAATAAAAAGATAAAAAGTCACTTTCTCACAAAAGTGATTCCATGGGGCCCACAAGTTTGGCACAAGGAATCCCATGGTCGGCCAGGAGACAAAAAGTATCATTAGGACACATTTTGTGGTCATTTTGTATTATTATGATATTATCTTATTATCTTTAACTACCCGATTACTCATTAATCAAGATAATTAAAGATAATTACCGCCATTACTATTCATAATGTCCTAGAAAAAGAGTCTTAATAACATAATTTGGACCTTCAGATTCAAAATATGTAATCCATTTTACCAAATTCCAAACACATAAATTGCAATAATTAATTTAAAAAAAACTTCCCATTGTCGAAACAAATAGCGGGTTTTTTAGAAACAATATTTATGAAAAGTTTGGCACTTGTTTATGCCTAATTAAAAAGTGAAATTAATCTCAATGACCATAATTGAATTACATGGTAAAAATATATTCTAATTAAACTTTAAAACAAATTAAAAAGATAATATAACCATAAAATTAAATTATATGAAAAAGCAGTTTTGATGTAAAATGCAGTATTTTTCACTATTCATCGAAAAATGAACATTTTCAGAAAAATAAAAATAAAATAACCCATGGTAAATTTAAATTTCCCAATCATAAAGAATATGTTTATATTAAAAAATAGAGCTTATAAAATTTCCAAAAGTTTGATTTAAAAATGCTTTTCCATCAAAAGGAAGTAAAACAATCTTTTAACAATATTAGTGTATTCAATGCTTATGATTGGATTCATTTTCATTTTAAGCCTCTAAAATTTATTGGATAAAAGTAAAAAACATTTAACAAACATATATAATAGTATTTTAGTTATTTCTATTCATTGCTGTGAATACAACAACAAAGTGTTAACTACCATTTAAAATAATATTATTTTATTATTAGAGTGCAACGTATGATTTCAAAGGAACTCGTTGTTGCGTATTGGGTAAGCCATAGAGCATAGTGTTCCCTTTAAATTAATATTGAAATTTTATTAAAAAATAGGGATAAATATAAAAATTTCATATTCTTTATTTACCTGTGGTGTTACAATTGAGGTTAAAACATGTTCGGGTTATTTTTGGAGTTTTATAAAATGGACAACACGCAGACCGTGTGACAACCCATCATGTTGGACAAAGATGCGGGAATCGAACCCACAACCAAAGTGTGACTGGTATTTATCGCCCACCACTGGAATACATGAAGTCCATGGTTAGTATGACTTATTCTTTTTAGTTAGATGATTTTATGAATTAATATTAAGTTGATTTTGGGTTATCTATGGAAATTATTAACCTATCATGGAGAATATGTGATTAGGTAAATTACTTTTCAATATGAGACTTTTAGAGTAACTGATGTTATTTGGAGATAAGTGTTAATTTGTACCTTGGAAGACTATGTGACTAAATCCTTCAAATATTTGGGTTTCAATCTTAGTTTGGTTTACATTGATGAATTTTATGGAAAAATTGTTTATCGAATGGTCCTCGTTGAACTTTGGGTTCTGTTGGGAAAATTTTGGAGATTAAGAATATATTTTATTTTTATAAAGGGTTATCCTTTTATGGATTATCTGATCTTGTTCTAACAATTTTGGTTTTGGTAAGGGTATAAAGACATGAGAAATATATAGTTCTCTTCTGTGGATTAGGTGATTCCCAAGAAGTTGATTATAGTACACTTAATGTGAACATGTCTTCCTAAATACTCATCATTTGGGGAAAGTATGAGTTTGTGTTAGAAATCTAGTAAATGTTGAAAGTCAACATGACAAGTAAGTATGTTTCCTTAAGATCAAAAATAAGTTCCTCAATGAAAAGTAACTTAAAACAAAAATGTTGTCTATTAACTTTTCCTCATAGGGAATCGAATTCTAACATCCCAGGTAAATAAAGAATAAAGAATTTTTATATTTATTAATATCTATGAATTATATATTAATTTTACTTTAAATTGGTTTCTATGATCGATAGCGTACCTGATACACAACAAAGAGTTTCAATGAAATCTTATATTGCACACTAGTAATAAAATAATATTATTTTAAATGGTAGTTAACACATAGCCATTGTATTGGCGGTAATGAATATAAATAAGTAAAATATGATTATATATGTTTTCAAAATGTATTTATATTTATCCAATAAAAGATAAAGGCTTTAAATAAGAAAAGAATTCAATTTTAGGTATATATACTCTAATTTTCCCAAAAGGTCCACTTATCGCCTTTTAATGGAGAACCTTAATTAAATATAGTTTTGGGAACTCTTATACATTCTATTGGACCAAATAAAACTCTTCTTTATAATCGGGACATCAAAATTTACTTTGCGTAAATTTTTGGTATTTTTCCGATAATATCATTTTCTAATGAACAGTGAAAATGTTGTATTTTAAATCAAAACCACTTTTTAATCTAATTTATTTTATGATTAGATTATATTTTAAATTGGTTTTAAAGTGAAATTATAATATATTTTTACCATTTAATCCAATAGTGTTCGTTTGAATTGATTTCACTTTGAAATTGGACTTAAACTAGTGTCAATCTTTTGATACATATTGTTTCATAAAAACACGCTATTTGTTTTGATAGTGGAAATTAATTATTAAATTAATTAATTCAACTTATATGTTTTGAATTTTGTAAAATATACATCATTTTTGAATTCGGAATATCAAATATATCTTAGGGTGATGTTTTGGTATTTTTCTAAAGAACATCAATTTTTGATGAATAGTAAAACCACTAAGTGGTACTTAAAAAACTGATTTTTCGTTTAAATGAAATTTTACCACCTCTGTGTTTTGAATTTCAAAAATCCGAAATAAATGGTTTTAATTAAGAATTAAAATGTGGTTCAATGGGATTAAACTATTTTTTTGGTGAGTAGTAACTTTTATGTTTTTAATCGCGATTAGAGGTAATTAGTGTAGTTAAAGGTAAAAATAATGTTTTAATAAAATGAAATGAACTAGACACATGTCCTAAACTTATTGTAGGTGTCAATTCTAACCACATCAACCCATGGGTCTATTTTGGGTACCCCATGTATCCACTTGGTTATGATAATGACATTAATGACATTTATTTAAAGTTAAAATTAAAATGTCACAAACATGAGATGTTTTACTAAAACAATTATTAAATGAGTTTATACAAGTCATATTTTTGACTATAAATATTCATTATAAATATAAAAAGATTTCCTACATCATGATATTTTTTTTATAATTTTTAGACATTAAATAAATTAAATTATTTATGACACCATGATGATGCAGCGATTACCTCATTATTTAACGATTTAAATAAAATGAAAAGATAATGTAATCTCTAAGACCTACACTTGTAAAAAAACCTATTGGATGGGTATATTTAGAACCCTTATCACCTTATACTAGAATTATATCAATGTGGGACCTTTTAAATCCGAAACTCATTTTAAAATAAAGTAACATTTCTTTACTTTCCAAGAGTGCCCCTCTTCTCCTCTTATAAAAGGCCCCCACCTCTACCACTGTACCTACACTTACAAAGCCTTTGGCTCGGCCAACCCCTGCCCATTTTGTCTCTCCACATACCTCTCCTACTCCTTAAAGCCTCACATTGGGCAGAAGTCTTCCCAAGGAAGCCTTTGAGCTCAAATCAAAAAGAGTTACCCGATTTAAAGGTAGTGTTTTCTCTTCTGTTATTTTGTTTTATTTTGCTTTTCCAACCCCCTAAACTCTTTTTATTCATTTATTTTGTAACAAATCCAGTATATTCAATATATTATTATGTTTTTATAAGATTAATTCGAGCTACAATTACACACACCTACATCTAATGGATAAAGAACATACTGTTTCTGTGGATAGTGAATTTCTGCCTCACGAAACGATGATTGTTCAATATTTTTCCAAAGCCTTCAAAGGTGGCCATTAAGATGTAAATATATTTATATATGATATATAATATGTTTATTTAATCCTTATTCTTATTTATTTTTCATTTATGGCACACCTTTATGGCTTCCATCATGGGTATACGCAATATCTTCATTTTAGGAAGTGCTGACTACCGCCCCCTCAAAGTGATTTGATTCGTTAATGCCATATGTGGGATGTATAAAGGATGGATTTAAAGTTATCATATATTATTTATGTTACATATAAATGATGAATATAATTCTGTAATTAAAATATACATACCTCTCATTTAGTTTTAATTCCATTAATATGACATAGAAATGAAAGTAGCGTTCATGCGTACGTAAGGCTTACCGTCTCCATAAACGGTGCATTTAATTTATTACCTCTAAATGATTATGTAATAATATAAATACATGTATATGATGGATATATATGATATATATGATATCCAAATCATGAATATCATTCTAGATATAATGATCCTTTGACCAGACAAACAACATGTAATTGTAAGAAGTCCACTTTCGACTTAAGAACCAAATATCGAAAAAACAAACATTATTAACTTAAATGATTAAATAATGTTTAGAACATGATAATAAGTGATTTAAAAGTAATAATTATCTTGAAAAACTTTATTAAGCAAGTCAAAATTAACTCAAGTTTATTATTCAGGACGTTAAAGAATGATCGAGTCAAGTCGGACCCGAGGTAAGGGACTTCGTCTCAATCTACTTTCATTGAGGCATATTTCATTTTATACACAACATTCTTTTATACGGTGTATAAACGACTTTGAATTTTACTTTTATACAAAAGGAATCTTTTTCTATGAAGCTTTTTACTAAACGACAAAAATTAATGTTTCTTTTAAAGTACGCGGTGACAATGACCATTTCCACCGCCGCGAGCATTATTTGGTTTTTGCCTTCCTGAACAAGCCATAATGTTTTTTTTGAAATAAATACCATATAAACTTTTATGTATTTTGGTATTGAAAATGGTTTTTATAATAGATTTTTTATGTCAATATATTTAAGTGATATATTGTGATCAATGTGTGGAAATGTTTTCTTTCCATTATATTTGTTTTATGTCTTATGATTTTTTATAATGGTACTTGGACATTTGAAGGGTGGTTACGTGATAAACCATATGATGGGTGGTGATGTGAATACCAGGACGGGGGTTACATTATAACCTCGAATGCATTGGGTATGGAAGTCGGCCGTATGGTTATTCCAGTAAGTGATATGTGTGGAAGTTGACCATATGGTTATTCCATTTAAGTATGTTTATGTCCCAAGTTACCTTTATATATTATGTGATATTTATATGGGTTATATGGTAATATTTTGGTTACAAAAGGCCAAGTAATGATCTTTTATTCAGTGAAGAGTTTTTACTACTTTATAAAGGTGAAAAGTATTACTTTGATAAAGTAAACATGGTTTACTTGTTGTTTTGATAAACTAAAAGTTTTCATTCTTTGTGTATCCCTTACTGAGCTTTTTTATGCTCACCCCAAGATTTTTTGAAATTTTTTTCACAGGACTTAATGTGGAATAGTGTCAAGGATTGGATCAAGGGAAAGTCAGGATATATAAAACATAGAACTAGACATATTTTTTTAAGAGTTTTTTATTCTATGGAAACTTAGTAGAAGTGTATACTTTGTAATCTTTTGAGATGTAATAGTAATGTTCTAATTCTCAAAAACTCTAAACCTGAAAAGATCCTCAATGTGAATTATTCATTTAATTCAATATTAAGTAAGGTTTAAGGCCGGGGACTTATAGTTGTTATCAACAGTCGGTTTAGACAACTTTTGGAGTTATAAAATTTTTAATTTATAAATTAATTTAGGGTATGATTGAAATGATATAGAATTTACATATTACCATGTTGCTTCACCTAAGGTATTTCAGTGCTAATAATGGTTTTTCGAAGAGGAAACAAAGAATATTTTTTTGGGAAGGCATACTGAGGGAAATTACCTTCCAAATCAGTATCCTGAGATTGTCAGAATCAGAAATAAATAGTTTGTTGCAGTGATGGCTCAGTTGACTCAGGTGAAAAATGTTAGTTGTGTTTATTGATGATATTTCAGTGTTTTCTAAAAGTAAAGAGGAGCATGAAATACATTTAAGGTTTGTTTTGAAAACCTTAAAAGAAAAGTAATTGAATGTGAAATTCAGCATGTGTGAGTTTTGGTTGCAACAAATTTCTTTCCTTGGTCACGTTGTTTCTAAAGATGGGATAATTTTTGATCCTGAAAAAACAAAGGTTGTGGATGAATGGACAAGACCAACAAATGTAACTGAGATTCGTAGCTTCCTTGGTTTGGTAGGCTGTTACCGAAGGTTTGTTAGAAATATTTCAAGGTTATCTATTACAGTGACTAAGCTAACTCGGAAGGGTGTTACGTTTATCTGCACAAAAGAATGTGATGATTGTTTTCAGGATTTGAAAAGAAGATTGGTGAATGCTCCAGTTTTGGAACTTCCTTCTAGGAATTGTGAGTTTTTTATCTACAGTGATTCTTCATTGAAGGGACTTGGATGTGTCCTTTTTCAGAATGATCGGGTAATTGATTATGCTTCACATCAGTTTAATACTCATGACGTACATTACCCTACACATGATTTGGAATTAGCTGCTGTTTTTTTGCTGTAAAAATTTGGAGGCATCATTTGTATTGAGTAACGTGTGAAATATATACTGATCACAAAAGTTTAAAGTATATATTCACTCAGAAAGAATTGAACTTGAGACAAAGGAGATGGATGGAATTAATCAAGGATTATAATTGTACAATTCATTACCATCCAGGAAAATCAAATAAAGGGGCTGATGCTTTGAGTCAAAAAAGTAATGCTTAATTAACTATGTTGTGTTTGGAATGTGATCCTTTGGTTAAGGATTTGATGAGATTTGTCATAGAAGTTGTTTGTGTAGGAATTACTTATGTTTTGTTTCAGGTATCAGTGAAATATTCTCTATGAGACAGAATCAAGAAAGCACAGAAGCAAGACAGTGTGTTGCTGAAAAAGTTAGATCCGGCTATGAAGGGTAAGTTGCCTGAATTTAACATTGATAATGATTGTGTTTTGAGGTTTGGGAAGAGATTATGTGTGCCTAGTGATTCAAAATTGAAGAATGAGTTGTTATGTGAGGCTCATAGTTCCCCATTTTTGGTTCATCCGGGAATTACTAAGATGTACAAAGATCTGCGGGAGTATTACTGGAGGGATAGAATGAAAATAGATATTGCTGATTTTACTATGAAGTGTTTGACTTGTCAGCGGGTTAATGTAGAGCGGTAGTTATCGAAAGGGATGCTTCAGCCTTTACCAGTGCCAGAGGGGAAATGGGAAAACATATCCATGGACTTTGTTGTGGGATTACCGAAGACATCTCGAGGTAATAATGCAATCTGGGTTATTGTTGATCACATTACTAAATCTTCTTATTTCCTTGCCATACGAGATACATTTTCCCTAGATCAACATTCCCGTTTGTATCTTAAAGAGATAGTTAGGTTACATGGTGTTTCTCTCTCTATTGTATCTGACCGTGATCCCAGGTTTACTTATAAATTTTTGAATGGCCTTCAGAAGTCATTGGGTAATGAATTAAATTTTAGTACAGCTTTTCAACCGCAATCAGATGGGAAGTCAAAACGAACAATATAGACCTTAGAGGATATTCTACGATCTTGTTAGATGGATTATCAGGGATTTTGGGACCAACATCTTTTTTTGGTTGAGTTTTTTTATAATAACAGTTTTCACTCCAGTATACAGATGGCACCGTTTGAGGCATTATATGGGAAGTAGTGTCGAACTCCATCTTTTTGGGAA
This sequence comes from Viscum album, assembly GCA_963277665.1. NCBI lineage: Eukaryota > Viridiplantae > Streptophyta > Magnoliopsida > Santalales > Viscaceae > Viscum > Viscum album. The sequence goes on from OY728156.1 coordinate 919,327,584, forward strand.
GAAGTGGGTGATAGGAAGCTGATGGGACCAGAATTGGTAGAAGAGATGGCAGAAAAAGTTTAGTTGATTCAAAAAAACATGAGAACAGCTCAGAGAAGACAGAAGAGTTATGTGGACAACAGGATGAAGGATCTCTCTTTTGAGGTAGGTGATCATGTTTTTCTCAAAGTCTCACCATGGAAAAGTGTGATGCGATTTGGAAAGAACGGAAAGCTTAGTTCAAGGTTCATTGGACCATATGAAATTCAGGAGAGAGTTGGATCATTTGCATTCAGAGTGGCATTACCTCCGAGTTTATCTCAGGTATATAATGATTTTCATGTTTCGATGATGAGAAATTATATGCTAGATCCATCTCATGTTTTGAGCCCGGAGGTAGTTCAGTTGGAAGAGAATCTCTCTTATGAAAAATAACCAGTCCAGATTCTTGACCGAAGCGAGCAGGTGTTGCGAAATAAGGTAATTCACCAGGTAATGGTTTTTTGGAAAAACCATATGGTCGAAGAGGCCACATAGGAATCTGAAAATGATATGAGGGATAAATACCCCCACTTATTTTTATAAGTGAATAAAATTGTGAGGACACAATTCCCAAAAGGGGGGAAGGATGTAACATCCTAGGTAAATAAAGAATAAATCATTTTCATATTTATTAATATTTAGGAATTAAATATTAATTTTACTTTAAAGGGGTTTCTATGCTCGATAGCGTACCCGATACGCAACAAAGAGTTTCAATGAAATCTTATGTTACACACTAGTAATAAAATAATATTATTTTAAATGGTAGTTAACACGTAGACATTTTATTGGCGGGAATGAATATAAATAAGTAAAATATGATTATATATGTTTTTTAAATGTTTTTATATTTATCCAATAAAATATAAAGCCTTAAAATAAGAAAAGAATTCAATTTTAGGGATATATACTCTAATTTTCACTAAAGGTCCACTTATCACCTTTTGATGAAGAACCGTCATTAAATATAGTTTTAACCACACTTATACATTCTATTGGACCAAATAAAACTCTTCTATAGAATCGAGACATCAATATTTACTTTGTGTAAATTTTTGGTATTTTTCTTGATAAAGTTCATTTTTTAATGAATAGTGAAAAATGTTGTATTTTAATTCAAAACCTCTTTTTAATCTATTTTTTTTATATGATTAGATTATATTTTGAATTTGTTTTAAAGTGAAATTAAAATATATTTTTACCATTTAATCCAATAGTGTTTGTTTTAATTGATTTCACTTTTAAATTGGACTTAAACTAGTGTCAATCTTTTGATACATATTGTTTCATAAAAACACACTATTTGTTTTGACAGCAGGAATTATTTATTAAATTAATTAATTCAACTTATTTGTTTTGAATTTTGTAAAGTATACATCATTTTTGAATTTGTAATATCAAATATAGATTAGGGTGATGTTTTGTTATTTTTCTGAAAAACATCAATTTTTGATGAATAGTGAAACCACTAAGTGGTACTTAAAAAAATTATTTTTCGTTTAAATGAAACATTATCACCTATGTGTTTTGAATTTCAAAAAACCGAAATACATGGTTGTAATTAAGAAGTAAAATGTGGTTCAATGGAATTAAAATAATTTATTGGTGAATAGTAACTTTTATGTTTTTAATCACGCTTAGAGGTAATTAGTGTAATTTAAGGTAAAAATAATGTTTTAATAATATGAAATGACCTAAACACATGTCCCATGCTTATTAGATGTGTCATTGATGACCAAGACAACCCATGGGTAGATTTTGGGGACTTCATGGAGCCACATGGGTAAGATAATGACATTAATGACTTTTATTGAAAGTTAAAATTAAAATGTCACAAACATGAGATGTTTTACTAAAACAATTATTAAATGGGGTTATTCAAGTCATATTTTTGACTATAAATATTAATTAGAAATATAAAAGGATTTCCTACATCATGATATTTTTTTTATAATTTTTAGACATTAACTAAATTAAATTATTTATCACACCATGATGATGCAGCGATTACCTCATTATTTAACGATTTAAATAAAATGAAAAGATAATGTAAAATCTAAGAGCTAAAATTGTCAAAAAAAACCTATTGTATGGGTATATTTCTAACCCTTATCACCTTATCCTTGATTTATATCAATGTGGGACCATTTAAATCTGAAACACATTTTAAAATAATGTAAAATTTCTTTACATTCCAAGAGTGTCCCTCCTCTCCTCTTATAAAAGGCCCCCACCTCTACCAACTTACCCACACTTCCAAAGCCTTTGGATCGGCCAACCCATGCACATTTTGTCTCTCCACAGCCCTCTCCTACTCCTTGTAGCCTCATATTTGGTATAAGTCTTCCCAAGGAAGCCTTTGATCTCAAATCAAAAAGAGTTACCCGATTTAAAGGTAGTGTTTTCTCTTGTGTTCTTTTGTTTTATTTTGCTTCTCCAACCCCCTAAACTCTTTTTATTCATTTCTTTTGTAAACAATCCAGTATATTCAATATAATAGGATTTTTTTACAAGAATAATTCTAGCTACACTTACACTCACCTACATCTAATGGTTAAAGAACATACTGTTTTTGTGGATGGAGAATTTCTGCCTCAGGAAACAATGATTGTTCAATATTCTTCCAACACCTTAAATGGTGGCCATTAAGATGTAAATATATTTATATATGATATATAATATGTTTATGTATTCCTTAAGCTTCTGTAGTTTTTATTTATGGCTCACCTTTATGGCTTCCATCATGGGTATACGTGATATCTTCATTTTAGGAAGTGCGGACTACCACCCCATCAAAGTGATTTGATTCGTTAATGCCATATGTGGGATGTATAAAGGATGGATTTAAAGTTATTATATATGATTTATGTTACATCTAAATGATAAATATAAATATGGAATTAAAATATACATACCTCTCATTTATTTTTAATTCCATTAATATGACATAGAAATGAAAGTAGCATTCTTGCGTACGTATGGCTTACCATCTCCATGAACGGTGCATTTCATTTCATACCTCTAAATGATTATGTAATATTATAAATACATGTATATGCTGGATATATATGATATATATGATATCCAAATCATGAATATCATTCTGGATATAATGAACCTTTGACCACACAAACAACATGTAATCGTAAAAAGTCCACTTTCGACTTAAGAACCAAATATCGGAAAAAAAACATTATTAACTTAAATGATTACATAATGTTTAGAACTTGGTAATAAGTGATATAAAAGTAATAATGAACTTGAAAAATTTTATTAAGAAAGTTGAAATTAACTCATGTTTATTATCCAGGACGTTAAAGAACGATCGAGTCAAGCCGGACCCGAGGTAAGGGACTTCGTCTCAATCTCCTTTCATTGAGGCATATTTCATTTTATAAACAAATTTCTTTTATACGGTGTATAAACCCCTTTGAAATTTAATTTTGTACAGAAGGATTCTTTTTCTACGAAGCGTTTTACTGAACGACAAAAAGGAATGTTTCTTTTAACGTACGTGGTGACAATGACCTTTTCTGCCGTCGTGAGTATTATTTGGTCTTTGTCTTCCTGAACAAGCCGTAATGTTTTTTTTGAAATAAATACCATATACTCTTTTATATAGTTTGGTATTGAAAATGGTTTTTATAATTTATTTTTTATGTCAATATATTTAAGTGATATATTGTGATCAAAGTGTGGAAATGTTTTCTTTCCATTATATTTGTTTTATGTCTTATGATTTTTTATAATGGTACTTGGACATCTGACGGGTGGTTACATGATAAACCATATGACAGGTGGTTTCGTGAATACCAGGATGGGTGGTTACGTTATAACCTCCAATCCATTGGGTATGGAAGTCGGCCATATGGTTATTCCATTAAGTGATATGTGTGTAAGTCGACCGTATGGTTATTCCATTTATGTATGTTTATATCCCAAGTTACCTTTATATGTTCTGTGATCTTTATACGGGTTTTATGGTAATATTTTGGTTACAAATGGGTAGGTAATGATATTTTATTCAGTGATGCGTTTTTACTACTTCATAAAGGTGAAAAGTTTTACTTTGATAAAGTATACATGGTTTACTTGTTGTTTTGATAAACTAATAGTTTTCATTATTTTTGTATCCCTTAATGAGATTTTTTATACTCACCCCAAGTTTTTTCGAAATGTTTTTCATAGGAATTAATGTGGAATAGGGTCGTGGATAGGATCAAGGGAAAGTCATGCTATATAAAACATGGAACTAGACATGTTTCTTTTTAAGAGTTTTTTTTATTCTATGGAAACTTAGTACAAATGTCTACTTTGTAATCTTTTGAGATGTAATAGTTATGTTATAATTCTATAATACTCTAAACCTGAAAAGATCCTCAATGTGAATTATTCATTTAATTCAATATTTAGTATGGTTTACGGCCAGGGCCTTATACAAATACCATTTAACCCACCACAAGTTTGTGATCTTCTTGTGGTTAACATTCTCTTAAACATGTTTTCTATCACTCTCCCTCAAAACATTACCCTTTGATTTTTTCCATATCCATGTTTTCTTACATGGAATCATAGTATGGGTTAACTTGGGTGACCTCTGTACTTCTATTTCTTTCTTTTAATGTGATTTTTTTACCGACTCTTGTTCTAATGTGGGAATTTCAATGATGTTTCCGAGCCCAATTTTAAAATTGCGAGGACACAATTCCCAATAGGGGGGAAGGATGTAACACCCCAGGTAAATAAATAATATGAAATTTTTTTATTTATCCCTATTTGTGAATAAAATTATAATATTACTTTAAATGGAATGCTATGCTCGATGGATTACCCAATACGCAACAATGAGTTCCTTTAAAATCTTACGTTGCACTCTAATAATAAAATATTTTTATTTTAAATGGTAGTTAACACCTAGCCATTGTAATGACATGAATGAAGAGAACAAACTAAAAAATTATTACATAAGTTTGTAAAATATTTTTACTTTTTACAATAAATGTTAGAGGATTTAAAATGCAAATGAATCCAATTTTAAACGTAAACATTCAAATATTCTTTAGAAGGTCGATTAACCGCCTTTTGATGGGGAACCTCATTTAAATCCACTTTTTGAAAAATTTATGTGTTATATTTGACAAAATAAAATTCTTATATAGAATAAAGAAATCAAAATTTATTTTGTGTAAATGTTTCGTATTTTTCCGATAAAGTTCATTTTTTAATGAATAGTAAAAAATGTTGTATTTTAATTCAAAACATCTTTTTAATCTAATTTATTTATATTATTAGATTATCTTTTGAATTTGTTTTAAAGTTAAATTAGAATATATTTTTACCATTTAATCCAATATTGGTCATTGGAATTAATTTCACTTTGAAATTGGACTTAAAATAGTGTCAATCTTTCGATATATATTGTTTCATAAAAACACGCTATTTATTCTGACAGTGGGAATTAATTATTAAATTAATTAATTTAACTTATATGTTTTGAGTTTTTTAAAATAGACATCATTTTTGAATTCGGAATATCAAATATATCTTAGGGTGAATTTTTGGTATTTTTCTGAAAAACAACAATTTTCGATGAATAGTGAAACCACTATGTGGTACTTAAAAAAACTGATTTTTCGTTTAAATGAAATTTTACCACCTCTGTGTTTTGAATTTCAAAAATCAGACATACATGGTTTTCATTAGGATGTAAAATGTGGTTCAACAGGATTAAAATAATTTTTTGGTGAATAGTATCTTTCATGTTTTTAATCGCGATTAGAGGAAATCAGTGTAATTTAAGGTAAACATAATGTTTTCATAATATGAAATGACGTTGACACATGTCCTACCATTATTGGATGTGTCATGGAAGACCAATAAAATCTATCGGTAAAATTGGGGACCACATGGATCCACTTTGGTAGGAAAATGACATTAAAAACATTTTATTTAATGTTAAAATAAAAATGTCACAAACATTTGTTGTTTTACTAAAACAATTTTTAAATGGGGTTATAAAACTAATATTTTTTACTATAAATATTCATTATAAATCTAAAAATAGTTCCTTCATCATGATAGTTTTTTTAAAATTTTTAAATATTAAATAAATCAAATTATTTATGACAACATGATGACGTAGTGATTACCTCATTATTTAACGATTTAAATAAAATGAAACGATAATGTATAATATAAGACCTAAACTTGTCAAAAACCTATTGGATGTGTGGATTTAGAACTATTATCACCTTATCCTAGAAATATATAATTGTGGGCCCTTTAAAATCTGAAAATCATTTTATAATAATGATACATTTCAAGACTTTCCAAGAGTGCCCCTCCTCTACTCTTATAAAAGGCCCCCACCACTACCACTTTACCCCCACCTCTCATGTCTTTGGCATGGAAAACCCCTGCCCATATTGTATATACACATCCCTCTATTACTCCTAGAAGCCTCACTTTGGGAAGAAGTCTTTCCAATTAACCCTTTGAGCTCAAATCAAAAAGAGTTACATGATTTAAAGGTAGTGTCTTCTCTTGTGTTCTTATGTTTTATTTTGCTTCTCCACCCCCTAAACTCATTTTATTCCTTTATTTTGAAACAACACAAGTAACTTAAATATACTAGGATTCTGTTATGAGATGTATTAGAGCTACACCCACACACACCTTCGTGTAATGGTTAAAGAACATACTGTTTTTGTGGTTGGTGATTTTCTGCCTCACGAAACGATGATTGTTCAATATTATTTTAACACCATTAAAGGTGGCCATTTTGATGTCACTGTATTTTATATATGATATATATGGTATTTATGTTTACTAAATGATTCTATATTTTATATTTAAAATATAGCTTTATTCTTTTCTTTTTGTGAAAATGCGATAATTTCATATGAGGAAGTGTGGACTACCGCCCCCTCAAGTGATGTGACACATTCATGAAATACATGGAATGTATAAAGAATTAAATTAATGAACATATATGACCTATATAAAATATATATTATACTGGAATTATAATATATATATATCTCTAATTTATTTTTAATTCCATTAATATGACAAAAATAAATGAAAGTAGCGTTCATGCGTACGTACGACCTACTGTCTCCATTAACGGTGCTTTTCATTTTTTATCTCAAAATGTTATGTAATAGTATAAAATGAATATTTACTGGATATATATGATATTTTAATCATTAATAATATTCTGGAAATTATTTACTTAAAACTACATGGGCAATCATTTTCAAACAAGTTTATTTTTTACTCATGTAACAAACATCAGCAAAAACGTCTGATATGAACTAATATTATTAAACAATTATTATAAGATTATAATATGTGATATGAACTGAATAATAATATTTAAAGATGCCCTTAAGCAATTATAAATTGACCAAAGTTTATTATTCAGGAATATAAAGAAATGAACAAGTCAAGTCGGACTTGAGGTAAGGGAACCTACCCCTCTCTTTCTTTTTAAGTACACTCTTTTATGTCATTCCTTTTAAGCTCATCTTTATTATGATTTGGATGTCAATTTATATTACTATTACTGTGATTTTTATGTTCATATTTTTAGAGACCCAATTTTCTCTCATCAATCCATTTTGGAAGATTTAATTGGCGTCGATAGGCTGCTGAATTTTCATAAGAGATCCAACCTCTCTCTTTCTTTTTAAGTACTCTCCTTTATGTCACTTCTTTTAAGATCCTCTCTGTTATGTTGGGGGATGTTCTTTTATATTACTCTTGCTGTAAAAATTATGTTAATATGATTAGAGACCCTATTTTATCTCATCAATCCATTTTTGGATGTTTTACATGGCTCTGTTAGGCTACAGAGTTTTCATAAGGGGTTTTTCATCTCACTTTTATTCATGTGAGATTTATGCTACATTTGACATCATTTCCTTTGAGTGGTATATTTACTGCCCGTTATTCTACTATTTTTTTAATATACTTTTGTTTATGAGTATTTACATCAATGTTTAATTGACCTTCTTTTATGGGGTGTATGTTTCGAATGATACCCAAGTCGATAAGGGAACTTTTCACCCTCCTCTTTTTAATAGACTTATTTTTTTGGGTCTTTATTTTACATATTGTAATGTTGGGATATGTTATTATATATCCTTATTTATGTAAATTTTATGTCCAAGTGATAAGATACCCTTTTTATCTCTCATCAAATCATTTTCTGAAGTTTTAAGTGACACCGTTAGGCTGTCGAATTTTTTCAAGGGAACTTCTTAACCCAATTTTGATTCTTTGGGATAATCTTGTACTCCTTGAATATGTCGTTCTATGAATATGTGTGAATGATATCTGATTTTTTTACACCTAATATCCACTTATATTTGGTGTATTCATTTGTCACACATAATTATGTAATTGATTTATCCTTAATCCAAGGATACCGTCTTTGTAAGGGACTTCGTCTCAATCTCCTTTCATTGAGGCATATTTTGTTTTATACACAAAATTATTTTATACGGTTTATAAACCCCTTTGACTTTTAAATTTATTCAAATGGAATACTTCTTATATGAAGAGTTTACTAAAAGACAAAAGGGAATGTTTTTATTTGTCGTATGTATGCGGTGATAATGACTTCTCTGCCGCCATGACCATTATTTCAGTTTCGGCTTCCTCCACAAGCCATAACCTTTTTGTAATGGAAAATAAATACCATGTTTTACTTTTCTTTTATTTTGGTATTGAAAAATGGTTTTCATAATGTTTTTATTATAACAATGTTTTGTATTGATATCTTGTGATTGAAATGTGGGAATGTTATGTTTCATTTATGCATGTTTTATGTGATAAGATTATGTTATGGTTCTTGGGCATTGTTATGAAGACGAGTGGTTCTGTGATAAACTAAGGGCGGGTGAGCCCGATATAGCTCTCCAATGCATTGGGTAATGCGAAGGAGTAAAATGTTAAGGTTTCTCTGAAGAGATTTTGGAAATATATTGTGATGGGTATTCCAAACGTAACCATGAGGGTTACTCCCTACCTAAGAATGTTATGAATGCCTCAAGTTACCTTTATGTCTTCTGATTTTTATAATTTATTCATAATTTGATGAGTAATGTTAAAGTTATTATGTTTTATGAGTAATGTATGATTTCATACATGGACTAATGTTTTCATTTCAAACTTTTATATCCCTTACTGATCTTTTTATGCTCATTCCAAGTTTTTGAAATGTTTTTCACAGGTCAAGGGAAAGGTACATGATGTGATGATAGGGTCAAGGAAGTGTCCTGAAAAAATCCATGTTTCATTTTAAATATGTTTCCATCCATGGAAAAAAATGAATACTATCTTTTATGTAACCACTTTGTTTAAATGTGGAATGTAATGCAAGATTTTTTATCTAATTCTCTAAAACTCTAAACCTGAAAAGATCCTCTATGTGAATTATTCATTTAATTCAATAGTAAGTAATTTTTAAGGCTGAGTCCTTATACTAAGATTCAACATTAAAAACCAAAATTAATAAGGAAACTAAAAACTCCCATTCAGGTCTTCAATCACATATGGTTCCCTCATCTATGCTTTATCCCAACTTAGCCATCTAACATAGGGAATTTTCCCTTGTCATCTCTTGCAAAAATAAAGTCTTTCTAGGAAAATATTATATATCCCATGTAGGGTATGAGTAAGTATAAATAGGGTATCACCAACATAAAATAAAAAATTATTAATTGAAAACATTATATTCAATAATATAAAGAATAATTTAAAATTCATAAGTTAATAGTTATCACATTTCATCATTCCTTTATTTTTTACATAAACACTCTAGTTCCAACGGACACTAAAACACTTAATACCTTTTTCGTCATATTTTTGTGTCTGGACCATATCATAAAACCATGTTTATCATTTATCATTCCATTTAGTATGATATGGAAACCAATTGTAACCATATTGCAATGCTAAAACCATGGGCGTAAAAAAAAATTTGTAACACCCCATGGGTATTTGGAGCCTCTATCTCTTTCCTACACATCAATGTAAAATGGTTATTTAGAGCCTTGGTCCATATCGCATAATAACTATATCATATAGTTATTTGGAGCATTGATCCATATCACACACTTCGTTTATCACATATGGGTATTTCGAGCGTCAATCCCTATCACACGTCTCATTTTTCACATATGGGTTTTTTGAGCCAAAATCTAAGTCACCCGCATATATATCAGAGAGTCACACATATATCAAGTATATCACATCACCCATGTTTAATAAAAATTAACCATCTTATCAGATTTCACACCAGCACATGCCATCCCAATCTTCAAATCACATCTTGATCAATACTTTAATATTATGAAAAAACTATAAAAATCACCACTATTCTATTTATCATCATTTAATCGTATATCTCATTAATCCATCAATGTTCAAGTCAAATATCTCAAAATTTACATTTCTGTTTAAATAATAACCACATTAATAAATGAAACACAAAATCCCAAGTAATTAATCAAATCAACATTTAATTAATCAATTGATTCCACAGTCATAATAATTAATTAATTAATACAATCATTAATTAACATAAGTCAAATTCTATATGTAAAAAACTTTATTAATTAATTATAATTTTATTTAATCAATATTAAAAATCCTAATGTTTCATTCAATTCAACAGTCACACATCCCATTAATTAATTCACTAATTAATAGATCCAATTCCATGTTTCCATAAATTTTTTAATCAATTATTTTATTCAATTCATGATTCCACAATTAATGTTCCAAATGAAATCTAACAAAACAGACCCAAAACATAGTTAAATACTATGGTAATTTTATTTATACCTCAAACCTCATGTTTGATGATGAACGGTTGCCAACAGATATACGCAATTTTAAGGAGAGTAATCGGAATAGTGACAAAGAAAATGATCTAGATCTAAATCCTAGATCAAAGATCCAATGGAATTGATATATCTAAACCTAGATCTAGATCAAAAAACATAGCCAAAAATATCCCATAAATGAATTAATGATGGATGGAAGAGTGGAAGGACACTACACATGATGATATTCTCTTATAAGGAGAAGAGAAAATCATCAATCCCAGATTCAAATAAACAAGAATATAGGTTGGAAGGGCTTGGAATCTATCTATGAGAAATAAAAAGTAGTATAATTTGATTATAGTCAATCTAGGATAATTTTTTGGTAAATAAAAAAGGATTGTGTATTTTAAATATTACTTTTGGAAAACTAAAACCATGTGCACAATTTCCGTGGTAGGGGCACACAATTTACCAAATTGAGCGCCTTAACCGTGCACCTCTTCTCAGGGGAAGGGGGTGAAAGGTTTCTCCTTAAATGGAACATGTTTTAGAAAACCATTACCCAACCTTGAAATTCCCCTCTATCTACGTTCATATGGTTTTTGGGGCTAGGCACATTTTTTGGGAAAACTGTGTGCCAACCATGCACAACACCTCTTCCTTCAAAAATTATCAAATTTCACTGACATACTATTTAATGATAATTAAAAAAAAGATATTTATTTAATAGAAAAAATAGTTCCTATAAATAAGAATGATACATATATAGTAAAGGTCATGATTTTATATTGAGTAGGTTCCCTTTGATAATTGAGGTAAGGGAATGTTTTTCAATTTTCAAAATATTAAATTATAATAAAATTATTTCCAAACCAAATAGTTCTAAATGGACTATAAATGGAAAAGGTTCAACATTTTCGACTATATATTATATTATTTTTCTATCTTAATATCTTTTTATTATATTTATGTAATTTTATAAAATACCATTCTCATAAAATATAATTATTTTCAATTTGGACATTATTCACTTAATTTGACTTAAGTGTCATAGATACATAGTTTACATTAAAATATTTTCCTTTAATATAAAAAAATATGTTATAGTAAACTATTAAATTCATAGAAAACCATAAGTCACTCAAATTATATATATTTTAATATTTTTTTAAAAATATGTTATATTTTTTTATTAATTTATGAAATTCAGCATATGTGTTTTATAAAAATTTATAATTACTAAATAATAAATAAAAATTAGAAACAAATTTACATAATGTTATTGATTTCATTTTCCATAAAATAAATATTAATATTCATTCATAACTCCTTTTACTAAGGTAACATATAATATATAGTAAAGAAAAAGAAAGTGGCATTATAAAGAATTCATGGATTTAAATACTATATAAGTCATTTTCATGTAAAACTGTACATTAAAATTTTAATTTTTGAGACTAAGGTAATTATTTACTAATTAACCTTACCTAATAAAAAATAAATTTTTTTGACTATGTTTTCATGCTTACCTTTTGGTTTTATCCATTGAGTAATACTTTTGAAACATACCATGATTATCAGATTTTAACTCATTAATGTAAAATCTTGTTAATATTAATGGAAAAATTTCCAAAATATTGAAAATGATTAACATAAAAACTATATCCTAGTAACTTGAATGTATATAATATTTTGATTAATTTTATATCCTTTAATAAAATATTATTTATTCTAATTTATAATCAATGTCAGTTTAGAGAACTATTAATTACTTTAACAATAATAATATGATGAAAATAAAAACAAATTGAAAAAAAATTAATACATCTCTAAAATTTTATATTAATTTATAAAATTTCAGTATCACATTAATTATCTAAAATCATAATAATTTTAATATTTATAATATCATTTATTTGTTTTTTCGAAAAATTTTATAATTTCTATGTTCATGTTATATAATAATATAACATAATCATTTAATACCTAAAAGTTATAGATAAATTACCATCATAAAAATATGTTTTTATTCTCTAATAGACAATTTATATCCAAAATACGTATTTTATCAGATATATATGTCATGAAAACTTATGGAATATGTTATTTTGACTTTTCCAGCATTGCGCAAACATTGCCTAAGAATTTGGATAATCCGCTTGTTATATAAATCCTAAATTCATTTGTAATAACAAAAATAATCTACAATAATTAATATAAAATAAAAAAAATTCAACAATTGAATTATTAAATCTGAAATATTATCGTTAGGGTACAAAATTTGAATTTTCATTGTTGTACATGCTCTGCATCACCACTAAAAATGATTTTCATATTTATCATGGAAGATATTTCTTTTAATTTCATGTGCTTTATTTTTGTAACTATTTTATCAGACCTAAGTATTTCTGTAATTTTCATAATTTCTTTTAGTTAAGTTCATGTCTTGGCGACATAATAAAAGATATTTTATTTCTAAAACATTATTTTTTAAATATTTTATAAAAAAAACATCTTTAGAAAAATATAATAAAATATTACTATGATAAACATGACTTTATTAATCTAAAAATAAATACCATTTCATAAATTTCAATTCTTATAAGTGATATAAATTAATTTTATTATAAATTCAAAAAATTCAGCAAAAAAATAGATTATAGACGAATACGTATTTAAGTATAAAAAATGTTTAATACCAAAATCAACAAATAAATTGATTCTACTTAACATAATTGGATTTTTAACTATATTAGATAAATAATTTTTCTTTTAACCCATTTTATAAAAAGGTTTAACTTTTTATATGGTTGAAACAAAAATACAGTTTTCAATAAATTATATATCTTCCACTATTAACTGAAAAATCAATCCTTAAATGAAAAATCCCAAAAATTCACCATAATATAATTTTGAAATATTTTTTTCATAAATGGTAATATTTTTATTAATTAAAATTTATGAAACATCTACAAATAAATTAAAACAGTTTCACAAAAATATTAATAAAATAATTTTTAATAAAAACATATTTATAGATAACAAATAACATTACTAAAAATAGAGGGAATATTTAGTAATAATATATAAATATATTTATATTAGATATGAAATTTATACATATTTAACTATTTATTTATAAATATTCATACAATCCAATTTAATGGAGAGGTTATCACTGTCACATTATATAATAATATTTCAAAAATTCATCATGGATCTTTCAGTCTTGGTGATTCATGTAAATCATGTTTTCATGGAAATAAAATGATTTAAATGGTAATATTTTATAATTTTTTTGGGTGTATCATCCCCCCTACCACCTTAATAAATTGTTTCTTTATAATTTTAATTTATTCTTGTTATTAAATGATTTAATATTTTAAAAGTCCTTTATTGAAAACCTATATCGTAAAAAGAGAAAATAAAACTTTATATTAAATATAGAGAATGAAAAGTGTGAAGGTAACCACAAAACATTTATTTCAAATATAATAAAATCATTTGGAAGTTAATATAAGGTAATGGAATAGAAAATTAAGTCCCAATTACTAGTATAATGATATTGAGGATATTTCATGGAGAAACAAAACAACAAAAAAACAATAAATCATTTATGGTTCAATATACCATCAATTCATAAAACTTATAGTTTAAAAAAAAGCATGAACAACATTTAAAAATATTTGAGGCATTCCATTAACTTATAGATTAAAATCAAAAGAAAATATTCTTTCCTGACAAGTATGATTCCATCCTTTAAATAAATTTCCAAAACAACATCATCTGTTTCTCCAAATGATGAGTATTATAGATGAATTTTAATTTTATTTAAGCCCTAAAATAAAACTATAATGGATATGAAAACATTATCAAGATATTATATTTTTCATTATTCATTAAAAAAACAAAAAATGGTTAGTATTATGAAATTAAAAATGAATTAACCTTGAAATAGTATATTTGACTCAAAAATATCCAAAATAAACACAAATTATCACTATATATCATTTTAATAAATAAGATTACATCCAAAGTAGACTAAATAATAAAAAAAAATTGAATGTTTTATCATAAAAATATATGTCATAATCACAAACATTAACAATTTAAAAAAATTAGTTTCATTCTTCCAAAATTATAATTCAATCTAAGTCACTTGTTAATCCTAATGGTTACATATACCTCAACCTAATAGAAAATCTCCCCAATATCATTAATACCCATGATAAAAAATTATATAATATTTTTATGTAGTACATAACCATATCATCTTGAATGAAATTAATAAACTAACTTAAAATTTTATCATTTTCTTAATTATAAATGTCTATGTTAATATCACATTGTCAATGAATCAGTTTTTAACAATAACTATTATATGTATTCCACTATCTGGTTTCTAAAATTACCTTTTTATTGATTCATATACATACCATGTGGGGTATTTAATCCTCAATAGTGTATCAAAAATAATGTTACATAAAACATTAAATGGGGGTGTTCATTCGTGTGAACTTATGATCAAAATTAAACTTATTAACCCATAATGGTATCCATTACATTTAAGTTAAACTCACATGAAAACATATATGATTCAGTAATTAATATAATCAATATTACTTATATATGTTCAAAACTGTTTAATATTTTCCATAAATATAATAATGAGATAAACATTAAAAAATATGGCATGAATCACATTTATGAAAATCACAAGCCAGTTTCATGGTTAATAATACTATCTATGTAAATAATATATTTATCCAGACAAAAAATTATAAACTCAACATATTTAACATATTAAATTTTATTTTTCCCATTAATCATGTGTTCTCAATAAAATATCACCTCAACACTAAATCATATTTCATTGTTATTAGTACTATTCAAAAAATGCAATTGATGAATAGAAACCACTCCATGAAAATCCTATAATTTTTCGTAATGTTTATTACTATTATATAATTAGTAAAACAATTATAAAATATGTTTCTTGAATCCAAATACATAAAAACTTAAATCATTCCACTTCCTTCTTAAACCATTAACCTGGATTCATCATCTTATTATTTAATAATTATTTCTAATAATATGAAATATGTACCATGAATTTAGATTCTTAAAGATCAATTTTATCATGATCAAAAATTTTAATATAATAAATATTATTAAAATATCCCATAACATTCATAAAACAATTATTATCATTATCATCATCAGAAAAACCATTACTCATACAACCTTCTCGATTCTCTTCCCGAACACTCCTCCAAGGATTGAAATTTTTATAATGTACATACAATCACCTTATATAACATTCATCCATAGAGGATAAAATAGGGATAACATTATTATAATATTTTGAGTTAAACTATCTTTTCATTTTTCATTCAAAATTACTTTCTTTATGTCCTTATTTTCCACAATAAAACATCTTCATGTTATATTGAGACATTCACTTTGTTTATTCATCCGCATTCCGTAATCGTTGGAATATGGATCTTGTTTCCTATATGTTCATTATAAAATTACATCGTTATCCTTTTAGGTGTGTTATGAAACTAACCAGATTTTTTATTTTTAAAAATATTACATGAGATATTATAAGTCATAACCATAATTTTTCACATTCCATCTCATTTTCCATTTATATTAATATGAATAAAATCAATCAATAGTCCATCAACGTTAACCTAATTCCTCTTATTTACATCAATTGAATAAAACCAAAAAACATAGTGTGAGAAAAAGTATTCAAAGTGTGGAATAATGGTATATAATTTATTTTTTTGTAAATCATGAAACCTCCTATTAAATCTATTAATGATTAGGTCTAACAAATTTCAACCATGATAACTACCAAAAATTAGGTTGTTATCCTATATATAGATATATTACAATTGTTATCACTAAATTATTTTCATCCTAGATTCCAAAGGTTAACTAAAACCTATTCTGATACCAAATATAGTGGTTCTTAATTTTCATAAATAGATATTACATCTAAATTGAATTATATTATTTATACAACATGAAGTTCCACACCTGATTCATTTAGCCCTAGTTTCCTTGGAAACATGGAAACATAAAAAACTAGGTCATAAAATATCTACATCCTCTCACACATACATATTCATAAATAGAAAACTTTTTGTAAAAACTATACTTAATACCTTTATGAATAACCTATTGAGAGGAAAAAGATAAAATGGAGAGCGTAGATTCTCAGTAAGGGTAAAGAAGGTATATTTCAGTGATCAAATTATTGTTACATTAGCATAAGGGTATAAGAACGACCATAACATTTTCAAACAAAACCCCTCATATTAGTGATAATAAAATTATAACCTGGTGTAAATTTTATCTGTTCATAAGAAATGAATCCCAAATCAATCAATGACATCATCCTTAAACTCGTAACTTATGCATAAGACATTGATTGTTGGTGTAAACATACTTATGAAAATCATTTCGTAATTACAAAATGCTTATTTCCAAGGATATATTATTGGAATATTTTCTTTCCTAACAACACCGTTGTAGTCAAGGTTCACTCCCTATACTATAATATTGGAGATATTATCAATCATTACCCAATGAATTAGAAGGATATATAGGTCCCATCCATCACATATTGAAAACCATACATATGTGTTCCAAAAGAGCATTAATCATTCCTCGTATTAGAAACCATGGAATTAAAGTGGTTTCAAAATAATTTCATAATAATATAACCCATGAGAATAAATTTTCATTGTAAACATTTCATTATAACATAACAAATGAAAAAGAAACAGGTTTCATAAACATTTAGTTTTTTCATTATAAACATGAACCATCCAGAGTAAGAATATATATGGTATCCTTAGATCGTATCCCCAATATATCATAATTTATATCAAATATTGTTTTATTGATTAATAGAAATATACTTATAATATCATCAAAACATTATTGATGAAAATATCTATTCCATTTTTAAATCACTTCTTTTTTAAAGTCAATGTTCTTATAAACTAGTTTTTTGAATTAAAATAACCATTTAAATATGTAAAAATTAATCTTCAAGGAAAAAATTAATAATTATGGTTTAAAAAAATAATTCCATATAAATATAAAAACATTACTTCAATACTATTTTCAAAAAAAATCAAAAAGTATGTTGTTTAGAAAATGATAACATGATTCCTTTAAAAAAGTTAAATATTCATCAATATGTTAAAATGACTTGAAAAAATATTGTATAATCATAATATTTTTCTTTAATTTTTTTTAAAAACATGGATATGGATGAAAAACAATCCCCTATATTGACTAATATTCAAATAATCTCGAATATCAATGTGATTTTTAGATAAAACCCTTACCTTGAGTTTATCGTTCCCTAAAATTAATCTATCCTCTTGTATAATAAATTTAAAATTATTAAAATTATATATTACATTTATAATAATAATAATAATGTCATATATGATCCCTTTATAATATTTCACCACTACTTTTATTAATAAATCATAATTTGAGGTTTTAACTATTTCACTTATCACGAGTATTTCAGAACATTAGTTCTTGTACTTACACATTTATCTTGGATTCATAACCTAAAAAATCTATAATTATATAAATATTATATATATTAATTATATACATATTTAGATTCATACATGAAGGTATATATAAAAAATAAATTACACCATTCATGGAAATAGGTGGTTATACATATGCATAAAACATATTTTCATTTTTTGACAGATTAAAAAAAGGTAAATAACAATTCAAAATTCTATAAAAACTATCATTTTATATATATCATATCTATTAATTAATAATATCCTTACACACATCTATGAATAATTTAAATGAAAAACGAATTTCGTCAGTTCGTAAAGGTGGTAGTCCATATCTACTCAAGAATTTTTTTTTTGGTTTTTAAATGGTTTAGAACATAAGAAGGTAGATTTATATTATAATTCCAGAAGTTTTATTATGTACTAATTATCATATATAAACACTAAACTAATCATAATTACCATCCATTAAATATAATGATGATAAATGAATTGTATCTTTAAATGGAGATGATAATATGTACATACACATAAGTGATAATTTCGCATATTATCTGGATTAAAAGAGGGCGTATAATGTTGTTTTAATAATCATAATAAAATTTTAGAATATTGAGGATATTTAAGTTTTTATATACTTATAAAAAACTTATAATTATACGATTAAAATAGATATATAAAATATATAGATTGGTTTAAGATATTACCACTTCTTGTAAATGACACTTTTAGATGCCCTCTAAAAGGATCTAGGGATGGTCTTTTGGGTTGATCAGAAACTATAGAATGTCTCTATATATGTTTATAATATAAATTAGCATTTTTTTTCAATATATAAGGATCATTGTGATGTGAATAAGTGATAGTATTTTCCTATTTAAAATTTAACTGTGGGGTACTTTTTGAATTTCAAAAAACAATAAAATATAATAATTTGATTATCAATACAATTGATTCCTAAGATCTAGTAAATGGAAAATGTATGATGTTTTAGTATATTTATTATCACCTTTATCCCATATGAAGTCTTTTAACGATTATTATTTAACTTTATAAAATATTATTTTCATTAAATATCATTGTAGTCAATTAAAAGAATATTCTCTTAAATTTTAAAAAAACATAAATAAAAATGTTTAAATTAAAATATAATAATTTATCACCTGAATAATATGTTATATTATCCTATAATACTAATTTATCACATCAAGTAAATAAAATTTTATTTTTTTAATGTTTTAAATATCTTATATTTTATTTTATATGTCTTGAAAAAATACGGCATCAGAATTTTATAAACAGTTATTGTAAATAAATAAGTACTTAAAATTAGAAATAAATTTCATTATGAAAAAAATAAAAATTAGTATTATTTCATTGTTTTTTAACTCTATGTAAACATATAAAATATATTAAAAACAATTAGAGTTACATTTTGTAACATTATTTTTTTAAATAATATATAATTCATTATCATAAAAAATCCATTAAATAACTCATTATTGATACTTAGCTGGCAAGGGAATAATTTTCGTAACCCAATAAATTTTTTGAATGATTTTCACAGTGTTTCTATCATTCTTTTAGGGGTTTAATCCTTCGTGAACACTTTTCAAACTTATTATAATAAAAATGTTTTTAGACAGTGAATGTCAATATAGTTACTAAAAATTGTTAAAATGTCCCCTAAGTTGACCATAGATCATATTATAAACTGTATACATCTAACGTGTCGGAATAAAAAAAATTATGAGTTTTATATCACTTAATTAATTATTATTTATTTTAATATTTCACTAATGTCACATTTGAGGACTGTTCAATACATTAACATTATTAACATCAAGAAAACATTTAAAAATAGAGCAACATAAATTAATAAATCCCTAAATTTCTATATTAAAATAAAAAAATTATCACATTGTTCTCTAAAATTACAAAACATTAAATATTTAAAATATATTTTATTTAATTTTTTAATTGATTTAATAATTGTTGTGTCAAATTTGGATACAAATTTCTTTTATTTATTTATTAGCAAAAAATTAAAAAAAATACAATCAATAAAATACGATTTCTTCATAAGGATATCTATTTATATTCATTAAATATTTTTTAACGCATATCTATTTCATGACAACTCGTTTAATTTTTTTATTTATCTTTCTAGGCCTTATGTAATCATTTCACAATCATTTGGATAATCCACCTTTTATATAACTAAAAAAATCGTGTATAACCAAAAAAAACATTAATAATCTATATGAAATAAAAAGGTTGAAAAATGACTTGATCCATCTCAAATACTATCTTTAGCGTAGCAAATTAGACTTTTCAGCATTAGACATGCTCTGTATTCTCAATGAAAATTATTTTCATATTAATCATGGGAAAAAATATATTTTTTTGGAATTCCATATGTTTATCATTTTTTATTTTATCATACTTGATAAATTCTGAAAATTTCATAAAAAACATTATATTATCTTTTCGTCTTGATGGTTTTATAAAATATAAAATATTTCATAAATATTGTATTTTTTTAATAAATAAAAATTTAACTTAATTATAAAAAAGAGAAAAATATTATAATTATAATTTTACTTTATTAATCAAAATCTAAATTATATTTAATAAAATAAATTAACTATTATTGATATTAAATTATTTTAACAATAATTTGTTAACTTAAATGAAAATCATATTTTATAAAAATGCCTATTTAAGTATAAATAATGTTTTTATACACAATTAAACCATAAAATTTATTATTATTAACATATTTGGATTAGTGATAACAATAATATATAATTATATATACTTTGAAAACATTTTAAAATCAATGATTAATATATTATCTACAAAAAAAATAGTGTTTTCAATAAAATTATTTATTTTTAAATATTCACTATAAAATCAATAATTTAAAAAAAATCCAAAAAATATATCAATAACCTAATTTTGATCTTTTTATTTCATCAATCATATTAATGTATTAAATAAGATATATTAAATTTCCTTAAAACAATTATAATTTTTCTCAGAAAAATATTTATTATCATTTATGATGAAGAGGAATTTTTAAATTAGAAAAACATTAATAAAAAATTTGTGACTGTTTATTTTTCATGAATCAATTTTTATATTGATTAATAAAATTAATATATATCATAAATTTTTTAATCATATTCTATACCCTCCAATTTAATGGATATGCTCTAACTTTCACTCTATATAATAAATTTTTTTATTGTATATCTTGATTCATTTAAAATTGGTGATGCATGTAATGTTAAATATAAATGAAAAATAAACATTTAAATATAAAGGTTGTATAAAATAATTGTGTTTTATAACTACTCCAATCCTTGATTGATTGTTAGAAAAAATATTGGATAGTCTACTATAATGAATGTGACTACAATAAGTGGTGTTTTTGAAACCAATATATAATCCTTCTAAGCATACTTGTTCGTAACTCTCACATGGATTTTCATTGATACATTATATTATTGTCTAACTTACAAAAATGGTTTCCAGACATTCCTTGAATCCATTAGGATTTATGGAATCCAACCATTAATATGAATGTGTATATTTTATATTCCCTATAAGGTAGGTCAATTTTTATGATCATGATACTTTTATATCCAAGAGATTGGATATCTTTCCTCACACATAGTATTCAACTACCAGCTGATATTCCAGATCCCTATACAATGTTTTCTCTTCTCTTGATCGACATCCCATACTTCTATATAAATTACGCAACTTTCTTTTTAACTTTTCAATGACTGAATAAATTGCATTTGTAACACCCCGAGATTTTATGAAAAATATTCTTTTTATGTTTATTGATGTCTTGTGTTTTATGCTACACCAAAAGGAGCTTTCGCTACATGCATCCCTGACTTGGCTTTCATTACACGCAATCACGCCCTTCCACGATTGCGTGTGTAGTACGCAATACCAAGTTTCACGAAATGAGATATTATTATAATATTATTATGAACTAGCAGTTATGAATAGTAATACCCACTTTTGGAAATTTTATTTTTCAAAATGGACTTCATTTTTGGATTTGGAATATTGAAATTAGTCTCAGGTGATTTTCTGGTATTTTTCTGAAAACATTCAATTTTGGATGAATAGTGAAAACACTGGGATACTATTTAAAAACCAACTTTTTATTTAAATAATTATTTATTTTATTTAAATATATTTTAGGTCAAAATTGATACATAATACCTATATAAGTTCAATGTAATTCATTGGAGTCATTTTATAATAATTTTAAATATAT
Organism: Viscum album; assembly: GCA_963277665.1. Taxonomy (NCBI): domain Eukaryota; kingdom Viridiplantae; phylum Streptophyta; class Magnoliopsida; order Santalales; family Viscaceae; genus Viscum; species Viscum album. Next base: position 919,350,317 of record OY728156.1, read on the forward strand.
AAAAATTTTATTGAACTTCTCACCGTCTTTTACCCACCTCTTAGTAAAACTTGTAAAATCACATAAATCATAATATTACCACTTCTGTGAATGGAATTTAGAAAATCCGAGAGAAATGATTAATATCAAGGACTAAAATATGGTGCCATGAGATAAAAATTATTTTTGGTGAATAGTAACTTTTTACTTTTATTTACCACGGTTAAAAGTAAATAGTGTAATTCAGGGTAAAAATGATATTACTATTACCCTAACATTTGTCCTAATTCTATTGGAGAATTTTAATTTGACCAAAAAAACCTTTGGAATAAAATATTACCATTTAGGTCCACTTAGATAAGATTAGGACATTTATTATTAAATTATTTAAAGAAGGGTTAAAATAGTTAAAATCAAAGTTTAATAACTAATTAATTTTTAATATTGGGTGATACATAAGATAAATTCGATTATAAATATTAATTAGAAAGATAAAATTATTTCCTACATATTTTTATTTTATTTATAATTTTTAGTTATTAAATAATTTATGTTATTTATGACACAATGGTGATGTAGTAATTACCTAAATAATGAAAAATTAAAATAATTGATATTATAAATACCCAAATAAATGTAATTTAATACTTTTTATTAATTCCACTAATTTTATTGGTTAATATGACATGTTAGTATTGATTTAATTAACACTTTTCGAACTAATCATGCTGTTATGATTTTCACAAAAATCAATTACCAAATAGTGTCAAAATTGACATAAAACAGTTTTTAAAACAAATATTATATTATTAATTGCTATTTTATTCCTAAAAATCTAAGGGTCGTCCAGATGACTTAGATAAAGAAATATATATTAATAATGAACCACTTGGGGTCCGTTTGGATTGTTATTGTAATTTTATTAACCATATAGTGTAAGAAAACAAGAAAACACGGTAAAAGTAAAATTATTTAACTTAGAGTTAAATCTAAATGATAAGGTTAGAATTGTGACCTAAACTTGTCTAAAATCTATTGGTTGAAAAGATTTCAACCCATCCCCACTTTAGATTCGAAATAAAATAGTTTGGATCTATTATAAACCGAATATGGATTTATTATAAAATAATATTTTTAGTTTTTCCAAAGGTGCCCCTCTTCTCCCTTATAAAAGGGAACATCCTCCCTCTTCTCCTCACACCACTTTGAGCCTTAAATCTGCCAACCCTGGCCAATTTCTGTTCTACACTTCCCTATTAACATCCTAGAGGTCCTGGTCTTCTTCAAAGACCATCTTTAGTGCCCTAAGAGGAGGTTAAGAAGAGGCGCTTCAATGAATAGGTAATGTCCGTTACTGATTCTTTCAACTTTATTTCCTCTTCCACTTCTTCTTCTTTAGTTGTTTCATTATGATGTAATAAAATAATTATCACTCATATAATGATATGTTATTATATTTATGAAACAACGATATTTCAACATTTATCCATCCTATGGAAAATGAAATCACCGCGTGTGCGTACGTTCGGAATACAGTCTCCATGTCGTGGTGTAATCTATTTTCCACCACCACCTTACTTGGATGGGCATACTGGTGTAAATAATAACTATATATGATTATTGAAAAGTGATATTGTTTCTGAAATATTATACATACACTTCAATATAATTCCACGATCATGGAAATGATATCATCGCTCGTGCATACGTACGGACTACCGTCTCCACGACGCCATGAGATTAATTATCCATGATAACCATTCATGAATGATTATAAATTATATATAATAAGTAATAATTAAATTTATGACATAATAATAATACTAGATTTATTTTTATATATATATATGTATTTCATCTACTTGATTCCATTCAATTCAATAAGGAAACGAAAACAGGGTTCATGCGTACGTACGACCTACCGTCTCCATAAACGGTGTATTTCATCCCATTTATCGATCTATCATATATATATGTATATTCCGAATATATATTACATATAAATCATGTTTTACATTCTTGAATTAAGTAAATCAAGATATAAGTGATAAACCAAGAACATCAAGTCCAAACATGTACGATAAATAAAACGATTTTACCCAAAACGCTGTTTTAACATGGAACTTACAAAAAAATGGGTATTATAAAGTCATAAGTGAACCATATATGATATCATAACAATGAATATGATTATGTAATAAGTCAATGACATTATTTAAATTATTATATAGTTGTTTAGGATACGTACGAAGCATATCGGACCTAAGGTAATGGATTACTTTTCCAATCTCATTTTTTTATCCGAGATTGTTTATTTGTAAGTATTTGCTGGGGTTATATTTATCATCCATGTCCCTATTTTGTAAAAATGTTTTCATGTATGTTTAACGTCCTTTTTAACCATTTTTTAATTTTACTACATGGTATGTAAGGAATCTTTTTTTTACAATATGAGGTACTTTTTGAGTGTTCCAACAAAAGTACAAGGCAAATGTTATTTTTAACTTATACGGCGTGAACGGATTTGTACGTTTTCATAACTCCTCATTTTCATGGAAATTCCTAAACAATATTGCATAATTATTTTAAAAAAACCCTCTTATTTTAAAATGTAATGGAATTTTGTGAAAATAAAATGATTTTGAAGAAGAAAGGATGTTTTCTTCAAGACTTCATTTCAAGTGTTTTATCAAAAACCATTTTCCATCTAAAATGAAATTATTTAATACGTTTATGTTTCAAGTATAATGTCTCCATTATTTACATGGTTTGATTCTTCTTATTATGAAATTATATCCATTTTTTTATATGGATTATGTTATGATGGCATTATGTTTAATAATCCCATTCTATTATATGGGTTATGCTATGATATATGATTTATGATTTTGTGGCACACGAAAGAATGATTTCATTATGAGATGGGCGGGACCTATATCTCCCTCCAATTCATTGGCTAAAAATTTATATCTCATGAGATAGACATGGCTGGAATGGTAAGTTAATCTGGTTCAGTAATACAGGACGGGAAAGAGCAGTGAACTCGATTCAGAAAGTGACTTTGTCCACTAAGATGGTCTTGGCAGCAATGCCTTGGCTACTATGGAAATCATATCATGTGCTTAATGTTTTTCCAAAATTGACAAATTTAATTTAAAATCTATTTTATCATGATTGATGTTCTATTTTGATCTATTCCTTACGTACTGCCATGTTTTATGTCATTGCTTAAGATTTCGATGTTTAAACATTATGTTCATGTTTTTATGTTCAAATGAATATGGTTTGTTTTATTTTCTCCATGCTTACCCTTAATGAGAATTTGAGCTCATTCTTTTTATGTTTTCTTTTCCCCAGTATATAAAGAAGGGTTTTAGATAAGAAAAAAGGGGAAGATTTTTATGGGATATGTTGAAGATCTTTCACTATGATTAGAAGATTATTTTTCGAGTTTCCAAAGACACTAAACTATTACGGCCCTTGTGTGTCTGTTTTCGTTATGTATCAAGTATTCAAAAAAAGAAATGTAATGTCCATGTACATCAAGTGTTGGGTCTCTATAGTTGGTATCAGAGGAAAATGAGGTAGGAATGAATCTGATCCTTAGGAACTCTCACATGTGAACGTTGGACGAAGAATGGATCTCCGCCCAAGGGCTTCATGAGGAAATGGCTGCCATTGTCGATGGTGGTGTGTCCCACCCAGGGGGAGATCTGCCCATGGAGTGCCCTGATAGGTATCAATTATAGTCCACTAGAAGTAATTCCAGTCCGCTACAGCTGGTATTAGAGGAAATGTTTAGTCATCCATTGGAAACTAGGATGCGATAACTTTAGTGAGATCCCTAGAGATATTTCCAAGGTAAGTCTTGGGATGTCCCTAAGGATAAGTATAAGTATAGGTTATAGTTATAGAATAATGGTAATGATATTAGAATTAAGCCGAGGATGTTAGATATGGAAGGTACTCCCCCTTTATTATTTCGTTTTCCCTATAATGATGTTTGCCTCACGCTGTTCTTTTTGGGTTTTAGACAATGGCAGGAACCCAAAGGAACCGTGTTGATCAATGTAATGGAAGATGCAATGATTTTCCTCCTGAACAAACCAATGTTATGGCAGATGGAGTTCATAATATTATATCTATACATACACAAGCTATGAATCATTCTGGACTTCCAAATGAGCCGAGAAAGGAGGAACATTCTGTTGAATCCTTCATGAGGCAACGTCTACCTTTATTCAGAGGGTCATATAATCCATTAACGGCTGAACAATGGATCCGTACCAATGAAAATATATTTTCAGTTCTACAATGTTCTGATCATTATAAAGTCATCTTAGTAGTATATCATTTGGAAGGTGATGCTGATCAATAGTGGAATCTTATCAAGAATACGAGGCAAAGAGAAGAAATTGAGTCCATCGAATGGGACGAGTTCAAGAAAATATTTTTTAATAAGTACATCCCTCGTATTCTACGAACAAAGATGGAAAAGGATTTACTTGAGCTTAAGCAAAAGGATGATGAATCTGTTGGTATATACGAAGCGAATTTGACAAGGCTTTCATGGTATGCATCCGGATTTATCATCCAACCTGAAAGTAAAGTTGATCGATTCTTCAGTGGATTAAAACCAAGTCATCTAATGGCATTAGCTATAAGAGACTTCAGTAGATATGAAGAAATTGTGTGTTTTTCTATCAAGGTTGAAATGGAAATGGTGTTACATATCTATCTCATGGTTTGGACAAGAAATGAAAGATGGATTTCACGGAGAAATCTCAGAATAATGGTGAAAATAGATAAATGTTTCTTTATGCTCAAAGTGTGGAAAGAAGCATGGTGGAGATTGTCTTAAAGGGACTAGAAAATGTTTTAAGTGTGGAAAAGAAGGTCATCGAGAAGCTGGGTGTTGAAGTAATGGAAAAAGGGTTGCTAATGATGTGAATAAAGAAAAGACTATAGAGAACGCACCACCAACACTTCAATACTTTAAGTGCAAGGAAATGGGGAATTATGCTAATCAATTCCCTAATCCATGGGTTAATGACGATCAATGTGAGCAACCTCTTAAGGAAAATTATAATGGGAAGTCACATGCGATCACTATTTGTGATGTTGAGTATGACAATGATGTTGTGTAATGATTAAGTGTTTATGTAATGGGATTTCAAAATAGTATCATGGAATCTCATTTATAGTATCGTGGAATTTTGAAATTTCTGTGTATTGGTCCATTGTGGTTTTCTATAAGAATATGGTACCGGTAACAATGAAAAGTGATTCAAATATTTTGGAAAACAGATGATATGCGCATAATGAAGGGATAAAGAGAAAATAAATTGTTTGATAGTATTCATGATCTCATGATTGATATAAGGACTAAATGATATCATGGTTTGAGTATATATAATTTTGGGGATTTTGGTATGTGGAAAGTGTTAACTTTTAACTATATTCATGTTTTCACTAAGGTTCAATGGGTATTCATTTTTCAGGAGAATACATTATTAATGCCTTCGAATGTTTGAAATATGACCAACAAGATATATCGTATGATATATGGGGGATAAATCATGGTATTCACGTACTTGTTATCTGACCTCTCAAGTAATCATTTTCTTTACACTATGAGATTGGACAGAAGTATTTTCGATAAGATTAATGGTTGGAATGGATTAAGTTGGACATCAGATTAAATTGTTTAAGGCTAGAATTTTGTTTCGATATTATTTATGGATTTTTATAATGATGTAATTTTAGAAGAATGAAAACATGCAGGACGGGAGACAACCCATCACGTCGGACAAGGCTGTGGGAATCGAACTCACAACTGAAGTGCGACAGGCCTTTATCGCCTACCACTGGCCTATAAGAAGTCCCTGTTTAGTAGAATCCAGTTTTATTATATTAAGCAGTATGATATATGAATTATAAGTCCATTTTAGGAACCATATATGATTAATCTCAATATAGATGGACTTATGTATTTTTGATAACTTTTTCTATCCTTTTGTTTAAGACAGAAGGAATGACCTGTCATTCTATCACATGATCTACTAAAACTTCATGAATGACAAATTTAACATAATTTCTTTAAGATATGAAGTGGAAATTGTCCAAGGAATGACCAACTGTGAGACTGTACCAAAATCAGGAAAATATTTCTTCTAATTCCAATTTCTTCAACTTTAGGGAAATGATCTTGAAAACCAAAAATGTTGTCCTAGTGCCCTTATATCCGATTAATCGGATGGTACCTTAGATCCTCAAAAATATATGGCTTTGTGATTTTTGTATTTTTCATAGCCATGTTCTCTACCACTCTCCATCAAAACATGATGGTTATATATCTCTTCCATATCCATATTTTCACATATGTTCTCCTATATGGAAACCCAGTGATTAGATAATTTGGGTGACTGCTACGCTTCATACTTTTGTTTTTAAATATTTTTTTTGGTATTCCTTTTTAAGATGTGGGTTTCTACTAATGAATGTTTCGAGTAGTATACCATTTATAACCCCGACGAATTTTGAGGGCGAAATTCATTTTAAGGGGGGTAGAATGTAACACCTTGAGATTTTATGAAAAATATTCTTTTTAATTTTATTGTTATCTTGTGTTGTATGGTACACTAAAAGGAGCTTCCACTACACATATCCCTGACTTGGCTTGCATTACATGCAATCGCGACCTTCCACGATAGTGTGTGTAGTACACAATACCAAGTTTCACTAAACGAGATATTATTATAATATTATTATGAACTAGCTGTTATGAATAGTAATACCCACTTTTTGAATTTTTATTTTCCAAAATGGACTTAATTTTTTGATTTGGAGATCGAAATTAGCCTAGGGTAAATTTTTGATATTTTTCTGAAAACTTTCAATTTTTTATGAATAGTGAAAACACTAGTTTACTATTTAAAAACGGACTTTTTATTTAAATAATTATTTATTTTATTTAGATTTATTTTAGGTCAAAATTGATACATAATATTTTTATAAGTTCAAATTAAATCATTGGAGTCATTTTATAATAATTTTAGATTTATAAAAAGTTTATTTAACTTTTCACCGTCTTTTACCCACCTCCTAGGAGAATTTGCAAATTCACATAAAACATAATTTTACAACTTCTGTGAGTGTAATTTAGAAAATCAGAGATACATGGTTAATATCAATGAATAAAATCATGTTCAATGAGAGGAACATAATTTTTGGTGAATAGTGACTTTTTACTTTTATTTACCACGGTTAAAAGTAAATAGGGTAATTAAGGGTAAAAATGATATTATTATTACCATAACACATGTCCTAAATCTATTGAAGAAGTGTAATTGGACTAAAAACAACCTTAGGAATACAATATGACCATTTCGGTCCACATTGATAAGATTAGGTCATTTATTATTAAATTATTTAAAGAAAGGGTTAAAATAGTTAAAATCAATGTTTAAAAACTAATTCATTTTTAATATGGGGTTATACATAAGATAAATTAGACTATAAATATTCAATAGAAAGATAAAAATATTTCCTACCTATTTGTATTTTATTTATAATTTTTAGTCATTAAATAATTTAAGTTATTTGTGACACAATTGTGATGCAGTAATTACCTAAATAATGAAATATTAAAATAATTGATATTATAAATACCCAAATAAATGTAATTTGAGACTTTTTATGAATTAAAGAAATTTTATAGGTTAATATGAAATTTTATTATTGATTTAGTTAACTTTTATTCAACTAATCATGCTGTTATGATTTTCACAAAAATCAATTACCAAATAGTGTCAAATTTGACCTAAAATAGTTTTTAAAACAAATATTATATTATTAATTGTTATTTTATTCCTAAAAATATAAGGTTCGAAAAAATGACTTAGAAAAGGATATATGTATTAATAATGAACCACTTGGGGTTAGTTTGGCTTGTGATTGTATGTTTATTAACCATATAGTGTAAGAAAACAAGAAGACACGGTAAAAGTTAAATTATTTAACATAGAGTTAAATCTAAATTATAAGGTTAAAATTGTAACCTAAGCTTGTCTAAAATATATTATATTAGTGTATTTTGACCCATCCCCACTTTATATTATAAATAAATCAATTTGGAGATATTATAAACCGAATATGACTTTATTATAAAATAATATTTTTAGTTTTTCCAAAGGTGCCCCTCCCCTCCCTTATAAAAGGGCACCTCCTCCCTCTTCTCCTCACACCACTTTGATCCATCAAGCTCTGAAAACCCCTGAAAATTTCACTTCTAGACTTCCCTAGATACACCCTAGAGGTCCGGGTCTTTTTCAAAGACCATCTTTACTGCCCTAAGAGGAGGTTAAGAAGTGGCGCTTCAAAGAGGAGGTAATGTCCATTACCGATTCTTTCAACTTTATTTCTTCTTCCACTTCTTCTTCATTAGTTTTTTAATTATGAAGTAATAACATCAGTATCACTAATATACTGATATGTTATTATAAGTATTAAAAAAACCCTATTTCACCATTTATCCATCCTACGGAAAACGAAATCACCGCGTGTGCGTACGTATGGAATACCGTCTCCACGCCGTGGTGTAATCTATTTTCCACCACCATCTTACTTGGATGGGTATAATGTTATAAATAACAACTATATATTATTATTGAAAAGTGATATTGATTATGAAATATTATAAATACACTTCATTATAATTCAACGATCATGGGAATGATATCATCGCTCGTGCGTACGTATGGACTACCGTCTCCACGACACGATGAGATTCATTATCCATGTTAACCATTCATAAATGATTATAAAGTATATATAATAAGTAATCATGAAATATATGACATAATAATGATACTTGATTTATTTATATATATATGTATGTCATCTACTTAATTCCATTCAATTCAATAAGGAAACCAAAACAGCGTTCATGCGTACGTATGGCCTACCGTCTCCATGAACGGTGTATTTCATTCCATTTATTGATCTATCATATATATATGGATATGCTGAATATATATTACATATAAATCATTTTTTACATTCTGGAATTAAGTAATTCAGGATATAAGTAATAATATAAAGAACAAAAAGTCCAAACATGTACGATAAATAAAACGATTTTATCCAAAACGGTACTTTAACATGGAACTTACAAAAGAACGGATAATATAAAGTCATAAGTGAACCATATATGATATCATAACAATGAATATGATTCTGTAATAAGTCAATGACATTATTTAAATTATTATATAGGAGGTTCGGATACCTACAAAGCATATCAGACATAAGGTAACGAATTACTTTTCCAATCTTGTTTTTCTATCTGTGATTGTTTATTCGTAAGTATTTACTAGGGTCATATTTATCATCCATGTCCCTATTTTGTAAAAATGTTTTCATGTATGTTAAATTTCCTTTTTATCAATTTTTTAATTTTACTACATGGTATTTAAGGAATATTTCTTTCAATATGATGTACTTTTTGAGTTTTCTGACAAAACTACAAGGCGAATGTTATTTTTAACTTATACGGCGTGAACAGATTTTTACGGTTTCATAACACCTCATTTTCATGAAACTTCCTATACAAGATTGCATGATTATTTTTCAAAAAAACATTTTCTGTTAAAACACCATGGAATTTTGTGAAAATAAAATGATTTTGAAGAAGAAAGTATATTTTCCTCAGGATTTCATTTCAAGTGTTTTATCAAAAACCATTTTCCATCTAAAATGACATTATTTAAAATATTTATGTTTAAAGTATAATGTCTACATTATTTACATGGTTTGATTCTTTTTATGATGAAATTATATCCATTTTTTAATATATGGATTATTTTATGATGGCATGATGTTTAAGAATCCCATTCTATTACATGGGTTATGCTATGATGTATGATTTATGATTTTGTGGCACACGAAAGAATGATTTCATTATGAGATGGGTGAGATGTATATCTCCCTCCAATGCATTGGGTAAAGATTTATATCTCATGAGATAGACATGGCTGAAACGTTAATCTAATCCGGTTAAGTAATATAGGACTGGAACGAGGAGTGAACTCGATTCAGAAAGGGACTTTGTCCACTAAGATGGTCTTTGCAGTAATTCCTTGGATACTTTGGAAATCATATCATGTGCTTAATGTTTTTCCACAATTAAAAGTTCTATTTACAATATATTTTATCATGATTGATGTTCTATTTTGATCTATGCCTTACGTACTGACATATTTTATGTCATTGCTCATGATTTCAATGTTTAAACATTATGTTCATGTTTCTATGTTCAAATGTATATGGTTTGTTTTATTTTGTCCATGCATACCCTTACTGAGAATTTCAGCTCATCCTTTTTATGTTTTATTTTCCCATGTATATAAAGATAGTTTTTAGGTAAGAAAAAAGGGGAATATTTTTATGGGAGATGTTGAAGATCTTTCACCACGATTAGAAGATTATTTTCTGAGCTTCCAAAGACACTAAACTATTACGGTCCATGTGTGTCTGTTTTTATTATGTATCAAGTATTCCGCAAAAGTAATGTAATGTCCATGTACGTCATGCCTTGGGTCTCTACAGCATTACAGTTGATAATGATCTTTCATAATTAATTTTGAGGTTCCTATATTCTTTATTATTCTTAATTATTCCTCATAATTGATCTTATCTTAAAAAAATATGTATCTTCTCTTTTATACATCATATTTGGTATCAAGGTAATCACCAACTTCAACACTAGCTCGACTTTTATGTGTTATTCCTCGAGAGTATTCTATAGAATATTTCACAACAAAACAAATATATATTCCTCAAGTCATGAACCACTCTTCTCTGTTCATCATTTTATTATGTAATTAGTTCAGCAAGAAATATTATATTACAAATATAAATATCTAATAACCCTATATAATTATGTTCCCATTATCACCATTTAATTTTTCATGATTTTAAAGGTGGTATTCCCCCATTATCTCAGTATTTTATTTTTTCTCAATGGTGGTCTCTAGATTAATTCCAAGAGTAGCGCTGATTTTTAATTTTGTAGTTATTTATCAGTTTTCCCTTTGATAGATTTAAAATTTTTATATCTTATTGTTTCATTTTTTAGGCCATCAATCTTCCTTAATATTCTCTCATAAAAAATAATCAACATGTTCTTTCCAATTGAACAAACGTAATAATATTATCATTCTACTACTCTAAGAATACATTCTATTTTTTACATACATATACAGTAGGCTTAAATCTATATTATCACATAGTTATTTCTCTCAAATACACATCAATAATTATCCATGACTATATAATAAATCACAAAATATTTTATTCAATTATACAATTCCTATTTTAATAATATAGGTTCTATAAAATTTTAATATTAGTACTAGAAAATGACATGAATAAATAATTAATGAATTAAAAATCAAAAAAAAATCACTCAATATTAATTTACCAATATATATCATATTTAAAAATATTTTCATTTAATACTTTTTTTAACTTCCTCTACATTGGGAAATTCATTAAATTCTAATGAAAAAATTAATCACATTTATGTAGAATGAAAATATAATTTATCTTACCAACATATCAAGAATGAATCGCATATAACTTTTTTATATTTATAACAACACAAAACAACACATGCATCTTAATATTCCTCTTCATTTCAAATCACCAATTGATGATTCTTAAATATTCTATTTGATAATATTTAGAAAAATATAGTTCTGATATCCTCTTACTTCTCTTTTCTCAACATCATCAAATTAATGATTATATCATAAATTATGAAAATTTATTAATGTTAAGATCTATTAGGAAGTGAATGTGAATCATAAAAATTTATTTCCACTTAATCCTAGTATTTTTTTCATTACATAATATTTAAAATATTCCATAATAACTCCTATATTGGTCATCCCTGACTCCTATTGAAGATTATCATTCATTAATTTAGTTCCCATGTAAAAGATTAATTGTGAAGTTATTAAAATTTAAAACAAAATCAAGAAACATCATATTCAGTTTCTTTTTCAAATTATAAATATAGAATTACCAATATTTTCACAATATTCAATATTATATAATATTTTGTTATATGTCGGGTCGACCATTAATTAAGGAAAACAAGAGATTTTGAAAGGATTGATCACATTACCATTCATATTAACTTTGATATTAAACTAGAGAAGAGAATTTTTTCTCTAAACCACGTAATAAAATAGCTATCCATGTCCATCGACCACATTAAAATCATTTTGGTTAGTGAATGGATTTGAAGAATGATAATCTACCACATTATTATTTGGATTAACTAAATGACTACGTAGATAAACTGTAAGAAATGGTTTGGTAGCATGATCGACCATATATATCGTCTGGGTCATGTGTTCTTTGGATTTATTATGAACTACATTGATTATCCATAAATAAAAATATCTTCAACCATACTCATGATTTCTCAAAAACAACCTCTAATCATTCTCAATCACTTATAATCACCTAGAATAGACACTGAGAATTTTTATGTCAAACTTTAACATATCATAACAATTTATAATAACATGAACCATATTAAAAACTCTACGTAATGTATTGTTAGGGAAATCAGTTCTATTTAACCCCATCATAATTATTCTTCATCCATGTGGTGTCTAAAACTGATTTTAACTGAATTCATCAATATCACTCTTGGGAGGATTCTAATAATTCTTTAGGGATTAATGTTTTGTAAAAAAACCATCACTCCGAACTTCTAACTATTTTTTTCGAAATTATATAACCACATTTCAACGAATTGTATTTATTTCATTATAGAAATAAAAAATCAATAATTTAATTTAATGGGAGTTCCATTAGAAATTATCCATCCATTGGTTCATAGGTATCCAAAATATTTATCTTCATTTGTCCACAAATGAAACTCATATTCAATTTTAAATGGAAGAGGCTAAAATCTTTATCATAATGGGAGGATTTTGTTATCCATCACCCATATCAACACCTTCATATAAAAACATTAAAATGAAAACATAACCAAGTGAAAAAAAATTCAATCACCAACACAATGGAACTTCAAAATCCACCTTTATACTTTTTTTCAATTTCCAATATATTTCAACACTCAATTTCATTCATCTTCCCCTAATTTATAATGAATGAAGTGGGGATGGAATAATTTTTCTCCATTAATGTAAGGTTTATCTCATCTACTTAATACCACATCATATCTTCCCCATTATATTCTACTATCATAAGAGAATGATGGATCCACATAGTTCTTAATTGTGAGGTATTTGTATGTCAACTCTATGTATAAATGGAATATACTAGTGTAGAAAACAATTTTAATTTTACTAAATAATTATGATTCTCAATAAAAACTAGCCAATTTAGTTTCAATTAAAAACTCATCTCATATGGGTTTTACGAAAAAAAATTCAATATAATTCACCCCTACACTTATATTCAAAAAACAGAATATAGAGATCAAGTTGTAGTAATTTTGTTTCCCCATTTTCATAGAAAATCACTCCATGTGAAATGAATCATGTATAAATCAGGTGATTAAGGGGATAGTAAATATATTCCATGAGACTTTTATAATGATCTGGATTCCAAGTTAAAATATTTTAATAATATAATAAATATTTGATAATTGTATCCTCTACTATAGCTCACCCATGAAGGTATTATTCCAATACGTCATCACTGTGGAAGTATTAATCTATAAATACAGTCCATATGATTTCAAAAATAGTAGAAAATGATTCCAATTCAAATAGAATATAAATATAAATTTCAAAAATGGGGTTTTTTCTTTCATACAACTTCACCTTTAATCCCCTCTTCAATGCACATATAACAAGATTCATGAATAAGGTAGTCATGACAACCTCCTCAACTATAATGTTAGGGATAATAATTATATATAACCCCAAAATTTATCTTCTATTTTTCTCTAAATTCTATTTTTTACTCATGTTGTATATTTTTTTGTTTTTAATATTTTATCCCTTTTGGGAAGAATAGACTTGTTAACCTTTGTAATTACTTTGTAAATGAGAATGAATTTCATTAATTAAAAAACAATTATGTTTTATATTTTTCAGAATTATCTATATTAATTTCCATTTCTTATATATTTTGAAATATGGTCAATATATCATTAATAACATGAAATTCCTTACTATGAGGTTTGGAATTATTCATTCAGGTAGATTTAAAAATATAATCCAACGGTGTTTTCCCCTTTATTCTTCAGTACCACTATCTATCATGGTTGTGAATTTATACACATCATTGGAGTGTTTAATGATTTATTGCACATTCCACACACAATACCATCCATCATTGAGTGTATATCCTTTGTAATCTTCTCATATATATTTTATTTCTTCTTATGAGTTTAATTTTCAAAATCATTCTTCATATAATTCTTCCCTAATTAGTAATTCTATATATTCCCATAAAAATGGGATTATGATTTGTTATCATCATCACATGTGTAATACTGATTCCAATTTTTACATATATTATCGTAGGAATGAACAACAATATCATACTTATCATAAATATATTTATGAAACAAATATATGCTCTTTAATAGAAAATTACCACTTTTCTGGTCCCCAAATATTGAAAATAAGCCCTTATAATTATCTTATGTTTGCCAACTATTCTATCTAGTGTTCTATAATTTCAATTCACCTGAAAATTATTATATAACACTATGTATTTGTTCCCAAACATATATCAACAACAACATTTTCTTATAAACATCTTTCTTTTATCATTTTTAAAAAGACGTATTGATTTTCCAAATTTAGAAACATCCTCATTTTATAACTTTCACCATTTTTTATGAAATATTTTTGGGGAATAATTATAATACACCTTTTGACCTCAAAACATGAGGTTTTGGTGATTTTATTGTGACTTTTAACCATCCATAAATTTATTGGATTTACATTTTTCTATAATTGTTTTATATTCTTGATTCAATGTATATAGAATATTTAGGAAATTGGGTTGTACTTCTCAATGTACCAAAGGATGAGGCTTCATCAACAGTCATAAAGCCCTATTTAAATCAATTTTTCCCGTGAAGGGAAATAAATATATAAACCATTAATTGTGTGACTTATCTATTATAAACTATGAAACTTTTCATCATTAAAATTTTTAAATTAATCATCATTAATTACATCTCATGATGCATTAATCTAGAAGAATTATTTCCCATCATAAATTATAACATCATATTCTACAATTAAATCTTACACTTTTATAACATTTATTTACTCATAATTTATTTATACATAAAGAATCATTTTAGTTATTTTACTCTCTTTTTATTAACATCGTTTGAGGATTATTATACATTCATTGAAGTTATATGCAGTCTCACATGTGAAAAAAATCACCTCTTCGGTGAACAATTTCTCAAAATAATCTATTTTGATTTTTGGAATGTAAAAACATGTCATTCACTAGAATTTGAAATGGGTTTATCTTTTTATTTAATCATTCATGAGAGAGTTTCAAATTTACCAACTTGTTTATCCAAAACATCATCCTATTCCTCAAACTCTTAGTCCAATTGTGACTTCTCATTATATATTACCTTAACATATATCAATATGTGTAAAAAATAAACTTGGATTATTTTATGTAACTCCATAATTTTAGAATAAAAATAGTTGAGTGAATTATCATTTTCAAACTCATCAAATATTTCATTTCATAACCTAAAATTAACTCATTAATCTCTCACTCTATCTTGGATATAACATATAAAACTCTGAATATTTTTATCTAGTAGTGTTTCATCTATTTTTACTGAGATTTTTCTTTTCTTATTAACCTCTTTCATTCAATTATTTTTTGTATTCTTCAAAGATACATATAATTGAGTAATAATTGTATAGGAATCTTCTCCTTCCATCCGAGGATCAACATCAAAAAAATATTAAATACACTAAATTTAATAAATTTTGTTAGGGAATAAATATATATTCAATTAGAGGATAATTATAACTCTAATATCAATTAAAATTACAAATATAATTAATAAAAACACTTGGTTTGGAGGGTTTATAAGGTGTTTCATACTTTTACTAAATTCAAAACTCACTTTAAATCTTTAACAACATTATAATTTAACCAATACTATTAGTTTGTGAATTTGTATTTATTTTAATATTCTACCAAGAAACCATCTATCACCTATATGAAACTAAAGAATCAAAATAGATTGAGGTATTTTAACAATGTTTGGTACAATTACCCACTCTATTTTTTGAATGGTTGTTTTCCTGAGTGAAGGATTCTCCTCTATAATCAAAATGACTATAATGAGTGGTGTTTCACAATCCTATATATAATTATTATGTGCATACAAATGAAAGATTCCATCATGGATTGTTTTTGATAGATTCACTCTATTTTCATAGCATCTCACATCATTGTCCATGGATAACCTAAATCCCAAATTTTTTTGTTCTCCCACAATTTATAAAGAAATTTTGTATTCAAATCCTCCCTTGAGTAAATCACTAATTAAGTTCATATTGCATCTACATATAGATGATCAAAGATCTATCTTTATACTGATCCTTCAATATCCAATTAATATTTAATAACCCTCTACAATATGGTCTATACTATAGATATACTTCATATATATTCATTAGTAACTAATCATATAGATTTCTCACATACAATTAACCGTTCTTTTCAATTTATCATTAGAATCTACATTTTTATCTTCCAAATTAAATATTCTAGAGTCATAAAACATAATCTAGTTTTCTGTGAGTCTTAATTTACCTTTTTATCATCAAAAATTTGTTTCATTCATTCTCATTTAACCTATGTGATATCATCTTTTTACCCTACTCACACAATATAGCATATATATCCTATTTATCTATGGTACAGTCTACACAATATTATGACATGATTAAATTAATAAAATAAACATCAATAATTATCCATCAAATTTGGATAAATAATGTCAACTATAATTTTAGGGTACATCTCATGATTTTATGAAAAGGTATCTTTAACATTTTAATTTATGTTGTTGAAAATGGAATGAAGAAATCATCCCAGACTCCAAACTCAAAAACAAATTAGCACTTTATTCTCCCCAAATATTTAGTAATTATATATTATTTCAAATACATTTTTTCATATTTTTAATATATTGATTGATCTGTGAATTACCAATTGAAACATTGATCACATTTATATAGCATCATAACTATACTGGTTTTATATTTATCTCAATAATGAATCAAAACACCCTTTTTGATATTTATAAAAATATATCACACCACCAACATATTAAAATTCTTTTTAGTTTTTAATCAACATATGATGATTTTCATGTATTCAATTTGAAAATATTTTAACCACTTAGGAAATAAACTCACTATACTCTTCTTAACTCAACTCCATCAAATTATAAATTGGATAATAGCTTATAATATCATCATTAAATACAAATTGATTAAGAACAAAATCAATATGAACATATTTCATTTCAATTAAATTATGAAATTTATTAATTAACTATAATTTTAAATGTTCAATAATACCACTTACTTGGATATCTCGTGAATCCATTTGAGGACCACCCCTCTCCATTTAAAAGCATGTATTGAACATTTTTTGTGAGTTTTTTATCATTGAATACTAGATTAAGGGAAAATGACTATTTACTTTCCTTTTTAGATTATAAATCATTAATTATAAAGGTTTTACCCATATATAAAACTCTAAACTTTTTCTATAAATGGGAAACACTATATGTTAAGAAAGATATGAAACCATGGATTGATTGACAGCAGGATAGTTCAAATCGACCATGAGATTTAGGTAGATAAGAGGCTTTATGTTAGTAAACTAAAAAATCAAATTACTAACCATGTCTATTGACTACAAGAACAACTTTATGGTCATTAGATCAACTAAAATAATGAAAATCGACCAGATTAATATTAGAGTCATCTACAAGACGTAAAAGATCGACAACAAGATAATGTGTGACGACTTGATAAACTATATAATGATTATTTGTCACAAAGTTAGTTGGTAAACTACTAGTTTCTAGACAAAGAATAAAATTATATATTCAATACAACATAAGTAATCACCCAACAAAATTTATTCACACTAAATCTCATATAAACACCCAAAAAAAAATTGTGAATTTAAAAACCATAATTAAGCAGCTCATATCAATTGTAAATCATATTTAGCATATTAAATATTATATGGATATTAATCTATTGGACATCACTACCTAATAACTATATCCTAAATATAACTTATTCCCAGTGGAATTCCACACCTATTTTAGTAAAACAACACAACGGAACAGTTCATTGGATTCTACTAATGCCTTAGGTTTTAAAGTTGTGTATAGTACCCAAAACACCAAAAATATTTTTACTATAGAATACAGGGTAGTAACCACCTTTTTATAAATTTATATGAATATATTAAGATCATGAAAAAACAAAATCATCTATTCAAATGGTTATTCCCTTACAAACTATCTACCTAGTTTTTTTCAAAGTAGCCAAAACATCTAAATTATATTTCCATCTTGTTAAAAATTAATCTTGATTCTAATCGAAGAAATTTAAATCCTTCTTATAATATATAGATTATCCAATAAATCTCCTATATCATCTCCTTTTTATAATTAAATTTATAGTAAAGAATACAAAGTGGAAAAAATACAATCATCAACCCAAGGGAAAATATATTTTAACCCCAACTTTAATAGATAAATTATAATAAATACAAAATTATATGGTTAATAAAAAAATATTTATTTATTATTTTATAAAATATAAAATTTATTAATTTATTTAATAAATACATAATATTGGAGTAAATATTCTATCATTAATCGTTAAATAAATTAAATATAATATGAATGGGTTGTGTAAATTTCATGATAGAATTGATATGTTCAATTAAATATTGTTATAAAATATATTAATTTATTTATGTAAAAAATAATATTAAAATGACCACATTTTATGGAAATGATAAAAATATTATTATTATTTTTCTTTTGGATTAAATATAATATGTAGATTTATAAAGGTTTTTTTGTTTAATTGTTAGTTGTTCTAACCCAATTTTAAAAAAAATTAAATTTTATTTAGTGTTGAGTTAGACATTTTGAGTACAATGAAAACCTCTATAGAAATATCTCAATCCAAGAGAGAATAATCTTATTATCCTCCCACTCATTTTCATATATATTATAAGAGATTTTTTTTACCAATTTAAAATGGTGTGATATATTTTATTGAATAATACATTCACCTAGTGATATATGAATGGTGTTTGGAGATTCATATAGTAAATGGGAATACCTAGAGATGAATACTCCATTGTATTTTCTACCCCAATGATAATGTGACATGTGTGGAATCATAAATTAATCATGTTAATTTTCTTATTTTCAGTTATTATTGTTTGAAATTAATTATAAACTAAATTTTAATGATCTGTCTAGAATGTTATTTTTGGATTATTGAATAATTAATTTCTATCCTAAATCAATGTTTCTTGAAGGATAATGTCTTCAAATTGGTAATAATACATTGGGAGACTTGTGGTTGTGAGTGATCAGCAGGGTAGGTATAGTCTAGCCATTTATGTTTCAAAAAAGTTGTGGAATGCGATATTGTTTATATTTGGGGTGTGAAAAGGCTCAAGATTTGTATAGGAATTGTTCATTGTAAATGGGTATGGTTTCCATGGGTCTTATATTGGTCATGTGAGAATCGTAAAATGGAAATGTGATATTAACATTCCCTATTCTCTAAAATAAATTTGTTGAGGCGGTGAAATATTCTTGAATCCAAAGGTATCCATAACTAATGTTAGGTCACTAAAAAACATTAGATGGTGGGGGAACTACTATTAGTATATGTGTATCATTATAAATTTGTGAGTTAATACTATTTGTTGAATAAAAATTCAATTAGCGTTATATTATTTTAATCACATCATATTTCATTAGTATAATTAAATAAACAGTGTCCTCCTATGGAATAGTTAAAACATTTCAACTACATAAATTTCTATTTTTTCATCAGATATTGAGTTTCCTTTTGGAAATTTTTTGAGATTTTTTAGAATTAGTGAGTGAATATTTATTCAGGTGTATCATGTTCATTTTTCTAATATGTTCAAGTACATTATTTAATTAGTACATTAGTTTCTAAATAATTAATACTTATTTATTCACTTGAATTAATAGTGTGTTTCTAATGATCATGGTGAATTCAATCTCATGAAGTGGAATCAGAGATTTTAGTTTAGAAAGTCTAATTGTACGTGGCCTTATTATCATCAATAATGTTCTTATCCTGAAAATGATTCATTTGACTAGGGTTATCTATTTTAAAAGGAAAGGTTGCATAAGGCATAAAGACAGTTTTTATAAAATTTAACATGATGTACATAGGAATATGTTGGATGTGGGAAGAAGAATATGTTTTTTCAAAAATACATTAGATTAAATTTACTATAGTCAGACTAGAAGGAATAGATCATGTAAAACAGGAATAATTTGACAATAAGGCACAATGAGTGATAGAAATCTCATTCTGATTGGATATTTCAGTCAATATATAATATGTTAAGCCTAATGGGTAACTGATGAATGGTCATGGTGATACGAATGGGAATCCGATAATAGTAAACAAATTATTCATGATGTAGTTGATATCATCCATGATAATGTAAAAGGATGGAAAAAGGTAGATAATATTAATGAATTTAACATTATCTCGTGTAAGTTGAAATCAATTTGGGTAATGTTTTTACATTTGGTGTGTAATTTTTTACTATATTCATCCATTCTGGACTCGTGGGATGTTATGGGGACTACTGTCAATAATTTAATATCCATGACTAAGAACAATTTTGATGTGTTTTTTTATCTCTTTATAATTTAGGAACTCTTGTGATGGGGATTTTATGAAGTTATAGGATATTTTTCATTATGAAAGGTAGAGGTTAATTCATTAAATGTAAATATTATAATAAATTAGAAGATCTGAAGGATAAAATTATAAGTATATCAATCAGACATGTACCTTTTATGGTATTGTTAGAATAAAGGGAATCTAATTAAGGATTATGAGGATTATAAGGATACCACTAGAAGGATCACATTTAGATGTTCAGAAAATTACATAGACAATGAAGAATGTATCATACTTCTCAGTCTAATTACCCTATTAAAAATAACTGTTATGTATTGTAGAGTGTTGTTTCATTATAAATTCAATAATGGGAGTATAGAAACAATATTTATGGGTGATATTAAAGGTTGTTCTTGTGTCTGATGGGGACATTGAGATTTTAGGGAAATTAGATGTGAAACAAATCTCCAATAAAGGTTAATTGGAGTTTCAGGTAGTTATACACTAATTTTATTTACTAAAAATCATCATTTTGTATGAAATTTGGATGAAGTGGGATGTTATCTACTATATGTGGATGGTCTGAGAATGGCCACTCAAGGATTCATGGTGCTTTCTAAATGTTTCTGTGATGGAAAGTAAATTTAATGGGAAGAAAATATGTAAAAAAATTAAAAAATTACATCCTCTATAATTCTATTGTTATTACATTGACATCTTCGGAATAAAATTAAGTATATAATGCTAGTAAAAGTGGATAAAGGGATATTGAATATAGGTGAACTATATTTCATAAAATGTGAGATTCATATTCTAGTAATTTGGATAAACATATTATTTGTAATAAACGGCATAATTTCTATGTCATCCAAATTGTATCATGTTTATATATTTATTTTGTGGGAATAATATTGTTTTTAATCAGGTAAATTCACTTTAATGTGTAACCTTAATTTAAAATTTAACATATATATTGTGTGTGTACATCCTTAACTACAAGTCCATGGTTATTGAAGAGTTTTTATATTGGATATACATGGTGTATAATGTGTAAATAAGTAATCGTAAGTGGTTATAGTTATAAAATGGTTATGTATATAGTAAAAGGGAATTATATATATTTTGTGGGGAAATAGAATTAGGTTTAAAAAAATTATACCTCATATTATGTAATAAAATTTGGTAGGAGGTAAGATAGACTAGTAATTGAATAATAAATACCATGGAATGAGGTTTCTTACATGATTACTAAATAATATTGTGGTATAATCCATAAATTATTAACTTATCATATTAATTTTTGTCAATTCACACTCTTGGGTCAAGGATTTCAATAAAAGTTTTGGACTTTAAGAACTAATGATGTACCTCATTTGAGGTTTTCTAAAAGTCAATCCTACAACCCTTTTAATATTATGAATAAATAAAATCTTAAAATAATCTCCCAAATGGTTCTATAAAAATGAAATATTTAATGTCATTAGATGTATAATTCTTCTCTTTAATCATATATTATTATGCAATGATCACAAAATTGTAAAAATATGAGTTTAGAACCAATAATAAATAGAGCATGTCGATTTTGATATAAATAGAAAACCAAAAGTTTACCATGTTCTATAAATTCAAAAATACGTGAATGTTTTATAGATTCAATAAAGAATAAGGAAAAAAAATAATTTAACTATGATTTTTGAAAAGAGCTTGATGAGTTGAAGATTTGAACTTATTGTCATGTGAAAGAGAATAGTCAGTGGTATATTGATTAAGGTATATAATCTAGTTTATAATATCAGATGTAGTTTAAATTTATCTCATCTTATATATAGAGGATATAATTAGATCCTAAAAGAAAATTAATATCTTTTTTTTACTTTATAGTGTGAGTTTCTTATAAAAGAATAAATAGGTACATTTTTTTAAAATGTAACATGGGAACATTTAAATTTCCACATGTAAATATATAATTATAAAATAAATGGGTATGAAATTTGATAGATTGAGTGGATTATAAAAATATGCTTTATTACATGTCATTTGTTAAAGGGTTTTATAAGAATAAACGGATTGATTTCATAGAAATAGTTAATCCAATTTTCAAGTATACAATTATTCATATGGTTCTACATATATTTTTTAAAGGGTTATATATATAATAGATATTATAATAATATAATTAATTTGTGGTGATTTAGAAGGGAATATATTCATAAAGTAGCTAGTGGGTTCAGTTGAATAATAAAATAATGTCATGGTGTGCAAGCTAATAAGGTTATTTTATAGTTTAGATTGTTTTTTAGGTAAATAACAATCTATATTATTTTAGGAAGGTTTTTAGTAATAGAATATATAGAAATATTAACTTTTACATGTAATAAACTCTACATGATGGTCTGGATGAGGATCAAACAAATGTTTTGAAAGATAATTATTCTGTTTGATTTGGGATAAAAAATCTCAATATAACCAATCATATATTCATGATACATATTGATATTTGTAGGAATATAAAAAATTGTTCAATATTTGATGTATTATGTCAATACATTCATTTAATTATTCTTAATGGTAATATTTAATCCAGTGACCAACCCATTAACTAGACACATCATGTTATCAAAATTGAAATAACCTAAAATCTAATATAAATTAATTTATATAGTGAAGGTTATATATATTTATTCATGTTTGTTTGTATTAGTGATAAAATTTTTGATTCCTGATATGGTTTATATGAATTTGTAATCCCCCCATATAGTGTTATTTTTTTTCCAATTAATGGTGAATTTTTGAAAGGATAACTTTGACTCATTGAAATAGATTCTATAATATCTCTAATTTCCATGTAATATAGAATTTCATATTATAATATATGATTTATTATATCTATATGTTTTTTTTTGGAATTTATAAGGGTAATATACAGATTTATGATTAATATATGATTTGTTTTTACTTTATGTGGGATATATATAAGATGGATATTAATACTATAGTTAATATTTTCACTTCCAACAAATAGATACAGTCTACATGTTTATCATGGAGGGATGGAAGGAATTATTTTTTCTAATGAATATATTTTTAGAAATCATAAGAAATTAATAAAACGGTCTAGTATTAAATCATAGTTATATATTAATGCATCTATTAAAGTATACAATGTATTATTCACTGATAAAACACATTCATCGTATGTACAGTTTAATTGGGAAGATACATGATGATTCAGTCCAAAAACTATGGAATATCAAACTATTTTTAATACATATGACATATTGACTGAGGATTTTTTTCATCCAAGTAAAAGGAAATGTGTCAGATTTGTTTTTCTTGGGTGACAAGAAGGTGAAAATAGTGACATTAGTTATTCCTATAAATCATTATTGGGATTGTATTTTTTCAAGTGAGAGTGTTTTCTTTTAAATCCCAAAAAATAGATATTTTTAGAAGAGAATATTATTATGTTGGAATAATTCCTTATTAATGTTATTCACTATGTCTATAAGGATAAATTCTAGAAAATGAGACTTTGATATAGGGATTTATATGGTCATAAATGACTATTGGAGGGACGATTGGTCTAAAAGGTCATGTTTCTGGAATTTGGTGAAAGGATATCCTATATAGATTATGGATTTGAAGAAGCACTAGTTCATGTAGAAATTATTTGGATGGTATTGAATAAATGTTTCTCACTTGTTTGAAATTGTTACATAAGAATCATTTGAATAATACATAAGATAAACATTCCTTATTCATTGGAAGATAATTGTTGAGGTAAAATAATCTTTAGGGAGACATAGGTGACCATGACCAATGGTGAACTCCTCAAAACCATCACAACGTAGTGGAAATGGTTTAACTTATTTTTCGATACACTAAATTGGTGGTTGTGGGGATATTTGTTGAATGATGTATTAATTAATTTGATAATATTATAATAACTTCTTCTTTGGTTAGTATAGAGAAAGAAGACGTGTTATCCCCTATAGTATATATAAATTCTAATCCATGTAATTTCATATTATGTTTCATTTCATCATGTATTCTCTTTTGTGATTTTTTTCTACATTTCTGGTGTTGGAGCATGGTGATTTAGTTTTGAGAATTGGGTTATTTTTTCTTCTTATTTTTGGTATATTATTTTGATGGATTATCAATTTTTGGATGTTATATTCTATTTTCAATTCTAGAATTCCAATTGGATTTATTTTTATCATGGGGGTTTTTGAACCTATATATTTCAAATATCATAAGAAAATAAGTTGGAGTGTTTTATAGCATTTTTAATGTCGTTAAGTTTAATACCTACATATAATAAATTTTAAAATGAGAATACAGAAACCACCACATTCATACCTTTGTCTATATCAAATTTGTAGAATTTTATGTACCAATACACTTTTGTATTTTATATAGGAACTTAGATATTACGTTCCTATCATTTATTATTTTCTCATTATTTTGTTTTTTTAGCATTACATGAACCAAATTCCTAGAGTAAAAACATCAATAACTTCAATATATACCATACCTTCCATGTAGATTTGTTTTAGATACCTTATAATACCAGTTTGTGTGAGGCCTCCCCTTTCTTCCTTCTCATGTGTTATGGAACTACTGACGCTTAGGAAATGATGTTGGTGATAATTTATTAGTATTTTAATTTCAGTGAAAGTGATTAATTTTTAGTCATAATAAAAATTTTGAAAATGGAATTAGTTAACCATAGAAGATAATAATTGAAATATTGTTACTAAAAAAATTGATGATGTTATTGTGTCCTTGTTGTATTTATTTATTAATATTGTAAGATACTTTTTAGATGGTGTGGTAATAATGTGTTGTATTATTTTAATTATTTCAAGAATTTCTCATATGTTATAAATGGATAATTTATTTAAATATATTAAAAATGGATATTATTAATTTAATAAATCAAATTAATTAAATTGGATTCGTTAATAAGAGTTTTTAAAAATTTTGTTTGAATAATTTCCACCACATATTATTTGGTTAAATATATTTATATCTCTTTCAAATTTATCATAATTAATTAATAATTCATGGGAGTGAATTAAATTTTTTGTTTTCTAGAAATTAATTTTTAGGGCTGTGTATGCCCAGTTATGGTTTCTTTGTTTTGAAATGAATTATGGATATGGCCTTATATTACTCTATAATTGTTTTATTGAAATTATGAATTACTTTATATGTTTATATGATAGATATTTTCAATTTTTAAAATTCAATAGGTAAATTTTACTATTTTGAGAATGATATATTAAATATCTTGGGTAGTAGAAGTTATTAGGCAATTTTGTATAACACGATGTTTGATGGGGACCTTTGAAAATGAGGATTTCATATTCCCTATGATGTAATAAGATTTATCTCGTGGTTGATTGTTCATTTTATGCTCTGGGTTTTCCCATTTTTGTTTCCATTCGGTTATTCTCCCTATTAGGTTGAGCTTTATAATTCCTAGGGTATGGTGTAGTAAATGAAATATAATTTAACCCCAATTAATTAGAGTTCTCGAGAGTAATTTCATATTAAATAAAAACCACGTGAATGTCTAGAAACACTTGAGAACATGTAACATAAATAAAAAAACTAATTATAATTAACAAAAATCTTCTTATATTTTAACGATTATATCTTTTTTTGGAAAAAAAATATGATGGATTTATTAGGGAAACAATAATTATTAAATTACATAATAAATAATATATGAAATAATTTATGATTTTATTCTTAAAACATTATTATTTTAGTCCTATATATGTATATGTTGCGATTCCATGTGGGATGATTGTTATAGCTCAACTCTAGGGACAGTAGTTTCCCCAAGGGATCATATGGCTGACTATATCCAATTCTCTTCCTTTTCCTCTAAGAGGACTGTGTAAATTTACATATTCGAGTTGTGAAGTATTAATGTTATAGGGTTTTAGATTATTTGGTTTTTGATTGATCTTAGATATAATTTACATGTTTATCCTGTATGTTGAGAACATAGGACATATCGTATGATTTTTTTCAAGCTATTTTAACTACGATTATTTATGGTGTACTCATAAATGGGGTATAATGACATAAGATGTAGTATAGGTACACAAGGGGTCATAGTTTTAGGTTTATTACATAGTTATGAGATGTAATGATGACGTGAATGTGATAATATGAATAATGTGTTGGATTTTATAAAGTAATAGGTATAATATATAATTATAGAATGATATTTATTATCCAATAAAGGACTAAAATAGGACGAATCGAGGCCGAACCTTTGTAAAAAAGATTACTTGGGAGGATATTTGTGTTATAATGCCTATTATTTTGGATTCTAGGGGGGGCAGTTCAATGGTAATGTGGTATCATAGTACCCCCGTATATATATATATATATATATATTTTATATTTTATGTTTCTCTATTCTATTCATCAATTGGTGAGTAAGGGTTAGTGAGGATGGAAACATAGTCTACTAGATTTTGTGATTAGATAGTTTATCCTTAAATTCCCTATGGATTTGGTATGCTTAAAACATAATACAATTAATTATTTCTCAAAGGATGCTTCTAATTATGCTTTTATTACCACCCTATATATATAATTTTTAGGATAAATATTCAGTTTGGATTATCGAGTTAAGGAAATTAGCTCATGAGGCTTTGTGTAAGCTTTATGAGATTGCGGTAACTACCACAAGAGTGTTTCATTATTTTTTTCCATTATTTAATTTATGTAATGTATTAAATATCATGTTTTTTATTATGTATTTGTACACATTATTAATATGGTGGAGTTTAATGTGGATGTATCTTTAATTTCTGTGATTATTAAGGTGATTCTTCCCATTTATGACTATTATACCATAAGTTCTTTTCTCAAAACTATAGAAAATTACAGGTTTGATTAAATGGATATATAATTTTATTCAATTTAATCCCAATAGGTGTAAATATAGGGAATAGTCGTGATAATTTGGTATAAAATGATTCTTTTTAGAGATAGGATGGATCTTATGGAGAGTTTATGGTGAGGATTTCATGGGTTATTATGGAATCTATATTAAAATAAGTACATTGATTTACGAATGGGAGACCATAAAGGAAACATGATTTTAGATCCCCAACATGAGGTATAAAATGGAGACTTAAAAGGAAACAATATTTTGAATCCTTCGGTGATTTAATGCTAGGAAATTATGTTTATTGAACGTACTAAACTAAGTGGTGTCTCTTGTAGTGTAATTTACTATGTAATGATCATTCATTACATTTTATGTTCTAGTTATTTAATTGTGTAATTAGTTTAACATCCATTGAACAATAGTTATATAAAGAAAAACATTACATATTCTAGGTTTTAGAGTACCAAATAATTTTATCATTTCTATGTGTGTCTCATGATAAATATACATATTTTGATCATGCTAGTGAGTTTCTATAATATATTTCTAAGATAATCGCAGAGTGGAGGTAAATAAAGTTTATAATTTTAGGAGGACACTCTAAAAACCTCAGAAGTATAGACTTTAGCTATTTGAGGTCCTTATGGTTGATTAAGATTAAATGGATTAGATTGAGGAGAATAAGATTGCCTTCACATTTTTTCATTATCATAATTATCATTGGGTTTTTTTCGATGTGATTATGTTTCATTGGATGCTTAGTTGTGGGTGTTTCTACATGTGGGAGAAAAATGGAGTGTTAATAGTATCATGGTATAATTTCTATGAATAGTGTCACATTTAGTTCATTTCATTGACCATGATGGAGGCCTTTTTGTAATATATTTATTCTCTCTTCCAAGGTAGTTCTAGTGTACATGTAATTATCATACTTGTTATGAATATTTCATGTTATAGTTCAAACATTTTTTCAAATTAGGAGGCTTGGGAGTTGATTTTTTTAGATGATTTGTGTCTATATATCAAGTTATAGGCCACACCATTTAAGTTTTAGAAAAATATCTAGGTGATGGTGATGGTAGAAGTTGTTTAGGGGAATTTAAATACGACCTAATCATCTCAAGAGGTGTATTATTAAGAGTCTCTAATGAGTATAGTTTTGGACAAGGATTATTTTTTACACAAAAAACTAATGTTTCATATAATAGTAAGTCAACTCCAGACTTTTTCATCCATTTTTATTAGTTGTAGTAGTTACTATACCCATATCATAGGATAGGTTAGGTTTTGACTCTGAATAGATGGCTATGGCCATTAAGAGATAGATTTCATGACATTCCTCAACACATAGTGATGAAATAGTCATCTATAATAGGATTTTCCATGATGTATTATCCTATAATTAATCATCAATATTTTTTTTCTCATATCTTTGTATAGCATGGAGGAAATGTGGAATGAAGAGGGAAGCCCCATGTTGCTACTAATCCTTATAGACATAATGTAGAGGGTGTTCATAAAATAGGTTAATCTTATACCCCAAGAGGTTTTGGAAAATTCCATGGTTAGAATCATTCCATATACTTTCCAATAACAATAAATCTAGACATATTGTGAAATATGACTTATTTATATTATCAATAGGTTTATTCATTGTTTGATACATGAGATATATACTCTTTTTTTTCACCACCCCAAGTCGATTTTGTAGAACCAGTGGTGGGGAGGATTTGGGGGGGCCATAGTGCTTACTATTGTATTAAATGGTCATGTAAGATTTTTTAATGTGTGTGTATATTATGAGATGATTTTGGGGATAAATTTTTTATTGGGATATTTTTCTATAATTTTTAATATAACCACATGACATCACCTGAAACATGGACTAGATTATTTAGATGTAGGATATCATCACTTTCATCATACGATGAGGTGTATTATAGGATGTTTACGGTTAATTAATTCTTTTGTTGGGTCATATATACCATTTAATGGGTCCAAGGCATACTGATAGAGTTTTATACATGATAGGGGAGATGATTTTTTTGTCATTATATGAATCACAAAGTGGTGTATCCTACAACAATAAATGACTAGCCTAATGTATTCCTAATTTTGGTTATAATGATACCTTTTTGAAGATGAATAGAGTTCATAATATAATGTATGTCTAATGAATCCTTAATATTTAGGTATCTTTATTGATTTTTTATGTTCGAGTCACTATAGTGGGGGATCCACAATGATGATCTCTTATAGAGAGGTTTCATTCATCGATGTTAATATTATTTTGGCCGTCTATTCATTCCTGAAAATAAGGATGTTAGAAATATATTTTCATTCTTTTATTATCATTATATATATGGATATAGTGAGGAAATAATATCCTCTTCAATATTCTGATTAATTTTTAAATTTGTAGAAGGGATCTAAATTGTTCACCATGACTGACGTGATGTTGTGATATCATTATATGCTAATAAATGAATAGGATGTTTTGAATACTATTTTCATATTTAATTATAGACAACATTATTTCATGGTAATTCGATTTGAAATTATAAACCCCCCATATATGTTTAAAAACTCATGGACCCCATTTTTCATTAGTTCAGGGGCTGGTTGTTCATGGACATTATAAAAGAAATTATAGTTCATTATGTATTGTAGTAGGAGTATATAAATAATTTTTTTATTTTTTATGTGATCGTATCATTATAATTTTTTTCAAAGTGTACTTTTTGGTCTTGTGAAATTCATTTACAAGGAATTGTCTTATCTTAGTGGGAATTGGTTGTAGCTCTATCAATGATTGAGGATGTTTCTTATTAGGAATCCCACAATAATATTATACTAGGGAAATGTTTCCTTGGTGTAACATGATGTTAAAGGATATTCATTCTACACATGTTTCTTATTGGAACACCTCTAACAACGTTGACTACGAATAATCATGCGTCTATATAAACTGACATGTTTTAGGATATTTTTGAGTATTTGGTGGAGAATATAGTTGATACTCTTCTTATTTGTTTTTATTTTTAAGTATTTCAGTTGGATTACTATTATAGTGCATTATGCATTGTGTTCGGATTCATGGTGATGGAGGAGATATATTTTATCACATATAGTTCTTGAAATTTATGACCTTCAGAGTTTAACTACCCCACCCATGACCATGAGCATTATATGGTGGATTTTTATTTGATTTTTTATACAATTAATTCATTTGTAAACTATTTGTTATTTTAACATGTAAAAATATATTTATTTTTATCTTCTCTGGGAATTACAGGATCTTATATAAGTGATGTGGGATGGAATTAATGGTGTATTATAATTTTGAGATTTTATACACACTAGTGAAAGGGAATATGGTATGAATTGCAATGAAAATAATGTCACGATGTGATGTTGTCATTGAGTCTAGTAATTCATGGAGAGTGGTGGAGGAGAATTTTGAGATATATTATGATATATAAGAATATGACTATAATGGGTTTTTTTTATGATTATGAACTCATCATTAGTAAAAAAATCATTTACAAGCCCCGACTAGGCTATTCTGAGGTTGAGTTAGGGAACAATCAATTTTTTTGGGACGACCCTATGGGTTTGTCTTAGGACGATCAATATAGAGTTTTTTTCTAAGGGAATATATTTTTTACTTCAATGATGTGTGATGTGGTTCTATAAGAGTTTATCCATTATATTTTAATTATACATCCAAGTATGGAAAATACATATAATGTCTTCAAGATAAAATATTGGTGGTGTAGAGACCCGAAATTAGACGTACATGGACATTACATTACTTTTGCGGAATACTTAGTACATAACAAAAACACACACACAAGGATCATAATAGTTTAGTGTCTTTGGAAACTCGGAATATAATCTTCTAATCGTGGTGAAAGATCTTCAAAATCTCCCATAAAGATCTTCCTTTTTTTACCTAAAAACTTTATTTATATCCTGGGGAAAAGAAAACATAAAATTGTGAGCTCAAATGATCAGTAAGGGTAAACAAAAGAAATATCAATCACATCATATTCATAAGAACATAACATTTTGGAAATCTTAACCTGCAAAAGAGAGCATAATTTCATAACATGGGATAAATCATGGCAGTGAAATGTAATCACAATAATCATAACTTAAAACATGAAACTTTTATTCATACACACATAATAATATAGAATCATTTCTTGTTAGTCAAGACTCATTTCCAAGACTATCTTAGTGGACAAAGTCACTTTCTGAACCGAGTCACCCTCGTTTCAGTCCTGTTTCACTGAACCGGTATAACCTACCATTCCAGCCATGTATATCTTATGAGATATAAAATCTTTACCCAATGCATTGGAGGGAGATATAGGTCTCACCCATCTCATAATGATACCATTCTTATGTGTGCCACAAAATCCTAAAACATACATCATTACATAACCCATGTAATAAAAATGGGAATCTTAAACATCATGACATCATAAAGCAATTCATATACGATAAAGGAATTCATAAAAATAATTCCATCACAACATAATCAAATCAATGTAATAATAATAGGGATAAAAACAGAACCCTTTATTATCTTAGATGGAAAATAATTTTGATAAAACACTTGAACTTCATTCTTGAGGAAAATATCCTTTCTACTTCAAAAACACTTTTCCTTTCTCAACATGTCATACTATTTTAAACTAAAATAAGTTGATTAAAAATAAACTTGAAAACTTGTAAAGGAAGATTTTTGGAAATAATGTTTTAAAAATCTATTCATGCCGTATAAGTTAAAAAAAACATTCTTCGTACTTTTGTCGGAAAAGTCAAAAAGTACCTCGTACGAAAAACAACAAAAGATTCCTTTCATATCTTTTACTAAAAACTCACCGAAGGGTAAAATAGGATTTAAACAATTATAGGAGAATGGAAATAATATTACATATTTAGGAAACATGTATGTGGATGATAAAATACACCCCGGTAAATACCAAAGTATAAACAATCTCGGATAAAAATGAGGTTGTGATATTTCCCTTACCTTTGGTCTGATTTGCTTCGTAAGTGTCCGAAACTCTTGTATAATGATTTAAATAATGTCATTTACTTATTACAGAATCATATTCATTGTTATGATATCATATATGGTTCACTTATGACATTATATTACATGTTCTTTTGTAAATTCCATGTTAAAGAGCGTTTTGGGTAAAATTGTTTCATTTGTCGTCCGTGTTTTGACTTGTAATTATTCATATGATTACTTAGATCATAATTACTTAATTCCAGAATATAAAACATGATATATATATATATATATTCAGAATATAGATATATATAATAAATCAGTAAATGGAAAGAAATACACCGTTCATGGAGACGGTAGGCCGTACGTACGCATGAACGCTGTTTTTGTTTCCTTATTGAGTTGAACGGAATTAGGTAGATGAAATTAATATATATACACATAAATCCAGTATCATTATTATGTCATATATTTCATGATTACTTATTATTTATACTATATAATCATTCATGAATGGTTTAAAGTGGAGAATGAATCTCATCGCATCGTGGAGACGGTAGTTCGTACGTACGCACGAGCAATGATATCGTTCTCATGATCATGAGACTATATTGGAGTGTATGTATACTATTAAAGAATCAATATCACTTTAAAATAATAATATATAGTTATTATTTACACCATTATACCCATCCAAGTAAGGTGGTGGTGAAAAATAGATTTCACCACAGCGTGGAGACGGAATTTCGTACGTACGCACACGCGGTGATTTCATTTTCCGTAGGATGGATAGATGGTGAGATAGGATTGTTTCATACATATAATTACATATCAGTATATGAGTGATACTGATGTTATTACTTCATAATGAAACAACCTAATAAGAAGAAGTGGAAGACGAAATAAAGGTGAAAGAATCGGTAACGGAAATTACCTCTTCTTTGAAGCGCCTCTTTGAGACCTCCTCTTAGGGCACTAAAATTGGTCTTTGAGGAAGACCAGAACCTCTAGGATGTTTCTAGGGAAGTGGAGAAGGGAATTTTTTAGGGTTTGGCCGAGCTTGAAGGCTCAATGTTGTGTGAGGAAGAGAGGGAGGAGGTGCCCATTTATAAGGGAGGAGAGGGGATCCTTTGGAAAAACTAAAAATATTATTTTATTATAAAGTCAAGTTCGGTATTAAATAGCTCCAAATTGATTTATTTCGAGGCTAAGGTTGGTATGGGTAGAAATGCTCTCATCAAATAGAATTTAGACAAGTTTAGGTTCCTATTATAACCTTATCATTTATATTTAACATTAAGTTAAATAATTTTACTTTTACCGTGTCTTCTTGTGTTCTTACACTATAAGGTTAATAAACTTACTATAAGAAGCCAAACGAACCCCAAATTGTTTATTATTAATATATATAACCTTATATATGTTATTTTTTCGAACCTTAGATTTTTAGGAATAAAATAATAATTAATAATATAATATTTGTTTTAAAAACTATTTTATGTCAGTTTTGACACTATTTAGTAATTGATTTTTGTAAAAATCATAACAGAATGATAAGTTCGAAAACATTTAATTAAATCAATACTAACATGTCATATTAACCTAAAAAATTAGTTGAATTCATAAAAAGTCTCAAATTAAATTTATTTGGGTATTTATAACATCAATTATGTCAATATTTCCTTAATAAGATAATTAATGCATCATCGTTGTGTCATAAATAAATTAAAATATTTAATGTCTAAAAATTACAAATAAAATACCATTATGTAGGAAATCTTTTTATATTTCTAATTAATTTTTATAGTCGAATTTATATTATTTATAACCCCAAATTAAAAATGTTTTATTAAATAAAATTTGATTTTAACTATTTAACCCTTCTTTAAATAAATTAATAATTAATGTCCTAATCTAATCCAAGTGGGCCTAAATGGTCATATTTTATTCATAGTTTGTTTTTGGTCAAATTATACTTGTCCAATAGAATTAGGACATGTGTTAGGGTAATAATAATATCATTTCTACCCTTAATTACCCTATTTACTTTTAATCGTGGTAAAAAAAAGTAAAAAGTTACTATTCACCAAAATATTATTTTCATCTCATTGAACCACATTTTACTTACTGACATCAACTGTGTCTCTCGGATTTTTGAAATTACACTCACAGAAGCGGTAAAATTAAGTTTTATGAACAATTCAGTTTTTTTAACTACCACTTAGTGGTTTCACTATTCATCAAAAATTGAATGTTTTCAGAAAAATACCAAAAATTAGGCCTAAGCTATATTTGATATTATGAACTCAAAAATGATTTCTATTTTACCAAATTAAAAACATATCAGTTGCATTAACTAATTTAAAAATTAATTCCCGTCGGCAAAACAAATAGCGTGTTTTTTAGAGATAATAACTATCAAAAGATTGAAACTTGTTTATAACTGGTTTAAATGTGAAATTACATCCAATGACCATCATTGTATTAAATTGTAAAAATATATACTTTAAAACCACTAAAATTAATAATTTATCACTGTTAATTATATCGATTGAAAAAGTTGTTTTTAATTAAAATTTAGTAATTTCCACTATTCATCAAAATATGAAAGTTATCCGAAAATTACCAAAATTTCACCCTAAGCTATTTTCGATATTCCAAATCCAAAAATGAAGTCCATTTTGAAAAATAAAATTTCAAAAATTTCAAAAAGTGGTTATTACTATTCATAACGGCTAGTTTTAATAATATTTTAATATCATATCATTGTTTAGTGAAACTCGGTATTGCGTACTACACAGGCTATCTAGGAAGGCCGCAATTGCGTGTAATTAAAGGTAAGTCAAGGATGCGTGTTGTGCAAGCTCCTTTTGGTGTAGCGTACAACACAATACATTAATGAAATTAAAAAAAATATTTTTCATAAAATCTCGGGGTGTTACAGGTGTCCTGAGAAAAAAGAGATTGAATTTGAGTTTGTGTCTCAATGATAATTTTTCCAAAAGGTTAACGCTAATAAATGTGTTCCTTGGTGTTTTTTTTCTTCGCAATGTCCACTATTTGAATTGGGCAGATATTTTGATAGACAATACAAATATTATTTTACAGGATTAGGGAGGTTGTGGTGCTACATGTCTGGTCTTGGACATCATAATGTAATTTTCTCCCTTTTTAGTGGTTGAGGATTCGATATTATTTATAGTTTTGTTGAGGTGGTTTCTTAAAATGGTGGTGAGGCTTTAGGGGGTTCTAATGAAAAAAAATTATTTGATTGAGATCCCCACGTAACTTCTTCTGTATGTTGGGAACTTTAGAATGTTGTTTGGTTCTATTTCTTATGTAATATTAATTTTCATCCATATACCTAAATTCACAAGTATTGGGTTATCTAGACATTATAAGACATGTTTCATAAGTGAATTCTAGATTTTGGAGGATCATGGGTGATGCACCTACCCTTGGTGTGGTTTGATAATACAAAAATTTAAACCACCACTATTTATATGGACCGATTTGAATCTCTATATAGTAAACATTAACAATATCCATTGTTTTGTATTGATTTCTAGGATTTAATAATCCGTTTCATTATGGATTTTTAAGTAACAATGAAATTTTAATTGTTAGTTACTAGGGGGTCAATTTTATGAAATGAGACTTATTTAGGGATTTTTAGTGTTTGGTAATTCATAATTAAGTTTTTGGATATGGAACAAGAGATAGTTGGTTATAAGGGATCTTGGTAGGAAAACGAGGATGTTTTTGGTGACCTGATAGGCTAATGTTTAGAAGACTTCAAGAATTCATTCTAGGAATAATAGTCTAAGCTGTGAATATTCCTATAAAAGGTTGATTCCCACATCCCTAAGATTTCACACATTATTCCATGTGTTCTCTAAATGAAAATGTTGATATGGGATTTGTGTCCCACCATACAATAAGAATATTCATTACATGAGCCCTTATTCATGTAGGAATCGTCATTATGT
Source organism: Viscum album (assembly GCA_963277665.1). Classification (NCBI taxonomy): domain Eukaryota; kingdom Viridiplantae; phylum Streptophyta; class Magnoliopsida; order Santalales; family Viscaceae; genus Viscum; species Viscum album. The sequence continues at coordinate 919,387,232 of OY728156.1, forward strand.
GGTTTTAATAACAAGGTAACATACTCATATGGGGGTTAGTCCCCAATTCATATTATAGGGAATGTCATGTGGGGAGATCTGAATCCACTAAATACCGCTTCCCATCAATCCCATATGATATGAGATAGTTCTCAGAGGTGATTTCTAATGAATGTACCTACTCCTCTCTTATTATTTTGGTTCTTTATCAAGTCTATACAATTTCAATATTTTTTTTGGTTCATCATTTATGTGAAAATAACATGGTTGAATATGGTGAAATTAATGGGGATTTTGTCTTTGGTTTCAAGATCACATTTTTTGATGATGATTTCTTATTTTTGGTTGTTTGTTTAGTTGAGGTAAACCTTTATTCTAATTTATTTCTGATTTCCCCGTAAAGTGGATGAAATTTTTGGTTAATAGTTTATTAGATGTTAGGTTATTCTTTTTGGATTGTTCTAGGCATGTATCATAGAACATTTATTTCCGGTCAGTCATAGTTTCAGTGCGACGAGGGTTCTTAGAGAGTTGTCCCACTATTGTGCTTCTTTGTTTTAGATTACATAATTAATTACAATTTTTTATAACAAAATTATTAATGGTTCATTTAATATGACATGTGATCTCAGGGTAGTATGCTTCTTTATGTATACTGGATCAGCTTAACCATAGTGGTCTGGGGAAATTCATATATCGTAATTATTTGAATAAGGTAGGTGATCCCTTTTATACAAATAATTATGAATGTTTATGAAAATTGTTATTCCCTAACTCATGTTTCATGCGTTTGGGTATTTAGAATACAGACCAAAATTGGTTGAGAGACAAATATAGGATGGTGTTAGGACTACTATTATTTTCATGAAATCTTTTTAGGATTTTTCTATCTCAGGACCAGAAAAATATCATCTATCCAAGAGAGGAAGGTTGTATTTTAGCAGATTATGGACCATGGTTGGTCTTGTGATGTGGGATTAGAGATGAGTTTCTTATGTTGAAATTGCATGATCTAGTTCGATGGATATGATCTGATAAATCATAGAGTTGATGGGTTATACTGTAGTATGTCTCACTATTGAGGACATATTTCGGTCTTTCTTGGACTTTTGACCATCGTAAGAGAGATGGGTCCTTTGGGATGAAACATGGAGCAATTGAGAAGGGTTTTCTCTCGGTGATGGGCTGGGAGATATCCCTTATGACATTTTATTGAGGACACATGTCTCTATCAAAGGAATTGTATGAATATATACAATCGTTAATCAAGTGGACTATGTCACAATGGAAGAGGATGGTGTCTAGGTAGTGGTACCAAAAGTGGCATGGAACATGAATGGTGTTGTGTACATGGGTTTGATTTCAAACCGATGGTGGCTTCATGGAAGTGCGGAAACTGATTGTAAATTTATACAAAATGGTATATGTGGGGATATACTATGACTGGTATGGTTCCCCCATTGGATATCTTGATGGTTGAGATTTGACATGTTCATGATAATGGGTTAAGTATTGAGTGACATGTTCCATATGATTGGGTAGTGAGATATGTGATGGGTTTCATCCATGTGAATCACTTTATGCATTTTTTAATGGTCATAGGAAATAGACCTATTGGGAGAGATGATCCTATCGATTATCCCTCAATTAAATTATATTGGATTTGGGGAAACTTATATTATAGTGACAATGTCTTTATATACATAAAATAGTTCCTCTATTTGTTTATGCATGGGTTGTGTGTTAGTACAATCAATGACACATTTGGATCAAGTGGTGGATGTTTTAGCATACCAGGTTACATCAATTAGTGGTTTGAGGTTAGGATGATTTTATACCTTAGGACTAAAATCATATAATGGGAATTAGTTATTATTTCTCAATACAAGGTGATGAGGTGGTTTCCAGTGTCTTGTTGAAGAAATGCTAATATGTTTCATGGTTCCTAAGATATTACATGGTGAATTGATATGTAAGGATTCATGGTGTACTAGTTAGCACATTTTTTATACACACATGTGTGACCTATTTATTTTAATTTTTATACATTAATATTATAGTGTACACTTGGGGAACACATTGAGACCCTTCTGAGATGTGTTTCTCACACCCTATTGAGGAACCTTATTCTTGGAGAAAACATTATATTGGGTTTTGGTTTGATCATAGGATGTATGGTGGATTTTGATGAAATATCTAGATGTCAATGTTGATATAGGTTTTGTGGAGCCTATCCATGGAATTGGTTCTAGTGTAAAAATTTATTTTTTTTCTTTTTTTTTTATATTTTTTTTGTCGTTATGGGCGATCAGTTGATGTATGATTGGATGAAATCCACATGATGATTTTGATGCAATTTTTTTTATTTTGACATACTCTAATTATTATTTTTGTATGTTTTAAATATATATGATTTATTTTATGACTCTTACTCATGGAATTGGTCTACCCATTATATAGATTTTGACCGTCCTTCTATTTGGAAACCTAATCCATATAGAGCAGTTATGTCTAAGGAAATGTAAAACTCTATCTTAGATTGTGGTTTTATTCTACATAATTACATTGTAATATCACATGTTTTGTTTTATTATATGATTTGGGGGTGGTTGATATTTTATTAATAAATGTGTCGGATATTCTAACAAATATCTTATTGGAGACTCATGAACTCATTTATACAATGAATTATTAAAGACAAGTTGTATGGGATTGTTGTTCCTAGTTTTTACTATAGTAAATGATATATTTACTCAATAGGATGGGTTTATTAGATAAATTAATAGAGGTTTTTCTCTTTTCCCATTATAAAGATACCAATGTTCATGCATCATATATATACCAATGGACTTTCAGGATATAATCCTTTTTTGTGATTTTATTTTATGAAGAAAATTTATTTCTTTAAAATGTGAAAACAAAAAAATACCCAGTGGTTTCCCATATAATGTGTTGTCTATTTTCTAGTAATGTTAACCATATATAGTTTATTTTGATAGTATACCACGAGGATCCAGATATGGTAGAATCTCAAGTGATAGAAATGTTTTCCCCTTATTAGGGGATGTGTAGAAACCATTAAGGGTTTATTTACGCATTTGATTATTTTGTAATAAAAAACATATTGGTTTAGTGTAGAAATAAAATTATAAAGAAATAGAATCAATATTTTCACAAATTTATATAAGTAGGATGAATCCTTACGCTTTAGGGAGGAATGCATGAGTGATTTTCCTTTTTTTGTGAAAGAAGAGAATAAAAGGTGATCTTGATATTAAGTATGGGTTTAAATGGTTGAATTGGTTGGAAATTTATCTATGTGCTATCTAGGATACAATATAAGTAGTGTGGGTATATTATTATGGTTATTGATACATTCTCGTATAGTGGGTGAATGTGATATTACACTTTTATGAGTGAAATTTCATAGGTTGTTTGATTCAATTGACATGCATGTAGGGAAAGGACTGTTGAATAACTATATGAGGCCTGTCTTGTTGAGATGTGAATCAGGGGAGTGTGATCTTGGTTGTATTATCATATTGTTTTGGTTTATAAAACCATTGTATTCAATTGATATTTGAATAGAAAATAGATGTTCAGAAGAAATATGTTTCCAAGAAAATCACTCTACCATAAGAGAAAGATCATGAGAATTTGTGTGGGTCTTGAGGGAAATATTAATGTTTGAGGAAAGGTGTTATCTAGTCACAGGTTGTTCTCTATTGAGCTACAGGTTGGTGAATGAGTCATGTGATGATATATTATGATATTTTCAGGTTATGGATAAACCCTAGTGGTGTATCAATGTTAGTGTAGTGGTGAGACACGTATGGGTGTGATGACATAGGTTTTTGGTCCTTGATTGTTATTTTCAATAAGAAAAGTTGATGGGATCTATTTAGGTTGGTTCTAAAAGATAAATGTAAGTAAATAAATATTTTATGTAGTGCATCATCATCGATCTGATGGTTATACCGTAATATTAGTCAAATTGTTTCGCAATATCAAGAATGATGTTTCTGGTAGATCTGGAATGGGTAGTGGTTGGTGTTTCATGTTGATGATTGAGTATGATCAGGATATACATTCTATAGTTATTGTGATTAGTGATGAAAAAATCTTGGGCCTTGGATATTATCTATTTTAGTTCATTTATTGATGATGATGATTATCCAAATGTGGGGAGCATCATATCGGTCGTGAGTGTATGATCCTCATGTTGGATTTGAGATGGGTGTAGTTACACTATTTATTGTATTGTAGAGGTGTAACTAGGTTATTGATTTGTTTTAGGATAAAATATGGTGGTTTTCCTCATTAAATTTTAGATTATGGATTCATATATTGTGTAGGATAGAGACTTAAGTTGGTACAAATATTTGGGTGTATTATGTGTTACTTGATAGTGAGTCAAATTAGTGGTGTATCGATTCCCAAGGTCAGAAAAAATAACATTATTGTGTATGGTTGGTGATCCATCTAAGTCGTTATACAAATATTATGGATGGGACTTTTTTGTGGATTTATGGATTATCTCATAATTTCTTTGACAACTTTAGAAACTTGATCTATCATTGAGATAATGCATCAATGGGAGAAACTATTTTTTTCGGAAAAGTCATCCTATTGAGGTCCAGATGGTGTTTCATATGTAATTTTGAGTGATTTCAGGTAGTAACCACATTAAGACTATAATTTGGAATGTGATTAGTGGTTCATGGAATTGATGGAAGATCTTTTTCTGTAGTTTATTCAACTTGTGTGGTGAACCATGGGATTTAATATTCATTCCAAAGTAGAGCCTTATAGTGGGGAGTTCATAAGAATCTAGATGAATCATTTTATTTCACTAATGTATGTGAGGAGAGATAGGTGTGTTTTCATAATCTTGATATAGACATTGATAGTGAAAGTTTGGCTCATCTTCTGTTTAATAGTACACCTATTGTTTTTATTTGTGTTGTAGAAGTTTATTTGTCCTTCCATGGTTGAGCGCAGTGTGCTCCGAGTGAATTAATGTTTAAAATATGTAAGTAGATGTGGTTTGGGTAATTACATAGCTTATTAAGGACAAAAAATTGTTTTATGGTGTTTTTAATATATTAAAACATTATAGATCGTCAATTCTTATGGAAATTTATATTTCTTGTTTACAATGGGTTTGTTATCAGAACTGATACTCATATTAGAATGTTGTGTTTTTTATCATCCTAAAGTGATTTATTAATATGTGGACTAAGACCGAGTTTGTTGTGTGGTTTATTAGGTGGACATTCTAGAATGGTTGGGTGGCCCATGAGGATAATTTTCTTTAGACTACAAGAATTCCAACTGTAAATAAAGGATCACAACATGAGGGGGGTTATCAATGGGGGAACCCCATAGACTGATAATTTCACTCCCTGTTAGAGGATGAATTTTCTAAAACAATTAATAGGAAGTGAGCCATTCAGTTATGTATTTTTTAAAAATATAAGAGACTAGTTTTGGGGTCTCAACCATTAAATTCTTTGAAGAGACATGCTTGTGAGATCCAAATCAGACGACTCTCCCCTCTCTTGGAATCCTAATGCTCTGAATTTATAATTTTGGAAATTCTAGGAGTATTTATCCACCCCTATGCTTCAATTCTCTTTTCCACTGAAGTCCCACTAACATAGCCTGATTTTTTAAGGTTTTAGCATTAATTCTAGTGGACCATAGTGGAATCAGCCAATATCGATGGGTTTTTTTGTGAAGTTGAAAAAATATGTTACGAGAGGATGATTTCATATATCTTTTCTTAGTTTTAGTTTAGATATGATATTATGCTATTTTATTCAGGATTTTTTCCTAAATTGGTTGAAATTAGTGAATAATTTTTTCTCATCTATTACTGGTTTTTCTAGTGATGCTTCTAGGGTACTTATATATACCCTCTCTAAGTGGTTTGATGTGGTTTTGTCCAATTTTGGTTCTTGGTGAGTTGTCCAGCTATTATTCCTCATTTGATTAAATTAAATTGTTAATTGTATTTTTTTAAAATAAAAAATTTATTTTGAAATTTTTTATATAGGGTATTGGGTTGTAATATGATATTGTATAATGTATAGATTATAAAAAACCAAACATTTCATACATATATATCACATATTAATAAATAAATAAATATTGTTCTTATAATTTAGTGATGCACCCTAAAATAATTTAGGTCTTACTCACTAAGAAAATGGAATCCTAAACAACTATATAAATGTACACTACATTATCTATAAAAAATTCCATCATAACGTAAACTTTTCATTGATATATCATATCTATTTTAATTCTTTATAACCAATGGAACTGAAACCTAATAAATTGTGGGATCAGATTTATAGAAGGGGTAAAAAAGGAGATGCAAATATAACATTAGCATAGGGGTTTATAATAGGCGAATAAATTTATAAAACTGTAAGATTCATATCATAGATCATACACTTAAGTCATGCCATAGTTCATGGAACTTGGTAATACATCAATCATGAAGGAGTAAAATAACATAATCCATGTCATAGTAGGATTCTCATAAGAAAATGATTTTATCATACACATATGTATATGAAATCATTTCCCTTACAGTCAAGGATCATTTAAAATACTATAAAAATGCAATGGTTTCACTCCCAAAACAATCATAGTAGTTAAGTTTCTCTCCCAAAATTACCAATGGAGATAAATTCACATATTAAATTGGGTTCTCTCTATCATATTGTATTGGTTATATTATTAGACATCAAAAGTTTCACAGTTCATTGGAAGGAGATTTAGTACCCACCATCACATATGGAAAATCATAAATTTGTGTTCCACAAGATCATTGAAAAATCATCATATTAGATCCCATGAAATTAAATTGGGTTCAAAAAAATTTCAGGATGCTATAACCTATTTAAAAAATAGGTTTTATAAATATTCAATATTTTCATCATTTCATAACTTGTGGATAAGTATTCTGTTTCACTAATATTTCATATTTTAAATGAATTATTTTCCCTAGAAAAAGAATAGGTTTCATGAACTTATTATCTTAATAATAATAAAACATAAGGATAAATGATAAATATTGTATCATGGGTGAATATCCATCATAATTATTAATAACATCAAATGATGTTATCTATAATGGAAAATGTAATTTAATGATCATTATCAATATTTCTTGTGAAGAAACACCTTCAAAAATCATTAAAATTAACTTAAAATCTAATAATTTCTTAAATGATAAAGGAAAAAAAATTATTTTAAAATTACCTTTGAAACATGTAATGGAATATTTACAAAATTGATTGGTTATAATGGTGGAAAATAAAATTCATTCCATCCATGTTAAAACCATAATTCCATTCACATTTTATGTAAAAATCCACATTTTCTCATCTATAAAATGACAAGAATATTCAATTAAATATTTTTTTTAAAATATCAATCATGGGAATGAATATATTGAAAAATAATACTAGAATGGTAGAAACATTATTGAAGTCATTTTTAGAAAACAATGTTATATAAGATAACGGTTTTTTCTAACGAATGGATAAATTAGTCTAATTTAACATTAAATCATATTTTTAGTATCTTGCCTATATAAAGAGTAGATAACTAAAGGAAAAAATTTAATTCTATAAAATTAACCATATTATAAAATAATTCTTTATGTTATTGAGATATAGATCATAATTTTTCATTATTTCAAGAAAAAATTATAAACTATCCCAATAAATGATGATATTGTGACATAGAAAATTCTCGCGTAATTTAATTACCAATAATATGACATATAGTCATGAGAATAATATTAATTTCATTCATGGGTATATACACCACAAAAAATAAACATGTGTCAAATATGGAATCTGGCTCATATAAAAAAATGAGAAAAAATCCCTTGACTCAAGTCTGGAATATATTCATAAATTTTGAGACACCTATATAATAAATATATATTTATTATTTGTTCTTTATGTATCTATAATAATAAATATAATACTATATAGGACTTTATTATTAATTTTTATTGTTTGTTTATAAATTATTCAATGTTAAAAGCATTCTTCATGTCATAAATGCTTAGTGTTTCGTGTATGTTTTGGTTAGGTGTTTTATGTCCTATTATTTGGATCAAATTTACATAATATAAAAAAATTTATAATGATATTAAAATCATATACACCCATTATATACATGTTTTAAGTAATACATAAAATTTTGAGAAATGAAAATGAATTAACTATTCTCAAAGAGGATAAACCGTATTTATACAATAACATTGCCTCCATTTTCTCGATGGATTGAACAAAAGATGTTTTAATATAAATTAAACATTAAATTACAATTTATTATATCATATATATCTTTTATATTAATTAAATATTTCATTATTATAATCCTTTTCAATATAAAATGAATATTGTATCAAATTGTTTTTTGGAGGTGGTACGTAAGAGAGATATTGTCATTGTTTAAATGACGTGAATCTAAGAAGGTATATGTGGTATTATATATTTAAAAGTGTAATTATGTCATGAATATCATATATATTATTTAAATTCATAAATAATTCCATCTATGAGAGGTGGGGATGGAAAATTACTTACATCAGTTCGTGAGGTGGTAGTCTGCTACAGATTTAATAAACAGTTTCATTTCCCATTTTATAGAAGAGGATATAGATTTGGGTTATTAAAATTACATAATAAAACAATATTAAATAGTGGTTAATATTTTTATTATGTTATCATAGTTAAATAATTCATTATGTAGGTGGAAGAGTAAATACAAGAAAAATTATTGGTTAAGAACAATACATATTCTACAGAAAACCTCCTAGTGTTGCACCAAATGTTTTAATATATAGGTTTCATAAAAAAATATGCCCTCTATAAAATGGTGAGGTAATTATTTAATGTATTTGGGAAGTTATTTTTCAAATAAAAAGGCATTGAATGTTTTTATAAGAGAGTATGGACAGTTCTCTATTATAATTGGGTGAGAAGACACACATAGAATGATGGAAAAGGAAAAGTTATGCATATGTTATAAACGTTCCACTAGGATTGAAAATTTATCAATTATCAATATTATATTCCATAAGGACTAAAAATTTTCACTCAATAGTAATTGTAAAAGTATTTAGATCATTTTAATCCTTATCGTTTTATTTTAACTCCCTAGTAAACCCACTTTAACACTAATTGTGGTAATTATTCTTTCTGTATTTTCTATTAATTATAAAAAACAATTAAATGAATATTTTATATAATATATATTAATCAAATTAAAAATATGGAATACTTTTTTACAAATTCCTATTGCATAATTGGAAAATTGAAATTTAAAATAAAACTTGCATGCATGATGAAAAACTATACTCCAAAAAGAAACATTTTAAAACTATCAAAAAATTTAACGAAAAATCCTATATTAATTTCATTAAAATTAAATAAAATGGATTAAAATTAAAATAAATGAATTTATTTTAGTTTTAAATTTTTTTTTTGAAAAATAATGTAAATAATATATTCATTAAAATAAAAAGATGTTTTTTATAATATTATGTATTTTTTTAGTATTCATTACAATTTTTATCTTTTACAAAAAATCCTGAAAAATAACCTTATTATAATTTTAACATGTTCATTCCAAAAATTGGTAAAATTTTCAAAATATTTTTCTATTAGTTTAATTATATAATTTTATTACCTTTTCAAAAAAACAATAGAAATAATTTTTGAGAAAAATATATATTTTATAGGCATAATGACTAATAAAAATTAAGTACATATTTATAATTATATTTTATTTTTATAAAACCATTATAGTTAATTTTCAACAAAAAAAATTATTCATTTTCAAACTTCCTTTTTTAATTTATATGTTATAATAGTCATTCTTATATAATAATTCTAATATTATAATGATGTTTTCTAAAACATGGTCTTTTTTCTAACACAATCTATTTGTGAAATTAAATTTATTGTTAAAAAAATATTTCATTTATTCTCAAGGTGTTACATTCTACAGCCCTAAAAAATAAAATTTCCCCAAAAACTTCATCACGCTATTTTAAACAACTGAGGATACTTCTACCTCATCACATAACCTAGATCCCATATAGATTCCCCAGGATAGTGGTTTTACCCTAAATCCATAACCCTGTGAGTGATATTGTTTCATAGAAATTTCCCTCTATGATCTAGAATCATCAGTGGTTATTCATTATAGGAAATATCATTAAATAGAGGTACAAAATCTTATTTTCGTTCATGTGATAGATCATTTATTTAATTCTTCAAGGGAGATACATAAAATACATCGTGAACTTGATAGAAGTTTAGTATAAGTTCTAGAAGATATGAAATCATCACAACTCGATCAAGAATATAAAAAGGGAAAACTTTCAAAGGGATAAAAATAAAATTCGCATATGTCTCAGAACCTTCTTAAACAGTGAAAATCAAAATAAACATTCTCACCAACTTCAAACTCCAGATCAAATTTGTGATTTTCAATATAACTCTTTTTTTATTTTTCAATGACCAAATGTGATGATGAATTAGTCAAACCTTCTTGGTCCATTACTCATCCAACTATTTTCCCAATATATTTCTCTCTTAATATTCATCTCAACTTGTTGTATTTATACAATTAATTCCATATAGGAATTCATAAGGATCCATATAATCGAATGAATAATTGTTATTGTTGTTTGAAATCAATACTACAGGATGTTATTATACCCAACCACCTATGAAATCCATAGAATAAGATTTCAACATATTATCTAGGGTTTGAATTTTTCTCTTATATTTTCCATATTTCTATGTATGACATGAATTTCTAAAAAATAATTCCATTTTAAGAGATTCCTAATAGATTTTCCAAAATTTCCAATAAACCTCATAGGCTTATTAGAAGAAATAGAATATGTTACTCCATGAAACCATACCCCTTATTTATTGTAAATCCTAGAAATTATGATTATATAGAAATATTATTTCATAGAAATTAGGAATTCTATGTTTTTATGTTGACCAACCATAACCCATATATCATTTTCCCATTAAATATTTTGGGGAGTCCTTTAACAAAATTAGCGGTGATGTTTGACTATTTTTCCTGGTGTGGCTGATGGTTCTACCATTCCCTTAGATTTTTGGATCTCTACATTAACTTTATGAAATATAAATAATAGATATACAAACTCTATAATATATCTCTTCATGAAATCCTATAAGAAATACTCTTTCGGGTTTCCATACATATATGTATATTAAAGATGAATAGATAATGAAAAAATATAGGCTTCTTCTAGTAGATCCTTTATCAAATATGGTATTTATGGGAGGCATACCGGGTTACTAAACCTTATCATTTCATTAAATTCAAAGTAAACATATGGAACAAATCTCACCTTATTTTTTATCTTTACCTATTCCTTATGCATCTCTTTAACATTCACATGGATTAGTGGCTGACCTCTTATTTGAGAAAGATTATATTTTCCCCTTATTTCATGTTTTAAAGATCTATCCTTTTAAAATTCGTAAATATTGTACATTTTTCATCAAATAATAAATAAGCTAGTATGAGAAATTAAATTCAATTAAATTTACACATTTTTCACTTTCCCATGATGGCAATGTATCGACCAGTCATAATATTTATACCACTCGAACCATCTTCTCAATTTAATGATAACACATTCTATGTGAGGATATAATTTTAAATTATATGGTTAGTATATAATTCACACATTTCCCCATAAATATAATATCCCATATCTAAAATGAAACACTTAATATAACTATTTTAAAATAATGAGATGATTAATTTTACTCTGGATCATTCAATTATCATTAGTTATAAGATATTACCATAACCTTTTACATGTGTATTTATCCTAACCATAATTATATGAATCAATATATATTAAAAAATAATATTCAGTATAGGGTAGTGTAATAACAAGTTCCCTGACAAACTACCGCTTTAATTCAATGAAATCTTAATCAAGTTATTTTATCCAGATGAAATTGGATCCCATTGGAGTTTACAAGGTGATTTTACTTGAAATTAGTGAGAACTGTTCAAAAAGAAATAATTATATTTCCATGAAAAAAAATATACATCTCAGTCACCATGGTTGTCCTATGCCAATGTTTAATATCCTTTATCATGGATTGATCAATTGATATACCATTACATGAGACTATATGGCACAAAAAAGAGACTTTTTGCAGGAAATATTCTCACCTAGTAAATTTTCAAAATCGATTCATATTCTTTAGGGTCTCTGTAACCATCCTAAAATGATAATTATAAACTTCATTAATCTATAAATATATAAAAATATAATACATAAAGACTACAAAAAACTAAATAAGGTAATATATAAATAATATATTCATTAAATCCACAATGATAAAGAGTGAATTAGTAAGACCAAATTGAAAAATTATATACTCATATTTTCCTTAAATTGTATAAAATTATCTCACCAGTATATCCTCTATCTTAAACACCAATTAACGATTCCTCTAATGAATTTCAATGTCATAAAATTATTAATCTCCATGTTTTTTATCATGAAATTCATTAATACATGGTAGAGGAACTCTTTTCATAATTCCTACCTTTTTTAACTCATGATAATCATTACGAAGTAACATTGGTCCATATTTCTTCTTAATAAATAGAATTTGATTAGATCATGGTGTTAAACATGGATGACCAAATCCCTAGTAATTATTTTTTGGTATTTTCTTCTTCAATTAATGTATCATAATCCGGTCCATTCTATATTTAGTATTTAAAATAGGTGTAACACCATTTATGACTTCTATTATGCCCATAAATTGAGGATTATATTGAATAAATAAAACCATTAATAAATACATTTAAAAACTCCCTTCCATTAGGAATATCATCGATGTTTTGTTTATAACTATCCATATAATATAAACACACCTTTTGAATAAGAATCGAGACCCATACAATGGATGTGATCACTATTGAATGTTTGTATTTATTATCACCCTGATATATGATCATGGGTTGGTTTGGAATATAAAATTTTCCATCCCTTCCTCATTTATTTACAAGGGATTTATATAGAGATATTCAACCCATTACTAAGACACATAAAATTCAACCAAAGGGAAAATAACATGATTTGTTTCAAGCATATTCCCTCATACGCCAACTAGAAATGAATCATATACTTGAGATAAAATAATCTTTTCATTTGTGGTTTTCACTACTAATTCAATATCTAATCATTGGAGTAAATAACAATCATTCATATAGAATTTTCCGGATAGACATGGATTTGTATTGAAAATTATAAAAAATAAACATCAATAATTGAGTATACATGTCACCATCCCAACAAAATTATTTTACCTTCAATACATTAATTAAAATAAAATTTTCCACATCATTGTTAGGCATCATTGATCAAATATACCAATCACTGGTAGGATGTCCAAATAATGACTCTGTATTTTGAATTTACAACACTTTAGGCTTGTTCATGGTTATTTATGATCGTTATTTATTCAAATCCATTATGATGGTATGTATATAGTTTAAATATTTTACAAATATATCCCTTGGGAATTTAAAACCTCTTTTGAAACAAATATTGTAATCATGTATAAGGTAAAAAATCCAATCCAATCCAATTGTGCCATTTTCGGAATTATTACCTCTTGCACAGCTATGTAAGAGTCACATCCACATTCAGTAACTAGACGTTAATTTATGTTCTTTTAAACCACTAAGTCTATCCTTTACCAATATTCTACAATGTTTTCCTATACATAGACTTATTCTTTGAATAATCCATTAACATATCATGATACATATCCTTAGACATATAAATATAGAGATCACTAAAGTTTTCTCATCAATGTTTCCAAAGGATAAATAAATTTTTCTCTAATACCACCTATAAAAATATAAACATTTCATAAATATATATCACATAATAATATATTATTTTTCATTACTATAAAATAATGATTCAGGAAAAAATAATTTAGGTCTAGTGCATTTGGAAACTATCACACATAAAAAACTGGTTCATAAATGATCTACGCTATCACCCACTAAATTCTCTATAACTATCTCCCTTATTTGTTTTATTATACATAATATAATTCTTTATATCCTATGTAAAGGAGACATAATAATGTGTGAAAAAATATGCTAAATTAGAATAAATAAGTGATATATCAACATAAAATGAGTATAATGGTATTATAACATGAAAATCATATTTAAACCCCATAATAATAATATAATATATCAAAAACATGATTCATGGAATAAATATTGGTAATTAATAAGACATATATAATAATGAATTCATACATAATGATCTATGAAATAATAACAAATACATAATACATGGGTTTTTAACATAAACATAAGTATAGAAAATCATTTCTATAGTATCCAAGGCTTATTTCCCAAACTATCATAGTGGAAGGTGTTAACTCCCAGAACTGTTAATATAGTAAAGGTTAACTCCAAATAAATTTATAGTATATAAATTCCCATGTTGGACTATGTTCATTACCCATTCCAAAAATGTTTATCTCAGGAGATATCAATTGTTTCCCTAATTAATTGGAAGAAGATATAGCTTCCGTCTATCACATAATAAAAAGCATACATATGTGAGATAGATGATCCTAAAACCTTCATTATAATATAACCCATGAAAATAAATGTGTTTCATAAATATTCCATCATTGCATGACCAATGGAAAAGAAACAGGATTCAAATACATATCATCTTATCATCAATGAAAAAACAAGGGAAAACGAACGAGTTTTATAAACATTCCAATTTTACATTATAGAATTAACTATAGAAGTATAATGGATTTTAAAATTATATTTTTATAATAAACATAAAACCATTAAATAAAGAATAATTTTTGTATAATTGTAATAAATCCCCATTCAATATTATAAAACATCATAGGATTTCATCTGAGGCGGATAATGAATCTAAAATATCAAACTGATTATTTATTGAAGAAAAATCCTTTACATTTTTAAAACACTAACATAAAATCAAAAAATATTAAATAATAAATTTAAAAAATTCATTAAAAAAATATTTAAAACTTGTAATTAAATATTTATATCATTGATTTCTCATTATTGTGGAAAATATTGTTCATGTCATACATGTTACAATAAATATTTCGTTCTCATTTTAAGTAAAAATTACAAGGTGTTGAGATTAGAAAATTAAAAGGTGATTCATTTTAAAATTATTATTAGAATGAAAAAAAATGATAATAGAACATTTAAAAATAATATTATGATAATTAAATAATTTTTGAAAACATTTTTAGAATAATTGGATATGAAATTAATTTTTTTATTGTAGATAAAGAAAAGTCAATTTTACATAAAAATGTATTTTTGGTGTCATGAGTACATAATGTGATGAAAATAAAATAAAAACACGTATTATATATTATTAAATAGTGGGTAATAAAATTCCCGAAATAATTCAGTGATTTTTCATAGGAAATAATAATTTGAAACTTAATCGTTGATAGTCTTGTAAAATAATGAGATTATATAATAAAACCCTTTTTAATTTTATAACATATAAATCACAATATAGATTGTAACATCCCGTGTAAATAAAAATATTACATTTTAATGTTTTTTAATATTTGTGAATAAAATGATAATATTACATTAAAGGTAATTCTATGTTCGATGGCGTACCCAATAGGCAACAACGAGTTTATTTGAAATCGTACGTTGCACACTAATAACATAATAATATTATTTTAAATGGTAGTTAACGCCTAGCCATTTTAATGGTGAGAATGAACATAAAAAACTACAAAATGATTATATATGTTTTTTAAATATTTTTACATTTATCCAAAAACAATTAGAGGCTTAAAATAAGAAAAGAATACGATTTTAAGCATAAATATTCTAATGTTCTTTAAAATGTCGATTAAACGCCTTTTGATGGAGAAACCATTTTAAAACTACTTTTTGTCAATTTTATATGTTATATTTGAAAAAATAAAATCATTTTTTAGAATCGGGACATCAAAATTTACTTTCTGTAAATTTTTGTTATTTTTCCGATAAAGTACATTTTTTAATGAATAGTGAAAATGTTGTATTTTAATTCAAAACCTCTTTTTAATATAATTTATTTTATATGGTTAGATTGTCTTTTAAATTGGGTTTAGAGTTTAGTTAAAATATATTTTTACTCTTTAATCTAATTGTGGTCATTGGAATTAATTTCACTTTGAAATTAGACATAAACAAGTGTCAATCTCTTGAAAGATATTGTTTCTTCAAAACACACAATTTGTTTTGGCAATAGGAATTAATTATAAAATTAATTAACACAACTTATATTATTTAAATTTGGTAAAATGTACATAATTTTTCAATTTGGAATATCATATTTAATTTGGATAAATATTTGGTATTTTTCTGACAAATGTTCATTTTTAATGAATAGTGAAAAATACTGCATTTAACATCAAAACTGATTTTTCATCTAATTTAATTTTATAGATAGATTTGGCCATTTAAAAGGTTTTAAAGTGTAATTGAATTATGTTTTTATAACTTAATACAATTTTTTTCATTAGAAGTAATTTCACTTTTTAATTGGATGTAAAAAGAAGTCAATCTTTTGATAAATATTACTTCTTAAAAACTCGTCTTCGGTTGTGACAGCTGGAATTATTTTTAAATAAATTACTTCAATTTCTGTGTTTTAAATTTGGTAAAATTGATTCCATATTTGGAATCATATGTTCCAAATTATTTTTTTAAGAATCTTTTTTTTGGACATTATGGATAATAACGACTGTAATTATCTTTAATTATCGTGATTAATTAGTAAGCCAGTAGTTAGAGGAAATAAAATAATATCGTAATAATATAAAATGACCCCAACATGTGTCCAATTCCTTTTTTTAGTCATTCCCTACCATGGATATCTTTTTACCAAACTTGATGGCCCATGGAGTCACATGGCTGTGATAGTGACATTATGACATTATTTTGTAAAAAGAAGAGAAATATAACAAAGGTTGGTATATCCTAATTAAAACAATTTTAATTTTGTTTACATAAATGTTCTCATAGACTATAAATAGTAATTGGAAATATTAAAATCTTTCCTACCTCATGGTATTTTTTTAATAATTTTTATATATTAAGTAAATAAATTTATTTAAGACACCATGATGGTGCAGTGATTACCTCATTAATGAATGATTTAAATAAAATGATAAGAGAAGGTAAAATGTAATACATACACTTATCTAAAACCTATTGGATGGGAGGATTTAAAACCCTTATAAACTTCTCCTAAAAATATATCATTGTGGGACCTTTAAAATCCAAAAAACATTTTATAATGAAGTAACATTTCAAGACTTTCCAAAAGTGACCATCCTCCCACTTATAAAAGGCCCCCACCTCTACCCCCTTACCCACACCTCTCATGCCCTTCGCTCATTCAAACTATGCTCATATTATCTGAACACATCCCTATATCACTCCTAGAATCCTAAAGTTGGTCATAAGTCCTTCCAAGGAAGCCTTTGTGTCAAATCAAAAATAGTTACCCGATTTAGTGGTAATGTCTTCTCTCGAGTTTCTTTCTTTTATTTTTCTTCTCCACTCACCATTAACATTTTACTAATTGATCCCATAAAAAAACAGTATACTATAAATACTAGGATTTTTTTATGATAATGATTCTACCTACACTTACACACACCCCCGTCTAATGGTTAAAGAACATAAAGTTTCTGTGGGGGGGTGAATTACTGCCTCACGAAACGATGATTGTTCAATCTTCTTTTAACACCTCTCATGGTGTCCATTATGATGGAACTATATTTATATATGATATATAGAGTATTTATTTATTTTATATATGCTTTTTAATTTTATTTTTAAATAATGGTGTTATGCTTCTCATGTTGTGGAACTGCGATAAGTTCATCTGAGGAAGTGTGGACTACCGCCCCCTCAAGTGTTGTGAATCGTTCATGCCAAACATGGAATTTATAAATAATTTAATTAATGAACTTATGTTTCCTATATAACATATATATTATACTTTAATTATAATATATCTATGTCTAATTTAGTTTTAATGTCCATTAATATGACAAAAAAATGAAAGTAGCGTTCATGCGTACGTACGGCCTAGCTTCTCCATTAATGGTATATTTCATTTCGTATCTCAAAACATTATGGAATATTATTAAATACATATATTATGGATATATAAGATATTTAAATAATTAACACCATTCATGAGATGATTTATATATAAATACATGGACAATTATCTTCAAAACGTTCGTTGTTGACTCATGTACTGAACATCAACAAAACGTCTGATATGAACTCACGTAATTAACTAATTATTATAACATGATAATATGTGATATGAATTGAATAATAAACTTTAATGGATGTCCTTATTCAATTATAAATTGACCAAAGTTTATTATTCAGGAATATAAAGAAATGAACGAGACAAGTCGGACATGAGGTAAGGGTATTTCTTATCTCACTTTTAATTCCATGAGATTTCCATTGTTCGTGAATTATTTATTGCATGTGGTGTATTGTGTACATCCATTTTATATATATTAACATTATTGAATTTATATTTTCATTTTATTATGTTATTAATTTTTTTCTTATTATCTTTTGGTTATATGACTCGATTTATTAAGATGAGGTAAGGGGTTTTTATCTCATTATTTATTCCTGTGAGAATCAGGCTATATTTGTCACTATCTCATTTGGGTGGTGTATGTACTACCAATTATTATACTATTTGTGAAATCTACTTTTTTCATGGGTATTTATATCAACATTGTATATTCCTTAATTCCTAGGGTGTATGTTTCGGAAGTTACCCAAATCGGTAAGGGAACCCTTCACCCTCCTCTTTTTAAAATACTTATTTTTGTTAGGTCTTTTAATTTACATCTTCTTATGTTGTGATATGTTCTTATATATCATTATTGATGAAAATTTTATATCCAAGTGATTAGATACCCTTTTTATCTCTCATCAACTCATTTTATAAATTTTAAAGTGATGTCGTGAGGCTGTTGAATTTCTGTAAGGGAACTTCTTACCCCAATTTCAATTCTTTGGGTTAAACCTCTACTTCTTGATTATGTCGTACTATGAATATGTGTGGATGGCCTCTGATTATTTTACAATTAATAACCACTTATATTGGGTGTATTTATATTTTTCACACATATTTATGTAATTTAATTATCCTTAATCTAAGGATACCATCTTTGTAAGGGACATCGTCTCAATCTCCTTTCTTTAAGACATACTTCAATGTATATACAACCTTCTTTTATTAGTTGTATAATAAACCCTTTTGAATTTTAATTTCATTCAAAAGGAATCTTTTTACACAAAATGTTTTACTAAATGACAAAAGGAATGTTTTTTTGTCTTACGTATGAGGCACCAACGATTTCTCCACCGCCATGAAAATTATTTGAGTTTTGGTTTCCTCTACAAGCCATAACTTTTTTTAAATGAAACATAAATACCATGTTTAACTTTTATTTTATTTTGGTATTGAAAATTGTTTTGAAAATTTTTTGATTATATCAATGTGTTGTAATGATATCTTATGATTGAAATGTGGAAATGTTATGTTTCTTTTATGCATGTTTTATTTGATACGATTATGTTATGGTTCTTGGGTATTGTTTATGAAGTTGGGTGGTTCAATGATAAAATAAGGGTTGGTGAGCCCGAGATAGCTCTCCAATGCATTGGGTAATGCAAAGGAGTTAAACGCTAAGGTTTCTCCAAAGAGATTTAGGTAATATACTGTGATGGGTTTTCCAAACGTAACCAAGAGGGTTACTCCCTACATAAGAATGTTTTGAATGCCTCAGGTTACCTATATGTCTTATGATTTTTATGAGTTATTCATAAATCTTATGATTTCATGAGGTATGTTAAAAATCAGATGTTATGTATATATTGATTATGTAATGTTTTCTTTCTTTGTGTATCCCTTACTGAGCTTTTTACGGTCATCCCATGTATTTGAAAATGTTTTTCACATGACATAAAGTGGAATAGGGTCAAGGATGGGATCAAGTAAATGTCATGCTGTCTAAAACATGGAACTAGTCATGAATCTTTTGTTAAATAGTTTTTTATTTAGTGAAAAAAATTGAAACTGAGTAGATGTGTATACTTTGTAATCATTGAGTTGAAATAGTTATGTCCTAATTCTCTAAAAATCTAAACCTGAAAAGATCCTCAATGTGAATTATTCATTTAATTCATGATTATGTAATGTTTTAAGGATGGGTCATTATTGTTGGAATCAAAGGGAGGTTTAGTTAACTTTAGCGGTTAGTGTATTCTTTAAGCACAACTGACAATACCATAAAGGTTAGGATTTTACAAAGTTTCATAGTTATTTTTATAAAGTGAATGAGTTTCAGATAACATGAATAAGTATATATTAGTATTTTCCCTCCTCATAAGATATTATATGATGATTTTACTGATATTATCACACAAAGATTTTTGGTTTTAGTAAATGGCTTGATCTAGAAGGAACCAAAGTAATAGTGGATGTGATGAAAACTATGATGGTTTTCTGAATGAGAAAATGAATGATATGGGAGCTATAATTAGAACTCATGTAGTTATTCTCATCCAACTATCTGGAGCCATTATTGAACACCTGATCCTTAGTGATTTTTATATGGCATCATATATGCGAGAAACAAATCCCTACGGAAGTTCAGGTAATAATAATTAAGGTAAGAATGCTAAAAAACCAATGTGTCAATAATGTGGAAAGAAACAAAAATGACAATGTTTCAAAGGGACATAAATATTATATAGATGAGGAAATGAATGTCATAAAGAAAGAACCTACCATAGAAAAATGAAGCATCTAGTTGACTCTAGGAAAGGGAATGAAGTTCTTTCTAAAGGATAAATTGAATGTTTTAAATGTGGTGTGAATGGTCATTTTGCAAACACATGTCCAACGAAAAAGTTTTGAGAATGGGATCACCAGGATCATACAAATATTTTTTTACCAATAACTAATGCCATTCTGATTGAGGATGAAGAAACATACAATGACCAATGAAAGTTATGTATTAATTCTTAACATATTTTTTCCAATTATTGAATTCTTTGGATATGATTCATGATTTTTTTTGCATGAAAGAAGTATTTTAGAATAAGTTGGAAAGGAATGGTTAATAAATCATGAAGAATGTTGAATGAGTAAGAAGTATACATATAAGGGATTCAAGAGTTATGGTAGATTTTAGGACGGTGAAATTATTAAAATTATTAAGGATCTTTTGATGAAGAGATTACATTAGAAGACGTTTTATAGAATGGGTAACCCTGAGGTTTGATATATGAAAACTTTATCCATGGAATAATTATCTTTTATTTTGTAGATATAGTTTTAATGAACCATTTTGGTTTATATAATCCTTGAATATGAGGTAATTACCAGTTAATACATTTTGGGATTCAAAATTAAAGTTATTAGATAACCTTTTAGGTTAATATATGTTATGGTTATTTTTGATGAATTTATTTCTTTTTTATAATGTTATAAAATTATAAAGTTTTTGAAAAGGGAAAACACCCAGACCGTGTGACAACCCGTCACGTCGGACGAAGTTGCGGGAATCGAACCGACAACCAAAATGTGACAGGTATTTATCGCCTACCACTAGACTATGTGAATTCCTTGGTTATTATGACTAATTATTTTTAGTTGGATGATAATATGAATCAGAAATAAGTTGGCAGAAATGATTAACCTATCATGGAAGATATGTGATTAGGTTAATTACTTTTCAGTATGAGACTTTAAGTGTAACTGATGTTATTTAGAGATAAAAGTTAATATTTACCTTGGATGACTATGTGATTAAATCCTTCAGAGATTTGGGTTTCAATTTTATTTTCGATTACATTGAATAATTTTATGGATAGTTGTTTATTTAAAGGACATTCTTTAGCCTTGGGTTATTTTTATCGAATTTTGGAGATTAAGAGTAGTATTTCTTTTGATAAAGGATTATCCTTTTGGGATTATCTGATATTCTACTAACATTATTTGTTTCAGTTAAGTTCTAAAGACACGGGAAATATATAGTTCATCTTTTTTGGATTAGGTGATTCTCAAGAAGTTGATTATAGTGCTCTTAATGTGATCAAGCCATCCTAAATACTCATCTTTTGGAGAAAATATGAGTTTGTGTAAGAAATATAGTAAGATATGAAAGTCTACATGACAAGTAAGTATCTTTCCTTATGTTTTATTTTAGATCATAAATAAATTCCTCAATGAAAAGTAACATAAAACAAAAACATTGTCCATTAACATTTCCTAATGGGGAATCAAATACCATTTAACCCATCACAAGTTTTTAATTTTATAGGGGTAAACTTTATCCTAAACATGTTTTCTATCACTCTCTACCGGAACTTGACCCTTTGTTTTCTCTTACCTATCCATGATTTCATGGAATACAGATATCTGTTATCTCGGGTTACCTTTTTACTTTTCTTTCTTTCATTTAAAGTGATATTTTAATTTACTCTTTTTCTGATGTGGGGCTTTCAATGAAGTTTCCAAGCCCAATTTTAATATTGCGAGAACACAATTCCCAAAAGGGGGGAAGGATGTAACATCCCAGGTAAATAAAGAATATGAAATTTTCATATTTATTAATATTTGTAAATAAAATGTTAATATTATATTAAAGGGAATTATATGTTTGATTTTGTACCCAATACGCAACAACGAGCTTCATTGAAATCTTATGTTGCACACTAATAATATAATAATATTATTTTAAATGGTAGTCAACTCCTAGTAATTGTAATGGAGGGAATGAACATAACTATCTACAAAATGATTATATATGTTTGTTCAATATATTTACATTTATCCAATAAAAGTTAGAGGCTGAAATAATAAAAGAATTCGATTTTAAGCATAAATATTCTAATATTCTTTAAAAGGTTGATTAACCACCTTTTGATAGAGAACCCTTTTTTAATCTACATTTATCAATTTTATATGTTATATTTGAAAAAATAAAATCCTTCTTTAGAATAAAGACCTCAAAATTTACATTGTGTACATTTTTATTATTTTTTCGATAAAGTTCATTTTTTAAAGAATAGTGAAAATGATGTATTTTCATTCAAAACCTCCATTTAATATAATTTATTTATAAGGTTAGATTATATTTTTATTTTTTTTTAATGTGTAGTTAAAATATATTTTTTCCATTTAATCTAATGGTGGTCATTGTAATTAATTTCACTTTGAAATTGGATATAAACAAGTCTCGATATTTTGATAGATATTGTTTCTTAAAAACACGCTCTTTGTTTTGAAAGTGGGATTTAATTATAAAACTAATTAATAAAAAATATATTTATTTAATTTGGTAAAATGGACATAATTTTGAATTTTTAATATCAAATTTACTTTGGATAAATGTTTGGTATTTTTCTGACAAATGTTCATTTTAAATAAATAGTGAAAAATACTGCATTTTACTTCCAAACTGCTTTTTCATCTAATCTAATTATATATTTAGATTGTCCTTTTAATTGGTTTTAAAGTTTAACTAAATTATGTTTTTACCACTTAATACAATTTTTATCATTAGAAGTAATTTCACTTTTCAATTGGATGTAAAAACAAATCAATCTTTTGATAAATTTTACTTCTTAAAATCTCGTCTTTGGTTGTGAGAACGCAAATTATTTTTAAATTAATTACTGAAATTTCTGTGTTTGTAATTTAGTAAAATGGATTCAATATTTGGAATCATAAGGTCTGAATTGTGTAATTATGACTCATTTGTTTTTGGAAAATATGAATAGTAACAATGGTAATTATCTTTAATTATCGTGATTAATTAGTAATCTGGTAGTTAGGGGTAATAAAATAATATTATAATAATATAAAATGACCACATCATGTTTCCAAGTCTTCTTTTTTGAGTAATGGGCGACCATGGAAAGAATTTTACCAAAATTGAGGGCCCCTGGAGTCACATGGGTGTGATAGTGACATTTGTGACATTATTTTTTAAAAAGAAGAGAAATATAACAAAGGTTTGTATATCCTATGTAAAAAAATTTTAATATTGTTTAAATAAATGATATCTTATACTATAAATATTAATTGGAAATATAAAATGTTTTCCTACATCATGGTATTTTTTAATAATATTGAGACATTAAATAAATAAATTTATTTAAGACACCATGGTGATGCAGTGATTACCTCATTATTGAATGATTTAAATAAAATGAAAATATAAGGTAAAATATAAGACATAAACGTGTATAAAACCTATTGGATGTGTGGATTTATAACCCTTCTCACCTTATCCTAAAAATATATCATTTCAGGACCTTTAAAATCCTAAAAAAATTATAATAAAGTAACATTTCAAGACATACCAAAAGTGACCCTCCTCTCTCATATAAAAGTCCCCCAACTCTACCCTCTTACCAACACCTCTCAAGACCTTGAATCATCCAAAATCTACTCATATTATCTCTCTACATCCCTCTCTCACTCTTAGAATCCTCACTTTGGGCATAAGTCTTTCCATGGAAGCCTTTGGCTCAAATCAAAAAGAGTTACCCGATTTAGAGGTAATATCTTCTCTCGAGTTTCTTTCTATTATTTTCCTTATTCACTCACCAATATATTTTTATTATTTGATCCCATAATAACACCAGTGTCCTCAATATACTAGGATGTTGTTAGGATAAGTATTATACCTACACTTACACACACTCCCATCTAATGGTTAAAGAACATACTGTTTCTGTGGGTGGCGAATTAATACCTCACGAAACGATGATTGTTCAATTTTTATTTAACACCTTTCATGGTGTCCATTATGATGGAACTATATTTATATATGGTATATATGTTATTTTTTTATATTCTTATGAATTTTATTTTTAAATCACAGCATCTTGCTTTTCATGTTGTGGAACTGCGATAATTTCATCTGAAGAAGTGTGGACTACCGCCCCCTCAAGTGATGTGAATCGTTCATGCCAAACATGGAACTTTATAAATAATGTAATTAATTAACTTATGTTACCTATATAACATATATATAATAAATTAATTATAATATATCTTTGTCTAATTTAGTTTTCAATTCCATTAATATGATAAAAAATGAAAGTAGCGTTCATGCGTACGTAAGGCATACCGTCTCCATGAATGGTACATTTAATTTCTTATCTCAAATCATTATGGAATATTATTAAATATATATATACTGGATACATATTATATTTAAATCATGAACACCATTCCAGAGATGATGTAATTATAACTACATGTACAATTCATTCCAAACATGTTCATTGTTGACTCATGTACCGAACATCGACAAAACGTATGATATGAACTCACATAATTAACTAATTATTATAACATGAAAATATGTGATATAAACTGAATAATAAACTTTAAAGGAATTCCTCAATCAATTATAAATTTACCAAATATTATTATTCAGGAATATAAAGAAACGAACAAGACAAGTCGAACTTGAGGTTAGGGGATTTCTTATCTCACTTTTAATTCCGTGAGATTTCTAGTGTTCGACAATTATTGATTTCATGTGGTGTATTGTGTAATTACATTTGATATATATTATCATGATTCTATTTATATTCATGGTATTATATTATTCATTTGGTTCTTATTATCTTTTGGTCATTAGACTCAATTTATTACAACGAGGTAAGGGGTTTTTATCTCACTATTTATTCCCGTGAGATTCAGGCTATATTTGTCACTATCTGTATTGAGTGGTGTTTGTACTAACCATTATTATACAATTTTATTAATAGAATTCCGGTCATGGGTATTTACATCAACATTTTATAGTCCTTCTTTCATGGGGTGTACGTTTCGGAAGTTACCCAAATTGTTAAGGAAACCTTTCACCCTCCTCTTTTTAAAAGGCTTTTGTTATAGGTCATTTAATTTACATCTTCATATGTTGGGATACGTTCTTATATATCCTTATTGTTGTAAATTTTATGTCCGAGTGATGAGATACCCTTTTTATCTCTCATCAACTCATTTTCTTGAATTTTAAGGTGACGCTGTTAGGTTGTCGAATTTCTGTAAGGGATCTTCTTATCCCAATTTAAATTCATTGGGTTAAACCTCTACTTCTTGATTATGTGGTAATATGAATATATGTGGATGACCTCTGATTATTTTACACATAATATCCACATAAGTTGGGTGTATTTATATTTTTCACACATAATTATGTAATTTATTTATCCTTAATATAAGTATCTCATCTTTTTAAGGGACTTCGTTTCAATCTCCTTTCATTGAGTCATACTTAAATGTATATACAACCTTCTTTAATTAGTTGTATAATAAACCCATTTGACTTTTAATTTCTTTCTGAAGGAATATTTTTACATGAATCATTTTACAAAACGACATAAGGAATGTTTATTTGTATTACATATGTGGCGACAACGACTTCTCCACCACCATGACCATTATCTCAGTTTCGGCTTCCTCTACAGTCCATAACATTTTTTTAAATGAAAAATAAATACCATGTTTTAATTTTAATTTATTTTGGTATTGAAAATGGTTTTGAATTTTTTTTGATTATATCAATGTGTTGTATTGATATCTTGTTATTGAAATATGGAAATGTTATGTTTCCTTTATGCATGTTTTATGTGATACAATTATGTTATGGTTCTTGGGAATTATTTATGAGGTCAGGTGGTTTTGTGAAAAACAAAGGGCGGGTGAGCCCAATATAGCTCTCCAATTCATTGGGTAACATGAAGGATTTAAACTCCTAGGATTCTCTGAATAGATTTAGGGAATATACTGTGATGGGTATTCCAAACTTAACAATGAGGGTTACTCCCAACATAAGAATGTTATGAATGCTTCAAGATACCTTTATGTATTATGATTTCTATGAGTTATTCATAAATATAATGATTTCATGAGGAATTTTAAAAAGCTTATGTTATGTATATATTGATGATCTGATTTTTTTCTTTCTTTGTGAGTCCCTTAATGAGCTTTTTATACTCATCCCAAGTATTTTAAAATGTTTTTCAGGGGAAATAAAGTGGAATAGGGTCAAGAATGGGATCATGGAAATGTTATGCTGTATAAAACATGAAACTAGACATGACACTTTTTTCCAAGAGTTTTTATTTTGTGAAAAAAAAGGAAACTGACTAGATGTTTCTACTTTGTAATCATTGAGATGAAATACTTATGTCCTAATTCTATAAAACTCTAAACCTGAAAAGAACCTCAATTTGAAATATTCATTTAATTCATGATTATGTAATTTTTTATGTCCGGGTACTTATAGTTGGTATCAAAGGGAGGTTTAGATAACTTTATAGGTTAGGGTATTCTTTAATCACAAGTGACATTACCATAATGGTTAGGATTTTATAAAGAGTCATAGTTATTTTTATAAAGTGAATGAGTTTAAGATAACATGAATAAGTGTATCTTAGTATTTACCCTTCTAATAAGATATTATATGATGATTTTACTGATATACTCACACTGACCTTTTTGGTTTTAGTAAATGGATGGATCTAGAAGGCACCACAGTAACAGTGGATGTGTAGAAAACTGTGATGGTTTTTTGAATGAGAAACTGTATGATATGGGAGCTGTAATGAGAAATCTTGTGGTTATTCTAAACCAACTATCTAGATCCATGATTTAACACATTAGTGATTTTTATAAGGCATCATATTTACGAGAAACAAATCCCTACAGAAGTTCAGGTAATAATCATAAAGGTAAGAATGTTCAAAAACCTACATGTCAAATATATGGAAAGAAACACAAAGGAAATTATTTCAAAGGGGCATAAAGATTCTATAGATGTGGAAATGATGGCCATAAAGAAAGAACCTACCATAGAAAAAGGAATAATCTAGTTGAATCCAGGAAGGGGAACAATGTTATTTCTAAAGGACCAATTGAATGATTTAAATGTGGTGTGCATGGTCATTATGCAAACACATGTCATATGAAAAAGTTTTAGGAATGGGATCACCAGGATCATACAAATATTTGTTTACAAATACCTTATTCCATTCTTATTGAGGACGAAGAAACTGACAATGACCAATGAAAGGTATGGATTATTTCATAACATATGTTTTCCTATTATTGAATTCTTAGGATGTGATTCATGATTTTGTTTGTAGGAAAGAATTATTTCAGAATAAGTTGGAAAAGAATGGTTAATGGTTCATGAATAATGTTGAATGAGTAAGAATTCAACATATAATTGATTCAAGAGTTATGGTATATTTTAGGATGGTGAAATTATTAAAATTATTAAGGCTCTTTTGATGATGAGATTAAATTAGAAGAATTTTTATAGTATGTGTAACCCTGATGTTTGATATATGAATATTTTATTCAAGGAAAAATTATATTATCTTTTGTCGATATAGTTATAAAGAACCACTTTGGTTTATATGATCCTCAAATTTGAGGTAATTACCGGTTAATACATTTCGGGATGCAAAAAAAATGTTATTAGATAACATTTGTTGTTAAAATATGTTATTATTATTTTTGATGAATTTATATCTTTTTTGGAATGTTATAAAATTATGTAGTTTTTTAAAAGGGAAAACATTCAGACCTTGTGACAACCCATCGTGTCGGAAGAAGCTACGGGAATCGAACCCACAACCAAAGTGCGATTAGTATTTATCACCTACCACTGGACTACGTGAAAAACCAGGTTAGTATGATGAATTGTTTTTAGTTTGATGATCTTATAAATCAGGAATAAGTTAGTTTTTAAGAACTGATTAACCTATCATGGAGGATATGTGATTAGGTTAATTACTTTTCAGTATGAGACTTTAAGAGTAGCTGATGTTATTTGGAGATAAATGTTAATATTTACCTTGGAAGACTATCTAATTAAATCCTTCAAAGATTTGGGATTCAATCTTAGTTTGGATTACATTGAATTATTTTATGGATTTCTGTTTATTTAATGGAATTTCTTGATCCTTGGGTGTTTTTGTGGAATTTTAGATATTAAGAGTAGTATTTGTTTTTATAAAGGATTATCCTTTTGGGGATTATCTGATCTTGTACTAACATTTTGGGTGTTGGTTAAGGTTTAAAGACATGGGAAATATATAGTTCATCTTTTGTGGATTAGGTGATTCTCAAGAAGTTGATTATAGTTCTCTTAATGTGAACATTTCATCCTAAACACTCATCTTTTGGAGAAAATATGAGTTTGTGTAAGAAATATAGTAAGATATAAAAGTCTACATGAAAATTAAGTATGATTACTTATGTTTTAGTTAAGCTCCTAAATAAATTCCACAATGAAAATTACGTTAAAACAAAAACATTGTCTGTTAACTTTTTCTTCTGGGGAATCAAATACCGTTTAACCCATCACATGTTTGTGATTTTTTAGTGGTTAACTTTCTCTTAAGCATGTTTTCTATCACTCTCCATCAGAACTTGACCCTTTGTTTTCTCTTCCATATCCATGTTTTCATGGAATCATAGTATCTATTGTCTTGGGTGACCTTTTTACTTTTCTTTCTTTCTATTAAAGTGATAGTTTAATTTACTCCTCTTCCGATGTGGGACTTTCAATGAATTTTCCGAGCCCATTTTAAAAATTTTGAGGA
Organism: Viscum album; assembly: GCA_963277665.1. Classification (NCBI taxonomy): domain Eukaryota; kingdom Viridiplantae; phylum Streptophyta; class Magnoliopsida; order Santalales; family Viscaceae; genus Viscum; species Viscum album. Next base: position 919,417,067 of record OY728156.1, read on the forward strand.
TGCAATTCCCAAAAGGGGGAAGGATGTAACAGCCCAGGTAAATAAAGATTATGAAATTTTCTTATTTATTAATATTTTTGAATAAAATGTTAATATTACTTTAAAGTGAATGCTATGTTCGATGGCGTACCCAATACGCAACAACGAGTTTCATTGAAATCTTACGTTGCACTCTAATAATATAATAATATTATTTTAAATAGTTGTTAATGCCTAGCCGTTGTAATGGTGGGAATGAATAGAACTAACTAAAAAATGATTATATATGTTTGTTAAATATTTTTACATTTATCCAATAAATGCTAGAGGCTTAAAATAAGAATAGAATTTGATTTTAAGCATATATATTCTAATGTTCATTAAAAGGTCGATTAACCACCTTTTGATGGGGAACTATTTTTAAAAATACTTTTTTTTCAATTTTATATGTTATATTTGACAAAATAAAATCCCTCTTTAGAATCGGGACATAAATATTTACATTGTGTGAATATTTGTTATATTTCTGATAATGTTCATTTTTAATGAATAGTGAAAATGCTGTATTTTAATTCAAAACATCCTTTTAATCTAACATATTTATATAGTTATATTATGTTTCTAATTGGGTTTAAAGAGTTGTTAAAATATATTTTTACCATTTAATACAATATTGGTCAATGGAATTAATTTCCTTTTGAAATTAGAAATAAATAAGTGTCAATATTTTGATAGATATTGTTTTTTTAAAAACACGCTATTTGTTTTGAACACGGTAATTAATTATAAAATTAATTAACAAAATTTATCTGTTTTGAATATGATAAAATGGAAATAATTTTTTATTTTGGAATATCAAATTTACATTGGATAAATTTTTGGTATTTATCTAACAAATGTTCATTTTTATTGAATAGTGAAAAATACTGCATTTTACTTCAAAATTTCTTTTTCATATAATATAATTATATAAATAGATATTACTTTTAATTGGTTTTAAAGATTAATTTAATTATGTTTTAATCACTTAATACAATGTTATTCTTTATAAGTAATTTAACATTTTAGTTGGATGTAAAAACAAGTCAATCTTTTGATAAATTTTACTTCTTAAAAACCCATCTTTGGTTGTGACAACGTGAATTATTTTTAAATTCATTACTGAAATTTCTATGTTTTTAATTTGGTAAAATGGATTCCATTTTTGGAATCATAAGGTCCATATTATATAATTAATACTCTTTTGTTTTTGGACATTATAAATAGTAATGACTGTAATTATCTTTAATTATTGTGATTAATTAGTAATCCCGTAGTTAGGGGTAATAAAATAATATCATAATAATATAAAATGACTCTAAAATGTGTCCAAATCTCCTTATTTTAGTGATTACCAACCATAATAACCTTTTTAACAAACTTGATGGCCCATGGACTTACATGGGTTTGACAGTGACATTTACGACATTATTTAAAAAAAACAGAAATATAACAAATGTGTGTGTATCCTATGTAAAAGAATTTTAATTTTTTTTTACATAAATGATATCTCAAACAATAAATAATAAATTGAAAGATAAAAATCTTTCCTACATCATGGTATTTTTTTAATAATTTTTAGATTTTAAATAAATAAATTTAATTAAAACACCATGATGATGCAATGATTACCTCATTAATGAACGATTTAAAGAAAATAAAAAGATAAGATAAAATCTAAGACTAACACTAGTCTAAAACCTATTTTATGGTTTTATTTAGAATCTTTATCACCTTATCCTAAAAATATATCATTTTGTGACATTTAAAATCTGAAAAACATTTTATAATAAAGTACCATTTCAAGACCTTCCCAAAGTGACCCTCCCCCCTCTTATAAAATTCCCCCACCTCTACCCCCTTACCCAGACATCTGAAGCCCTTGGCTCATCCAACCTTTGCTCATATTATCTATCCACATCCCTATATCACTCTTAGAAGCCTCAATTTAGGGATAAATCTTTCCAAGTAAGCCTTTGTCTCAAATCAAAAAGAGTTACCAGATTTTGAGGTAATGTCTTCTCTCTACTTTCTTTCTTTTATTTTACTTCTTCACTCACCACTATCTTCTTATTATTTTTTCCAATAATAACACCAGTATCCTAATTATTCTAGGATTTTGTTATGAAATGTATTCTACCTACACTTACACACACCCCCATCTAATGGTTAATGAACATACTCTTTCCGTGGGTGTCGAATTACTGCCTCACGAAACGATGATTGTTCAATATTTTTTTAACACCTCTCATGGTGGCCATTATGGTGGATATATATTTATATATGATATATATGGTATTTATGTTTTTCTATATTCTTTGGAATTTTATTTTTAAATCACAGGGTTATGTTCTTCATGATGTGGAACTGTGATAATTTCATTTTAGGAAGTGTGGACTACTGCCCCCTTAAGTGATGTGACTCGTTCATGCCAAACATGGAATTTATAAATGATGTAATTAATGATATTTTTTTTACCTATATAACATATATATTATACTGGAAATATAATATATCTATGTCTAATTTAGTTTTAAATTCCATTAATATGAAAAAAATATTAAAGTAGCGTTCATGCGTACATACGGCCTACCATCTCCATGAATGGTACATTTAATTTATTATCTACAAACATTACGTAATATCATTAAATACCTATATACTGGATATATATGATATTTAAATCATGAACACAATTCTGGAGATTATGTACATATAACTACATGGAAAATTGTCTTCAAACAAGTTCAATGTTGACTCAGGTACCGAACATCGACAAAACGTATGATATGAACTCTCATAATTAACTAATTATTATAACATGATAATATGTTATATGAATTGAATAATAAAATTTAAAGTATTTCCATAAGAAATTATAAATTGATCAATGTTTATTATTCAGGAATATAAAGAAACAAACAATACAAGTCAGACTTGAGGTAAGTATATTTCTTATCTCACTTTTAATTCTGTGAGATTTCCATTGTTCGCCAATTATTTATTTCATGTGGTGTATTTTGTACTTTCATATGATATATATTATCATGATTATAATATATTAATGGTATTATGTGATTCATTTGGTTCTTATTAACTTTTTTTCATATGAATCGATTTATTACAACGAGGTAAGGGGTTTTTTTCTCACTATTTATTCCCGTGAGATTTAGGATATATTTGTCACTATATCGTTTTAGTGGTGTATTTACTGCCTATTATTCTACTCTTTGTGTAATATTCCTTATGTCATGGGTATTTACATCAACATTCTATATTCCTTCTTTCATGGGGTCTACGTTTCGAAAGTTATCCAAATCGGTTAGGGAACCTTTCACCCTCCTCTTTTTAAAAGACTTCTTTTTTGTTCAGTCTTTTAATTTACATATTCTTTTGTTGGGATATGTTCTTCTATATACTTATTGTTAAATTTATTTCCATGTGATTATATACCCTTTTTATCTCTCATCTGCTCATTTTTTGAATTTTTAAGTGACGTCGTTATGCTGTTGAATTTCTGTAAGGGGACTTCTTAACCAAATTTCAATTCTTTTGGTTAAACCTCTACTTCTTGATTATGTATTACTATGAATATGTTTGTATTACTTCTGATTGTTTTACACGTCATATCATGTTATATTTTGTGTATTTATATTTGTTACGCATAATTAGGTAATTGATTTATCCTTAATCTAAAGATACCATCTTTGTAAGGGACTTCGTCTCAATCTCCTTTCGCTGAGGCATAATTCAATGTATATAAGACCTTATTTTATTAGTTGTATAATAAACCCTTTTGAATTTTAATTTCATTAAAAAGTAATCTTTTACATGAAGCATTTTATGAAATGAAAAATTGAATGTTTTTTTGTCTTACGTATGCGGTGACAACGACTTCTCCGCCGACATGACCATTATTTGAGTTTCAGCTTCCTCTACAATCCATAACCTTTTTTTAAATGAAAAATAAATACCATGTTTTACTTTTATTTAATTTTGTATTGAAAATGGTTTTGGAATTTGTTTGGTTATATCAATGTGTTGTACTGATATCTTGTGATTGAAATATTGAAATTTTATTTTTCCATTATGTATGTTTTATGTGATATGATTTTGTAATTGTTCTTGGGAATTGTTTATGAAGTTGGGTGGTTCCGTGATAAACTAATGGTGTCTGAGCCCGAGAATGATCTAGAATGTGTTGGGTAATGTGAAGAATTTATAGGATAATGATTCTCCGAAGAGATTTAAGGAATATACTGTGATGGGTATTCCAAATGTAACCATGAGTGTTACTCCCTACAAAAGACTGTTATGAATGCCTAAAGTTACCCTTATATCTTATGAATTCTATGAGTTATTCATAAATCTTATGATTTCATGAGGTATGTTAAAAATATTATGTTATGTATATATTGATGATCTAATTTTTTCTTTCTTTGTGTATCCCTTGCTGATCTTTTTATGCTCATCCAATGTTTTTAAAAATATTTTTCACAGGACATAAAGTGGAATAGGTTTAGGATGGGATCAAGGAAATGTCATGTTGTCTCAAATATGGAACCAGACATGACTCTTTTTTTTCAAGAGTTTTTATTTTGTGAAAAAAATTGAAACTGATTAGATGTGTCTACTTTATTTTCATTGAGATGAAATAGTTATGTCCTAATTCTCTAAAATTCTAAACTTGAAAAATATCATCAATGTGAATTATTCATTTAATTCATGATTATGTAATGTTTTAAGGCCGAGTCCTTATATAGATAAAATATATAACCATATTTGGATATTTATATCCCATAATTTTATGAAAATAATCATCAAAATAATTCATGGGTGTTATATAAAAAACCTAAAAGAAACAAGTGGTGAAGTTTTCAAGAGTCATACAAAAATAAAAGTGAGATGAAAATCTCTTTCCTAAAGTCTTTAATTCATTTATACACCTTAAAAACACTTTTATATTAAATATAGGAATAATATTCATGTATTCTTGATCAATGTACATATATATCATACCATATTTTACTTTCTTGTCACGTTTTATTACCCATTTATGAAAAAATCTTTTAATTATCATATTTCGGGTAATATGTGCTTCATTTTTCATGTATTATTGTGTTTCATATTTTTTGTCCTATTATTTTTATCAAGGATAAATCAACTTTATAAGGTTAAAAATGATATAAATATCATATATAATCATTCTCTATTTGATTATATTCAACCGTAAAAGTTACATATAGGGAAATGAAATACACTTTTCATGGAGACTGTAGGTCGTACATACGCATAAACATTATTTCCATTTCCTCAACATATGGAATGAAATAAACGTAAATATTAATATCCATATATATAATATTTTTATTCCATTTAAATCATATATATTCATTAAATCTATCCATATTACAATATATATTAGTATAAAACTGAATAACATATCTCCTAACATCATAGAGGTGGTAGTCTGAAGGTACGATCAAGCGACGTTATAATTTTTCAAAGGATGTGAATGTTAGAAGAATGATTTCATATTAAAATTTAATATGTATAATTATTTCATTAATTTCATATATAGTTTTTAAAATGATCAATATATCCATCCTTTATAGGTGACAATAAAAAACAAATTACATCAGTTCGTGTGGCGGTGGATCTCTATACACATGATCTAGAGTTTCATTTATCAAATTATGGAATAGGGAACGAATATGGATTATGACACTGAAATAATAAAATATAATTTTATTTTAGATGCATATTATATTATAATAACATATTTTAATAATATTTCAAGGAGGTGGAAGAATAAATAAAACAAAAACACTCAATTCAGAATGATAACTCTTCTTCGAATAACCTCCTTAGATTAACACAAGAATACATCATTAGAGGGTTTCTTAGTCATAATATGAAATATAATTCATGGATAGGTAAGTAATTTTTTCATTTGGGATGATATTTGAAAATAATGCTTTTCATGTGGGAAGAGGAGAGGAGAGGTGGTGCTCTTTCATAACTGGGGGATAGGACACACTTGGAATTTTTTAAAGGGAATCATAATACCCATATTTTAAACACCCTAAAAGACCCAAAAATGAATTGTTATCGAACCATATCTTATATTAATAGAAAGTATGGCCGAAAATTAATTATTTTAATTGTTTTTATATCAATATAACCCTTGTCTTTTATGTTTATCCGCCCTATAATCTTATTTTAGCATCAACTATCATAATTTGTTTTTCTAGTTTTACTATTTATAATTACCAAAAATTATGTTGACCTTATTATATAATATTAATTATTATGATTAAATATATTTAATCCATTTTAAAAAATTCCATTCACATAATTTTTAAATTAAACTCCCATATACAACAAAAAAGGTTTTCCACGGATTAAATTTTCATAACTAAAGTAACTTTTAATATCCATCATTAGCATGAATTTAATTAAAATAAACTAAATTGGAATAATAATTTAATATTTGAGAATATTTTTATTTTAAAACTATTTTTACAACAAATAACATGAATATTATTTTAATGAAAAGGCAGTTTTTAAAAAAATCAGTTATTCGCTATTCATTAAAAATTAAACTTTTATAAAAAATAGTAAAATATCACCCAAATATAATTTTTAAATGTGGAATAAAAATGAATATATTTTTTAACATACATTTTTTAAATTTTAAAAAAAATTAATATTATCATTTTTTCATTAAAATCAATAAAAATCATTTTTTATAAAACAATTTTTTAAAGAATATAAATACTTCATTAAAACAGAGGTATCACATTGTAAATATATTTTATTTATATAAAACCATTCAAAATAATTTCTAAAATATATTCATTCCTATTCATACCATCAATTTTAAATATTAGGATATAACAGTCATGTCTAAATAACAATTATATTAAAAGTATATTACGGCTCATTAAAACATCATGGTGGATGTAATATAAGATATCAATGAAAATAAATTTATTTGAATAAAATATATTTATCACTAAATATTATGGTGTTAAATGGATAGTCTTGTTCTATGTGTTATGGATTAGCAGTTTCATGGAAACTCCTTGATAGATATAGGTTTTTACAATAATAAAAAGATATTTCCAGGTTTATACATAATTATGTTCATGTATTCTTTTTTCATATGTTAGATTAGAGTAGATATGGAATTGAAATTTATGATGGATATAATTTGGTTAGAGTTTCGTATTTATGCTTGTAATGAGTTCTTTTTTGCATGTTAGTATGTTGGGATCACCCGGGGACTATGTCTCCAAGTGGAAAATGTGATGATAATGTCTTCAAGAGACATTGGGTGGTCTCAAAATATTAGATTGGATTTGGGTACCATATGTTGGATTACATAGAGAATTTTTTATGGCCATGATATTATTATTCCATTTTAGGTTGGTGGTAATTTATACATCTCATGCCTACTATGTTACACCCTCATGAGTGTGGTATGAAACATAGCGATCATTATGAGAAATATGAGTCCTTCAGAACTAGATAGGGTGTGAGGGAGAGGGGTTTCCTCTAGGAGAAATGCTAATAGATATCCCTTGGGATATGTGATATGGGACCCTGGTCTAGGTTGAAAGAATCATTTAATCATTTTAAATGGGTTATCAAAGGGCTTAAATTTTGGTGGCTTTGGACTGTCCCTATTTATTGGGACTAAGAGTCATGTGTAACCTAAAAATGGATGAGTAATAGTAATTAAGGTTAAAGATAGAGGATCCTTCGATTGGTATTTTCACTGATAATTGGTGTGTTTGAATTTTATTATTTAGTAGATATCATGATTTGTATAGGGACCAAGTGTATTAACATATATGTGATATTTTATGTGTTCATGATGATAAGATATATTTCTAGTGAATAGATATCTAGGATTGGATGGTGATCTATGTGATGTGTTTTGTCCCTAAGTGATTCTTCTTGTATGTGATTATGATTATAATAGGTGATAAATCTTGAGGGGGAGATGATCTTAAAGCTTTTCCTTTCATGAGTTGAGAAACACATTTCCTGTACAACTGTGAGAGATATAGAGTCCATAAGATCATGATATAGGGCCTTTCATTTATTAAGATTCATTCATGGGATAAATATTTTTTTTATAATCTTGGGTCTTGGATCTCCCTTATAGGGTTAGGTAATGCCATATTGTATAATGTAAATATTGTACATATCCTTGATAAGTCATGGGTTGAGGACCCCCAATGTGGCTCGGTCATGATCTGGTATTTAGGCCTTTCCAATATATTATTGGGTTTAGGACCATCCATGAGATGATTTGGATGAGATGTGATGAATGGAGAGACCAATGGATATTGAATTTAGTTTTAGGTAGTGGGTTGAGATGTTTTTGTATGAGGATTACTTTTTCTTTTTGGTAAAGGGCCAAGGTTTGGAAGACTCATAGCCTTTGGTCTTTTGGTACCGATTAATAATTGATTATGGTGGAACTAGTTGATTTGAAGTGGTGTATCATTTAATTAAACTAAATCAACTATTATTAGGTGTCATGTTTTCATAATTATCAAATTGTAACTTGATTCACATGTAGTTATGATAGCATATTTAGGAAATGATGTCCACAAAAAATGTGTGACATGTATATTTTCTTCATTAATATTTATATATGATGATTCTTACAAGAAGGATCATAGTGATACTCTATTAATTTATAATCCTCACAACCGACATTGTATTCTTATTGATATTTCTAACCTTTTTTCTTCATTTAGGTTGAGTATAGAATGAGTATTGAATAGGGGTGGATTAGCTCGACATGTATGTGGAGATAGGGTGTGTGGGTCCTAGTGATGGAAGTAGGTCCAGTTTTCATATATCGTATTTTTTATTTATATTTTTGATTGTCCTAGTGGGTGTTCATTTGATATATTATTATATGGATTCTATAAGGTATATTTGATACAATGTTGTGTTTGTAGATTTATGTTTACTCTGATATTGTGTTGTAGATGTATTGGTAATTTTTGATGTGTTTCATGACACTAAATTAATGGGAATAGTCTACCATTGGTATATGTTTTTTTCCTACTATTAGTTGATATCATCTAATGTATAGGGTTTTACACTTGTGGTCATGTCACACTCTAGCTCAACAAGTTGTTGTAGTTCTTAGTATCACAGTATAGTCAGTTGTTCTTAGGATTGTACCAATTCAGAGTATAATTGAGAAAATATAGGCGATCCTTGATTTAATAAAAGTTATATAAATTATTAAAAATTCATATATATATATAATAGGAGGAGGCCTCTAGAGTGATACTATAAGGACTCAGCCTTAGTCGTTACATAATATTGAATTAAATTAATAATTCACATTGAGGATCTTTTCAGGTTTAGAGTTTTAGAGAATTAGGACATAACAATTACATCTCAAAAGATCAGAAGGTAGACCTATCTACATAGTTTACATTTTTTTCATAAAATAAAAACTCTTGAAAAAAAGAGTCATGTCTAGTTCCATGTTTTAGACAGCATGACTTTTCCTTGATCCCATCATTGACCTTCTTCATCTTTATGTCCTGTGAAAACATTTCAAAACATGGGATGAGCAAAAAAAGCTCAATAAGGGTTATAAAAAAATGAATGAAAAAATGTGTCCATAAATACATAAAAACATGAAACCTTTTACTTACATCATGAAATCATAAGATTTATGTAAGACACATATAAATCATTAATCATAAAGGTAATTTGTGGCATCCATATCATACTTACATTGTAGCTATCACAGCTACATAGGGAGTTACTTTGGAATACCCGTCACAGTATATTCCCCAAATCTCTTAGAAAAAACATTCACATTTACCTCAGTCACGTTACCCAATGCATTATAGAGCTATCTCGGGCTCACCCGCCCTAGGTTTATAACTGAACCACCCGTATACGTAAATAATGCTCATGAACCATAACATGATCATAACACATAACATAAGCATAAAAGAAGATACAATTTCATCATTGTAATAGAAAAGTATATTTTCAAGATATTTAAATAATAAATCCATTCTCAAAATTATTTAAAATACCAAAATACAAAAAATGAGTATATGGTATTTATTTTTCCTTTTAAAAACATTTCAGCATGTTAAGGAAGCCAAAGATCAAATAATACTCACGGTGGCAGAATGGTCGTTGTAAAATTTACGTAAAAAAAATTCCTTTTTGTCATTTAGTAAAATGCTTCATATAAAAAGATTCCCATTGAATGAAATGAAAAGTCAAAGGTGTTTATACAACATATAAAAGAAAATCATGTATTAAAATACAATATGCCTTAATGAAAGGAGATTGAGACGAAGTCCCTTACCTCATGTCCGACATGACTCGATCGTTCTTTAATATCCTGAATAATAAACTAAATCTACTTTCTACTTGCTTAAGAAACTTTTTCTAGTTTATTATTCCTTTTATATCACTTATTAACATGTTTTAAACATTATGTAATCATTTAAGTTAATAATGTTCATTTTGTCGATATTTGGTACTTGAGTCAAAATGGACACCTTATATTTACAAGTTGTCCATGTGGTCAATAGTTCATTATATCCAAAATGATATTAATTATTTTGATATCATATATCTCATATATATCTAGTATATATGTGTTTTTATAAGAGTACATAACATTTAGAGGTAAGAAATGAAATGCACCGTTCATAGAGACGGTAACCCATACGTACGCATGAATGCAACTTTCATTTCTATTTCTTATTTTAATGAAAATAAAACATAATGATACATAGTTATATTATAATTCCATTATAGTATCATATATAATATCGTTAACTCCATCCTTTATACATCCCACATAATGCATTAACGAATCAAATCACTTTGAGGGGCGATAGTCCGCACTTCCTCAAATGAGATTATCGTATTTACCCACAATGGAAACCATAAAGGAATGATATAAATGGGATGTACAGAAGAATAAAGAAATAATAAAAATAAATTATATCATAAATAAATATAGTTCCATCATAATGGCCACCATGATAGGCAGAAAGATATAATTGAACAATCACTGTTTCGTGAGGCCTTAGTTTTCCATCCATAGAAACATTATGTTCTTCATCCATTAGATGGAGGTGTGTGTATGTGTAGTTCAAATACATCTCATAAAAACATCCTAGTATATTGAGGATACTAGTTTTGTTAATAAATAAAGTAAATAAAAAGAGTTTAGGGGTTGTAGAAGTAAAATAAAAGAAAATAATTTAAGAGAAACGGTTACCTTTAATTTGGGTAACTCTCTTTGGTTTGAACCAAAGGACTTCTTGAAATGCCTTATTCTTAAGTTAAGGCTTCTAGGATGAGGAGAGGGATGTAGGGAGCTTAAATGGGCAGAGTTTGGACGAGACAAATGGCTTGATATGTGTGAGTAATTGGATAAAAATGGTATCTTTTTATAAGGGAGATGAGGGGCTCTTTAGGAAAGTGTGAAAACATTATTTTATTATATAATGATATTAGGTTTCTAATAGTCCTAAAAACATTATGGAAAAATATAAGATGACTCATAATAGAAATAAATTCATCCAATCATACTTGGACATGTTTTGGATAATATTTTAATCATTATAATCTTATTTATTTTAATCATTTATTAATAAGGTAAATACTGCATCATTATTGTGTCATAAATAAATTAATTTATTCTATGTCTAAAATTTATAAAAAAATACTACATTGTAGGAAATATTTTTACCTTTTTAATTAATATTTATAATCCAAAATAGGAAATATATTTATATATATAACACCATATAAAATTTAATTACTGAAATATTTTTGTTAATGTCAATTTTGTCTTTACATTAAATTAATTAATCTAAGTTGTCATTTTCACTTACATGTGGGTCAATGGGGTCCCAAAATCGACCCAAAGATGCCCATTGTCGTAAATTACACTACCAATAAGTTTTGGACAGGTGCTAAGGTAATTTTGAATTATTATAATATTCTTTTATCTTTGAATTACCTTATTTACCTTTAACTGCGGTAAATAAAAGTCAAATGTTACTATTCACCAAAAATTATTTCCATCTTATTGAACAAAATTTTAGATATTAATCACAACCATGTATGTAAGATTTTAAAAATTCAATTAATTGAAGTGGTAAAATTTCATTTAAATGAAAAAGTCAGTTTTTTAAACTACCACTAAGTGGTTTCACTATTCATCCAAAATTGAAGTTTTTTAGAAAAATAACAAAAATTCCACCTAATCTATATTTGATATTCCCAATTCAAAATTCATTTCTATTTTTCCAAATTCGAAACATAGAATTGGAATTAATTAATATTAAAAATAATTACTGTTGTTAAAACAAATAGCATGTTTTTAAGAAACAATAACTATCAAAATATTGATACTTGTTTATATCCAATTTCAAAGTGAAATTACTTCCATTGACCAACATTGAATTAAATGGTAAAAATTTATTTTCATTTCACTTTAAACCCAATTAAAAAGTTAATCTAACCATAGAAATAAATTAGATTAAATGGCACTTTTGAATTTAAATACTATATTTTTCACTATTCATTAAAAAAATAAACATTATCAGAAAAATACCAAAAAATTAACCAATGTACAATTTGATGTCCACATTATAAATAAGGATTTTATTTTTTCAATTAGAATGTATTAAAGAGACCAAAACTTGATTTAAAAGTGTTCTCCATTAAAAGGCTGTAAATCGGCCTTTTAAGGTATATTATGCTTAAATTAAGAATAATTCATATTTTAATCCTCTAACTTTTATTGGATAAATGTAAATATATTTTACAAAAACATGTATAATCATATTGTAGTTAGTTTGGTTCATTCTCGCCCTTAAAAAGGCTAGGAGTTAACTACCATTTTAAATAATAATATTATATTATTAGTGTACAACGTAAGATTCCAGTGAAATCTGTTGTTGCGTATCGGGTACGCTATTGAACATAGAAACACCTTTAAAGTAAAATTAATATCTAACTCACAAATATTAATAAATATGAAATATGTTTTATTCTTTATTTATCTGAGATGTTAAATCCTTCCCCCCTTTTGGGAATTATGTCCTCGCAATTTTTATTCACTTATCAAAATAGGTGGTGGTATTTATCCTTCAAAGAATTTTCAGATTCCCACGTTGCCTCGTCAACCATATGGATATTCCACAAAACCTTTACCTGGTGAATTACCTTATTCTGCAACACCTGCTCTCTACGGTCAAGAATCTCAACTGGTTGTTCTTCATAAGAGTGATTCTCTTCCAACTGAACTACCTCTGGGCTCAAAACATGAGATGGATCTGATATATACTTTCTCAACATCGAAACATGAAAAACATTGTGTACCTGGGATAAACATTGAGGTAAATCCACTCTATACGCAACTGATCCTACTTTCTCCAGAATTTCATAAGGTCCAATGAACCTCGAACTCAATTTTCTCTTCTTACCAAAATGCATCACACTTTTCCATGGGGATACTTTGAGAAAGACATGGTCACCTACCTCAGAAGAAAGATCCTTCCTCCGGTTATCTACATAACTTTCATGTCTGCTCTGAGTTGTTCTCATGTGCTTCTGAATCAACTGAACATTCTCTTCCATCTCTTCTACCAATTCTAGTCCCATCAGCTTCATTTCATCTACATTATCCCAAAAAGCTGGAGTTCGAAAACACTTTCCATATAATGCATAAAATGGATCCATCAGTATACTAGAATGAAAATTGTTATTATATGAAAATTAAACCAAAGAAAGGTATTGGACCCAACTTCCCTGGTAATCCATTAAGCAAGCACATAACATATCCTCCAAGTTCGGAATTATTCATTCTAACTACCGATCTGATTGGGGATGAAAAGCTGTTCTAAAATTTAATTCAGTACCCAACGACTTCTGAAGGCCTTTCCAAAAGTTAGAAGTGAACCTGGGATCACGATCAGATACATTGGAGAGGGGAACTCCATGAAACCTGACTATCTCTTTAACATACAACCGAGCAAGTTGATCTAGAGTTAAATTATCTCTAATAGGAAGGAAATGAGCAGATTAATCAATCAATAAACTATAACACATATTTCATTATTACCTTGGATTGTCTTTGGTAATCCCACAACGAAGTCCATGGATATATTTCCTCATTTCCACTCTGGCACCGGTAGAGGCTAAAGCATTCCTTTCGGTAACTGCTGCTCTACTTTAATGGAGATCTCTGTACATCATAGTACTACCAGGATGAACTGAAAACAGAGAACTATGAGCTTCACATAACAACTCATTCTTCAACTGTGAATCACAAGGCACATGTAATCATTTTCCAAATCTTAAAACACAATCATTATCAATGTTAAAATCAGGAAACTTACACTTATGAACCAAAAAACCCTTTTTCTACAACTCACTGTCTTCTTTATGAACTTGATTAATTTTGTCTGATATTGATGATTTCAATGACACCTGAAGCAAAACAGAAGAATTTCCTACACCAAAAACTTCTAGGCCATAATTCAACAAATCAAAAACCAAAGGATCTTGTTCCAATTGTAACATGGTTAATAAAGCATTACTTTTTGACTCAAAGCATTAGACACATTATTTTCTTTTCCCGGATGGTAATGGATTGTGAATTCATAATCCTTGATTAATTCCAACCATATATTCTATCACATGTTCAATTATTTCTGAGTGAATATATACTTCAAATTTTTGTGATTAGTATATATTTCACACTTCACTCAATACAAATGATGCCTCTAAATTTTTAAATCAAAATAAACAGTCGCTAATTCCAAATCATGTGTAGGGTAATTTAACTCATGTGGTTTCAACTGACATGAAGCATAAGCAATTACCTGATCATTTTTCATTAGGACACAACCTAGTCCATTAAATGAAGCATCACTGTAGATAACAAACTCACCATTTCTGGAAGGCATTTCCAAAACTGAAGCATTCACCAATCTTCTTTTCAATTCATGAAAACAATCATCACATTCTTTTTTCAAGATGATCTTAACACCTTTTCGAGTAAACTTAGTCAACGGACTAGATAACCGTGCATAATTTTAAACAAACCTACGGTAATAACCATACAAACTAAGAAAACTACGAATCTTGGTTATATTTGATGGACTTGGCCATTCTTCAACAACTTTTGTTTTAGCTAGATCAACAGTTATGACATTTTTTGAAACAATGTGACCAAGGAATGAAATTTGTTGTAACCAAAACTCACACTTGCTGAATTTCCCATAAATTTTATTTTCTATTAATGTTTGAAAGACTTCTCTAAAATGACTATCATGTTCCTACATACTTTTGGAATAAACCAAATTATCATCAATGAACACAACCACAAACTTATCCAAGAACTCACAGAAAATTCTATTCATAAGATCCATGAATACAGTAGGTGCATTGATTAACCCAAAAGGAAGAACTACAAATTCATAATGGCAATATCTAGTATAAAACGTGGTCTTTGGAACGTCTTCTTACTTTACATTCAATTGATGGTACCCTGGCCTCAAGTTATTCTTCGAAAAATACTGATATCCCTGGAGCTGATAAAACAAATCATCAATATGAGGCAAAGGAAACTTATTCTTAACAGTGATGTTATTCAATGCTCTATAATAAATGCAAAGTCTCATTGAACCATCATTATTTTTAACAAACAAGACAAGAGCACCCCATGGTGACATGCTTGGTTGAATGAAACCTTTATCTAATAACTCCTGCAATTGCTTCTTTAACTCTAAAAGTTCAATTTGATCCATTCGATAAGGGGGTTTTGAAATTGTCTTATCATCAAGAACTAAGACAAAAGTAAATTCAACTTCCTGGTCAGGTATAATACCAGGAAACTCATCAGGAAAAACATTAAGGTACTTATTTACCATTGGAACATCATTAATCTGAATAGTTCCTTTGTTTTTAACAATATTTACTATGTAATATTCATTTCCATCTTTTACTTGTTTCTCTATTTCCTGATATGTTATCAATAGCAAGGGTTCATTTTTTTATAGAAACTGAAAATCATTCTGAGAAGAAACCTCTTTAGCTCAGTATTCAATCTTAGCATGATAAACAGAAAGCCAATCCATTCCCAATATAACATCAAAATCTACTAGTGGAAAAACATTAAGGTTTTCATGTAGATTATTTCCACACACAAAGATAGGAATGTTCTTTGGTTTTCTTTTTGTCTCAATATTTCCTCCAGGGGTTTTTAAGATAATTTCAGTATTCATATCATGAAATTGAATTCCCAATTTACTAGAAATATTCTCAGAAATGAAAGGATGTGTAGACCCTGAATCAAACAACACATTGGTATAATATGAACAAACAAACAGTGTACGTGATACTACTTCATTTTATGGGCTAACATCTACTAAAGTAGTTGTAAAGGAATTTGCCACCACTTTCTGCTTGTAGTCTGGCTGCTTTCCTTTGGTTAAGTTCTTTGTTGGACACTCACTTGCATAATGACCCAATTCATTGCACTTAAAACATTTTTACTGACTGTAAATCAGATTTTTTTTACCATTAACAAGATCATTTTCAGTGCAATTAAAATCCTTATGTCCCATTTTACCACATCGGTAGCACTTACCAAAATTCAAAAGACATCCCCCAGCATGCTTTTTATCAAAATTTTCACAAACTGTAAACATAATTTTCTTACCATCAATCTTTTTTGAAGAGTTCTTCCCTTTCGCTTTCCACCTGTCCTCTTATTCTGTTGTTTGTCAAAGAATACCTGATCATCGGCAAACACCATTTCCACCTTCTCCGCACAACGAACAAGTTTTTCAAAAATTTTGAACTCATGAGAAGATAAAGTCCTTAGATACTTTGGCTTTAATCCTAAGTAAAACGGTTGATTTTACTATAAAGATCTCGTATGAAATTTAGAGCATACCTTTCCAGTCGAGTGAATTTTTCTTCATATGCAGCCACTGAGTCATCCTCCTGCCTCAATTCCAAGATTTGTTTTTCCATCTTAAGATGAACCACATAAGGAAAATATTTCTCAAGAAACATACCTTTGAATTCATCCCAATTGAGAGCATCAATATCTGCACTATCCCTGGTATTTTTCACCATCGACCACCACTAATTAGCTTTACCTTCAAAACGGTAAATAGAAAGACTAACCTTTTGATGTTCTGAACAACCCATGACATCAAAAATCATCTCCAATGCTTTAATCCACACTTTATCTAGCACAGTGTCAGATGATCCTCTGAATGATGGGGGGTTTTCCTCATGAAATGCTCTACTACTGACATGTTCATCTGTGGTTGATCTGATTGATCTCATACATGGATACCACGACCATTTATAGCCTAAGTCAACTGTTCCATCACTGCAACAATCTATTCAGTTCTGATTCTGACCATACCAAGTTTTTGATTTGGATGTTTCTATTCCTCTTAATGTCTTCCCAACATAGCTGCCATGATTCCTCTGTGGAAAACCATTTTGAACATAGAAATATATTTGGAAAAGAAACATAGTAATCTGTAAATTCTATATGATATCAATATTAACAAAAATTACTTTATGGATATTAATTTAACAATACCCTAACATCAAAAGTTATCTAAACTGACCTCTAATACCAACTATAAAGACCCAGCCTTATTCATTACATAATGTAGAATTAAATTAATAATGTACATTGAGGATATTTTCAGGATTAGAGTTTTAGAGAATTAGGACATAACTAATACATCTAAAATATCACAAGGTTGACCTATCAACATAGTTTCAATTTATTTCATAAAATAAAAACTCTTGAAAAAAAGAGTTATGTCTAGCTCTATGTTTTAGACAGCGTGACTTTTCCTTGATCCCATCCTTCACCATATTCATCTTTAAGTCCTGTGAAAACATTTCAAAACATGGGATAAGCATAAAAGCTCAGTAAGGGTTATAAAAAATGAATGAAAACATTTGTTCATAAATACATACAAAACATGACCTCTTTTACTTAACTCATGAAATCATAAGATTTATGAAAGACACATAGAAATCACTAATCATAAAGGTAACTTATGGAATCCATATCATACTTACATTGTAGCTATCACAGCTACATAGGGAGTTACTTTGGAATACCCATCACAGTATATTGCCTAAATCTCTTAGGAGAAACATTCACATTTACCTTTGTCACATTACCCAATGCATTGGAGAGATATCTCGGGCTCACCCACCCATGGTTTATCATGGAACCACCCGTATACGTAAATAATTCCCAAGTACCATAACATGATCATAACACATAAAATAAGCATAAAAGAAGATAAAATTTCCACATTGTAATAGAAAAATATCATTTCAAGATATTGAAATAAAAAATCCATTCTCAAAATCATTTTTAATAACAAAATACGTAAATTGAGTATATGGTATTTATTTTTCCTTTTAAAGACATTCAGGTTTGTTAAGGAATGAAAAGATCAAATAATACTCACGGTGGCGGAAAGGCGTTGTCACTGCTTACGTAAAAAGAACATTCCTTTTTTTCGTTTAGTAAAATGATTTGTATAAAAAGATTCCCATTGAATTAAATGAAATTTAAAAGGTTTTTATATAGCGTATAAAAGAAAATCATGTATTAAAATACAATATGGCTCAATGAAAGGACATTGAGACGAGGTCCCTTACCTCATGTCTGACTTGACTCGATTGTTCTTTAATATCCCGAATAATATACTAAAGTTAATTTATACTTGCTTATGAACCTTTTTTAAGTTTATTATTCCTTTTATATCACTTATTACCATTTCATAAACATTATGTAATCATTTAAGGTAATAACGTTCATTTTGTCGATATTTGGTACTTTAGTCAAAATGGAAACCTTATATTTACAAGTTTTCAATTTGGTCAGTAGTTCATTATATCCAGAATTATATTCATGATCTGGATATCATATATATCATATATATTTATTATATTCATGTTTTTATAATATTACATAACATTTAGAGGTAAGAAATGAAATGCATCGTTCAATGAGACGGTAAGTCGTACGTATGCATGAACGCTACTTTCATTTCTATTTGTTATTTTAATGAAAATAAAACATAATTATACATAGTTATATTATAAATCCAGTATAATATCATATATAATATCATTATCTCCATCCTTTATACATCCCACATAAGGCATTAACGAATCAAATCACTTTGAGGGGCGGTAGTCCGCACTTCCTCAAATGAGATTATCATATTTACCCACTATGGAAACCATAAAGGAATGCTATAAATAGGAAGTACATAAGCATAAGAAAATAATAAAAATAATTTATATTATATATTAATACAATTCCATCATTATGTCCACCATGATAGGCGGTAATATGTAATTGAACAATCATCGTTTCGTGAGGCCATAGTTTTCCATCCACAGAAACATTATGTTTTTCATCCATTATATGTAGGTGTGTGTAAGTGTAGTTCGAATCTATCTCACAAAATCATCCTACTATATTGTGGATACTAATTTTGTTACAAAATAATGGAAATAAAAAGATTTTATGGGTTGGAGATGTAAAATAAAAGAAAACAATTTAAGAGAAACAGATACCATTAATTTGGGTAACTCTCTTTGGTTTGAACCAAAAGACTTTATGAAATGCCTTATGCCTAAGTTATGTTTTCTAGGATGGGGAGAGTGATGTAGGGAGCTTAATTGGGAAGATTTTGGATGAGCCAAATGGCTTGAGAGGTGTGAGGAATTGTATAGAAATGGTCTCCTTTTATAAGTGAGAGGTCGGGCTCTTTAGGAATGTGTGAAAACATTATTTTATTATATAATGATATTCGGTTTCTAATGGTCCAAATATCATTATGGTCGAAGATATGATGACTCATAATCGAAATAAAATAATTCAATCCGAATTGGACATGTTTTTTATAATATTTTAATCATTATAACCTTATTTATTTTAATCATTTATTAATAAGGTAAATACTGCATCATTATTGTGTCATAAATTAATTAATTTATTCGATTTATAAAAATTATAAAAAAAATATATATTGTAGGAAATATTTTTATATTTACAATTAATATTAATAGTCAAAAATATGACTTATATAACACCATATAAAAATTAATTACTAAAATATTTTTGTTGATGTCAATTTTGTCATTACATTAAATTAATTAATCTAAATTGTCATTTTCACTCCCAAGTGGATAAATGGGGTCCCAAAATTGACTCAAAGAATCCAATGGTCGTTAATAACACAAAAAATAAGGTGTGGACAAGTGTTAAGTTAATTTTGAATTATTATAATATTCCTTTAACCTTGAATTACCCTATTTACCTTTAACCGCGGTAAATAAACGTCAAAAGTTAGTGTTCACCAAAAGTTATTTTCATCTTATTGAACCAAATTTTACTTCTTAATAACAACCATGTATGTCGGATTTTCGAAATTCAATTCACAGAAGTGGTAAAATTTCATTTAAATGAAAAAGTGAGTTTTTTTAATTACCACTAAGTGGTTTCACTATTCATCAAAAATTCAAGTTTTTCAGAAAAATTAAAAAAATTCAGCCTAATATATATTTGTTATTCTGAATTAAGAATTGATGTCTATATTGTCAAATTCAAAAAATAGAAGTGGCATTAATTAATTTTAAAATTAATTCCTGTTGTTAAAACAAGTAGCGTGTTTTTAAGAATCAATAACTATCAAAAGATTGATACTTTTTTATGTCAAATTTCAAAGTGAAATTACTTCCAATGACCAAAATTGAATTAAATGGAAAAAATATATTATAATTTCACTTTAAACCAATAAAAATAAAATCTAACCATATAAATAAATTAGATTAAAATGCACTTTTGAATTAAAATACAATATTTTTCACTATTCACTAAAAAGGAACTTTATCAGAAAACAAAAATTACCCAAAGTAAAATTTGATGGCCCCATTCTAAAGAAGGCTTTTATTTGGTCAATTAGAATGTATTAAAGTGAAAAATACTAGATTTAAAAAGGGTTTTCCATTAAAAGGTGGTAAATCGGCCGTTTAATGAAAATTATGCTTAAAATTAGATTCATTCACGTTTTAAGCCTCTAACTTTTATTGGATAAATATAAATACATTTATCAAACATGTATAATCATATTGTAGTTATTTTTTTCATTACCGAACATAAAATGGCTAGGAGTTAACTACCATTTAAAATAATAATATTATATTATTAGTGTACAACGTAAGATTCCAAAGAAATTTGTTGTTGCGTATCAGGTACGCTGTCGAACATAGAAACCCCTTTAAAGTAAAATTAAAATCTAATTCACAAATATTAATAAATATGAAAAATGTCATATTTTTATTTACCTAGTATGTTACGGATACATTAGAGATTAACTATTTTTATGGTATCTTGTCATCATGGGATGCGATGTATCAATCATGGTAGAAATATTTCTCCCCTAATTTTCTAAATCATTCAAGGTATTGGTGTGTGTTTTTTATATTAAATATTGGTTAGAACAACCCAAATATATAATCTAGATACAAGTAATCTTTCATGTATCATAGCATCACAATTATCTCCTTGAAAATTCCCACTTAATCGACTAGGATGAGTTTTCTATTGAGGATAATGATACCTTAGAAGAATGTCAAATTGTAGTCCAGGACTGTCCAAAAAAGTGTCTCATGTGTATGATATTCCTTTAGCTCGTGTCATAAAGTTTCATGGTGGCATGGAGTAGTGAACATGATAACATGAGTCTTATATAGACACTTAAACTCCCACATTTTACAATTTCTCAATAATTGTTAATATAATTCATTTTATGTTGATATATGAGATTATTTATACCATTATATAGTCCATGAAGAAGGATTTATCTTTAATTCAGATATATATCCCCCAAGAGTTTGTATTTAGCTTTATATATCAATTTAAGTGTTTTCACTCCTTTTTCCTCTAGTATGTTGTCCATATTCCTGACATAGTGAGATCTATCTGTGGTATATAATGGGATGAATATTCAAAACATTTATTTCTTATAATATTGGATTCAATTTCCTTAAGATGAGTTATATTTGATATTTATATAATGTAAGGCCCAAGATTATTCTTGAGTCATTCCTTCATTTTTTTTATTTTGTGTCTCAAGAGACATTTCATATTTCAAAAACTCTTTTAAAAAAGTTTTTACAATTAACAAAATTAATTTTTATATTATAAATATTTATTTTGGGGAATATATAATTAATTTTAATATTTTAAACTGGTTATATTATTTTATAAGTAACCTTAAATTTTCAAAATAAAAATAAATTCCATGTTTATTAATTAAATGATTATTCTGTTGAAAATTCATTTTTCTAAAATTCATTACACATGCCCAAGATTCCATAAATACATGGTGTTTAAATATTTTATCCTTTACCCAACCCTTTTCCTTCCACCTATATGGTTATGCTCATTTTTTCCAGGAAATCTAAACTTATGATAGATTTTTAATAGGATTTTTAAGAGAATATTGTGATTTTATCTTCATAAAACTAAGTGTGAGTTTTGATAAACTAAATATGGATAGAGAATTATGTTTATAAAGTAAAATAATTCTACCATGAAATTCCAGAAATGGAATTATTATAGAAAATTAGATTATATTTAGTTAAAAATTATGAAAAATTAATAATTAAAATTATGGAATAACAATTTCATAGTTTAGATAATTAAAATACATGAAAAAGTTGTAATATTATTGAATTAAATAATAAAATTTTGAAAATAGAGATCTTTTCTTGGAAAATATTCAGAATTATGGTTTATTCTATTAACCCATGTTGGTAGGAATAATAACTACCATGGAATTATTATTGTGATATGAAGATTGACACCCCTTATTTTTCCTTATGTTTGAATTAAATTAGTAGTGGTCGTTGAGTCTCTCCATTGTTTTATTTTAATATATGAACTTCATTTTTTCTCTATCCATTTAATCCTTTTTTATACTCTCCCTTTGATGGTTTCATGAATTGGATTCCTAGATGATCAAATATAGTACCTTAAAAGTAATCCAGATTTTCAAGTTGATTAGGTTGATTTCTCTGAAGAGATATTTTTCTACTATGCCTTCTTTATCCTCTTACCCATATGAAATGGGTCTATTGAAGCATCCAAATTGTGATATTATATCTATTTTTACATAAATGAATTTTGGGAATTTTTAATATTATTTTTCAGTGGGTAAATTGAATGAGATTAGTTATGTTGAAAATAATTGGAAATAAATTAATAAAATAAAATGATGATTCACATTCTTGGTTATCGTATTATTTTTATTATTATTATAATAATTATTATTATTACAATTATGAGTTATTTTCGATATAGTGTGGTAAAAAATTTGTTATTATTATTTCATGCAAGAATTATATGATATAATTAGATATGTTATTAAAATAGGGTTAATATGGTAGATTATGATTTATGGATAATATTTATAATTACATTGATTTAGATGATGATTGTTATTTTTATAATTTTATTTCAATAATTATTTATTGTTCAACACTGGTAAAATATATTTATTCATGTGGTAAAAGTTACATAATGAATTGAATAATTCCATCTAGTAAAGAAAAATTAATCTTTTCTAGAATTAAATGATTATAGTTGTGTAATCCCAGTTATAATTCATTTATATAAAAGTAATTGTGATTAAGGATTTATATTCCCCTATAATTTTATGTTGAAACTATTATTACTAAAATATAATTATAGTGACCTTGTTTAGATTTTATGTGGTAACTTTAACTATTAGTTATTTGATGAGGGTTAGGTTAGATCTTCATGTTTTTGGTAGTGATTATCATGTCTAGGTTAACATCGTGATAGAGGGAGTGGGTTAGATGTTGTTATATCCCAATATCATTGATTTAATTAATGGATGTTTGGATTGACTATTTTTGGTTAAGAGTTAGAATTTCATATTTCCTATTTCCAATGGGTGTATCTCCAATTGATATTATTTGGGAGGAGTCTTAGAATTACCAAGATATGAAGTAGTTAATTAAATAATAATAAATCCATATGAATGGTAGCATTTTTTGTAATAACATTTTGAATAAAAATAAATATATTGTTTAGAAATTATTTAGTGATTATTATTTAAATATCAAATTTAATTATAAATAATGTGATGAACTTTGGATTTGGTTGATTGTGTGATAATTTAACTATAAGATATGATTTACTTATAATTTTAATTTAATTATTATTTTACATAATAAGTAAGATGAGTAACAATCGATGCATATATACTTATAGATTTAGCCTTTGAGTCCTGAAGGTTGAAACATAGATTTTTTTTTTGTGAAATGATAATTATATATCATATGTAGGGTACCTAGTTTCCCCTAGTGTACATGTGAATTATTGAGGTCATTATGTTCTTTGATAAATTATGCTCCACTACCAAATTTGGAAAAATTTGGATGGGGAGGTTGAGGCCCATTATGGCTTTGGGTTCCATTTGTTTCCCAAAGTATTGGTTCTCAAAGGATGAAATGACTTACTAAACCCCTACCTTACTCTCGCCTCATGAAATAAAATTTATATTGACATACCCAAAATGTGATGCAGTACTGATATAATGTATATAATTATATTTTTGTATTCAACTTAGTTACATAGTAATTACATATGTCGTTTGTGGTGCCCTAAAGTCGTAAAATATACATAATTTTTTCTAATAATATCTATGGTTATTAATACTACCCTCATGAGAGGAATGTAAATGATTGATATATAGAGTAGGAAATGCATGTTGTGATGGATTTCACAATTCCTACCATGTTATGAAATGTAACAATAATGAGTATTAGATGAATTACACGGTGTGAAGGAAGTAAGGATGATGGAGATATACACTCTGATGCTAGCATGAGATGTTGGTCCCTATGTCGGATTGGGGTAGGAAGGTATAAGATACAAAATAAATAATATAATTTCATGTTTATAGATATTAGTTGAAGGATTTGATCCATTAGGGTCTGCAATGATTGTTTACCTACTAATGTGGTATTTGGGTACCCTCATATATATATGTGTGTGTTTTTGTGTTTTTATTTGATGTTACTATATTCTATACGTCACATGGTTAGTGAGCATTAGAAATGTTAGAAACATAGTATACATGATTAGGTGATGATATGGTTTCTCTATTTTTCCAAAACTTCTATAATATTATTAATAGACATTTACATGAGTGGATCCAGGGAGGATCTTATTGAGTATAATTTTATCCTCATCCTATGTATATATAATTTTTTTATTCAGTAGGTGGGAGAGTGTGATTGGGTTAATGATACTAGCCTTAGAGAATGATTGTGAGATACTAATATTTATGGTCACTAACACATGAGTGGTATATTGTTCAATTTGTTTCATTTTCTTTCTACATTGTAAAACATGAATTTTTTTTATGTCATTCTACTCTATATTTATACAATGGTGTTTCTTGGTGGATGTTTCTTTATTTATGGTAATATGAGGTTATTTCATCCCATTGGTATGTATGATACACTTTGTGATATTCAAAAAACCATGACCTATTGGAGGTGGGATATGGGAGATCACTTCAAATATTATTTACCATCCATGTAGGGGTACCTGTGGGTAAAATTCATAGCAAAACAATTCATATTTCTAAATCCATGATGGTAGATTACAATCATCTAATAGGATCTACATCATGACAAAAGGTGTATCTATACATGGATTTTTATGATTATTTGGATCTTTCACCACTTGAACTACAGTTGTATCCATATAAGGAAATATACCACAGGAATGTTTATACAGAATATCTATAATGGATATGGGAATTCCCTACCATATTATCCTTCATCTATTGTATCTACTCGAGTGTATTACTAAATGAGCATCCCTCCAGAACATAATTAGACAATTGATTCATTGATTTATTAAATGAAATCCACAGAAGTGTTCTTATCATGGGAACACTAGAAACATAAGAAGAGAAAAATTTCTAGTGCTTGGTCCATAATCTAAAATGATGAGAATTTGTTTACAATAGTGATAAATAAGTTAAATCCATCACTGGTTAAGAAGACCTTTGTCGATAATTCCTTTTTCAATTCAGATCCAAATAAATGAAGGCAATGATTCGAGATCACTATAATTTCATACATCATGATAATGATTTTTCCCATAATTCATTATTAGATGGAAGGGTTTGTATTAATATATTAATATATTTTTCTCTTATAAACATATTATAAATTTTGGTATATAAAATCTATAGAATTATTTTCATTCATTTTTTATCCCATTGAAATTCCTTGATGGATTCTAGGAGTTAAAATAAGTAATAAAATAATTATGGGATGTTACATAACAATCCAAAACCCAATATCTATTGACACATATTTTCCCATGGAAAGAAATATAGTATTTTAAAGACTATAACACTCATTCTTATACAAATAATAGAACATTTTCCGACCCATAAAATGGTAAATTTAACATTAATCCTCCCAATAAAAGAGAATAACAACAAAATTGAAGAATTCATGTGGGAAGAAGGATTCAGTTCACCCTTGATTCAAATAATAAATGTTTAAACATTATTCTTTCAAAAAATATCAAGGTTCATGGTGATTTATTAAAAAAAATTATAATCACTTGGTCATGATTCTGGAGACTAAAAAATCAAATGACATCATTGTTAATAATCTCACATATTAATAATCTAACCACCAGATGATTGGGAATCATATCCATGTCTTCATAAAAATTAATTGAATCATCTAAATGATGTTTGAGTCTTAAAAAATCATTTTGGAACCCCCCCCCCCTCGAACTAAAAAACTTATTTATTTTCAATCACACTAGAGGAGGAAACATATTATTGGGAAGGATTGAATAACAAAATAAAACATTTCAATGAATAGAAGAGTAAAAAAATAATGAACCATACTAATTTTTCCTCATGGTGAAATAAAATCTACTATTTATAGACCCCGTTCCACTATTAATTAGTTATTAATCATCTTCATCATCATATTGTTTAAATATTTATTCTTTTAATAGGTTGGGTAACAGGTGAAACTAGAATAAAGAAAATATGGATGAAACCATTACAATATTCATGATGGTTTTAACTCTTTAGGTCATCCTACATCCATAACATGCATCAAATTAACCACACATAAAAATATAATTATCTTGAGATATAGAGTCATAATAATGTTATGTCCACATAACCCACTTGATGAATCATCTATTATATAAAGTATCGTTATATGTCTAAAACTCAATCTTTATGTACACGGAAATTAAATTTATTTTGAGGAATACATAATAAATTACATAAATAGATTCCAAATTACAATATTAGTTTAGTGTCTTTGGGAACTTGGAGCACATTTTTCTAGTTTGGTGAAAGAAGTTCAACATGTCCCATAAATATCTTCATCATTATTTTTCCTACCTAAAACCATTATTTATATCCTAGGGGAAAGAAAAACATACATTGGGTGAGATCAAATGTTAAATAAGGTAAAACATGGAAAACATAAAAACAATAATGTAAAAACTTGACCATATATTTTTAATATAAAAATCTTGAGTCATAAAAGAACCATGGTAGTACACAAGACATAAATAATAAATGAACATTAACCATGATAACGTTGCATTATAATAAAACATGAACTTGTGTAAAACACATAAGAATAAAAAATCATTTCCATATTATCTGAGGCTCATTTCCAATACCATTATAGTGGAAAAATTCCATTACTAAACAGGGTTTACTTACCATTTCATCCATGTATTACTGAACTTGATTTACTAGTCATTCCAGCCCTATATTACTGAACTAGATTTATTTTCCATTATGGACCTTTATTACAGGATTAGATTTACATTTCCATCCAATAATGTATATATAATGAGATATAAATCATTACCAATTACATTGGAGGTATATATATATATGTTCCGCCCATCACATAATGAAATCCATACATATGTGTTCATAATAACATAAAGCATTCATCACAACGTAACCCAAAAAAAGGGATTCTTAACCAATATTATATCACAACATAATCCATGTAAAACAAGGGGATTTCCAAAATAAAATTCCATCATAGACTTAATGATATATAATAATATTATGGATATTAAACATGAAAACAATATCCATAATCTTAGATGAAAAATAATTTTGATAAAACACTTGAAATTAATTCTTGAAAAAAATATCTTTTAATCTTCAAAAATGATTTATTTTCCTAAAACACCAAAAAATTCAAAAAAAATCACTTAAAATAACCTTTAATCCTATAAGGAAGAATTCATGTTAATAAGGAATATTTATTGTGTAAAATTTCATTCATGTCTTATAAGTTGAAAAAACATTCTTCTCATACTTTTTCAGAAAATGTCAAAAAGTACCTCATATGGAATAAGGAAAAAAGATTCATTTCATACCATTTATTAAAAAATAACTATATTTTAAAATTAAAATTAAAATATTGTAGAATAATATATATAAAAATACATAATTAGAGAACATGGATATGGATGTTAAATATAACCCAGTAAATACTTACGTATAAACAATCTCAGATAATAATGAGGTTAAAAAATTATCTCTTACTAATTTATAATCAGTCAAATAATATGCCTCATAAAATAAATAAAATTATAAACATATATAAATATCATAACCTTCATAATAATTATCATAAAAACATTCATTTGAATGATAAACAACACACAAAATAAATAGTTGTTGTATAAGGCATGTGTCCAACTGAAATAAAAGTGAGACAAAATAATGCATTCCCTTAGGTAATTTATCCTTCATCTGTATCCAAAAATACTAAAAAATTATTTAAATGTTTTCATTTACTTATTCCAGAATCAAATATATATATTTATGATATCATATATCCTTATATTATCATATGTCTGTTAATAATATTTCATTATTACTCGTTATTCAGGTAATAACTACTTCATTTTCTCACGCGTGTTTTGTCCAACAAGTTCATGTTCTCCTTCTTGGTTAATAGTAATATCATAAAATATGATATTAAAATAATACATATCAAAATAATTTATTCTGTACATTTATAAAATTATGTATTAATTGATATCATGTCAAACGAATCACATCTCATCGTGGATATGGTTGGTTGTATGTACACACAAGCAATGATATCATTCCCATAATTATTGAATGGTATTGAATTGGATGGTATATATGTTGTTACATAATCCTTATAATGTTTAAATAACCACATAGAGTTATTATTTACATCATTATATCCATCCAAGTAAGGTGGTGGTGAAAATAAGATCACACCACGACGTGAAGATCATAAGTCGTAGGTATGTACGCGTGGTGATTTCATTTTTCATAGGATTGAAAGATGGTCGAATATGATTCGTTAATTATTATTATAACTTATCAAAATATTTTTTACATTTTTTTATTACATTATAATGAAACAACTAATATAGATGATGTATAAGAAGAAAGGAATTTGAATGAATCGCTAGAAGAGATTGCCACTTCCTCTATATGCTTCCTCTAAATATCCTCTTAAGGGAACAAGATTCGGTCATTTGAGATAACCGGAACCTCTATAATTTGACTAAGGATTTTGATTTGGGAAAATATAGGGAGATGGAAAAGATTCAACGCTCAAATTTATGTGAATAAATTAGAGAGGATGTTCTCTTTTTATAATTGAGGTGAGGAGAACCCTTAGAAATTCTTAAAATATTAAATTAATATAAATTAATTTTTTAACACAAATGCTTCCTTATTGAATTTAAATGGGTTTTTAGAAAAATATATCATTTTAATTTAAAAAATAATCTATAAATAATTGTTCAAAAAATAATTAATTAAATATATGTGTAAACTATATTTTT
The DNA here is from genome assembly GCA_963277665.1 of Viscum album. NCBI lineage: Eukaryota > Viridiplantae > Streptophyta > Magnoliopsida > Santalales > Viscaceae > Viscum > Viscum album. Next base: position 919,447,140 of record OY728156.1, read on the forward strand.
ATAAATAAATTAATATTCTTCATTCCCACCATTTTAACAGTTAAATTATAAGGTAACATAATATTATTTATTTAGACACATATACATAGTCTTACATGAAATTAATTATATCAATATAACATGAACTGGTTTGGAACACAATCCAAATAAATTATTGCATATAGCGCCTTTTAATCCATTGGTTCATATTGCAAAAACTTATCATGTGGTATCGTACAACACAAGACATCAATGAAATTAAAAACAACTATATCTCATAAAAATTATTGGGTTTTACATTATAACCCCTTGAAATGAATTTCCCCCCAAAAAACATTAGGTTATAATAGGTTTTGTACTTGAATGTTTCGTTCATAGAAACCCACACCATAAAAATGTATACTAAAAAATAGTTTTTAAAAGTAAATTTAGAAACATAACGGTTACTCAATGTAAATCATCACTGGGTTTACGTATATTTGAACATAATTGGGAAGAAAAAACATGGATATGGAAGAAAAACTGTAAACATCATGTTCTGAAAGGCAGTGATAGAAAATAGGGTTTGGAGATAGTTAACAATCCAAAATCCATAATTCTTCAATGATTTTAGGGGCCATTTGATTCATCAGATAAAAAGTTACTAGGATAACATTTTTGTTTTTCAATATCTTTTTAATAAATTTGATGAACATGACAATAAATACTAACCCGATTTTTGTACAATATCATCAATGGTTGTACCTTGAACAATTTCTAGTTTGACTCTTATTCACAGAAATGAATTCGAATTTTTCATTCCTAATGTGCTAGCTAATCATGTGATCCATAAATTGAATGATAGTTCATTCCATCTGTCTTTATCAAAAAAAAAGTATATCACAAGTAATTAAACATTCATAATCCCTTCTATGGTGAGGTAATATGTCATTCTAACAAACTTTATTCAATGATTAACTTAAACATTCCAATAATTTGATAACATTATGATACATATGAAAGCTAAAAATCTAAAAAAATAGAAAAATATTAAAAAATTTGGCATAACATTTATACCCCATATACTATAATGTATCTCCGGTTGGCCACATTAAATAACTGAATTCAACTCCATCGTGTATTCTCTTAAGCCATGGTAATAACCTGAATTATCAAATATCCTATTGAAAACATGCATGTTTCCTTGTTCCAAAACTTTTTGGATATATCCTATAAGTCCCAAAATATGTATACTTTATCCATGATATCATAACCCTCTTGTAAACAACTCCATAATTATTTCCTGATAAACTAGCATGATCCAATTTACTGATTCAAATCATACATCATTATCTAAACATAAGAGACATAATAAGGGTTATATTTCCCTTAATAATGAGTTCTCAAAGTATTTAATCTTACCCTTAAATCACTTTTTTAGATCCTTATAACTATTCAACATATCCTTTCCAATCCTTAATAATAAACCTATACTGAAAACACTTATATATTTTACGATTCATATAATATAATCTTGGAGTTTTGAAACATATACTCATCAATCATCCAACATTATTCTTATACCATTACTCATGATCTATCATCGTATTATTTCATAAAAAATTATTCATTTAATAAGGTTTCAAAAAATAAAGATTATTTAGTTCAACGTAAACAATACTGTAAGAACATCATATACCTTTCATATGTCATTTAGAATCTCTTTATCCTTAGCAGTGTGACTAATACTCATACCATCGACAGGATTCTCGTTATGATATATAAACATAAGAAATAAATCATCATAATTCCTAGAATTTACACATCTGAAACATTCAATGGTTAAATTTGTTATATGATGTTTTGGAGGTTGACTATGACCTGAAAGAAAACTATGATAAATTCATATCATATATTGGAAATAAAGAAGTAAGGTAAATTATATATAATATTTCAAACATTTCTATCTTTATTTTAACCTTAGGTTAGTCGTTATTATCAAAAAAAAACTCTATTATTATAACCTATAATGAAAACAATGTTTTGAAAATCTGTAAACAAATACTTATAAATATCTCTAGGTATGTCACTAAAGTTTTCGCATCCAAGTTGTTGAAAGTTTGACTGTTAATTTTCTATGATTCTAACTCTAACATCCCAAGATTAATGTGCATGGAAATTACATTTCTTTTCTGTAATACTTAATAAATTAAAAAAATATGTGCCCAATGTATGTATTAGTTCAGTGTAATTGGATACTCTGAAGAAATTATTATATATTGGTGAAAGATCTTAAACATTTCTCATAAATATCTCCACCTTTAGTATTCCTATATAAAACCTTTTTGTGTATCCTGGGGAAAGAAAAACATAAATAGGGTGAGTTCAAATTATCAAAAAGGGAAAACATGGATAACATAAACATAATAATGTCAATCCATGAACATATACTTTTAATATCAAAATCGTGATTCATAAAATAAATCATGGTAGTATGTAAATCATAATTCATAACCGAACATTAACCCTGATAACATAGCATTGGCATAAAATGTGAAATTTTTGAAAACAAACTAATCATAGAAATTCATTTCAATATTACCCAAGGATCATTTCCAAGACCATAATAGTCGAATATTTCCATTAATGAACTGGTTTTACATGCTATTTCATCCCTCTATTACTGAACTAGATTAACTTTTCATTCTAGTCCTTTATTATTGAACTAGATTTACTTTTTGTTTCATCCCTGTATTGTTGAAACATATTTACATTTCAATCCAGTCAGGTCAATCTCATTATATATAAATATTTACCCAATTCATTGGAGGGAGATATAGGTCACACCCATTACATAATTAATACAATACATATGTGTTCCACAAAAAACATTATTCATTCATAATAACACAACCCAAAAAATAAATTGGGTTTCTTAGACATCATTACCTTGTTGCATAATCGATGTAAAAAATTGGATTTAATACAATGAATTTCATTATAAACATATTCAACTGTAAGAATAATATGTATATCATACTTTAAAAAAATATCCTTAATCTTATATGGAAAATAATATTGATAAAACACTTGAAATTATTTCGTGGGGAAAATAATCTTTCTTCTTCAATAATTTTTTCTTTTCATAAAACATAGTAAAATTTTAAAGGGTAATATTTTTTTGAAAACAACCTTTAAAAACGATAAGGTATGCTTCATGTAAATATTGAGTTATGAAAGTGTAAATTTTTTTTCATGCTATATAAGTTAAAAAACATTATTCCAGTACTTTTTTTTGGAAAAGTCAAAAAGTACCTCATATCGAATAATGAACATATATTTCTTTCATAACATTTAATAAAAATTAACAAAAATGTAAAATTAAATTTAAAATATTGTATAATACTATAAATAATATTACATACATTGAAAACATAGACATGGATGATAAATATAACTGAGTAAATACTTACCTATAAACAATCATGGATAACAATGAGATTGAAAAATTGTCCCTTACCAATTTATAATCAGTAAGATCGTATACCTCATAAAATAAAGAAAATTATATACATATCTAAATATCATAAAGTTCATAATATTAATCATAAAAACAATCATGTGAAGCGTAAACACCAAAAAAATAAATGTTTGGTGTATAAGGCATATTTCCCATTGAAATCAAGGCGAGACAAAATAATCCCAAACCTTAGTTCTACTATTCATTGTATGTATTTGAACCACAAATATAATGACTTAATGATGATATTTATTTATTCCACAATCATTTTAATTTTTATTATATCATATATGAAAAAAGTATCATTTCTCTGGTAACAATATTTAAAATATTTATTTATTCAGTACATTTATATAATCATTATATAATATATATCATGTATAACTAATCACAACGCATCATGGAGACGGTAAGATGTATGTATGCACGAGCGATGATATCATTATCATAATTATTTAATGGTATTGAATTGGATTTGTATATATGTTGTTACATATTAAATATCATGTTATAATAATCATATATAGTAATTATTTCCATAATTATATCCATCCAAGTAAAGTGGTGGTGAAAAACATATTACACCAGGGCGTGGAGATGGTAAGCTGCATGCACTCAAGTGTGGCGATTACATTTTCATGGGATGGAAAGATTATGGAATATGGTTGTTTTAAATTTATAATAAAGTATAATTATACGAGTGATACTAATGTTATTACTTTAAAAGTATCTAACAAATAAAGTGGAAGTAGAAGAAGAAAGAAGTTTGAATGAATCAATATAAGAGATTTACTCTGCCTTGACGTGATTCCTCGAAATATTCTCTTATAGGCACTATAGTTGGTATTTTTAGAAATCCATAACCACTATAATATGACTAAGGTAGTTTATTATGGAATATGTCTTGGGATAGATGATATTTAAGGCCAAGATTTATTTGAATAAGCGAGGGAGGAGGTGGCCTTTTATAATTGAGGTGAGGGGCACCTATATAAATTCTTAAAATATTAAATTAATATATATTAATTTTTTAATAAAAAGTCTTCCATATTAAATTATTTAGAATATAATATTATTATAGTTATAAATACTTAGATAAAATAATTTATAGAAAATTATTGATTTTATTTTAAACCATAACATTTCAGTTTACCTTTAATTATTCTCTTTTGATTTTACTTGTGGTAATAACATTTTAATTATTTAGAGGCTATTAATTTAACTTATATGGGGTTAATTTCCCATAATTATACACTTAATAAACATATAATCCTTATAATAGTCACATTATTATATTTAAAATATTTTTATTATTTTAAAATAATTTAATAAATTACTATTTTTATAAAATATCACTTATACCAATTTTACACTATTCATTTCATTAAATTTAAATAAAATTGAAAAGAGATATAACATTGAAAAAAGAAAATTAATAGTATTATAACATGGTATATTCAACTTGAAATATCATGTATAACATAAATTATTTTATATAATATTTATTTCAACATTTATAATGTCATTTATTTGATATTTCTCTTAATAAAATAATTATTTTATTTCTGTTGTGTTAATATTAATACAAATTATTAAAAATATAAAAATTATGTAGATAATTTAATTATATTAATAATTTATATGTATTTTTTTAGATTCATCATGTTTATCACTACATTATATTAATTTTACTTATAAGAGATAAGAGAGTGACATGTTGTCACTTTCTTTTGTTTTAATAATAATTTTATCACATTCATAAGAATAGTCTATTAAATGAATAAATTTTTATACTTAGTTGTTAAGGATATACATATATTCATCCTAACATGATTTCTTCATTTTGTTTTTGTAATTTTGTTGTCCTTAAAAAATTGTTTGTTACCATAATTTACTAGATTTATCATTAACATTGGTAATTAAAAATTACCATAGTTACAATTCATCATGTCCAAAAATAAAAGGTACCTATTTAAATTAATTGGACCTACTAATTTCTAATATGTAATCAATTTTATCAAATTCAAATAACATAATTGATAGAAATTAATTACGAATTAATCCCCTTTTTCAAAATGAGAAAACGAGTTTTTAAAGTAAAAACCCATCAAATGATTGACATGAGTTTATATCTATTTTCAATGTGAAATTACATCCAATGACCAAAATTCAATTAAATAATTAAAAAATAATTTAATATAATTTAAAAAAATTGATAAATTAATATAACTATTTAAATAAATTTATCAAAAAGGCAATTTTGAATTAAAATGCATTATTTTTTACTATTCATTAAAATTTGAATTTTATCAGAAAAATACAAAAATCTCTAGAAAAATAATTTTTGATATCCCAATTTCAATGAAAATGATTTTTTATAAGAAAAATTATTGAATTATAAAAAATAAATTTAAAATTGGTTTTCTATTAAAAGATGGTAAAACGGGTTTTTAATACTTCTTTTATTGGAAAAATTGTATTTGTTCTTATATCATGCGTAAAAACATATATGATGAATTTTAAATATTACATTTAATATATTACATATATATTTTGTCACTGATATCTAAAAATTGTGATATTATTATTATTTTTAAACTCACTTATGTGCATGTAAATAGACTTTCATACAAAAATTTCCATTTAATTAAAAAATTTATTTTCATTTATAAATAATTGGTCCAAAAAAATTAACTAAATACATGTGTAAAAAAAATTTATAAATCCATTAATAATATTCATTCTCTCTATTTTAATAGCTATGTTATAAGGTAACATAATAATATTTATTTTTTCACTTGTAATCTAACTTATATGAAATGAATTATATCAATAGAACTTGAACTTGTTTATAACACAAGCCAAGCATTGTATTATGTATACCGGAAGATAAGATGATGATGTGTGTTATGAAAGCTTATCGTGGTGTGGCGTATAACAAAAGATATAATATAAATTAAAAAGACTCAATCTCATAAAAATCATGGTGTGTTAAAACATGAACATTATTTCATTACCAATAACCAATGAAGATGTCGTAGAGGTCGAAGAGGCCAAGGATTATGGGGTTGAAATGGTTCCAAATGTTCTATAAATGTCTCTTACAAATATATATATGTTGTTAAAGCCTATATAAATGTATATAAATGAGCACAACACGTTCATTTATCAAATCTCGAATCATTTAGGTCCTATTCAGATCAAATTATATTATAGGAAATACATACGAATATACACTTTTATTTTCAGAATCAGAAAGTGGGAAGTGTTACTTATCCCAATATAAAAACAAAAAAACTTCCCTAATCCTGTTCAATATAGGGGTCTAATAACATCGTAATCCTTAAGAATTAAGAATAAATATAGTCAATATACTAACTTTCGAAACTTAGGCCCATGATTAAAAATATTATACATTGTAGAAGTTTTTTGTTATTAAATCTATACTCAAAAAAATTTAATCTATCCACCATTAAAAGATTCTATGAGGATTTATAATTGAGTAAATTTTAATCCCACAACTTTTTATGGTAGATGTTTTAATGTTTGAGGTATACCATGTAGAGACTGACACCGTTGAGTACCATTTTCTCACCTCATTCTTAGAACCATGCTAGAATTTATTCATACAATGGAAGATCTAAAAATTAAACAAAATAGGAAAACTAGATGATGTCAATGTCTATCAGACCCATGACAACAAAAACAAACTAATAAACCTCAAATTGATCCTAGCTTATTGAAACATGAGCTACAGAGATGATGATGTCTCTCCCTCTAACCTAATAATCCATCGGTATAAAAATAGTACAGAGAACCCACATGTCTAAATAATGATTTAATCCCAATTTAGATATCTCATATCTAATTAAAAATTCATTGTTGTCCACCAATATATATCTTCCAATTATCTATTATGAACACTATGGATTCATTTACGGTAATAGGGACCTTATCTTACAATTAGTGTCTCAAGTAATCTATTAATGGGAAATGAGGAGTATTTTATAGTGATAATTCACACAATGTGTCTAGTGAATCTCTATTCATAGATGTAATATTCTTCAAAAGGTAATGAATGAAGTCAGTGATACACAATTCTATCTAGATTATTTCTCATGATGCTTTGGAGATGACTCCTAATAACCCATTGAACCAAGATGGAGAGAAAAATGTGGTCTGTATCTATCATATTGAGGAAATCAGCCTATATTTTTTATTTCATATGGTCATTCAGTTTCTTCTAGAAAATTCAAATAAATTGTTCCTTTACATAATATCATGGTCATATATATGACCTTATCATGGAACAGATGATAATTTAAGAAAATTCCATAGAACCCGTGATGTGGATTTATCCAATTCATGAGCACATTTACTGAAGTGATGGTTCTATCAACACTCATTACAGAAAAACATTTTTATTCTATTGGATATACCTCAATCTTCATATAGGTGGTCGGAATGGATACATATGACATTTTATTCTATCCATATTCTTAGAAAAACATCATTCAATCTATAAAATGTTAAAAATAGGTTTCATTTAATGAACAAAATAGGGAAATACACATAAATGTTCCCCCATTTTCTTCAAGATCTATAGATTACCCTAAATAATATTTAAAAAATAATGGTTCCTACAAAATAATTATAGGTAAAAACAATTCCCCATATCATCCCATAATCACTGGATATTGGTGAATATTGTTATCCAAATGATTATCATGAGGAAGAGGAAATATCCAAGATTCCATTGAAAAAGATAGACATAAATCAAGAAATACATAATTTTATAAATTCCACCATATAATACTTGAGCTTTTAAAATGATATGTTATGTCAATAATTAGATGATACTGATGTAGAAGAAGGAGAAGTGAAATATCATACAGAATCTTATTTAGTTTTTGAAGATGGTTGATGCAACACTATTGATGAGATCATAAATATAAAATTTGGTTTTGGGGGAAGATTTTTTGTACACATTGATTAGTGATCCCACGAAACCAAAGGAACCTGAAATATATATATATATATATATGTCATTTTTTTTATTACCACCCATCCACATTTACCTATATATGCATAGAACTGTTCATATTGGATCCTGATGTGGCCACACATCATTTTGGTTCTCCAGGTGATCATCAAGGTTATTAGTAATGAGTACGGGTAATTTGTTCATCCCATGAAACCAAGGTGGATGTTGAAGTTGATGTTGAAAAGGACATTAATTTTAACCTCATTCTAAAGGTCCAATACTTAAACTAGATCACCATCATCATCATGATCTATAATCAAAACAATGATTTTAGGGTTCTCATTAAATTCAAGGATCTTAATCAGAAATACCCTAATGATAATTTATCAACCCCTGTTATGAATTTTTTATCAATGAAATGTCTCCTACAGGGAGATAACATTTTTTATGGTTAATTTGGATTCTAAAAACTCTATATATACCTAAATGATAAGGTGGAATTTGAATTAGGGTTACCCAAAGGGGAATACTACTATAAAATAAATCACTTTAGAATAATGCATTCTAGTTTCACATACCAATACAAGATAAATTATATTATCAAGATCCTCCAAAGTAAAATTTTATAGTATTACATTGATTATTTTATGGTCAAGTATCCATCATATTGTGATCAAATTTTATATATAGAAATACTTTTCAACAATCATAAAGGACATTTCCTAATGTGGAATCACAAGAAATGAACTTCTTGAGTCACATTATAGAAATTCCAAAGCATCATAGTATTACATTGAGGTAAAAAATTTATTCTATAGAAGACCAAGGGGATCCTCAAAATGTCACCCCTCAAAACCACAATGGTTTAACAGTAGATGAATGAGACATCCCCAACATCAAACACTTTATATCCAACTTCATGTATATGTTCTTAACCTTTTCATCTTAATTAATAATGGATTCACAAATAAGTTGGATTATAGATTTAAATAATTTTTTGACAACCTCATGTAAGACCACCATCACCCATCAGTTTTGATAACTCATGTGGAAGAATATACAATCACAGTGTATGTGGTGACCAAAAAATGATCACTTGTGGCCCTCCATGATCAAAACATGGGATACAGTAGGGTTAATATTCTATACTCTCCCAGTTATGAAATGATAGATACTAACAATTGAAATTTTTATATCAATAATAACTATCTTCCATTAATATTTATAGTATAGTAACTAAGATACTACCTACCGCATCATGAGGTATCTCTAGTATATCACATTAATCAACTAAAATAACACTAATGTTTTATAATTATATCTTAGTGTATGAAAATATTTTTGGTCATCTTATAAGAGTTTTTAATCACATTTTTTCCTCAATTGATAGTCATAGGGTAGGTATTGGATGATTTTCTAGCAGCACACCCTGCCAAAAAATATTTATTGGTAAATACAGAGACTCCTCAGGAATACATGTTCTCTTTTTATGGAACTCTCTAAATATAGAATTTGTACATTGATTTTCCTCTAGACGCTTGATTAGAATATGTATTTAAAATACAATGAAACAAAATAGTGTTTTCATGTGGATTGTTATGATATCTCTAACAAAATCAATTATCTCATATTTCATATAATATTCTATAGGCTACAAGAAAAATAAATCTTAATATCAAACTAACAATTTAGTCTTGGTGGTAGCCCTAAAGATACCAATGGACATCTTGAGCATCAATGGTGACTCATATTTTGTGATTAACCTGGTTAATAATGACTATTCCATTTAAAAGGAATAATTAATCCCCATTTATGATTAGGTATAAGGGTTGATGGTGGAATTACCCTCTAAACCAATACTATCTCAAATCTTGAATTTATATAATACCCATGTAAATTAACTAGTTAATGTTTAAAAACCCTCTAAAATTCATAAAAATAATGAGATCTTTGTGCACATCAAATGTTATAGGGTGGTATCTCCATTCTTCCACATTGAAATGGAATAATTCAATGAGATCAAAACCCTTCCTGACTAATGTTATCCAATATCCTTATAAATTAATATTGTTATTAGATATATGTCCCCTAAAATAAAGTATCTCTCAAATGGAATTCTATCCTCAGGACAATCCAATATAGAGTATATCTTATGGTATGAAATTAAATCAATCCTCTATGATGGCCTTAATTATAAAAAAATCTATGAATAGGGGTTATATAAGGTGATTCTTAGACAAATTGAAGTAGGGGACACCATCTATATTATACCTATTATCTGTGTTAGAACCAGTATCACCCATCAGTTAGGATCTAATCTCTTCATTAAATAGTAAGGATCCAATAATTCTATCAATCGATCAAATAATAAGGAAATGTTTTTGGAATGATATTCCATGAATCTTAGATAAATAAATAAACATTTTACACAACCCCATTATGTAATTACATAATTCCAAATAATTTTTTTAATTTTCCGTCTAGTGAATATTTTTTCATGGTACCATATATCGTAGTTAAATCCCGGTAGTTCAAGTGAATCCTTAATACCACAAAATTTTAATCCAAACTGGTAAGGATGTATACCTCAAGGAATTCGAGGTAAAGGCTATCAATAATTTATTAAATTAAAATATAATTATCATAATTTCTCTCCCTCACATAATATAAATAGGAAATGGAATGGAATTCCATACTTTCAATTTGAAACGGTTGTATTATAGATATAATATTATGTCTATGTACTCATCATATAACCACATTGTGCTAAATGGAAATATTGCAAATTTCAATAAAACAATTTTCAATGTCCTTTAGAATATGGTTGAAAAAATACGGAATCATAGTCTTACAAACTCCCTTATTCCCTTTAATATTATTTGACTGTTACCCACAACACCACATAAACTACACCATATTGTCTTATATAAGGGATAGATGCAATCCTACCCATTAGGGTTCACCTTAAATCAATTTTTTTGTTATATACCATGAGCTATCTATAGAAAAAAAGGTCCAATATATATCATTGTTTTGGGTGTTACTTTATTTGAAAGATTTTCACACCACAAAACCTAGAAATCTATCAGATCATGATTTATTGAACATTCAATGAAAAAAAATTCCTATACTCATTCATTTAAGGATGTAGGAGTTTCTGTATTAAAACCAATGATATATAAGAAAAATTCTACAATGCTCAAACAATAATGGGAATGAAGTTATTCGATACAAAATTTAAAATCAAATAGAGCCTAATACCTAATAAAAATTGATGTATAATGTATCATTCCAAATATAAATTCATCTTTTAAACAAATAATTTATATAATTTCATGGAAGGATAACCATTTATCCTATATGTAAGACTGAAAATAGTGTATAACCAAGGTCCAAATTATATAACCTCGAACTAAATAATATCAACATTCTGGTTCCATGATGTAAAAATATATGACAATATCCCTTCCAAATGAAATTTACATTCTTGGAATTAGGCTTAGTAATATGAAGTTAAACTGCATGATATGTAATCTGTGTATGATTCTAAGATTCATGGTTATTATAAACCACCATCATATACTCTTGTGTGATATGAGTGATCGAAAAGGTGCATATTATTTATCACAATATTTATTAATGACAAGATATTATAGGTTATTGTTAATTTATCTAGTTAGCTTGGTGTTTTTTTACAATGATCGAGGATAAGGATCCTTATCCTATAAAAAAGATGTTAATCTAAATAATAACATTTCCACCAAATAAGACCTTCCACATAGTATGGGAAAGTTAGTTATTAAAACGTTTTCTCCTTACATGAAAACTAAATCCTCATTAAAATTATTAATATATGTTCTATTTCACCATTCTTAGGAACACTAATTCATGTCAGGTTTCCCCTAAATGGACATGTCACTAAGATAAAGCAATCTTACCTTACACACTTTCCAGATCAATGAATGTTCCAGTGAATAATATTCCCTGTCACATTTTGATAAGTTTTATGATATTTAGTTCATCTAGGATGTCCATAAAAACATAGAGAATATTACCATATGTGTCTTGACTTCCATACAATATATTTAGGTCCATGTAAGATACTTCACATCACATGGATACCTTTATATGATTTCATGATGAAATAATGATTCAAAATCTCCTAAATTTGAGGCAGATCTATAAAGGATATTTCATAATATTATTCATTATCTATAATCTTCTACTAAAAATGATCACATTTAAAAATATCTCTTTCTCTAGGGTTTCTTTAATTAATAGAAAATTCACCTATCATAATTCCATAGGTCAACTATCCTACAACTTCAATGATACCACATGTTATAAGAACTATTTGGGATTGATTCATATTATTATAGAATATATATTGATACCTAGATCACTCATCTTAATCACAATAATAAATACCCATCATGATCATCCCCATTATCATTTTATTTTTTGGGGACCTCCCCCTTAATTTCATGTCATTACCATTTCTTATAAAATCATGACATTAAAACTACTATTAGTTACATGATTCCGAAGACATTGGTGCTTTTATAAATGCTCGAATTCTCTATTAGGAGTCAAGTCAAATATCGTTATTATTTAAATCATGGTGTGTATTCGTGGGGCTTAGAAAATTTTTCTAAATCACAATGTTAAACACCTTGGTACATTTCCTCATCATAAGACGACAAAACATAGTATTAATTTTTCATTATTGTTCAATGGTGAGTTGCAAAACATGTGTATTATGATGCATGACATTGTAAACTAATTAAGATGGTTTTCTGTTGAGAAATATTGTTTTAATGAAAGAGTTAGATCCATTTAACACTTCTTAGAGCATGTTTTCTCTAGTCATTAACAAGCACTCAATCCCCCTTCCCCCACCCAATGTATGATCAGGATCTGTATATTGATTCATTTTTATAAGAACTACACGTGTCTTGATTCCAATATCTTTGGTAATTGAAGAGATATCCAAATCTCTTATCCTATTCCTATGTAAAAGTTATAAGAAACCCCATCCTTTTCCAAGTTCCTTATCCATTATTTTGGCATTCTCAGTCCTTACATGATACTACAGTAAGACTATCTTGTTTTACATATATGCCATATATGTGAAAATACACCTTTATAGAGGTTATATGGAGGTCCTTATTGTATAAAATGAAACTTCATAACACATATTTAATTTATACATAGTGTAAATATATGTTTATATATACCCCATGGAGAGCCACATAACACTGAAGGCTTAAAGAGAGGCCATTCAATAGTCTTTAGTAGATGATAATGGAACTAATTATTTGATCAATTTCACAAGGATCATCCCCACCAACAACGTTTAATGATCTCTCCAATGATAATGATTCAGATTCCTTCTTCATGATTGATTATTCCAAAAAAAGCTAGGATGTTTTTTATGTGGATTTATCCCCATTTTATTTTTCTATGAAATACGTGATTTAATAAACCAAAAAATTGATATGTGGATCGATCATATTTTATGGGAGAGTTAAATATTATTCATGATTGGGAATTCTTATTGTGTGATATTTTTATCTCCAATTCACCAATTCTAATGCCAAAAAAACAATGGTTTTGGTTCATTCATCATGTTTGTGTTTTGTGAATTTTTACCAACATTATTCAAACATTCATCATGGGAAATTCATTTGGACCATGCTTCAATCAATACCTCGTATTATATTTTTGATAGACTATCCTTTAGAATATATAATTAGTATTTTGGGTGAAAATGTGATTGAGGGTACAATTTCAAGGAATGATTATGATAGATGATAGATTGATTTTGATTTTTGGATAGCATTTGAAGGTTCACATCATGAAACAGTGGCGTAACGAGACAGTAATAGTTCCCAGTCATGTTGGGTGACCCAATTCTGGAAAGAAAGCAATAGTCAGGTTCATTCATTATATATCCACCATATCAAGTGAGTTAGTTGGTGGGAATCATGGATGAAAGTTTCTGAAGAGGAATCCTCATAATTATTTGTGTGTTCTAAAAAATCCCATGTTATATGGAAAGTAATTTAGAGATACATATTATGTGTTGGAATGGATGTTTTAGTAGAGTTTCCATAGAGGATATATGCATCACATAGTGTGTGGCCTAGCCTAGATACTCATCCTTTACCCTTGGAATACATATCTATGTGCATGGCTTGTTCATGGGTAAAATTGTATAGTCATTTATTCAAACACAGCCATCCACATATGCATATATCGTAGTACACGAGAATGGACATCGGCACTAGAGGTGATACATAGGTTAACTTGGTGCTGAAGAGACATGTAGTGTACTTATAGTACATACTATTTACTTCTTACAAGATGGTTTGGAGACCTTGTTCCATTAATCATGGGTACTTTTTATTAAGGTTTATTCCCATTATTGTTTCCTGGATGGTTTTGTTGGGAATTGCTTCGTATGCATAGGATGTAGATCTACTATGTGGTACTTTAGTCTCAAATATGGTTTCTATAATCTCTCTGTAAGGTCCGATGTGATATCCTCTATCACAATCATCATCTTACATATGTGGGGTTCTGAAAATCATCCTAACCAACAGTACATGGGTGTTTATCCCCTACATAGTGTGTTTATCTATATTAGGTTGCTGGTATACCACAATTAATTGGGCCTAATCTTCATCTATATATCAATATTTTCAAAATACTAGTGTGTAATTCATATGGAAAGACCTTATATGCGTGAAATATTGGATAGAAAACGCCATCTCTATCTGACTCGTGGAGTGTGTTCTCTGATATGAGTTTCACATTAAACATCGGAGAAGAAATCCTAGGCAGAAATGCATCTGTGAGCTTACCATTAGATTTTGTGTCTACTATAAATACATCTAGATTTTTTATTTTATGTATTATAATATTATTAAATATCATATGATGAGATTACTATTCATGATTCTTTATCATTTCTGAATTTGGGTTTTCCTACTAGGTATTGTAATAATAACCTCTACATGGGCTCTTCCAACACATGTTGTGTCTTATGTAGATGATAGACTCGTCAATGAGGTTATCAGTGGACCAAGATCAGAGAGATAATAGGTTTGGGGTAGACATATCTTGGTTCAATATTGGAGTAGTATTTAATTTGAGTCACTTCTTATTATTGGGATAGATTTATTTATAGTTTTGGTTGGCCTTTTTCCCAAATTGTTTCCATGTATTTTGTTTTACACCGATTTTTGGATTTATATGTATCAAAGAATATGCAATCAATTTTATGTTACATCTCAATATTGTGTGATATTGGAGATGTGTGTTTTCATATATGTACCAAAGGATAATTCCTCCCACAAGATTTTTTGGCCTACTTAGTGCTATTCACAAGACCCTAGCCTATTAGAGGCACGTCTAGATTGAAATTATTGTCTTACCACTAGTCAGTCATGCCCCAATGAGTCATGCCATGAAAAAGTGGTGTTAGATGTAGTGTTCCATATTAGGACTATTTTTTGTGCTTTTTCTTGAAAAGATAGTGTTTTTGGTTTCATATAAAAACTGGTATGAGTTTTGAGTTTGAATTTTTGGCTAGCTACTATAGTGTTGGATTGAGGGATAATGTATCTATTCACCATGACTGTCAGTCCTTTCCTGTCTACTGGTATCACTACTGGAAAATGGACCTAAACCCACAGTTTTGGAAAAAACCGGGGGTATAGGTCACCCTATCCCCACGGTTTTCATATACCGTGGGGATAGGCAGTTTTCCAGAACCTATACCCACAGTTTAAGAAAACCGTGGGTATAGGGTCTCAAAAACATGCCTATACCCATGGTTTGGCCATAAACCGTGGGTATAGGTTAGCTCTATCCCCACGGTTTGCCCAAAACCATGGGGATAGACTTTGGTTATAAACCTATACCCACGGTTTGGACAAACCGTGGGTATAGGTTTCCTGCGTTTAAGCGGGAAATTTTTTTTTCCGCAGGAAATTTTTTTTTTTGGCGTGAGTTCTATACCCACGGTTTTTCCCTCTATACCCACGGTTTAAATAAATATATTCAACAAAATATATATACATATACGTAAAGTCGACATTGGGGCAGTGGAAAGGAGGTTCATTAGCGGCGAAGAGGTCACGGGATCGAATCCAGACACCTGCTATTTTATAAAACCTATACCCACAGTTTGAAAACCGTGGGTATAGAGTATTGACACGGTGGAAAAAACCTATACCAACGGTTTGACCAAAACCGTGGGTATAGGTCAGGGACCTATACCGACGCCGTTCATCCGCACGGTTACCAGAACTGTGGGTATAGCCTATACCCATAGTTTTGGGGGCTATACTCACGGTTTTGAACCGTGGGTATATGTCTATTTTCCAGTAGTGTATACGTGGGAACTTGTCGAGAATTTTTTTAAATGCATCGTATATTAATGTGTTTTTGTTTCTATGTCTTTATTGACATTGAACTCCTAATACTCATTTATTTTGGTATAGCTTTTTTATTTTAGGATGCCTCTAGGATGTTTTCCAGCTATGAATTAATAGTAAGATCATGAGGATGATCCCCTGATGGTTGAGGCATCAATATAGGGACTTGTTTTGGAGGTGTTACCTCTAGGTGGTTCAAAATTATTACCACCACCTATCTAGTAGCATATGGTAACAGTAGTACAAGTGGAAGAGTTTTGCAGGATGAATGTGATTCATGAGTTTTAGCGATAGTGAACTTTTAGGTTCTAAGGTGACCCAGACCACCATGAGTATATTTACATTCTTTAGCTAGTGACATGTATCTTTTTTCTTTTTAGGACACCAACAAACCCTTTGGTGATCAAGGTCGTGTTACTTCTCTTCGGATCTATGAGATTATGGTGGGACATAGTGCCTCAATCATGTGATGAGGTGACACTTTCATAGATAGAGTCTGAGGGCCTTTTCAAATAGAAGTTTTATCCAACTAAATTTATGGATATTAAATCCAAGTGTTTTTACAGCATTTTTAGGGAAGTACAACTATGGCAGAGTATTAATCGAGGTTCATCGAAATCTCACTGTACACGATGAACATGGTTCATGATCAGCTATTTTGGGATTGGAATTTCAAGAGAGGTAAAAAAAATAGGCAATTCAGATAGATTGATTTCAAAATCCTTGATCCAGATGCCACATAAAATTCCCTTGTACCTGGTAGGCCACATGGCCGCAAGTGTGCTTCCCCAAAATTCTGGAGGCTTCCGACCAGTAGGGAGGACATAGGGTGTGATAGTGGGGAAACTACACCCTCATTGGACAAGTGTAAAATACTAGAATAACTAATAATACAAAAGAAGAAACAATTAAAAACATAAAACTACAATATAAAGTGGGAGACTGATAAGAAAACTAACATCATTCCATACAAAAAATGTTGCATCATGTTATGTTCTACAAAAAAATCCAAAATAGGTACACTACAGAAATCCAAAATATATGTTCCAAAGAACAAAATAACATATGAATGTAAGAAGAATCACAATCCTCAACTCGGTACCATGCCCTCATTTTCTAAAATAGATAATCAAGTACTGTATAAGGGGTATTTCCCTAATAAACAATTATAATCATATATCAATTTCGGCCCAAGATCATGACCCAAACAAGGTGTGAGACTAAATCCCAATAGGAAACCACCCTAGACCTATCCCGATCTATCAGTGAATATATATATATATATATATATGAGTGTGTGTATATATATATAACAGGAAGTGTACAATAGTGAATGTAGTAAACAGTAGGTTCTCAAAAGTAAGTACAACTAATGTCTATAAAGATAATGTAATCAAGTATTGGTAAAGACTAAATCCAATATTGTTCATTGGCATGGAAGACATTCCATTAGTCATTTCATTTCATTTTTCAAATTATAAATGAGTCTGGTCCTAACATCCTAAAGTGGAATTCAAGTAACACTCCAGGAGTGTTCAATCGAAACCATATAACTATGGTGCATCAAAACACCAAACTGAATCAAAACCAGTGATATAATCATTTCTATAGTCAATCAACATCAAAACCTGGTATATAATAATTTCAACACATGTTAGGGTCAAAACCTAGTATATAATCATTTCAGTATGTATCAAGGCCAGGCCCAGTGTATAATAATTTCAGCATAAAAACAACACATGTAACGTACACTATTACATGGTTTACTACAAAATATCATGTGGGAAATCCTTCAATTTACCAATTCCATTTTCAATAACCTAAAAGGAAATAAATGGCATGACCCAAGGAATCATAGTCCAAATGGATAGACATTGGTAATTAAAGGGATAACACACCCACAGGGTGGGCCTCAATCATGGCTGATAATTTCCAACATGCCTTATAATCATTTAATCAAATACCTAATCAATATCTGGTAACAAAATATGTCAATATTCAATTAGAAAACATCCAAGAATGGGCATGCGGCACTCCATCACATATAATAATCTTGAAAATTTGGGAAAGGGATGAGACTACATATCGCGTCCTCGTGTGACTCTCCTCGTCTAGCATCAGTCTTTAATTAAGCCATGAATTTAATAGATCTAAAAAAAAAAAAGAATAGACACTCAAACCTTGATAACTAGGTAGAGTGGGGAAATAACGAATAATATTTCAAGAAGAATTGATAGCATACTAATTAGGATTAAATGAATTTTTCAGTGTTTGAATCAGAGGTGGGATAGCCAAACGGGATGGAAAACGTCCCTCGACACTACTATTCGCGAACCTAGATAATGGTTTTATCCATATTACCAAACATCAGGCTACTTCCCAATTTTTCCCCTCTAAAATGTACACAATGTGTACTTAATACTACATGCCATGTAGTGCCTTTTTCCATATAGTTGTTTTCCAAACTGTTATATGTCATGTACTGGGAAGTACAGGGCATGTACCCATCTTACGTGTAATTTACATGAAAATACATGCTGTGTAAGACTATTTTTCATCCAATTACTTAAAACCAACCTAAAATACCATATAAAAACCTTAAATAATGATTTGTTATCCTACACACTTCCCCCGTAATGAAATTCGTCCGGAAATTTATTTTCTATGGATGGTGGAGGAACATTAGAAAACAACTCCATCCATTGTAATTGAACATTAGACTTCCTCTCCCATGCCTCATCCTACACTTTGTTATGCTTACATGGAACCCATACTAAAGGAAAAGATCATCCATGGAGAACATTCATCATATTCCCCACAATATGAAAAGGATTCTACTTAAAGGATCCATCTACATGGATCTCTACCTCCTCGGGTTGAAAAACGAGATACAGGTCTGAAAGGTAATGATACAACTGAGAATCGTGGAAGAATTTATGCATAGCCTTGTTCCTATGATGTAACTACAACAAAGAGGCAACAACCAGACTCTTTCCATATTTTTTTATCATCCTGAGGTATCTCAGAAAATTTTACCTTATCTCATAATCCTTTTGTGTGCCATCCTCCAGCAAATGTGCTTAAAAACACTATCCCCGATCACAAACCTAGAGGTCATTTGTGGAATTCATCAAAAGATTAATAACAATATTGTGAAGTATTCATCCTCTTCTGAATCAATTGAACCTACTAAGTCGTCTCCTGGATAAGATGAGATCCCATTATAGCTGCCTCTCCTCCCTCTAGAAAACAAAGGGGTGATCGGCATGGACTATCGTACAAAGCCTCATAAAGAACTTTCTGAAAATTATCATGAACTCTATCATTATTGTATAAAACAACCAAGGATATATGTCTCTCCCAAGAACCCTTAAAATCCATGATACATGTCTAAATCATTTACTCCATCATCTGAATCGTTCACTTTGAATGGCTATCCTTCTTGTGGTGCTACGTTCTTCTTAGAAGCACCTTTGTACCCAACACCCTTTGTATCCATTTTAGAAAATGAAAATTAAAATGGGTTTCCCTAACTAAAATGATACAATGCAGAACCATGTGTAGTCACACAATCTCACAGATGTACTACCTCCCAAGCTCATTAACATTGAAGGTTTCCTTGATCAGTAGGAAGAGTTAAACCTTCATGAGTCTATTAATAGTGACATAGTGGAATCATTACCACAATACCTCCACCATTGAGAAAATAAAATAATCACACACTTGAGGGCTCTAGAGATTCTTCTGCTATGGTTTTCCTTTAATTGGGAAAACCTGAACATAACTGTGGTGATAATAGCATCCTCACAACAAAGAAGAGTCAAACCCAGATAGTCCTCATCAAAATATGTCACATAATCTTTCCTCAAAATACATTTATTAATTTTACACCATACCCCCACAATGATACTTCTCACTAAAGTTCATACCTATCTCTCTATGAAACTCCTTTATCAATCCATCCCTTGATCAACGAAAAGAACATTCCACAACATGAGTAAAAGTCAAATTCTAGATCCATCCCACTGGAACCATTACCTCATTTCAATGCATTGAATCTGACCCAGACTATATGTATGAGATAACATGATATTCCAAAAATCGGAGTCTAAGGAACTCACCATGGTAGTACATACTCCCTCTTACAAGTGAGACACTGGTACTAGGCTAAAAGTCCACATAAGAACACTAATTGAACCAAGAGCGACATCCACCTGGTGTTCAAATCGAAGAAAATGGTAAGAATTCTATATCAGTTACAATGATTTTTTACATGGTAAACCATGTATCACTTAAAATTAACCATGAATCACTTTAAAGTACACATTTAGTGCACAACAAAGAAAGAGCTCATGAACACGACCGATGGATTTCATCTATAGTGTGACACATAACTAATGCTCTCTTAGTGCATCCAGGATGACATCAAGATATGGAGAATGCTTATCTCTTAAGGAATAGCACACTAAGATTCTTTCAAGGATTAAATGAAAAAGGACAGTCGAACCAGTGTTGTTTGACCTCTTAAAATATACCCAGCTTCTCTTTTCAACGCATCATCATTCAACTGACCACAATGGATTTATCCCAAGGAATTGATGTGATATCTTACACAAAACCCCTACAGTCCATAAATGATCATCAGTTCTGTATTAGGGTTTCACAAACAGTCAAGCACTACGAATATCACGTTTTCAAGAAGGAATCAACATGAAACAAGGCTTTCAAGACTCAAAGGAATTAAAGTAGAACAACCATTTACAAAATTTCTTTGATTGTGATCCTTATACTTGTAAAGACACATTTAAACAGAACCGAAATGATTTTCCCCACCTTATAGTTTCTTAAACATCAATAAAAAAAGAAAAAAACACTCTCAAACCAATGTTTTCATAGCCAAATTAAATGAAAGAGTTTCTATCCACCAACCATGATCACCATGTCCAATCACTTAGAATAAAAGACCAAATTTAATTGACTAGTGTACCAAAACATCCATGTCCTAGAAATTCCTACTGATCAATGTGACAAACATGGTTCTAAAATTTTTAGGTCATTATACTCTAGAGATGACTAAGAATAGACACAACATCTAAAAACTCAGTGATTTAACAAAATTTGATGACTTGTTTTTAACATTTAGCACTCGACGGGTACCGTATATGTCAGAAAATACTACCCTAAGTTTACAAGAGGAAATAAAACATATTGTGTACTATTCATAATTTGTCCACCCTCTACATCTTATTACAATATGGCTCACAAAATAACTATCTCAAATCACATAATTAACAAAACCATTAACATGAATGTTGACATACCATGTTTCCCATCTCTTATGGAAGGATAGGTTCACACGACCTCTTAATCACCTGACCATGCTCAAGGCACATCCAGTCTGTTGAACTAAGCATTCCCCAGTAAAAATTCCCATATAAAGGGTCAATATATAATGATCACCCATCCGAACAAGGGTTTCCTCATTAAGAACTCAAATTTCCAACTAGTGACAATGACACCTGGGTTGTACCAACATTGGAAATATCTAACATAGGATATCCTCTTACGATGAATAATAATCATAACACATAGAGGAAACCTACTTTTTATCCTCTTGGAAACATGAGAGTAGGAATCCTACATCGAATCCTTACCTAAAAAGTCATAGTAGGAATCCTACATGGGATCGTCTAAAGATAAACCACATAGGCATCTTATAATATTGATCATGTAAAATGGTACAAAAAAGAGAGATCTTACAAAGGCCTCCCTGGAATGGCATGTAAGAAGAGGCATCCCTCTCTGTATATTTGGTAACCAGATTAAATATAAAGACATCCTACATGAGACATTCTAGGAAAAAACATAAGAAGATGAATCCTACACAGAATCCTCAATATCAACTCATTTCCCATCATCAATGGCCAGAAGGATAGATCTAACAAGGGAGACATCCTCAAAGAATAGGTCATGAGAGATAGATCACAACTCATCTCAGATCATATATCCTATCTAGGTTGGTGTGAACACCCAACCAGTTCTTCATGCCAATTTTCATTCTTAGGCGACAAATTAAAATGAAAATTAGAGGAAGAACCTCTCGATTTAGAATGAAGCCCTAAAACACCCTTTAAGAGTCCCCAGAACACTCCACAGGTTTCACAATTTTGATCTTTCTGGATAACTACTCTAAAAGGACAACTCATAGGATTAAAACTAACAATGGGGAATAAAATAGGAAAATACCATTAATGGGTACCATAAAAGAAGTACACAATGTGTAAAAACCACACACTGTGTGTACACTCAAGATTTTACATAAGAATGTACTCCCACCAGAATGGGTGTACAGTGTAAACATCCTAGGAACATATGATTTCATCCTGACACATAGCATGTACTCATGTTCTCCCTCCTAGAAATTTTCTTCCGCATCGTCAGAGTAACATTGGGTCCACCTGAGTAAACCTGCATAGTGTATATCTACCATACCCTGTGCACCAAACAAAAACCAACAACCCGTGTTCTATCTCGAAAGGATGGAAGCACAATCAAATACCACATGGTGTGTACTCTACTTTGAGGTATTGTACTATGAGTACATGCTGATTACTTATGAAAATTTCTCTCTTCCTGAATAGAATAACACAAGGCTTGTGTTCATAACATCGCACGTAGTGTTGTCTAGGTCTCCGGACAGAAATCCTCAGAAACTTCCCCTAGACCCCTATTTTTGCAAAATAATGAAATGGCATGCCAAATTCCAGTCCATGGAGGACCATATTACCTTTTAATCATAGCATGTAATACACATATAGAACATAACCACACAATCAATATCCCTTATTTGATACCTGATCTACCATATTCAGATCCGAGAGGGTCCATACTCCTCAGGGGACCAAAGTTTGAAGACTATCATATTCAACCATAATTCTTCCAATACACCTATCACAATAGCAGGTATACCAATCACGCTACTTATCAAAATAGCTTGCATATTTTTCATGACATTTATACCAACAACATGAAATCAGTAATTCTCTCTAAATGGAATGGATAAATGTGTGGCATGTGATTTTTAAGAAGAACCTATATGATTCATGATATATAATACCCTCACCTCATCAGTTCGAAACAAAATAGAACCACTATAATATAAATAATAACAATAAAAACATTTGTGTCACCAAATATTGAATTCTAATCAACTATAACAACACATAATCGAAAAGTCGCAATTCAATAAGAGTAATTTTGGATTTTCTTTCTTAAGAATGGTAGCTACTCTTAGGCACAACAATTTATAAAATCCTATTTCCTTCCTATTCCTATCTAAGTTCACCAAAAAAACATGAAAATATAAAGGAAGTGATTTGACACCACTTTGTAAAATCCCAGATCAGGACGCCTCTCAATAGCACATCGTACTCGGTTGACCACATGGCCTCAGGTGCAGTTCCCCAAATCCCAGAGGCAGTTGACTCACATTGAGGGCCTAGGGTGTGATAGTTTTGAAAATATTCCATAATTGGAAGAGTTGAAATTGTGGAATCAATAATAATACAATATCAGAAATAGTAAACATCATGCATTTAAAATTTACAGCGGATGAGTGACAAGAAAACAAACATCATAACAAAAAAAGATGAAGCATCATGTTATCTTTAAAGAAAATAACCAAAACATGTGAACTATAGAAATAAACAATATATATTCCAAATCACAATATAACAATGGAATATAAGAAGCATCACAAGACTCATCTTGGTACCATGCTCTCCTACTCCTAAACAAGAAAATCAATTACCGATAGAAGGGCACATTCCCTAATAAACACATGGAATTATATAATCTATTTGGGCCCAAATGCATGACAAAAATAAGGTATGAAACTAAATCAAGTTTGAAACCACCCATTATTTGTACTGATTTATCTGTAAATATATATATATATATATACATATAGTAAGTGTAGAATATTTTATAGAATAAATAGTAGGTTCGCAAAAGTTTGTACAACAGACGTCTTAGATGAAAAGGTAATCAAGTATGGATGAAGACCGATTCCACTATTGTGATTTTTCCTAGTACACACATCATTATCCATTTCGTTTCATTATTCAATTTATAGCTGATTCTAGTCCTAACATCGTAAGTGGAATTAATGTTTCACTCCAAGAGTGTTCAACCAAAACCATATAACCATGGTGCAAGAAAACACCAAAATGGATCAAAACTAGATATAAAATCATTTTAGTAGTAAATCAGGATCAAAACCTTGTATAGAATCATTTAACCATGTGTTAGGGTCAAAAACTAGTATATGAGAATTTCAGCATGTATCGAGGCCAGGCTTAGTGTATAAGCACTTCAGCCTTAAAACAACACATGAAACTAACATTATTACATGGTTTACTACATAAAATCATGTGGGAAAATCATTAAATTAACCAATTCCATTTTAAATAACCAAAAATGTAAACAAATTTCATGCCTATAGGAATCCTAGGAAAAATAACTAAATCTCGGTCATCCAAGGGAAAACTCATGGATAAGGTGGACCCCAATCAAGGCTAACAATATCTATATTCCTTATAATCATTTAATCAATTACCTAATCAACATCTGGTTACAACATAGGTCAAAATTCAATTATAAAACACACAAAATGGGCTTGCAGCACTACAAAACATATAATCAACTTAACAATCTACGAAAGACAAGAGAAAACCTACATCGTCCTTATATGACTCTCCTCGTCTAGCATTGACCTTGAATTTTTCCCAGAACATAGTAGATCAACAGAACAATAATAAACTCTCAAACCTCAATAACTATGTCGATATGAGAAATCATGAATAAAGGACAAAGAAGAATCGAGAGCTTACTAATTGTTTTTAAACCACATTCAACAGCGTTCAAATCAAAGTTAAGATCGAAAAAAGGAGGGAAACCCACCATCAACACTGCTATTTGTGAACTCGGATGAGAGTTCTATTAGTCTGATGAAACACAAGGGTGCTTCCAATTTTTTCCATACAAAAAAATACATAGCATGTACTTAAAACTATATTCTATGTTGTGCCTCTTTCCATACAGGTCATGGTCGGACTGTCACATGGTATGTACTAGGAAGTACATGGTGTGTACACATCTTACATGGAGTGTACATGAAAATACATGTCATGTAAGACTCTTTTTCCTCCTCTTCTATAAACCAAACCTAAAAGAAAATATATGAACCTCAAAGGACGAACTGAGTTATTATAGTGATGCCATTTTTTTATTGAAACCCATACATGGGGTATTGAAATTTTATTGGTTATTGAGAGTTTCCTAGAAGATAATATTTATATAATTTGTTCCTAAAATGGGCACATATGAGTGGAGAATTTGGAGGTGGGTAGATGAGGATAGAATCAGGGACCTATAAATGTGATATATTTAAATAGGTGATCCCATGATAACTTTTATAAGTTTAACGGTTCATAAGATAGATCTAGTCATCCTATAGAGAGGTGATTCTACTCTTATGGCGGTCATGGAGAACATTCATGAGATTTACCAACCTGATGTGCAGATGATAGTGGTAGTTTATAGTCCACCAAGGTATAAGTAGGGGAATTATAAGGATGATATGTTTGGAATTGTACATGAAATAGGATATGGGAGAGCAGGTGGAGGTGGCATAAATTATGACTTGTTACCACCACTACCTTCTAGCTGTCCCTACAGGGCTCCAGGATCTGGTGTTCAGGGGTGAGGGAAGATTCAGGTAGTTGAGGCTTATAACATAGATGCAATAGGGATGAAAAATTTTATGATATGATTCATCTCCACTTAATTTTCCGTATTGATAAACACAGATGTGAGTAACTCCTTTACTTCCACTTATCATGTTTTATACTTAGAGATTTTGGTTGATCCTTTGGCTTTACCATTGCTCTTGGAGACTCTTACTAGAGGTCAATCAGGGATCACACACTTCTACTGACATTGTAGCCTGGCTAAAGGAGGATAGAGTTTCTTCTTGGATCTATTGGTATAAGAAATGAGTCCTTATGATTTCATCTTATGTATGGACCTATATCTGTAGTTCATGGTCAAGGATACTATTTCAAATTGAGGATTTTGTGTGTCCACTTTGATGGGATGGGTTTCCCTTTGTCGGTGAGAATGAAGCCCTGGCTGAGAAGGATGTCATTACTTGTAGAAGAGTTCATCTAATTAATCACCTGATGGTTGGTAGGATCCATAGTGTGGTGGGTTATATGATCTTACTATTTCCTATAGTGGCAGAGGAGAAGGAGGACATATTTCCTGTGGATGTTAAAGACTTACCTCCTAATTGAGGGATATTTTTATTAACTATTTTGACCCCCAGAGTCTCAAGTATATCATATCTCATTAGTATATTAACTTGATATATAGGTTAGGGATAGGGATCCTCTTGTACTATAACTTTTAGATTTCTTATACTCCTAGAAATGGGAATGTGGTTGATGTCCTCTTAGCATGAGATCATGTTCACTTTTACTAAGTGAGGTATGAGATTTTTTGTCCTTGTTCTAGTTTTACATAGTGTATGGGGATAGTATAGCCTACCTCTATTAAATGGGTTTTACAACCACTGATTCAATATAGTTTTATAGATTATTAGTATGGAGCTACCAACTATGAGACCCTCAATTCTCAAATATCCACTACAAGTGCTCATTTATTGATTTTATGATTGTGGGGAGCATGTTAGTCTCTTTATGGGATGCACAATGGTACCAGTGATGTTTCAGGAAGAGTTTTTTAGGGTGTTTGGTACATCTACTTTTCAAATACTCCCAGGTGTGGTGATGTTGTAATCGAACCTCTAACATCAGTTTTGGTGTCCATGGGTGAATAAAGGAGTTCAATGTTTGTCACTCTTTCCTTAATTATTTAGAAGTTATGGTTTCTTACCATGTTCCATCAAGATTAGCTCAACCCCTTGAGGATCCATTGTTGAAGTGTGATTTGATATATATGGACTCCATGGTGATTCTTCGATAGATTAACCGAGGAAAAAATTCCATCTGGGTGATAGAAAAAATTATCATGTCATCCCACTTCCTAATAATCTGAGAGAAGATATATGTACATATATTGGGATGAATATAAATGTGGTATATATTACGACTCCATTGATTTCACTTGAAAATTATTTCATACCATGATTCATGCTTCACATCATGATTATATAGATGTTTTTAAGAAATCTTTTTGATTCAATTAAATATTAGAATTCATTTTATCCCCCAGATTAATAGTTAGGATTAGAAAAATATTCAAATGAAATAGGAAATATTTCATTCCTTCATTTTATAATTTCACCATAGTATTAAGGATGAACTACCATTAGTAAATTTTGATTATAACTATAGTTATTATCCCAGCATAGTTATGGCACCACTTGAGGGTTTCTATGGTCAATTGTGTGGGTCACCACTCCGTTTGACCGACCTAAGAGATTCAGCCCTTACGGGCCCAATGTAGGCACGAACCATAAAAGAGAAGTTTAGGGTCATACATGAGTTAATGAAGACTGCAATGATCAACTATAAGTTTTATGCGGACTAATGATAGAAGAATATTGTGTTTCATGAGGGAGACCATATGTTCCTTTCATTCTCTCATCAATGAGGATACTAGAAAATTGAATAGGGCAGAAATATATCTTGGAGATTCATTGGACCATTCCAAATAATTATTTGAGATGGCGATATGGCATAATAAATTTCATTAACCTTGTATTTATATTGGGTTTATGACATATTTCCCCTGTTTTCACTATGAAGGTGTGTGTACAACCCATAAAAAATTATCGACTGTGGTGAGATAGACGTCAAGGAAGGATATATTTTTGTAGAGTACCTAGTAGAGATTTAGGACCACACTGAGAATATTCTATGTGGGTGAGTAATTCGATTAGTGTGTTTCTATTGGAAGCATGGGAATTTTAAGTGTAATATTTAGGAGATGGATACCCATATGCTTTTTTGGTATCACAATACTTAAAGTAGTATTATATTTTTATTTCAGGGATGAAATTTCATAAGGTTCGAATAATGTAAAATATCTATGTTTTCTATCTAAATTCTATTGATATATCTAATAATATTTTAATGTGCAATCACTTAGATGACATACGACATTGAGAATTGATGATACCAGGGTATATATTTTAAAAATATAAAATATATTAATTTCATGTTCACATAATTTTCCTAAAAAATTTGAATGATCACCAAAATTAAACTTTGATAAAAAATTTGTGGCCATATTTGAGTTCAGAGTGTAGGTTTCACTCTAGGTGTGACATAACTTTGGATCGTGACAGAGATTCGGGTTGTGGGAAGTAATTGGAATATTAATAAATAATATATATATATATATATATATTATTTTATTTTATTCATCATGTACTAATTTTTTTTTCTATAAATACATGTTTATACAGAATTCACGATAAGTCTCATAACCCTAGATACTAGAGGAGAGCCCGCTGGAAAGACATTGTCAAAAAAAACTATGTCGATGATCAAATCGATACAATAGGGATATTTCATTCCAATGGAGTTTGATGATCTATAAAATGATAATTAAATTGATTATTTATTCACCATTTAATTACATAAATCCATGTAAGACATTGTTTTATGTTGATTTATCCCCATTTGAATTACCAAAAACATTAATGAATCAATCAACAAAAGAATTGATTAGAAAATCAAGAATATTATATGTATGGGTCAAATTGTTTTCATGATTGGTGACTTATACTGTTGATTATTTTTATATAATCATTAATAATTATTTAATAAGTGAATTGAGGCCCATTCTTCAAATGTTTATTTCATGAAAATCCCTTTCCCCAAGCTTCAACGAATACATAATATTTAATTGTTGTTTGATCATTATATATTGAAACAAATTAATATAATTTGTAGGGATTAACTCAAGGCTATGATTTCATGGTGCGATGAAAATGTATAATTGATTGATTCAGATTTGGGGATACACTTTTTGGGATTCTAGCATGCAGCAGTGGACTTGTATGATGTCAATGACCCCTAATATATTTGGGTGACAAGATTTTGGAAAATAGGTGACCATAAGGTTCCATCATGCCATATCCACAATATATGGTGACTTCCAGATTTTGAATTATGGATATTCATGGAATAAGATACAACCACTTGAATATTCATGGGTTCTGGAAAATCTTGTGTCAAATAGTGTGTAATCTAGAGATTCACTTCCTGGGAGGAACTAACTATATTTATAGGGTTTCCATGAAGGATAAAAATATCCCATAATGTGTAACACAAGTCACACATTGTGTGACCCATCCATATGACTCATAATTTAGTGAATTGGTCTATAGATTTTCACATAGCAGGTCCATAAGTACAGAATTTCATTCATGTACTCAAACATGGCCATGTTCATGGGGATGTACAAGTATACACAGACATGGAATTAAGAATGGGCCCTAATAAAAAGGTAGACTCAGTGCTAAGGAGACATGTTTTTTACATATAATAAATTTCATGTACGTATTCAAAGACCGATAGGAGCCCTTGTTCCCTTTTTTATGGACATGTTTTTTTTGGTGTGTTCCCTTAATCATTTCCCTGAGGGTTTGGTATGAAATCAAAAAATTTCATAGGATGGTGATTCCATCTAATAACCTTAATTAATATATATATTTTCTAAAGACGTTCTATGAGGCTAAGAGTGAGATCCTTTATCCTTATCATCTTTTATAGGTGGGGATCTCAAAATAATTTTCGCCAACACTACATGGGTATTGATCCCCTACTTAGTGGGTTAATCAAGAGTTAATTGTTGGCATACTCAGGGACTTGGGTGTGGTCCAATTCTTTTTATAAATATTTTTAGGATTCACTACATAATACTTGTAGAAATACTCAAGAATAATGAAAAATTAGGTGAAAAACATTAGTTATATTTAACGCGTGGAGTCTGTTCTACTAGATTATAGTTACATGGAACCTTCAAGAAGAAATCATTTGCAGGCAATGTGGTTGTGACATTACCTTGATATTTTGTTTCTACTCTGAGTATATCTGAATGTTTTATTGTATGTATCATATTATTATCAACAAATCCAATGATGATGTAACTATCATTGATTCTTTATGAGAAGTTTTTTGGGGGTTTCCTTCATGGAATTGTTATAATAACCCATTAATGGGATCTTATGCACATGTTGTGCCTTACACAAACAACCATTTGTTCAACATGGTCCTTGGTTGAACAATAGTTGACCGAGATTAGAATTGGGCTAGATAGAATATGATTCATTCTATTAGTCCTAGTTGATTGTAGTCCCCTTTTACTATCAGGTTGGAATTATTTACTATTTTGATGGGATCATTTTTGTCCATTATTACTTCTATATATTTTGGTGTACTATGATTGTAGGTTTTAGATGTATGCATGTTTTTGGGATCATTTGTATATTACCTTTCATTATTTTATTAGATTTTACATGTGTGTGTGCATAAAGGTACTATAGGATAAGACCTCCCATTTGATTGTTACACCTCTTTTGTTCTAGTCATCATCTCATGGCCTATTCCAGGAAGGCAAGTCATAGAAACTCTCATCTTACGATCTTCCATGCAGGCCTCAGTTGGTCAAGTCATGAAACATGTAAATAAAAAGCCAAACATTATTTCCACTATTCATGACACTAAACAACCTATAATAATCTATTATATACAAAATATCCCCCAATTATAATATATTTCTACATTAGATGCTCTGTATATGGTTTTGTATCAACAAATCTATGAAAATAGATTAGACCCCCACATCTATTGGATCCATATTTGTGTTGGAGCATTTCAATCACATTTGTTTTCCATCATAGTTTTGGTACTAAGGTAGTTCAATTTTATTTTACCCATTAGTAAGATCTGTATAAAATTTTCCTACACGGGGGAATTTTTCATATGACCTTAAACAAAAGAAAACATTCATCCTTGTTGAAATATGTTGAACTAAATGAAATATGTAAAATCCTTTAAAATAATATAATAATATCAGTGATTATTTTAAAATACTCGGATTCCCAATATAAGATAGAATGTCAAGGTTCATGGTGTATGTGACCCTACACATGGAAAAAATACCCTTTTCCCAATGAACCCTTGGATTTGGACTCCCTATATTCATATTTTCTAATGGAACAGCATATTCACGTGGGAATAATCATGTGGCCTCTTCTATTTTAAATCCTATATAGTAATTTATAAATTACCTTTCCCTGCATATGATCTAGATTGATAAAAGGATTTTATTTTATAAAAACAACATATGGATTGATTCTTGTTATTTTTGGATACACAGGGACTTGTAAACTAGATATTTTAGACCCAACATTTAATCATCATACATCTTAATTATCCTTCATCATTCCTAAATATCCTAATGTTAGTCAGTTTAGAAGTTGGAAGTTATAATGAGCTCTTGGATATTTCCTTTAATATATCACACATCATTCAATATGTGATTCATTTTATATAAACCTCTCATATAAAATTTTAATTAGTGTATACATATATAAGGTAATTTGTCACGACCCATCCCTCATGGCCCGTGCCGTGACTACCCCAATCCCGCCTTCTATAGGCCAGGGGCTGGCGACTACCACTAGAAAGGAATATCCCTAAAATGGGAAGGCATTGCCTTTAAACCTATAAAAATACCCAGATAATAACACAACAAGAAGTAACCACGATGTAAACTGTCATAATAAAAGTGTGATAAAGGTAAAGTGGCTGGAATACAATCTGAACTAAAAATTACAAGCACAACATAAAAGTACAAATACAACTAGAATGTGAAAAACATCTCCTGGATCGTCCACCGAGGATCCCACTAGAAGTGTAGGTATATCTTACAATCCTTAGTCCCTACGTCACGTCACATAAAATGGTCCACCATTGATCATCGTTTATTCCTTTATCCCTCAGCCTAGATCAATGTTGTACGTCATCCTCACAATACAAAACAAGGTGCGGGCGTAGCCCTGGTAGGAGTGAGTATAACGATACTCAGTAGGGACCCTGAGACCCTTGTAGGACTCTCAGAGATCCACAATGAAAAAACCACAATGCAAGACCTACATCGCAATGCACAAAGCGATAGACATCGTCTATACTTAGGTATATGTCCATTCATATACCTATGTTATCAAGATATAATCATCCCAGACATGATTGAATATTACCACAAATGTAATGCCACGAAGGTAGAAGTACCACCCAAGTAACACCATAAAGAGAGAAGTACCATGTAGGTAACAACACGAAGAGAACATAGAGAAGATACAAGTACCACACAGGTAACACCACGAAGGCAACACCACCAAGGTAAAAGTACCACACAGGTAACACCATGAAGATATCACCATGAAGGTAAAAGTACCACATAGTTATCACCACGAAGATATCACAACAAAGGTAAATGTTCCACACAAGTATCACCACAAATATATCACCACGAAGGTAAAAGTACCACACATGTATCACCAAGAATGTAAAAGTACCACAAAGGTATCACCATGAATGTAAAAGTACCACACAGGTATCACCACTAAGGTAAAAGACTCACCTAACACCTGGTTTTTAGTGAAATATAGATGTAAATATGATTAGTCATGAAGATAGATCATCTTATTCTATCAATAGGATCTACTACTAAGCATACAGAGTCTTCCCCACATAGGATTGATAGTTTACTAATCCCACAATGATCCACACAAGATCTTACCCACACCGGATCGATTGGTAACTAACCCCTACAATGATCCGCATAGGATCTGATCAAAACAGGATTAGTATGTTATAACCTACACTGGAACACTCAGAACTGACCCATACCAGATCGGTATGCACTGACCCACACAGGATCACTGAGCACTGACCAACACAGGATCTGACCCACACATGATCTCTTTGTACTAACCTTCATTTGATGTGTCTCCAACCTCTACCTCACTACCCGCCACTGGATTCCTCACACCCAATGAGCTTGAGTTCTATAGAATATATCATAGAGATATTGAGCGTACCTATACTACCACTAATCTAGACAAAGGAGTAACCCAATGGACTGTCATGTCATATGTGTTCCAACGCGATAGATGGAACGTCAATCGGTTGCCCGGTTTGTGAGTTATACGCATTTTAGCTCTGGGGGACCAGTTTGATTCAGGTTTGATCCAACCCAACCATAATCCCACTATCTCAAAAATTCAATTGGAATATAACAAAAGGACCATCACGATCCAAGGACCCCAATACCACAGACAGTTCATCAAATGGTAGTCTCATTCTCATGATATGGCCCTTTATGTGTTTCTGGGCCCAGTGGGGCCCCGATCCTGTCCGACCAGGTCAGACTATCATTGCCCAAAATGTTCTGGGTTGGGCCACGGTGGGATTGGTCCACTAGGCTGAGGTCTGGACCAACCCGCTAGGGGCTGCCCGCAAAGGCCCCCTGTAAGGGCATCTTAACAATCAAAGGGTCGCCCGGCCCACAAAAAGGGGTTACCTGGCCCATAAAAAGTGGCGGCCCATAAGGTTTGTACCACTAGGGGTGACCCGGAAGCATGTGGCATGACCTGGTCTGAGGTGGAGTGCGGCCCGCTGGCAGCGTGGTCCACTGGTAGGCGGCGCAACCGCGTGAGGCGTAACGCACAAGGGGGCGGCCTAGCCCCAGTCTACCCAAGTTGGAAAGGGGGGAATTATTCCCCTCGATATTCCGAATGGCTCGGAGAACATTCTGTTTTGTAAAATGGTAGTGTCTTGTTGGAGTCACCCGGTCTCTATAAAACTCGCACGGTGGGTTCCTCCTCTGGCACGACTTTTTCTCATAGGCAGCGCGCTGATCATGCCACCTCTCCCGCTCTTTGGCAGCGCATAGGTCGCGTTATCTCACCCACTCACTGGCGGCACGGTGGTCACACCGCCTCTCCTCCACATCATTCTGATGTTTCAGCCTCCTCCGCCTATCTTCGTGGATGTCGAGTCATGTTTCCTTGCTCACTGGCGGCGTGTAATGGCATGTCACACCTCCTCCACAACCGGCTGGTGTCGATCGTTCCAATGACCATCATGACTTTCTGTTGTGGCCTCCTATTATGGTGTGTGTCATTGCACTCCTTCTTCAAAGTCATTCAGTTTCATGATGGTATTATTCCATGGAGAATTAAAGGGTGTATCAAGATAGTGGAGGGTTCAGGCTGGGTTCGTTAGGCTCGGGCCCTCCGCGTCAGCTCGTTAAAGAGAGGGAGTATAAAAAGGGTTTCACTAAAAATTCACATGAATTTTTAACAATAATAAAGCCCCTGCCTCATGAATGATGTTGAGCGAGCATTTCTGGAAGTGTATTGGTGTTCGTTGTCCTATGAAACTGGCTTCCAACGACGCCACTCATATGTCGATCTTCGGTTTGTAGTATGATGTTGCTTGTCACCGCTCGCCGAAACTAGCTCTGTCCTCCAAGGGTTTGGCATCTCAGCACTTGGTTATCAATTCATTGTTTGGAAAAGTAGTGTTGATTCTCATCCCCAAGCTATATATAAATAGGAGAGAGGGAGGTTAAGTAATGATTTTGGGAATTAATGGTGGCTCATTTATTATAAGCTTCCCAATTCCTCAATGTTGTTGTTACTTAGATTGAATGGTCAAGGAATTTAATGTCTTTAAGCGTCATTTTCCCCACACTCTGGTTGTCCGATGGAGGATAAGAATGAAAATAAAACAATAAAAATATTTTATTTTATTTCTTTTCAAAATTCAAAAAACATAAATTCTTTTCCAGACCTACTGTGGTCAATTTATATTCTCCCTTAAGCGAAATCGGGAACTTCAGATTCAACGGTGCCCTCAAATATTTTATCTGAGCACCAGTTCAAAAGTTATAAAATTCTGATTGATCATTTACTGAATGCACCCAAAAAAAATTTCATAAAATTATTAACATTCACCCTTGACTTGTGTCGGTCGAGGATAGGTTCCGCCTAAGGATAACACACCCTCAAGAGCTCAACTTTACATTCATATTTTCAATCGAAGTTACCATTTAGAAGTTTTGGATTTTACAATAAAATAATTGTCACATAATTATTTTATTTACTGCCAAAAACTAACTTTCACCGGGGTCCCGCACTGGCCGATGTTAGTATCTGAATAAAAAGAGCATACCCTCAAAAGCTTAGCAGTGGTCTCAGATTTTTAATCTAAGTCACCGTTCGTGAGTTATAATCATTTGAAAGATAAAATAACTTTATTTAATTATTTTATTTATCGTTATTCCATTTCAGGTTTTCTCACATGAGGCATGTGCCGACTAAAATGAAGTAACACCTACTGTAAACCCGCCATCCTAAACACAACGGTGCCCTCAGAATTCTGATCCAGGAAACCGTTTAAGTTTTATTCCAATTTTTTAGGAAAAATTATTATGTGTGATAATTAATGCTTAAAAAACATTGACATATCATTCCAGGTACTCCAGGCACTCCAGGCCTTGGAATCATGCACCGTAAGATTTCACGGTCTTAAAAAATTCCATACAATCAAAAAAATTATACGTAAGGTTTGGGAAATCACATTCTCCCCACCTTAGGGCTTTACATCACTGAATTCCAAAACAAAGTCAAATCAAACAAATGAGGGTACTAAGACTCAATCTGAGCTCCTGATTCTATGTGCTCCCCTGGATGTCCCCATGCTTCCACCGAACTCGCACAAGAGGGATCAACTTCCCATGAATGAATCTCTCTTGTAGATCCTCTATCTCCATTGGGACCTCCATAAAAGTCACTTCATCGTCAAAGTTAAACACTCGCTAGTCGATAACGTGCGATGGATAATGCATGCATCTCCTCAACTGTGACACATGGAAAACATTATGCACCCAGTTTATCTGTGGGAAAAGAGATATACGGTAGGCCGCATTGACCACTATTTTTTGAATCTAGAATAGCATGAAGATTCTCAGTGATAACTTGCTGCCCCATACAAATCTCCACAAACCGCGTCAAGGTTAGACCCATTGGAAGACATGTTATCCCTCCTCCTATCGGTATTAGACATCTACCAGTTCTCTGCAGTCTTCACTTTCTAACAAGTGAGGCAGTGTGATACAAACTCTTCCACTAGTTCCTTCATCCCTGGCCACCAATTCTGTTGCCGGAAGTCTTAGTACACCTTCACCACTCCAGGATGGACCATTAAGGGGATGTGTGGATCTACCTCAACACCTCTTCCCGAAGCATCAGTGGTACCATGGTGCATCCTCTAAAAATTATGACGTTCTACCCCCTTCATAAAATCCAGCTGGAGACCGTCCTAGGGATATCTGAGAAAATCAGGCCACACAGTCAACAAATCAAGATGTGCTCCCTGAATTTTCTGAAGAATTGGGGGAGTGATAGTCATAGACTGGAGGTAAGATGCCCCATCTTTATCCACTAAGCATATCTATAGTGCGACTAGCTGCTCTGTTGCCTCACCTAGCAGCTGTACAAGAGATCTCTTACTAAGTGGGTCTATTACCATGTTCCCCTTCCCGTGAGTACATATTATCTCAATGTAATAGTCCAAGAGGAACTCTATCTGTCATCATTATCACAAATTCTGAAAGCTCTACTGACACTTCTCTATCGATAGGAAAGGCTCCCCCTTCTTCGTCAAAGCTAACAAGGGTGTCGTTACCCTAGAGAAGTGTGTTTCAAAGCTCCAGTAGTACCTAATCAAAGAAAAAGTCCCTCTCCCTTCGGGGAGGTAATCCTAGAGACATATTTTGAAAAGTTTTCCCACACTCTACCACTCTTATTGAGAACTAAAAACCCAAAACTCCCACTTTCATGAGGGTAAGGTTTGCTGATAGAAGAGTGATCAACTGCAACCTCCTATTCCTGAGTTTATCCTGTGCTTCCTGGGTTTCATTTTTTTCCCACCAAGGAGAAACTCATTCCAACATTGTAGATAAACCACTACCTTTATTCCAAATACATTATATCAAATTATAAACTAAGGATGTCTTGTCCATAGCCAAACTAACTTCGTAAGTCCTCGATGCTGCAACCAAGAGGTTCCAACCAAAAATATCACCTCCAGGGTCGGATCACACCATTAGCATAAGTGTGATTTTCGAGTCTCCTCCCAATGTTATCCCTAGACGTAAGGGTCAAGTCAATGGTTTAACCAGAAATTCTAGGTCTTAAACAATATTCTTGGAAATAAAGAATGATTAGTTCCTATGTCTACTAATACAAATGCTAGTAGAAGACACAGACTATAAATCTAATCATTTTTAGATCCCTTGGGTCACACTCTTTGACCACATGCAACTGATCCCTTCCCATGTCCTCCATCTCCTTGAGCCATGTGGGGAACACATTGAGGTGGTGGTTGAAAATTGTCAAAATTTAAACCACCTCATGTTTCTATCCAAGAACCACTTCCACATCTGTTTCCCTACATATTCATCTATCCCTATCACTTCCTCTTACTAAAACATTTTACACGCACCATGTCTCTATGACTGGTGTCAGTTTCCTAATTTTTTATAGTTAACATCCACTAGCTGCTTCTGCTCAGCCAAATAATATTAAACCACAAAGGTTCTCTCAATAACCATAACATATTTAGGGATGCTCAGTATAAAAGTTATGGATCAGATGTCCTGAAACACACCTATCTCAGAGGTCCGAGACCTGAAGCACTAACCATACTGTATTCATTGAGTACCCGGAATGGTCAGTATGTCTCGATGAATACTCAAATACCAGCATGTTGTCCAGCAGAAGCTGTAGAAGATCTAGGTAACACTCACCCTTTATATTTTTAGGGAAATAGACCCCCTACACCGAAGAAGGTTCTCAAGATTGCCCCCTGAAAAGTCACCTCATCAAAATATCAGGGTAATCCAAAACCTGTCATCATCCTGCTGAGCCATGTAGAAACCTCTCTACTAGGACTATCATCTGATCAAATGTTTCCCTATCTAGATGGTAACTCGACCACCTCCTCAAGCCCGTCCTTACCCGACTATGATTCGGTCTCTCGTGAGAATCTCAGAGGCCTCTACTACTATAACTCATGCAACGTGCTCAGACGGTGTTCCAGTCCTCCAGTGTGGCTAGTGCTAATTACTACCCAATGGGTTGTGGTGGTGTGGGTACACAACCCGAATGTGCCAACACATTATTTGGGTCCTACACCGAAGCCTCATTGCTCGGTGGGCCATCATCGTGTACTCTCTCTGGAATCCAAGATGTATATCTATGTGGATACATCCCAATAAGGAACATGTGAACCATAATCAATAAGTTATTACTAGTGAGGTAACTCAAGAGGAATCACAATAAAAACTCTTCAAAAACATATTGAATCATCGCTTCAATGTACTGAGTTGGAAATAAGAATTCAGGGTCTTAATGTATGGATACTTCAGCCACCGCACCAACAATGGACTTCCTGAACTGAAAACCACACTCATATCACTTAACACTATTGGAAAATGGAAAATATATGAGTCCTAGTTCATTGGTATAATGGACCCCTTTGATAGCACTTTGTCACAACCCGTCCCTTGGGGCCCATTCCGCGACTACCCCAAGCCCACCTTCTATAGGCCAGGGGCTGGAGACTAGCACTAGAAAGGCGTATCCCTAAAATTGGAAGCCATTTCCTATAAGGCTATATAAATACATATTCTAGAATGAAAAAAGAATAAATCACAAAGTAAACTATAGTAGTAAAAGTGTGTTGAATGTAAAGGGGCTGGAATATAAGGCCAACTAAAAATTTCAAGCAGAACTAAAAAGTACAAATACAACTGTAAAGTGATAAAAAACTTGTGGATAATCCACTGAGGGTTCTACCTGAAGGGTACGTACAGCTCATGATCTGTATTTCCTGCATCATGTCACATCAAATGGTCCACCTCTGAGCACCGTCCAGTCCTGGATTCCTCAGCCTCGATCAACATTGTACATCATCTGCACAAAAAACAACAAGGTTGCAGGCATAGCCCATGCAGGGTTCAGTATAATGATACACAGTACGGACCTCGCCACTCTCGTAGGTCTCTCAGAGTTCCACAAATGAAAAACAACAATGAAATACCTCCATCTCAAAGCATGAAGTGATTGAAATCATATCTAATTTTTATATGCCCATTAATATAACTAAGTTATCATTATATAAACATACCATACATGAGAGAAGTTTACCAAAAAGGTAACTCCATGAGGGTAGAAGTACCACACAGGTAACACCATGTAGATAGACGTACCACATAGGTAAATCCATAAAGATAACAGCATGATGGTAGAAGTACCACATAGGTAACACCACAAAGACAACACCACGAAGGTAGAAGTACCACACATGTAACACCACGAAGATATCACCAGAAAGGTAAAATTACCACACAGGTATCACCACGGATATATCACCATGAAGGTAAAAGTACCACACATGTATCACCACAAAGATATCACCACAAAGGTAAAAGTACCAAACATGTATCAACAAGTAGGTAAAAGTACCACACATGTATCACCACGAAGGTAAAAGACTCACCTCAAAAAATGTTTTCAGTGAAGTATAGAAGTTTAGATGATTAGTCGCGAAGCTATATCATCATATTCTGTCATGAGGTAATACTGCTCACCATATGACACGTGACCCACACAGGATCAATAGGTAACTAAACCTCACAATGACCCACATAGGATATGAAACACACAGGATCGATAGGTAACTATCACCCGGGATAACCCACATAGAATCTGACCCACATAGGATTGGTATGCACTAACCCACACAATATTACTGGGTGTTGACCCACATTGGATCGGACCCTCATAGTATCAGTATGTACTGACCCACACAAGATCTTTGAGCACTGACACACACATGATCTGACCCACATAGGATCAGTGCTGACCCACAGAGGATATCGCGGTGCTGACCTCTGTATGATCTGTCTCCAACCACCGCCTCACTGCCAACCACTGGATTCATCCCACCTCATAAGCTCGAGTTCCGTAGAATATTCCCTTGAGATATTTTTCATACCTTAACAGCCACTAATCTCAAAACAAAATAGTAACCAAAAGGACCTACATGTTGTAAGGGTTCCAACGTGTCTGATGGTGCATCAATCGGACGCACGGTCTATGAGTTATATGTGTTTTAGCTCTGGGGGCCTGGTTGGATTTGGGTTCGATCAAACCCAGCCGTACTCCAACAATATCCAAAACTCAAGTGGTGTGTACCAAAAGGACATTCATAATCCAATTATTCAAATTCCACAGATGGTTCATCAAATAGAGTTCTGGTTCTCATGATGTGGTCGTTTAAGTGTTTCGGGGCCCGCTAGGGCCTGGGTCCGGTCTGACCCGGTCAGACTAACCTGGCCCGAACCTATCTGGACTAGGACGCGATGGGCTCGTCCCACTGGGCTAAGGTTCAGTCTATCCCATAGGGTGGAGGCCCACAACGGTAGCCTTCAAGGGCGTCCCAACCCGAAAAGAGTGTCCCACAAAGGGCGTCCCAACCCACAAAATGGGTGGTCCGCAGAGGGTGGCCCGCAAGGGGGCGACCCGGTAGCATGAGGTGACACCCAATCTCAAGCGAAGCTTGGCCCACTGGTAGATCTGTCCACTGGCAGGCGGCCCAGTTGCATAAGGCACGATGCTCAAGGGGTCGGCCCGACTGCGATCTTCCCAAGCTGACATGGGGGGAAACATTCCCCCTTGTATTTCGAAGGGCCCAGAGGCCTTTTGGTTTTTTAAAATGGTGGTACCATAGGGGTGCCACTTGGTTTCCACAAAACCCGCGCGGCAGGTTCAATCACATCCTTGGCTTAAGTCGTGGCATCTACTCATCGGTGACATAGGGGTCATGACGCCTCTCTATCCATGGTCGAACGAAGTGTCAACCGCCTCCTACGATCATCGCGACTGTCGATCTGTGGCCCCTTGATCACTGGCAGCATGCGATGACACACCATACCTCCTCTACAGCTGGCCAGTGTCGGCCGTTCTGATGACTGTCATGGCTTTGTGTTGTATCCTCCTCTTGCGGCGTGCGTCGGTGCACACCTTCTTCATAGCCAGTCAGTGTCACTGTACTAGCAGTATTCCATGGAGAATGAAAAGGTGTAGCAAGAGAGTGGAGGTTACGATCTGTGTTCATTAGGCCTACTCCCTCTGTGTTAGCTCATAAAAAAAAGGAGGATAAAAGTATTTCAATAAAAATTCACTTCAATTTAAACAATAATTAAACCCCTACCTCAAGAATGGTGGTGAGAATGAATTTGTGGAAGCGGGTTGGTGTTCACCATCCTCCACAACTATCTTCCAACATCGCCACTTGTACGCCGATCTTTGGTTTTTGTTTCACAATCCCTCATCATTTCCCGCTGGAACCGGCTCCTTCCTCCAAGGGTTTGGCGTTTTGGCACTTGGTAAGCACTTCGTTGTTTGGAGAAGCAGTGCTGATCACCCTCCCCAAGCTCTATATAAATAGGAGAGGGGGAGGGTAAGTAACAAAGTTGGGAATTAATGGTTTCTCATTAATTAGGAAGGTTCATAATTCTCCAACATTGTTGTTAAATATATTTAAGGGTCAAACCATTTAACGGATTGTCACATTGCTAGCCTCACAGTCTTCATGTCTGTTGGAGAATAAGAGAAAAATAAAAAAAGAAAATTATTTTATTTTATTTGTTTTAAAAAGTAACAAAACATAATTTTTCCCCATACCTATTGTGGTCAATGTAATGTCTTCCTTAAGATAATCTCGGTGATACGGATTCAACGGTGCCCTCATATTTTTAATCAGATCACTGGTTCAAAAGATAAGAAACACTGCTCGCACGTTTAATGAATGTACATAAAAAATCCCAAAAATTATTAACAGTCACCCTCGACTAGCGTCGGTCAAGGATAGGCTCTACCTAAATAGAACACACACTCATGAGTTTAACGTTACTCTTGTATTTTCAATTCGAGTTAACATTTAGAAGATATGTATTTTTTTTTAAAAAATAACTTAATTATTTTATTTATGGAAAAAAACTAACATTCACTAGTAATCCATGCAAGACAATGTTAGTATCATCCTAAGAGAGAATACCCTCACAAGTATAGAGGTGGTATCTAATTTTTAATCTAATTCACCATTCATGAGTTATAAGAATTTGAAAAATAAAATAAATTTATTTAATTATTTTATTTATGGTTATTCAATTTTTGGATTTTCTCACATGAGTCATGCACAGACTAAACTTAAGTCACATGTAGGCTAAACCTGCTATCCTGAATGTAGCGGTGTGATCAAAATTATGATCTAGGTGACCTTTTAAGAGTTAATCTACTTTCTCAGGAAAACTATTTATGCGTGCTAATTAAAGCTTAACAAAACATCAACGGATCTTTCTGGGCACTCTGGGCCTCAGAATCAGGCACCCTCAGATTTCATGGTCTTGAAAAAATTCCATATAATTAAAAAACATATATGGAATTTCCGGGACATTACATAAAACTCTACTTGATAATGATCATTGATGTGGCCATATTCAACCCTACCAATAAAAGGCATGCATTATACTAATTAAAAGGTTATATGATCCATGTATGGATCTAGCTATATTATTATGGAAACATTCATTTTAATTTCTTTATATGTTCATTAATGGAATACATGTGTCTATATCATTTTCCTAATTCAAGTACCTAAGACCATGATTAGCAACATTATTTTTACATATTCAATAGTTCTGTAGGGCTTGTTTTCCTTCATCCAAGTTTTGGTTGTCATACCCTAGACACTACCATACTTACTAAGAATATTGACCAAAAACAATTTAAAAATATTCATCGCAGTTTCATAGATAATTGAGACTTTTATTCATGTTATTTTTTCTATGATCATCCCTGATAGATAACCTCACCACTTAGTTCAGGCTATGTGACATTAAACTTTATCAACTCAATTTCCATGAACTATGAAATTAAACTATGTAAATCATTCCTTGAGGCTCTATACAATAGTAGTTTTGATTTTATTTTCAAATCAACACAAAATTGAGGGTAACACTAGGGATACACTGCCATATCTTGGTAAAAATTGTGTCAACTCAAATAATATCCTTCAATGGTCTGAATTATAATACACATCAAATGAAAAATAAATTAAAAAATTCTTTTTGGGCCACCATACAACCCTGGAAAATATCATGTATTGCTCACTAGACTAATCATTCAAACTTTATGTTAAATAAATGTCATACCATAAATCTTCACCCATTATATAAATTTCATGCCCCTTGGTGTAAATTTTAGGGTTATTAAACCTTTCTAGAATACCATTTCTCTAGAATCTTCTTTTATTACATAGAATTTTTAATCCTTGTAGGGCCTCCATGGATATTGGAAATGAGTGTATTTGTACACATGGGACACCTCTATTAAGTATCAATTATCATTAATTCCATATATATCCTTTACAAAAAGATTAATGTATTATTCTAAGGATATGTTCCTATTAATTAAGTATGACCTAAAATTATAGAAATGGAACACATCTATTTATACTTTTTAGTAGTAATACCCTATTAATTGGTGAAGTCTATCTTTCCATGAATCTAATTTTTTGAGTTGCTAGTTACAAAATACATTATCCAACTATTATAAAGGATTTGATACCTCTTTTCTACATGTTCATACATACTACTCATTTTCATATTTGGAATATGACCCCTTGTTCTTGAAAATTTATCCATCATCATTGAGTGAACCGAAACCACATAAAATTATGGTCGAAGACAATGACCTTAAATAGAGTACCCATATATGCACATGATATTCTATATTAAAATTTGTTTTTCATTCATTCATTTTATAGATATACCTTATAGAATTTTTATAAAATCTACTTTACCAATAATAACATCTCTATAGTCTTATAATTATAACCAAAAAACTTTG
The DNA here is from genome assembly GCA_963277665.1 of Viscum album. Classification (NCBI taxonomy): domain Eukaryota; kingdom Viridiplantae; phylum Streptophyta; class Magnoliopsida; order Santalales; family Viscaceae; genus Viscum; species Viscum album. The sequence continues at coordinate 919,492,130 of OY728156.1, forward strand.
TGAGCTTATCCTTGAAAATTTTTTAGTGGAATTGGTGATTAATTCATGTTATTTCTGTATTTCCAATGATTTTGGAAACATAATCTATGTTTTTATTAAATTATTAAGACCATAAATACCAAACATAAAAATTTAGTTTACAAAAAATAAACCCAACCTTGGAATGTGATACGGTACTATCCATGCTGAAAAATGTAGAGGGGGTCTGTGAAAAGGTCAGACATTTTCTCTATAGGTGGAGTGACCATGGAAGAAGTCCAAATTTCCATAATTTTTGAAAAACAAATTCTCTTTGAAACCCTATAAATGGAATCCATAAGAAAATTCAATTTTAAACTCACTAATTATATGTTATATATGTATTAGGAAAAAATTATGTCTATATATGAATTTGACACTAAAATTGAGGATTCCACCATTTAACCCCACAAAATTTCAATTTATCCCCCAAGATAACTTGACCTCAGAAAAATAAGTCCATATTTTTGTTCATCTAATATATTCATTTAGATGATCTATGTCAAATATTTGATGATGTACTTTTTAGGTATTTATATCCTTTTTAACATTGGAATTATATTATAAAAAAATTCACACAATGGTAGTAATCATATTAATTCATTAAACAACCATCCAATTGGTAAGAAGATTGTGTATGATGAAAGTACACATTTCGTAATAGTTTTCCCTACACTGGCCTTTTGTGTGAATATATACTGGAAGAAATTATATTTCATATCCATGTGATATAGTCATGGAATAAATTTTTGGGGAATTTGAAACCATATCGAACACACATATATCTATATAGGTGTTCAAACTCAGTAATAGACCAAATCTTGATATTTTATTTCATAAGACTCATTCGAGTGTATGTTGATGGTATATATGACGTTATTTCAATCATAACTATACCCATTTGAATACACAACTATGAAATACAATTGATTAATCCATATTTTATTTTCACTTTAGTAGTTATAGAATATTGTTGAATTTGATCCATATTTAGTCAATTCTTATATGTGTTTTTTTATATTCATATTACTCATTTTTTATCTCAAATACTACTAAATATCTATTATTGAATGGATAAGGGAGAGGAAACATATAAAATTATTAAAAATGAAATGTTATTAATGATGTATTGTTTCAATAGGGTAGGACCATCCACAAGATGAAGTCTCATTCTATTTTTAAAATATATTAAGACATTGGAAGGAGATCTTCAAAATTATTTATCAATAGACAAAAAAATTTAAATCATTACTCTCTCAAAGTCATCCAAATAATATCATAACCATCCAATATTATAGAACCTTCTTTAAAATCAATCCAAAATGCCAATAACCTTGTAAAAATATCCATTACTTCTTTTTCATCTTCCAAAATAAGATGGTTTTCCTCACTAGTCACATTCTCAGTGGTAGAAACCTACTAATTGAGTGGATAAAAATATTATAAATGTTACGCAACAAAAGACTACTTATGCATTTCCAATAACACCACACCAATGCTACCCCTATATATTGTGAGTTTTCTTTAAGTATATTGGTTTAATATAAAAAATAAATTCCATGAATTATCGTGTCATGAGCATTTACTTGGACATGTTAAATCACTCTTTATCATTGATCCCCTCATTCACTTTGGCATGATATTGTAGATATAATTCCGTAAAAATTCCAATTTATTGAATATATGGTAGATTTAATGTTGTGACCACAATTTTATTTGTATAAGCTATTGAAAATCATCTTTGATACCCTCCTCCACATTATTTTTCACATTTATTTCGAATATAAGTCCACTTATTGGACATAATTAGGGTCGTTCATAAGAATGTGAATGTAATTTGTAACTATATCACTCAAAGAGGATACAATTACAAGACCACCGAGATGGACTAGGGCAAGATCAGTTTCTATCTCCCCAACTACTACTAATTTCTATAATTATGTCGTCATTAATTAGGTGTATACATCCTATGATAGGGTCACTAATAGATATACACAGAATATGACAATCAATAGGTATGATAATATGTTTGTTTATAATATATTTGAAATATAAATATCATTAACTTGATTATTTTTCTCTTATATTATTTACACCCCATTTTTAAGCATAATATATTGTCCCCTTATTGAAATTCTCATACAGTTTTTCAAGATTCAATATCTATTTCCATGTGAATTATACCTTACATCACAGTATTGGGTCAAGAGGGTATGACCTATACCTAAATAAATAATCACCATGGATGGTTAGATATATATTCCAATATGAGTATGTTAAATTTAAAAAATAAAATTATAATTATTAAAAACACACACATTCTATAATAGATAATATCAATATAGAAGGGTCCTAGACATCTATAAGTGCTTCCACTATCCTAGGATGCATAAGTGAAATGAATAATGAATCATGGATAAATTCCAATTCTAATTACTTATGGACAAAAACCATCAATGTAATGCCCTAGTATTTTAGGAACTATATTCATTATATGAATGATATTTTTGTAATTATAAACATATTGTTCCATTGTTTCAAGGAATTGAAATATATTAGTAAATAAGACATATACAAATGAAATTATAATAAAAATAAATATTAATTAATAGCTAAACATTTCAATAAACACACATGAACATTGTATTACACTACATTGATTATTACTTCTCGTGTATTATTACATCATTCAAAAGTGCATAAATTAAAAGAGGATAATGAATATAAAATGATATAATATTCAAAACTATGAGATATCTTGAAAAATATTCACCAATATAGATCACTAATAGACAAATAAAATCTATATTAAAGAAAAAAATCATTGAAATTGAAATAATATTTTGGGATCTATAATTGAAACTATGTAAATAGTAAATGGGTCATAAGAAGTGTGAATGGAATGAATGAGTTTATTAGGGATATATACATATCTATATATATAATTCTTCTATTAAAAAACATGACATCGGAAATATGGTCTATGGGTATATATATGTATCCAACATGTATAATGAATAATGAATTATTAAATGTAAATTTGAAATAATAAATTTTGATAACAATTAATAATGGAATACAAATATAATATTAAAATATTATATATATATATATATATATCTGTGTGTGTGTGTTATATTTACATTATTATAAAAGAATGATATGATGTAATTATAAATTACAAATAAAATCATTAATAACAATGGCTTGATAAAATTAGATATCATGAATAATAAAAATATAACTTTATCTGGTAATGTTTATTTTATATAAAAGTATTTTTTTAAAAAAAATTAAAATGTTATATATTTTATCATAATAAATTTAATTGAGAACATTTAATAGTTTATTATATATGAACAAATATGTTAAAATTTGGTAAATTATTAATTGATATGAAATAATATTAAGAATACATAACGATTAAAATATCATTTTTATCAATACTATAAATTTATCATTGTATAGTTTTTTTCATTGAAAAACTAAATTTATAAGTCATAGAATTTAAATTTCCCAAAAATGTATATATTTTTATAAATATTAACAATATTATCTTAGCATCAATTTTTTTATGTTATTAAAAGGGTTTTCTTTGTTTAATAGGGAAAAATAATGTTTTTTATACCAACCATGAATTTTCTGATCTTATTATTATTTAGTTATGAATTTTATATTTATTAAAACTTTTTCTAGAAAAATATGTATTTTATAATAGATATTTTTAATTTAAAAATGTTGCTTTTAATTTTCAAAATAAAATTATTTTAGATCATACCTTACACTATTCTATTAAAATATTTTATATACAATATAAAATTATTTTATTAAAATTATTTTATTATTACATTTATCCTCGGTCATCCCTTTCCTTGTACTCCTACATGGGAAAACTAATGTTATAAACATAACTACTAACTTTTCCTTAATATTATTTCATTTTTATCATTCTATTTCAAATATATTTGTCCTGATCATATTTGAATATTTCAGTTTTTATTGTATAAATAATAATTTTATATTTTGGGAATAATGATTATCCTCCTTTCCCTAATTTCAATTAATAAAAACTAAAATGTTATTTCTATGTTTGTGCAGACTACAACACTCAAAAAGTAATATAACTAATTTTTCATCTACATTATTATTTATTTAGTAAGGTGTCTTCAATTTTTTTTGAAAAAAATAATAATATATGAATAATATCATTACTAAGGGGTAATAATGATTTATTTACATATGAAACCACTTTTAGAACAATACACACCCATTAACTATGTTATGATCATTGTGGGTTAGTAAAACCACTTATTTGAATGATTATATAAAATAATATCATTGATTACTATGATAACATATTAAATGATTATTTAGGATATAAATAAGTTAATAATATTTGTATTTTGGTTCTATAATTTTAATATTAATATTAACCTCATTAATTATTATACTAGTGATCGTTCATTAAAATCACTAAAACATTCTCATCAATGAATTATTATTTAATAATTATAAAGATAACTCCAGTATAATGAAATTATAAAATTATGAATATTTATAAATAAATAATCAGAGTACATTATATTATTTTGGAATGATGAACCTTTTGATAATAATGTAAGACAACACCATTGCTTTGAAACTAATTTGAAATTTTCAAGATTACTCACACCTAATATTAAAACTATATAATAAATAACTACTATTAATTTTGAAAATATATATAATTTAAGTTTATAAAATTTTATGGATATGAATTTTCTTCTTAAATTGGATATTAATATTGTTATTTTTAGTATTTAAGAAATTAAAAAACATTTGTGAAAGTCAAAAATTATTGTAAGGGGTTTTTTGTCTCAAATTTAATTTCATTGGAAATTTTTTATATTATTCACCATGATGTCTTTAGAATCATTAAATTAAGTAATAATCTTTTTATATTGACATATTAATTTAATTAATCATTTTTGAATATCAATATCATACACTTTATTTAAATGGTATTTTTAAAAAATCCAAATTTTAATGGTTTTTTAACTCAACACCATTTTTTGAGTAGTCATTCTTCTTCTAAAACTTATTTCTTTAATGATTGGTTTCTTATGCCCATATATTTTACGTCATAGTAAATTTCCTTCCAATATAATTAGAAATATTTTTTAGTTAAACTATTTTAACTTGATAATTTTATCTCCCAAAATTATATCATTTTTTAGAATAATTCAGATCATCTTTATTAATGGTTTACCAGCATGTCATCATTTTGCATTCCCATTAATTTTATCCATTGTAATTAGAAACCTAATTATGGGTTATCCTATTTTACCTTTGTAATATCCTTGTTCCAGAAGCCACCCATAGGTGCCCTATACCCAGTTGGTCACATGACCTCAAGCACATTTCCCCAAATGCCATAGGCTTTCGACTAGCATCGAGGGTCTTGGGTGTGATAGTGGGGGAACTATGCCCTCATTGGAAAAGTAATGCATCAGAAATAATCAAATAACAATAGTAAAATCACTAATTATATGATACAATAATAAACATCAGAATACTGAAGAAATATACAACTGGAGCACATATATAAATGATGTATGATAGGTCCGTCTAGGAAGACATCCAAACAAGTCACAATGTTGGAATACAGTACTAAACAAAAGTATAAATAAGAAAAATAAATCTGGCATCATTGCAAGCATTAGCTTGGTCCCACACTCTCTAGATCCGTAATAATAAAGTACCTAAAGTTTAAGGGTGCTTTACCATATCTATACCAATAACAATATAATCTATTTAGGCCCAAAGCATGACCGAAATAGGGTGTGTGAAAAATACTAGTAGGCAACCACCAAAATATCTCTTCCCAACTATCAGTGAATATATATATTGTAGGAAATAATCAAAACAAAGCAGTAAATAAGGAAGTTCTCAAAAGTAAACAATCCTATATTTTCCATTACTTCATTTTCATTTAACAAATTAATCAACCAAACACAAAAACAAGCAACACTCTTGAAATGTTCTCATAGCCTATCCCCTCTTGTATAACCAACAATCTCAAGTAACCCTTTAGGTAGTTCTCATGGCTTAACCCATCTGGTTCAATTTACAAGAATGATATAATAAAGACTCTCCAAAGAATCACTCACTATCAATCCCCCTTATATTCTTGAGTAATCAAAGTCTCTCAGATAAAGCACTCACCATCAATTAGCCTTATAGACTTTTAACTGTAAATTTCAGACACTCTGAGAAAGGACTCAATGTCAATTCCTCTTATGGTCTTGTAATGTATATATATAGAAACTCTAAGGGATCACTCAAAGTCAATCCCCTATATGTTCTCAGGACATGATAATTATTATAGACACTCTGGGAATGCCCTCAATGTCAATTTCACCTATGGTTTCACTACACCAGGTTTCCGCAACCCCATGTATAGAAATTATACACAAACAATAATTTGCATCCAAATTAAACCTCAATGTACTACTTGGATAAATAGATACCAGGCATGGCACAACATATTAGATAGATAATCACTCTATCATAAAAAAATAGGAATGTAAAACAAATAGCATAACTAGAAAATCTATACTAAATGGTCAAAAATAGAAAAGAATGGGCCAACACATCCATAACATGTAAATTAACTCTACTCACAATCAAAAAAAATCTATTCAAACATAAAAGGAATATCAGGAATTAACATGGTTAAAATCCATAAACACGCAATACCCCGAAAAGTGGGTATTGAGAACCTTTGCACATATAACTCAAAGACATACTATGAAATGGAAAAAACCACCTACTTCAGCATATTACGATCAAAATACATGAACATCAGGCCTTGAATCTCCCTATAATGTTGTAGATCTAAAAAATGGTAAAAAAATTCAATGGGGGATATCTCAATAAAGAGGAGAAATTACGAAACAAGGCTCTAAAAGAAGAAAGAGATTACTATGGAATTTTCAACAAAATAGACGGTGGTCGATTTGATGAATGGATGTCGCGTCGAGAGCTCAGAGAAGAATCACCTACTACGAATGCTCCAAGATGTGATAGGTTCATAATAAGGGTGTTCTATCGATTATATGTGACCCAATTCCATTTAATGAAATAAAAAATAAATTAAATGGCGTGTTATTTAAAAGTACACCCTTTGTACATGCCTTAACTTCCCTCTACTTTAGGCGGCCGCCAGGTCAACCCACATGGCCCTGTTCTCAGTTATTGCATGACCAGCACATAGCTACCCTCATTAATAGGGTACACGTTGTGTACATATGAGTACATGGCCTGTACTCCTGAAATTTTCAGAAACACTTATTTTTCTCAAAAACAACTAGAAAAGAAAGACATACCCTAAAATAAGACTCGATTTCTTACAAACATCCCCCTTAAATAAATTTGTCCCCGAATTTCCCTTAGAATGAGGTGTAGAAGAAGAATCCTTCAAAAAATCCAGCCACTGTGATAGTAAATTGGCCTCCCTCTCCCAAGGCTCCTCATGTTCTTGCCCGTGCTATCATAGCACTCATACCAGAGGAACAGACTGGCCATGGAGAACTTTTTCACTATGATCAATAATCGGGATAGGATGATCCTCAGGTTAAAGGATGTGAGATGGGTCAGAGAAGTAACGCTGGAACCGATAAAAGTAAAAAATGTCATGCACAAACTGATACCTTTGAGGTAACTACAACCGGTAGCCAACCGGCCTGACTCTCTCAAAAACCTCAACCAGTCCAACATATCTCGGTGAAAGCTTACCCTGTCTCATAATCCTCATCTGTCCCAACCTCGGTGTGACATGTAGAAAAATTTGACCTCGAACCTCAAATTCCAGAGGTCATCTCTGTTGATCGACATAAGACTTTTGTCAGGAATGTGTGGTATCAATCATCTTCCAAATCAACTCCTTCTGCTCTATGGTCTCCGTGACATGATGATGTTCCAACATAGCTGTCTCTCATGCCTCCATCCAATATAGGGGTGATCAGCATGGCCTACCATTCAAAGCCTATTAAGATGTCGTATGAATAGTTTCTTAAAAACTATTATTTTAGGAAAACTCCACAAGAAATATAAGCTTCCCCAAGGACCTCCAAAATAAATTATGCGTTCTTGAAGAATGTCCTCTATCACCAGAATCGTACACTCAGACTGGCCATCTGTCTGGGGAGGGTAATTTGTACTCAAAAGTACCAGGGTACCTAAAGCCCTCTATAGTACCTTCCAAACCTGAGAAGTAAAATGTGTTTCCATGTCGGAAAAAATGAAGTGTGGAACCCCTTATATATGTAAAATCTCCCAAATTTACATCCTTCCCAACTCATCTACACTAAAGGTCTCCTTTATCGTCAAAAAGTGGGAAACATTCGAGATTCTTTCAATGAAAAACCAAACTTCATCGTTCCCTCAAGGATACCTCGGTAACCCTATAATGATGTCCATCAAAACATCATTCCACTCCCACTTAGGATGGGTAACTACTGCAAAAGCCCTTCTGGTCACTGATGCTCTGCCTTCACCAGATAACAGGTTGAAAACCTCATAACTAATCCAGCAACATCTCTCCTCATAACTGGCCACCAATATTGATTGTGCAGATCTCGATACATCTTGGTGACACCAAGATTATCTAAAAAAACTGAGGAATGAATGTCTCAAATGAGCACCTCACATATGTCTTCTGACACACATACACACCCATTAAAATGATAGATCTCATCCTCACATACATTTCATCCCCGAATAGGGTCGTCTCCTAACACACCCTCTCATATGACTAGGCCATTGGAATCTGATAGATTCCACATTCTTACTCAATCAAGAAGAGTATGGGAAATAGCCACAGAAGAAATGAACTTCTTCCCATGTCTATCGTGCACCTCCAAATGCATCTCAGAGAACATAGCCACAAGCTTCCACTCACTACTGGCCTCTTGAACTGCATGTATCTGAGTCTACCTTCTCAACGCATTAGCTAGTGCTTTGTCTTTCCCAAGGTTGTAGGCAAGTTCATATTCCAAGGACTGAAGGTACTCAACCCACCTTCATTGTATTAGATTCAGATCACACTGAGTGATGATATACTTGAGACTTTGGTGATAGATGAAAACCACAAAATGATCTCCCGAAAGATAATGTCTCCTACAACATAGGTTGTGAACAATTCTAGCCCACTCGAGATCGTGCATTGTCTAGTACCTCTCATTTGGCCTCAACTGTTGAGACCCGTACAGAACGACTCCTTCCCCCTACATAAACACCACTCCCATCCCAATAACAGATGCATCATGGTAAATAATATAGCTCTTTCCCGGCTCTAGAAATACCAGTATCTATGATGATGTCAACCCCCCTTTAATCTCTTGAAAGGATTAATCACAAGAATCAGTCCACAAAAAATTCTCACCCATCTTAGTCAGGACCATCAGTAGTGCCCCTAATCCTGAAAAGTCCTTTATGAAATGTCTATAGTAACCATCCAACCCTAGAAAACTCTACACCTCAAATATGTTCTTCATATTCTCCAAGGAAACTACTACTCTCACATTCTCTGGGTCTACTAATACTCATGTCTCTGAGATAACATGACCCAATAAGTGGATTTGGTCCATCCAAAAGTGGAATTTTTAGAGCTTAGCATTTAACCGCTTCTCTCTCAGTGTACACAAAACAATCCCATGATGGGCGGCATGGACATGTCAGGTATGCGAGTACAACAAGATATCGTCCACAATGACCACCATGAAATAATCAAAGTACGGATGGAACACAATGTTTATAAGTGCCATGAAAATAGCAGGTTCATTCATGAGACCGAACGGCATGACCACATACTAATATAGACCATATCTTCTCCGAATGGTTGTAAGAGGTATATCTGATGGTGTAACATTAAACTAATGATAACCGGATCTCACGTCAATCTTCTATGAAACCTAGGCTCCTCAAAGCTGATCAAAGAGATCATCAATCCTAAGTAAAGGATAACAGTTCTTGACCCTCAACAGGTTCAACTTCTGATGATCCAAAAAAATTATATGGTTACCATCTTCCTTCTTCACAAATACGATAGGAAAACCCCACGGAGAAGTATAGGGCTGAATGGAACTCTTTTCCTACAACTCCTACAACTATTTCTTGAGCTCCTCTAACTCTGGTGTAGTGATATTATAAGGAGGAATGGACATCGGTTCTACTCTTGGAATGAGATCAATAGAAAATTATACCTCTAACTCTATAGGAAAACCTTAAAAGTCCACTGGAAAGATATCTATGAATCAATCCACCACAGCATGAATGTTCAACTACGACGTCCCCTAGTCATTTAGATATAGACTAGCTATCTATGTTATAACTCCTCCTAACCCATGATGCTCAGGTCCCGCTCTACTCACCTGGACATCTCATTTTCCATTATAATGAAACTATATTTCCTCTAGTGATGTGAAACTCACCCTATGATGATAGTTGTCGATAATATCATGGAAGGGAACTAAGCAGTCCATTCTGAGAATAACATCATATCCCATCATCTCTAATACATATAGATCCCATAAGAAGTGACACCCACCAACCTCAAGAAGGAACTTCTTGAACTGTCGTACAATAGTAGTTCTTGTCCCCAACGAAGTTTCCAATTTCAAGACATCAACAAAAGAAAAGATGCATATTCCAAGGCTCTCCACACCAGTAATAGATAGAAAACTATGGGAAGACCATGTATGAAAGACTGCAGAATCTAAAACAAAGGCAATGAGAATAATACCTCAAACTATAGAAGGGTCAATATATTACTGTTGTTCGGTCTGTATCACTACAAAATCTTGGCAAGTACCATGGCCCTGTGACCCTACCTAACAACCCTGAGCAGATCCACCTTGTTGTTATTGAAAGCCATCTGACTGGCTACCACGGTTATGACCTCCTCCTCAGCCTGAATGGCCAGAAGAACTCTAGTTCCCAGGCTATTGAAAAACCTGTGGTGATGATCCTAAATGAAAAGTCATAGGGGATATCTGATATCTAGCTTCTGGTGAGAATAAATGACCGAAGTGCTAAAGATGTCCCATCTTTTCGTAAGATCTATACTCGACTAGGTCTCTCGGGCAATGTGGCATCGTATGCTTGACCTTCCCACACTGGTATCATGAAACCTAGCTACCTGAAGGTGTATATTTCCTACTCGGATCTCCATGCATAGACTCCCTACAGTGATTCCAACTATCATCCAGAGAAGAACCAACACAATTTTTCAAACTACCCCAACCCACAGCTCCATAATCCCTTAGGTTGTGCTCCATGATCAGCACCTGGTTGACTGTAGAAGATATGGTAGTCAACATGAATATGCTCACCTGAGATCACAAATCTTTCCTGAAACCATCCTCAAAATTCCTCGCAATGAAAAAATCATCCCTCCATAAAGGTTATAAAGAATTATAGCTCTGTGAAGTGAGAAGAATACCCCATAACAAAAAAGAGAAACCTGCTCCAATCTCATGAACTATTGGCCTTGATCAGCCCTCAGGGTCTCCTAGTAGAATTAATCAGATAATTTATGCTAAAAATCCTCTAATGTCACAACATGATTGCATCCCACTAGTGAAATCACATCCCACAATCTCATGGTGGAATACTTAAGAACATATGTAGAGAGCTTGAACCTTCTCTCTGAAGGTGTCTCTAGTTGCTCAAAGATTTTATGTATGGATTCTAACCATGACTCTTGTAGTACCCCTAGTTTCTGGTATGTAACCATTTATCGATGATTTTAATGGTTATAATGTTAAGGGTGACGAATGGGAGAGTCAAGAGAACATGGAATAAAGTCTTGAGGCAAAAGGGGAAGTCGTGCGAGCGGCGCACGGTTTGTCTAAACCATGTGGCCAAACCGTGCATTGTTGGTCTTAGAGGTAGTAGCTTCCACATGGGTGGCGCACAGTTTGTCTAACCGTGTGGCCAAACCATGCGAGAAGGGTGGCTGAGGCAGTAGCTAATGCATGGTTAGCGCACGGTTTGTCAAACCGTGCAAACTAATCATGCAGGTACATAAACGAGATCTTATAAAGGTGGATCCCGCACGTTTTTGCCTCTAAGTGTGTCATTTTTCCTCTTAAGAAGCCCTAACTTGGGATTTTGCTTCTCCTAAGGCCAAAGATGGTTCTCCCATCATTCCGAAGGCATTTCTAAGGCTTCACATAGAGAATTGAAGCCAGATTCTTGAGGTATTTGATCGCTCTTCATCATTCTTGATCGATTTGTTAGATCTACTTAGATCTACTTCTCCTCTCCAATCATTTTCTTAGATCTATTCCCTTTATGGGTAGATCTAAGTGTGTGGATGCCAAATATGATTTGATTTGGTCTTGAACTTGTTAGGAGAAGAGATCAAAGGCGGGTTTTTGGAGAATTGACCCGGGTTTCTTGAGCGTTCTTCAACCCCTGTGGTTTTCGTCAAAACATTCAAGGTAGGAGGCTTCACTCTTGACTCCTCTTGCAAGAATTTAATGGATTAGTTTCAAATTGGTTTATTTTAATGGATTTGACTGTAAAATTCCTAGAATAAATCATCTTTACTAATTATTTATGGTTTTGATGAGATTGTGAAAGCTTGGTGAATTGTTGTGAAAAGTGATGTGGCTTCTTGAATTTAAAATGTCGATTTTAAATTATTGATTTTCTGAAATTGGAAGTTGTTTGATGAAAAATTGGTTTCAATAAAATGGGTGTTTTATTGAAATGGTTTGCGATTGAAATGTTTTTGATTGATTTGGTTTTCAATAAAAAGGGTGTCTTATTGAAATGGTTTGCGATTGAAATGGTTTTGATGGAATTGGTTTTCAATAAAAAGGGAGTTTTATTGAAATGGTTTGAGATTGAAATGGTTTTTATGGAAATATATTTCAATAAAAAGGTGTTTTATTGAAAGGGTGTTTTGGAATTATTGATGGGTAGATGCCGTGTGTGTTTGTGTTTCATATACAAGGCTTTGTTGAAATATGACCTTGTGCCCGATGCCAAAGGTGTAATGGAATATTGTTTGTGTGTTCATATTGAATTTGGAATGGATAAGGTTTAGGAGTCTCTCCAATAATTGTTGTGATGGATAAGGGTTAGGGATCTCCCCCGTCAGACATTCATGATGCATTCGAGATGGATAAGGGTTAGGAGTCTCTCCCATCAGTGATGGGATGGATAAGGGTTAGGTATCCCCCCTGTCAAACATTCATGTGCATCTAGGTTGGATAAGGTTAATAAGTCTCCCCCATCATGGTTGGGATAGATAAGGGTTAGGGATTCTTCCCTCTTCCAGGTAGCATGCATGGGTGGTTGCATGGGTTTATGAAATGGTTAGGTATGCCAAAAAGGAATGTTTGTGAAATGGTTTTTAAGATTGTTTGGTTATTTTTTGGAAAAATAACTTGATGAAAAATTGGTATCAATTTCTCTTGGATTACCTTTAGTTATGAATGATTTTGGAAACTTTATTATATTTAGTTATAAACTGCTTTAGAGAAAATGCTTAATATAAATTGTTTTTATATAAATGTTGTTAATTCATCTATCCTAGTGGTGTGAGTAGGGAAGTCATTGGGGAAAACCTACTGAGTTTTATACACAACCCTTCTTTGGAACTTTGGTGCTTTTTTAAATGTTGTATTCTAAGACACAGGTTAGGGTAAGGCATCTCATTTCTAGTGTTTCATGGTGATGCTTGGGAGATGTGGTGGTGCTTGGATCATGGATCTTGGTGTAGAGACGTGGTGTGTGTCTTGGATTACATTGGGTATTTTGTTTACTATTCAGCATAGAACTCTGATTTTGTGTTGGTTGTATTGGTTTAGGGGTTGTATTGTGAAATAGTGTGTTTTCGTTTTGGTAATGGATGAGTTGGTTGTTTCGTTGACATGTATCATGTAGTTTTTGTTAGTGGATCCCTTAGTTGGTTGATTATTTGGTTTATTTCAAAAAGGTTAAATCATCCCCCAACTTGTATTTGAAACCCTTTGGCATTTATTTCTAGCCTTGGTGTCATGGGGCTGTCGTTTAAGGACTATTAATGACTCGTTGTGCTCTCAAGCCAATTAGAATTGGCGGGTGATTACAAATGGTATCAGCTTATTCGGTCCTTGCCTAACAAGTGGTTATCGATGTTCTTGGTCATGGAGTTGAAATTAATTCTTTTCTATTCCTTGGGATGAAATATTAGATATGAGTAGGATTGTCGGAACTTTAAATGTATAGCATAAAAGGATGTAGATAACCCGTTTATGCTGAACTTCAAGTTACCAGGGTGTTGGGTACATAAGTGTTTTGGATACACTTCTAGAATGTTGGAAATCTCATTGTCATGGGTTTAGCCAATGAGATGAGAATGAAATGCATTGTAGAGAAATGACTTCCCACTAGGATTACATATCTCATTTTGAGGAATGGGTATGGATGTTGTGAAAGGTGCAAATTTTTGAAAAAAATAGAGAAATCGTTTTCAAGAAAAAGATTTTGAAAACAAGGTATTTGGTGTATTTTTAAAATGGGTTGATTTTCAAAAGGCATGAGGAATGATTTCAAAATTTTTTGAACATAAGAAAAATATTTTTTTTTTGAAAACAATGATGTGATTGATGATGTGATAGAATTTGAAATGCTAAGCTATCAGTTGCTAGAGAGTGAGATTGACAGAGGTTGATGTTGTTTTAAAAAATGGATCTCGGTAGGAGTCATTGGAGCCATCCTGAAGAAGCTACGGAGAATGTGGTTTCACCCATGCCATGTTTGAACCAAAATCTTAATTCGAGTATTGTCCAAGATTTTCAAGATATGGATATGGGGAACCAGAGGAATGAACCAACGAATTGGATCATACCATCCAGTTCATGAAGCATAATCCACCGAACTTTCAGGGTGATGTTGAATCCAAAAAAGTAGAGGCATGGATAAGTAAGATGAAGTGTATCATCGATTTCATCGGCACACCATCAGATCTCAAGGTCATGTTGGTGATGAATATGCTTGACGATATTGCATGTCAGTGGTGGGATTTAGCGATACAGGCTAAATGGGATGAAGGATTTACCTAGGAGGAATTTGAATAATTGTTCAACAAACAATACTATCCTCACTCGTTCAAGATCCAGAAAACGATGGGCTTCTTCAGCTTGAAACAAGAGACTATCTCTATCACAGAGTACGTGTCTAAATTCATTAATTTATTTGTTTTTTTACCAGAGGTCGCGGAAACTGCATTGTTGAAGGCACACATCTTCGAATCGGGGATAAGGCAAGAGATTTGATCGATGTTTGCAGTGCTCTGTATTAAATATTATACAGATATGGTGAATATAGCGACTGTTGCGGAACATGATATATAAGGGTCTATGGGAGGAGGAATGATGAAACCTATGGGAAATAGTGGGAACTAAACCGGTGGGAATAAGAGAAAAAGGAATACCTATTTCCATGGTCTGAGTACATATCTAAACTAGACGGTGGGATAAGTGAACCTTCCTCCATGACCCCAGTGCAAAGAAGGTTGTTTTCAATGTTGTTCAACTGACCACCTAAATTGAGAGTGTACGACACAACCTAGATCATGTCACAGTTTCCCGAAGATGGGGAATCTACTGCACTATTGAGGGAATTCTCCGAGGTCAGGTACACGTGACACTTCTCAGGCATCACAAGCATCGTATGTTTCGATAGGACGAGGACAGAAGAATCAGTCTCGTCAATATAATAGTGCTAGACATGGTGATTCTCGAAATACCATGACTCCTCAACCAGGGCAATATCAGCAAGGAAACATGGAGAACAGTGCAGCGACAAAGAAATTTTATGGAGCTGAGTAGAGGATTGTTGATAATATAGAATGACCATCTATAGTGAGAGGTACAATTATTTTTAATTCTACCCTTGTGCAAGTGCTCTTTGATACTGGTGCATCACATTCCATTATTTCTTCTCGTGATATTTACATTCTATGTTTAAAACTAGAAATGATGGATTCTGTTTTGAATCTACAAACTCCTCTTGGTGAAAGAGAATTTCAAGCCTTTGTGTGTAGAGCATATTCTATAACTATTGATGGAGCTAAGTTAAAATGGGGCTTCTCGATGGTGTACATTGATGTATATGACATAATCCTAGGTATGGATTGGTTGAAAATATTTAAGGCTCACATCGACTATTAGAGGAGAACGGTTAGTTTCAAGACTAAGGACGACATCAACCATCTCTTCAGAGGAGAGAGGATGATAAAGAAAGTTTCAAAGATCTTGTTAGCACCAATGGTGGGAATGATCTCTTACCAACTGGCAGCGTTAACTTTGGAATCAATGGAAGAGATTGAAGAAAATTGTTTTCCAGATGTTTTGGATAATTTTCCAGATGTCTTTCCCAACAACTTCTCTGGGTTACTACCTCTAAGGAATGAGGATTTTAGGATTGATCTCCTTCTGGGGACCAGTCGTATTTCTCTTCTGTCTTGTAGGATGACACCAATAGAGTTATGGGAATTGAAAGTGCAGTTAGAGGAGCTAGAAAGCAAGGGATAATGTGGTTACTTATGGTTCAAGGTAGTTGATGGTTCATGAGAAAAATTACCAAACACATGATTTGGAGTTAGATGTAGTCTTCCATGCTTTGGAAACATGGAGACATTATATCTTTGGTGAGAAATTTACTGTGTTCACAGATCAAAAAATCTTGAAATACATTTTCTCACAATTATATTTGAATCTAAGGTAAAGGAGGTGGATGGAGTATCTCCAAATGTTTGACTTTGACATGATACACACACTAAGAAAAGGGAATTTGGTGGCGGATGCATTGAGTAGAAAGTCATATGTTCAGTTAGCGAAATAATATTCAGATGAATGGCAGTTGATTTCAGTCTTAGCCAAAATGCATATAGAATATGAAAAATGAGGTGGTGTTTCAGTTTTATTTTCGGCTACGCTTATTCCTGATTTGGTAAAGATGATCAAAGAACCACAAAAATCTGATGAAGAATTTCTAGTTATATGTTCAAAACTCAATGGTGGGGAGACCATTGATGGCTAAAAACTTGATGGGGGGTCAGTTTTTTGTTTCAGTGATCGGATGGTTGTACCTATGGGTTTTTCACGAACAAATCCTTCATGCTTAACACCATTCAAGATGGGTTGTACATCCAAAAACACCAAAGATGTATAAGGTGTTGAAGGCGTAGTTTTGGTGGAGCGGCATGAAAAAGAAGGTGGCTGAGTTCGTCTCAAAGTGCATAACTTATTAACAGGTTAATGCAGAGTATCAGAGACCAGCTGGTATGTTATAATCATTACCTATCGCTATGAGGAAATGGGATCAGATAGCAATGTATTGTGTTTCAGGTCTTCCAAGAATGGTCCGAAAACACGATAGCATTTGGGTGATATTGGATTGTCTAACCAAGTTGTCCCATTTCATCCCAATTCATGAAACTCATACGTTGTAAGATCTTTCAATAATTTATATTCGAGAAGTAGTAAACAGGAAGGTTTTACTCGTGTCTATTGTCTCAGATCAAGATATGAGGTTCACAACTTGTTTCTAGAAATCATTACAGCTAGCCCTTGGGACTCAGTTGACTATGAGCACGGTGTATCATCCTCATATGGATGGGCAATATGAGCAGATGATACAAACGTTGGAAGATATGGTGCAGTCTTGTATAATGGATTTTGGTGGCGCATGGGAGGAGCATATACCCTTAGTGTAGTTATCATACAATAACAACTGTCAAGCTTCGATATGCATGGCTCTATTTAAAGAATTGTATTGGCATCCTTGTCGTTCTCCACTATGCTGGGTGGAAATGGGTGAAACTTCACTAGTTGGACCGAGCCTTTTCCAAGAAACAATGGAGAAGATTTAGTTTATTAGAAAGGGGATGGAGACGGATCAGAGTCGTCAGAAATATTATGCAGATCACCGTCGAAGACCATTGTTGTTCATTGTGGGTGATCATGTCTTCTTGAGGATCTCTCTAAGTCTTGGACATCATCGTTTCGGGAAGCAGGGCATGTTATCTCCTTGATACATTGGCCCTTTTGAGATACTGGAATGTGTTGGAGAGGTGGAATATCGGTTGGCATTACCACCATGATTTAGTTTGGTGCATAATGTGTTCCATGTATCTTAGTTGAAAAAAGTATCATCCTAATCCTGATCACGTGATCAGATGGGATCACATTGACCTAGATCTAGATGCTTCCTTGATACATATCCCAGTACGGATTGTGGATAGGAAAGAGAATGTCTTTTGGGGGAAAATCATCGGTCTAGTGAGGGTTTTATAGCAGCATGGTCAGATTCAGGAAGAGACTTGGGAATGTGAAAAGGTAATGAAAGAGTAGTGGCCGAAACTCTTTCAGTTGGCTGAAGGTTTTCTACTTTTCGAGGATGGGAATACCAATGGTGGGGAGAATTCAGTACCCTGGTTTCTAGTATGTAACCATTTCATGATGCTTTTAATGGTTATAAAGTTAAGGATGATGAATGGGAGAGTCTAGAGAACTTGGAATGAAGTCTTGAGGAAAATGGGGAAGTCGCATGGGTGGCGCACAATTTGACTAAACCATACGGCCAAACCGTGCATTGTTTTTCTTGGAGGCAGTATCTTCTGAATGGGTGGCACAGGGTTTGTCTAACCGTGCTGCCAAACCATGCGAGAAGGGTGGCCGAGGCAGTAGCTAACGCACTTTTATCACATGGTTTGTCAAACCATGCGAACTAACCATGCGGGCACTTAAACGAGATCCTATAAAGGTGGATCCCATGTTTTTTTTCCTCTAAGTGCATCTTTTTCCCTCCTAAGCGGCTCTAACTCAGGATTTTGCTTCTCTATGGTCAAAGAGGGTTCTCCCATCGTTCCGGAGGCGATTCGAAGTCTTCTCTAGGAGAATCGAAGCTGAATTCTTGAAGTATGTGATCGTTCTTCATCGTTTATGATCGGTTTCTTAGATCTACTTACGTAAAGTACTCCTATCCTCTCATTTTCTTATATTGATGCCCTTTATGGGTATATCTATATTTTTGGATGCCAAATATGATGATATTTGGTCTTGATTCTGCTAGTAGAAGAGATATAAGGCGGATTTTTTGAGAATCGACCCGGGTTTCTTGATCATTCTTCGACCATTGTGGCCTTCGTCAAAAACATTGAGGTGGGAGGCTTTACTATTGACTCCTCTTTCTAGAATTGATTGGCTTAGATTCATATTGGTTTATTTGAATGGATTTGACTATGAAAATCATAGAATAAATCTTCTTTAGTGAAGATTTATGGTTTTGACGAGATTGTGAAATCTTGGTGAATTATTGCGCAAACTGATGTGGTTTCTTGAATTTAAAATGTTGATTTTAAATTATTGATTTTATGAAATTGGAACTGGTTTGATGAAAATTGGGTTTCAATAAAAAGGTTGTTTAATTGAAATGGTTTGAGATTGAAATGGTTTTGATGGAATTGGTTTCCAATAAAAAGGGTGTTTTATTGAAATGGTTTGCGACTGAAAAGGTTGTGGTGGAATTGGTTTTAAATAAAAATGGAGTTTTATTGAAATGGATTGAGAATGAAATGGTTTTGATGCAGATGGTTTTCAATAATATGGTTTTTTTATTGAAATGGTGTTTTGGCATGATTGATGGGAAGATGCGTTGTGTGTTTGTGTAGCATATACAAGGCTTGGTTGAAATATTGCCTCGTGCTTGGTGCCAAAGGTGTAATGGAATATTGTTGTGTGTGTTCATATTTCATTCAGTATGAATAAAGGTTAAGAGTCCCCCCCCCCCATCTGTTTTTTGATGGATAAGGGTTAGGGCTCTCCCCCATCAAACATTCGAATTGCATTCGGGAATGATAAGGGTTAGGAGTCTCCCCCATCAGTGTTCGAATGGATAAAGGTTAGGACTGTCCCCCGTCAAACATTTATGTGAGTTTGTGGTGGAAAATGGTATGAAGTATCCCCCATCATGATGGGGATGGATATGGGTTAGGGCTTCTCCCCTCTTCCAGGTAGCATGCATGGGTGGTTTCATGGGTTTGTGGAATGGTTGGGTATTGCGAAAAGTAATGTTTGTGAAATGGTTTTTAAGATTGTATGGTAATTTTTCTGGAAAAATAAATCTCTTGAAAATTTGTTTCAGTTTATCATTTAATGACTTTGGTTATGAATGGTTTTGGATACTTGTTTATATTTAGTTATAAACTTCTTTTGAGAAAATGTTTTATATAAACTGTTATTATATAAATGTTGCTAACTATTCTATCCTAGTGGTGTGAGTAGGCAAGTCATCAGGGAAAACCTTATGATTTTTATACTCACCCCTGCTTTGGCACATTGGTTCTTTTGTAGATGTTGTATTTAGAGACACAGGTAAAGGTAAGGCATCTCATTGCTAGTGTTTCGTGGTGATGCTTGAGAGAAGTGGTGGTTCTAGGATCATGGAGCTTGGTGTAGAGCCATGGAGTGTTTCCTATTTTACTTTGGGTCTTTTGTTTACTCTTCCTCATAGCACTCTGATTTTGTGTTGGTTGTATTGGTTTATGGGTTGTATTGTGAAATAGTTTGTTTCCATTTTGGTAATGGATGAGTTGGTTGTTTTGATGACATCATGTAGATGTTGTTAGTGGATCCCTTGGTTGGTTGGTTATTTGGTTTATTTCTTAAAGGGTAAATCGTCCCCCAACATTTATTTGAAACCCTTTGGCATTTATTCCCAGCCTTTGGCATCTTGGAGATGTCTCTTAAGGCCTAGTATTGACTTGTTGAGATCTCAAGCCCATGAGAATTGGTAGGTCATTATAACTCTGAATCATTGTGTCTCTATCCTTTAATAATGTGGGAGGATGATGCTACTGAATGACATGAATGAATTCTTCCATTGATGGGGCAGGATGTGGTTCTCCTTGGAAGGTATGCATGAACCTCAAAAATACATCATGAAATAGTGTGTTAACCCCTATGTCCTAAATGACAGTAGGTGCCAGGACAAGCACTACAGAAGGATCTGATGGTTGTCCCTAATCAGCCATGTCCAGTGTCTGCTCACTACCGTATATCTGGCTTTCAACCAGAGGATGTCTTGGTGGCATGACTCTTTATGGTCAATCTCACACCGTAAGGTCAAAATTTATCAGGCACTAAAACATATAAGTGAAAGAAAGAAACAACATAAGGAAAGAATTCATTTTTTTCAAAACATGGATACACGACATGTATAACCCTTACACGGCGTTTTCCTTTGAGCTATCACATGGGAATGTACTTCTGCCAAAACTGGTTGTGTAATACCCATACACACGACGTGTTCTCCCAAGACACGGTGTGTACATTATTCGTTTCCCCTACCCTAGTTCTTCTACATGACCTACCCATATGGATCTCCTAGGACATGACTACATGGAATGTTTATGCTAGACACAGTGTGTACTGCTTAGGTTTCAACTTCCCGTGTTGTTAGTCACATGGCTAGACAAACAGATGACTCTACATGGCGTGTTTATTCCAGACACGACATATACTTAGAGGATTCCACCACCTCGTGTTGTTAGTTACACGGCCGGATACAAGGTTTATACTACACAATGTGTTCAAGCTTGACACGATGTGTATAACCTGAGTTTTATTCATCTGTGTCGTTAGTTACACAGGTGGACACATGGTCTACACAACACGTCATGTACATCTGGTATACAATGTGTACCACAAATGATTTTCCAACACCATGTCTCTGGTCACACAATCAGTTAAATTGATATAGACTACATAGTGTGTAAATACATTACATGGTGTGTACATAATAAAAACAGTTCCTTCCAAATCAAAAAGGACACATAGCATGTATTTATCATTACATGCCAGGTATTCCCTGTTTTTCTAGACAGTAAGCATTGGAAAATACACCAGAACCTATAAAACACTCAAACGAACATTAATGTTCAAAATTGCTATCTGTGACGGACCATACTCCCTACAAATCATAGATTTTCATCTTAATTAAGCCGCATACAAGCATAACAAAGCAATGATTCACAAAATTCAGGTGCATGAGGGCCCATAACACCACATGAACCAAATTTTTGCATTTAATCAACTGAAACCTTAAACCATAGCAATACCCTATCAAACAGAAAGAATTTTATCAAGGAATCTATCACAATAGCATGAATATCTAGAAAAACATCTATCACAACAACATGCAATTATTAATTCATAATAAATGGCATAGAAAGAATGCATGACATGTGATCTCTAGAAATTTAATATATGATGTAAGAGATGGCATACCCTCATCTCATCCGGTTGTAGCAGAAATAAAACCTCATTAATATCAATAAAAATAACACAAAACATGTGAATAACCCAATGGTGAAATCAAATAAACTGTAAAAATTACAAAACCAGAAAATTTTTAATAATTGAGGTAGATTATATTTTCAATTTAAATAGGTCAGCTACTCCCAGGAACAGCTTAATACCATATACCAATTCCTTCCTGAAGCCGCCCAGAGCTGCCCCGTACTGAGTTGGTCACATGGCCTCAAGCGCATTTCCCTAAATTCCAGAGGCTACCAACTAGCAGTGAGGGACTTGTGTGTGATAGTAGGGAACTATGCACTCATTGGTAGTGTAACATATTGAAAATAAATAGATAACAATAATAGAAGCATTAATAACACCAAAAAACAATAAACAGAAAAATACTGATGAAATAAATAACTAGAGCACATATATAAATGATGCATGATATGTATGTCTAGGAAAATAGCCAAACAAGACACAATTCTGGTATACATTACTAAACCAATGTACAAAAAAGAAAAAATAACTCAAACATCATCGCAAGCCTTATCTTCGTCCCTGGCTCTCCAGGTCCGTAATAATCAAGTACCTGAAGTAGAAGGTCTCTTTCCTTTATCTATACCTGCAACAATATATTCTATTTGGGTCCAAAGGATGACCCAAATAGGGTGTGAGACAAATCCCAATTGGAAACCTCCCAATGATATGTGCCTAACAGTCAGTGAATATATATATATATATATTGTAGGCAATAAGAAAAATGAAGCAGTAAACAAAGAAGTACTCAAAATTAAAATATTCTATAGTATACTTTACATCATTTTCATTTAAAAATTCAATTAACCAATCATGAAAAAAATAAACCCTCTAGAAATTTCACACAACATATCCCCTCTCGTTCAGCCAACAATCTCAAGTATCCCTCTGGGTAGTTATCGTGTCCTAATCCCTCTGGTTCAATTCACACGAAGGATATAACGAAGAATCATTTAGGAAGAACACACCATGAATTCCCTTTATAGTCATTTGTAATCATAGACTCTCTGAGGAAGCCCTCACTATCAATTCCACATATTGCATTTTAAGGGTAAACTATAGACACCCTATGGAAGAAATCAACAGAAATTCTTCATATGGTCTAGTAACTAATATATATAGAAACAATGATGGAGAACTCAATGTCAATCCCCCTATGGTCTTGCAGCGTGATAAATATTACAAACACTATAGGAAAGACCTCAATGTCAATTTCCACTATGGTCTCACTACACCAGGTTCCTACAACCCCGTCTAAAGCAATCATACAAAAACAATAATTATAATCCAAATTAAACCTCAAATTACTACTAGGATAAATAGCTACAAGGCATGTCACACCATATTAGATAGATAATCACTCCATCCTAACAACACTTGGAATGGAAAAAAATAGCATAACTGGAAAAGCTAGACCAAATGGTCAAAAACATACAAGCATGGGAAACCACATCCATAGCATGGATATTAACCCTATTCACAATCAAAAAAATTCTATTAAAATATAAAACGAATAACAAGCATTAATAGGGTTAAAATCCCTAAACATGCAATACCCCGAACAAGGGTATTGGGAACATTTGCACATATAAATCAATGACTAACTATGGAAAGGAAAAAACCACCTACTTTGGAATAGTATAATTGATAGACATGAACCATGAGCCTTTAATATACCTAGAACACTATAGATTAATGAAAATTCTAAAAATGATCAACCGATAATATCTCAAGGAAGAGGAGAAATATGGAAATGAGGCTCTAAAAGAAATAATAGATAACATTTGGGATTCCAACACAATCAACAGTAGTCAATTCTGAGAAACGATGGAGACTCGGAGGCTCGGAGAAGAATCGCCGGCTATAGATGCTTCTGTACAAGATAGGTCGAGAACATGGGTGCTTTATCGAAGAGACATGACCCAATACCATTTAATAAAATAAAAATATAGTACATTGTGTTTTCTATAAAAGTACATAGTGTGAACTTGCCTTACCCGGCCTCTTCTTTAGGCGGCCTTCAGGTCACCCCACACAGCTACCTATGGCAACTAGGTACACATCATGTACTCCTCGAATTCCCAAACACTTCTCTTTATCTAAAAAACAAATAAAAAAGAAAGACATACCTGAGAATAATATCCGGGTTCTTACAACCTTCATATTCTACATCTACTATTTTCCTAAAAATTATTGACATATATACTATAGAAATGGGTGAATTTTATTTTTTAAACAATTGAAAAATCCATATCTTATACGAAAAAATAATAAAAAGCATGATTAATAAATAAATAATATTTTTAATGATTTTCATATGATATAATGAAAAAATAACAAATGCTTTGTCTATAAAAATAGTGTAGCTCAGAAATATTATAAAAATATGTACTTATGAATAGTAGAAAACAAACTTATTTGAAAGAAAAATATGATTTAAAAAATGATATTAACTTACAACACCATAAATTAGTTAGTTAATCACATTCACACAAATCAGAAATGAATTATATAGAACCTACACTAGATGTCCCAAATTATAAACTTATCAATAAGTCTCTCTTCCAAAACCCTATAACCCCTCAACCACCATAATTAGAATTACATATGACTTCCATCTCAAATCCCTGGATCTAACCTGATTATAATGGCTTATATATATTTATCCATAGGAAACCCCAATCAAATATATCTTAAAAATAATAATAAAGTGTTCTAGGAAATTTTCAAGAAATCCTCACACATAGATACTCTTATAAATAAAACTCTGTGAAAATATTATAAACAGAATCACTCATGGTAGTGAGAAGTTGTGGTCTTAAAAATATATTCACCATTATTATATATTTTCATTATCTTTTATTATTCACCTTGATATTATAGTTATATTTGTAGGATTAAGTCATGACAAACTCCAGTGTTCAAATTCCATGATTTTTTGGTTTAGTTTCAATACTATCGAAAATATCTATATAAAATTTCAATGAAATTACTACAATTATTCTTCTATCAATTAAGTTGTAAAATTACACTATAGTAATCTTTTTTCTTAACAAAATCACAAAGAAACATCTTCAAAATAGTTCTTTAGAAGTTACCATCATTATATTCAAAATATACACACATTTCTATAGAAATGAAAATTGCACGGTTCTTCCAATTAATATGAAGGAAACCATAATTACTATTCCATGAACATGGAAACTAAAAACCATCCTCTTGAAAACACATAATGTGGAAAACATAAAAATGATTATTTTTCTATTTAATATATGTATTGGAAGAAGTAATTTTACAAAAAAATATCCACTTTTTAATGGAAAAAACAGTCACAAAGATTTATCATAAACATCTAATTTTAAAAAAATCTGACACAAATTTACCAAACTCTCCAATTGTATGATTGTTTTGTGAGCAACAACCCCCCCTATGATCATTCAAAAAGGACACAAGATTTTTATAACTTAATAGAATGAAACCCAAAAATAAATTTTATATAAAACATTTAATGAGTATAATAAATATACAAAATATAATACAATCATATAATGTTTCTAAAAAACATCATTAATCCATATTTCAAAATAGTATTAAATTTTTAAATATTTGTAATTCGTGAATAATGTATTCCTTTATTTGAAATTTATTGGAATCATGCTTCATATTATTCAGTTCATTCAATATCTTATCGAACATGGAATCTTGAAACTATTGTTTCATTATGAGTTCATTCATCGCTTCATCACGATTCATGGAAAGAGATTTTATCTCATTAACTATTTTTGAGTTCTCTCCAACATATATTTTGAAAAATCTCTATTAAATTCAAAAGGATTTTATAGGATTTTCGAATTCTATTTTCCTGATCATCAAAAACCATCATATCAATTCTAGATGGATTTAACCATGTTAAAAAACTCTTCAACTACTTGGAATATATAGAATAAATTTCTTGGATATTCCCTAGAGTAGAATTTGTTTCTATAATATAATCAAAAATCTATTGTTTCCACTGGAAATCCAAAATGTAAATTATTTTCTACTAAATTAACATACATTGATAATGGAAAGATGGTGATATCAAATATAACATCCATATTATTAGTCACTTCATAAATGTAATTTATCTTCATCGTTATTTATTTTGAACTATCCATAAATTTATTTACAATGTCACATGTGACATGTGGAAGAGGTGTTTTACTAATTCTATTGTGCAAAGACTACTCGTGAAATTCAAGAATAGATAGTGTAATCTCTTCAATATCAACATCAATATCCACACATTCCTTCATTTGAGAATATTACTAATATATCACATTGATATCATTTTAAATTTACACTAATATGTATTTTGTATATCTATATGATATTTTTTCTATAGTATTTGTGGTCATTGATATGGAATTTGGTACAAAATATTCATTTAGAAATAAATATTTCATGGAAACCAATTTCTTCATCAAATAAACATCACCATATTTAGAAATTATTGCTTCTAATATAATTCCAACTTCATATTCCTTAGTCAAATTAATATAACAATAAAAAATATTCATTCCTTTTCCAATATTATCTTTTCTTTAAACATATTATACGACAAAGTGAAAAAACATCATTCTCTCTAATATTTTTTACTTTATGAATCTTCTAAGAGACTTTTGAAGTATTATCCTTTTCTAAATACTTCTTCTTCATTTATAATTATATACTATTTATGTATCTCATTTCTAATATGCAAAACATCATATTTATCAAAACTAGATTTTTAGATTACACTCCTTATATTCATTCTTATTCTTCATAGACTCTTCAATGGAACAGTGTGAAATTGTTTAAAATTTAATTCATGGAACCTATAAAGATATTGGAGTGCATTCTATTTCTTCAACAAATTATTCATTTTATAAAAAGTTAAATATTTTTTTTCTGAATTTTCTATAATATATTTATCAAAAAACAACATTTTAGAAATATCATACTAAAATTATTTTTGAAATAGTTTCTTCTTTAAAAATAATTTTTTCACCCTAAACAGAAGTGATATATTCATTTTATTCTAAACATAATAATATATAAAAATAAAATTGTATGAATCCTTCTCTATGGAATAAACATCATTATAAAAACACTATAATTAAATTCATCAATATAACCCTAGATAAACTAAATAATATAAAGCATCTATATATTAAACTATTTGTTTGACATATATGTAAAGACCCGTAAATTTCAAGTAAATTTTTTTTCTTAATTTTCTTTGGAATTTTACAAGAACGCAGTTTCTGACGGCGCCTGATTCCGAGGCCCGGTGTGCCCTTAATCATTTTCTGATGTTTGGCTCGGGTACGTTCAGTGAACGGACGAGCGGGTTTTTCTAACTTTTAACCCAGTCCCCGGAATCAAATTCTGAGGGCACCGATGAAATCGCAGCGCCGGTATTCGCTTAGAAACGCCTCTTCCGGAGTTGCGTTTCCTCGGGTGTGGTTTTTAATTTTCGGGCTTAAAGTTAAGAAATAAAATAATTTTGCGACAACTTTATTTTATTTCACTTAAGCCACTTGGATGACACTTGAAGCCACCTAAAGGGAGCTTGAACTGAGTTGAACCAGATAGGATACTATCCAGAAATATCCTACCATATTGGTAGGATATTTGTGAGGTGGGGCCCACACGAGCCCCGCCGTTTCTTTCAGCTAAGTAACGCACCCACGAAAACCCGTCATTATGAAAGTCAACTGACACATTTTCTTAAAATCTTAACAGACCATTTAATTGGCCGGTTTATTTCGTAAATTAAATGAGTTGTTTCTTTCGTTGAATTAATTCAAGGAATTGATGGGTTGTTACTTACCCGTTTTCGTTTGTTGGCATAATAATAAAATAAGACCAACCTATCTTTTTTTGGAGGATTACTCGTGGAGAGAGGATCCTTGAACCTTCAACCTTCTTCACGAAGAACGCGAAGAATGTGAAGAATGTGAAGAACGCCAAACCCGGAAATTGACGACGCGACGCCGTGATCCGCGACGCCGACGCTCCCTTCCGGCAACGTTCTTCTGTGACGTCTCTTCCTCTGCGACGGATCTTCGATCGGCTGCTTGAGGTAAGAGCCTCAGTCTTTCTTTTTAATCTCCTTTGTGGTTCTTTACCAAAACACGGATTTAATTAATTAAATTAAATCTGTTGTTCTTGGTCCGTTGAGTTCTCCGACTCAACGCCGGATTCCGTGACGACGTGACGCCTTTCCACGACGACGCGACGATCCCCTCCTTCCGCGACGAACAATTCCGCGAAGAACGTGTGTTCGACGACGACTTCGAGGTAGGGATTTTATTTATGGAATTTCCCCTTTTTCCCGTGTTATTTCCGTTCAAGGATGAAGAACCCGGACATAAGAACAATTTTTATTTCCCTTAAAAATTGTTGAATTCATGTGTTGATATTATTCATCCCATTGTTTATCACTAACACGGAGGGTGCGGGCCAAACGAACAAGGCCCGACGACCCTTCTCCGTTCTTTGTTTTTGTGCGGATTTGACGGGCGATGACGGAACGTGCCGCAACGGAGGTTTGATGATTCCTCAGTGAAGAACGAGTCCCGAGAGGAGCAACGGCGCAAACGGGAAGAAAATCGGGCCACCGGAGCGACTTCGGCGGCCCGCGGAAGCCACCGGTGGCATGGGTCGCTAGCGCGGCGGCGCCGGCAGCTGGGAGTGGCGGCGCCCCCGGCGCGCCGCCGGATAAGCTCGCCGCTGCAGAAGCCGCGGCAGCGGCACCGGCGGACCCGCGGCCGCGCAAATCCGGCGCGCGCGGGACGCGGCTGAAGCCGCGTCCGGGTGTCCGAGCGACACCCCGCGGGTGCCGTGGGGTTGTCACGCGGGGCCGGCAGCTCCCCCCGCGTCGCTCGGCTTGCCAGGAAGACACCCCGCGGGTGTCGAGGGGGTGTCACGCGGGGGTGGCGGCTCCCCCCCCCATGCCGCCCCGCCGAGCCGAGCCGGGCTGGCCGAGCCAGGCCGATCCGACCGACCGGGCCGGACCGGGTTGACCCGGTTCGGCCGTCCTAGGGGGGGTCGGGCCGTGTCGGCCCGGGCCCGGACCCCCCTTCTTCGGACGGTTTTCGTTCAAATGCCCGTAACATGAGGTACAGGCCTCCAAACGACTCGCCGTCAGCGGAAACATGATCCTTGGATCGAGACGGTCGTTTCGGTATATCGCACTCAAGGTTTCGAAATACTTTGGGTTCGGCCGGGTTGGTTCGTACACGAAACCAACCGGGGCTTCGGAGGGGAAACACTCATATCTTGAGCTACGGACGTCCGATTGACGTGCCGTCAGCTTTGTTGAGTTCCTCTAAGTGAGACAGATCTTTTGACATACATTGCCCGAGGTTTGGACATAGGTGGAGTACGGTGGGGTTGGTTTTGCCTTAAAAACCAACCAGGCCCCTCGAACGAAAAAGCCAATAACTCTCAGACCGGGCGTCCGATTGACGTGCCGTCTGCGACGTTGAGTTCATGTTGACGATACGGAAATTTGGGATACATCAACTTCGGACATTGTGTCAGTTTATGTATCAGCCTCTCGGCTCGTGGAGCAGACCCTCCCGAACGAGCTTGTTGTGTGCGGGACCCCTTCTGCTGGCTGTGACTGCTACTTCGACAGTGACGACCGTGCAGAGATCCTCAGTGGACTGCAGCGACGACCGTGCAGAGATCCTCAGTGGACTGCGACGACGACGGTGCCGAGATCCTCAGTGGACTGCGATGATGAAGACTGCTGGTCTTGTATCCTATGTGGGTTCCAGCTTAGATGATTCAATACTGGTCTTGTATCCTATGTGGGTCCCAATATAGTTGAATCAATGAAGACAGCTAGTCTTGTATCCTATGTGGGTCCTAGCTATGCTGGTCTTAAATCCTATGTGGGTCCCAGCTTAGATGATTCAATACTGTTCTTGTATCCTATGTGGTTCCCAGTATAGTTGAATCAATGAAGACATGTGGTCTTGTATCCTATGTGGGTCCTAGCTGTGTTGGTCTTGTATCTTATGTGGGTCCCAGCATAGATGATTCAATACTGGTCCTGTATCCTATGTGGGTCCCAGTATAGATGAATCAATGAAGAGTGTAGGTCTTGTATCCTATGTGGGTCCCAGCATAGATGACTCAGTGCTGGTCTTGTATCCTATGTGGGTCCCAGTCGTGCTGGTCTTGTATCCTATGTGGGTCCCAGCATAAATGAAACAATGAGGACAGCTGGTCTTGTATCTTATGTGGGTCCCAGCTTAGATGATTCAGTATCTATGTCGGATCATCTTTTTCACCTTTTCGATGATTTATACCTGTGTGAGATGAATCTTGTGTTACTCTCCTTTGTGGATTGTGTTGAGCTATCTTGTGTGGATTTACTATTTACTCTCCGTTGTGGATTGTGTTGAGCTATCCTGTGTGGATTTACTGTTTACTCTCCTTTGTGGATTGTGTTGAGCTATCGTGTGTGGATTTACTGTTTACTCTCCTTTATGGATTGTGTTGAGCTATCCTGTGTGGATTTACTATTTACTCTCCTTTGTGGATTGTGTTGAGCTATCCTGTGTGGATTTACTGTTTTCTCTCCTTTGTGGATTGTGTTGAGCTATCCTGTGTGGGTATACGTTTTGCTTTCCTGTGTGGACTGGGTTGTGCTTGGGCTCGGACGTTGGAGCCGAACGAGAATTGATGGCTTAGGTCTATGTATGGGCATATACCTAAGCAGTGTCGGTTGTTACTTCGTGATTGTATCTTCCCTTTGCGGTTTTTTCCTTTGTGGATTTCGGGAGACCTTCGGGGGTCTTGGGGTCCCAACTGAGTAGCTTATACTCACCCCTGCACAGGCTATTCCCGCACTACATTGTGTTGGTTGCAGACGACGGACAACACTGATCATGGTGGAGACGTGCGGAGCAGGACGGTACCTGGAGGTGGACCACTGGGCGGGATGTACTCAGAGCGGTCAGGTGGACCCGAGGAGTAGTGGAGACTGTCTGTACCCATCCTTCAGGTGGGACTTCTAGAGGACGGCTCGACGCTCTGTCTTTTCCTTTCAGTTGATGTTTTTCATTTCAGTTGTACTTCACAGTTGGGCTTGTATTTCCGGCCCCTTTTTCTTTCAGCACAGCTTGTACCATTTTTACTTAGTGTTTACTTTTCCTCTTGCTTACTCTGTGGTTCTTGTTTACTTTTCAGAGGCAATGCCTTCCCTTTTTGTTGGTATTTACGCCTTGGTGCTAGTCGCCAGCCCCTGGCCTTTGGAAGGCGGGCTTGGGGTAGTCACGGCATGGGCCCCGAGGACGGGTCGTGAAAAATTGGTATCAGAGCTAGTTGGTTCTACCGGGGACTCTGATCATTCTTATATGTGAAGCAATAGTGTTTAGTGTATTGGGTGTGGTTATCAGTCCAGGGAGTCCAGTGTTGGTGCGGCGACCGACGTATCCGTACACCAGGACCCTGACTTCTGATTTCCGACTTAATGCACTAAAACATTGATTGCATGTGTGTTCAAGTTTTCTTTGTGATTACTTGTGTCAGCTCACCAGGTATACTGTTCTGACCATGGCACACCTGTTTCTTTCAGGATGGCCCCACGACGGCAGCCAGCTAGGGTTCTGAGAGTGGAGCGTGATGACAGCCCACCGAGCGACGAGGCCTCGGTGCAGGGCTCCTTGTCAGCAGAGGCACCGGCGGTACCTTTACCCGCCGAGCCCCCGATGCTTCCAGCACTGGCAGCCGACGATGCACGACGCCTCGGAGCTCTGGATGAGTTCCAGCGCAAGCGACCACCATGTTCCGTGGGGAGATGGACCCCCAGGCAGCCGAGGACTGGCTGGAGGTGGTCGTCCGAGTTTTCAGGCTAGTGAGGACACCAGCAGACCTCATGGTGATCCTCGCGGCGAGCCTACTGCACGCAGCAGTAGGACGATGGTGGATCTTGATGCTCCAGGTGCACGACGAGGCATCACTCCTCTGGATGGACTTTGAGAGCATCTTCTGCTCCGAGTTCTTCCTAGCCACCCTCCGTGCGGTACGCATACAGGAGCTTCTTCAGCTGTGGAAGGGTAGCTAGACAGTGGCCCAGTACTCGGCGAGATTTACTGATCTCTCGCACTAATCCACAGATATGGTATGGGACTCGTTATTCTGGGCCCGGGCCTTCGATCAGGGACTGAGACACGAGATCAGGGCTTTGATGATCTCCCTCAACATTCCGACACAGGCAGAGGTGTTGGAAAGAGCCCTACTAGTGGAGAGTTTTCTCGCCGAGCAGGCTCTAGTGACAGGGCCCTCCGCAGGACGGCCCGTAGCAGGGTCTTCTGCAGCTGGCAGTATACAGCTGACGCAGAGGTCCAAGCGGGCCAGACCATCATATTGGCAGTCAGAGGATGAAGATTCGGTTGTGCGGGGCACCCGAAGGAGAGCCAGCTACGCGAGGGGAAAACATTGATACACATGCAGTGGGTGAGGTCACATGGCTCGAGACTGCCCGACTCGTCTTACAGATGAGCAGCAGGCGGTAGAGGGACCTCCCAGACAGAGATTCGGCCACGGTGGTCCGCAGGGTACAGGCGGACGAGGAAGAGGAGCAGGCCAAGTAGCCGATGGTTGGAGACACTTCGAGGTGTTGCCACCACCACCACCAGGAGGTCCACCCCGACCGCAGGGAGTTGGTGGACATGGGAGAGCTCAGCTTCAGTAAGCTGAGGCCTTCGATCATGGAGCTCTGGGAGCAAATGGACAGGAGCGGAACTAGTGGATACGTCCTTTATACTTCTATTTCCTTGTTGCTATTGTGTAGCGTCTTTGTATTATGAGATGCAATAATAAAAGACGCATACCTTTGTGATGTTTTCATTCCTGTCCTATTTTGTGTTGTTACTAAGAGGTTCCAGTTTTGACTGTTGACTTGACCCTCACTTGTGAGACATATACTCGAGGAGACCCAGTTACCACACACTGATGCCGACAGTGTGACTCAACCCTAGGAGGCGAGAGTAATGGTTGGATCTCTTGGCAGTAGCGTCGAGGCCTTACGACGTCATCCTTGGTATGGATTAGTATCATCCCTGTCGGGATTGACTATATTAGGCAAAGAATGTGGTT
This sequence comes from Viscum album, assembly GCA_963277665.1. NCBI lineage: Eukaryota > Viridiplantae > Streptophyta > Magnoliopsida > Santalales > Viscaceae > Viscum > Viscum album. Next base: position 919,525,666 of record OY728156.1, read on the forward strand.
CATCCAGGGGATGGGACCATATTTCTCTTATCGGCAAAGAAGAAATCATAGCACCTCTTATGGGGCCGGAGATGGTCCAGGCCACGGCGGAGATGGTCCAGGTCATCCAGGGGCGGATGAGTACAGCTCAAAGCCGGCAGAAGTCATATGCTTACAGGAGGCGGAGGCCATTAGAGTTCGAGGATGGCGACCACGTCTTCTTGCGGGTCTCACCTCGACGTGGTTTGCGGAGTTTTGGCCGAGGCGGCAAGTTGTTTCCACGCTTCATCGTGCCTTTCCAAGTCCTCTGCAGGATTGGCAAGGTGGCTTATCGCTTGGCTCTGCCACCTCAATTTCACCGGGTGCACGACGTCTTCCACGTGTCCTAGCTGAGAAGATACGTGCACGACCCGAATCAAACCATTGACTATGGGGAGCTAGACGTGGATGATGGGGTGACTTTTGCGGAGGTCCCAGTGGAGATCGAAGATCGATAGGAGCGGGTCCTACGTGGATGATCGATTCCTCTAGTGTGCATCAGATGGCAGCACGGGAACCTCTAGAGATCACTTTGGAGTAGGAGGCTCAGTTGCATGCTCAATATCGCCTTTGTTTCCCTAGTTTGTGATGAAGCTTTACGGGGACGTAAAGCCCTGTGGTGGGAGTAATGTAAAGACCCGTAAATTTCAAGGAAATTTTTTTCTTAATTTTTTTTGAAATTTTACAAGAACGCATTTTTTGATGGGGCCTGATTCCGAGGCCCGGTGTGCCCGGAATCATTTTCCGATGTTTGGCTCAGGTAGGTTCAGTGAACGGACGAGCGGGTTTTTCTAACTTTTAAACCGGTGCCCGGAATCGAATTCTGAGGGCACCGATGAAATCGCAGCGCCGGTATTCGCTTAGAAACGCCTCTTTCGGAGTTGCGTTTGCTCGGGTGTGGTTTTTAATTTTTGGGCTTAATGTTAAGAAATAAAATAATTTTGCGACAACTTTATTTTATTTCACTTAAGCCACTTGTAAGCCACATGAAGCCACTTAAAGGTGGCTTGAACTGAGTTGAACCTAATAGGATACTATCCAGAAATATCCTACCCTCTTGGTAGGATATTTGTGAGGTGGGGCCCGCACGAGCCCCGCCGTTTCTTTCCGCTAAGTAACACACCCGCAAAAACCAGTCATTATTAAAGTCAACTTACACGTTTTCTTAAAATCTTAACAGACCATTTAATTGGGCGGTTTATTTCGTAAATTAAATGATTTGTTTCTTTCGTTGAATGTGTTCAACGAATTGATGGGTCGTTACTTACCCGTTTTCATTTCTTGGAATAATAATAAAATAAGACAAACCTATATTTTTTTGGAGGATTACTCGTGGAGAGAGGATCCTTGAACCTTCAACCTCCTTCGCGAATAACGAGAAGAATTCGAAGAACGCGAAGACGTGAAGAACGCCAAACCTGAAAATCGACAACACGATGCCGTGATCCGCAACGCGGACGCTCCCTTCCTGCAACGTTCTTCTGCGATGTCTCTTCCTCCGCAACGGATCTTCGATCGGCTGCCTGAGGTAAGAGCCTCAGTCTTTCTTTTTAATATCCTTTGTGGTTCTTTACCAAAGCACGGATTTAATTAATTAAATTAATTCTGTTGTTCTTGGTCCATTGAGTTCGCCGACTCAATGCCGGATTCCGCGACGATGCGACGCCTTTCCGTGACGACGCGATGCCTTTCCGCGACGACGCGACGATCTCCTCCTTCCGCGACGAGCAATTCCGCGAAGAACGTGCATTCGATGACGACTTTGAGGTAGGGATTTTATTTCTGGAATTTCCCATTTTCCCGTGTTATTTCTGTTCAAGGATGAAGAACCCGGACATAAGAACAATTTTTATTTCCCTTAAAAATTGTTGAATTCATGTGTTGATATTATTCTCCTGTTGTTTATCAGTAACGCGGAGGGTGTGGGCCAAACGAACACGGCCCGACGACCCTCCGCCGTTCTTCGTTTTTGTGCGGATTTGACGGGCGACGACAGAACGTGCCGCAATGGAGGTTTGATGATTCCGCAGTGAAGAACGAGTCCCGAGAGGAGCAACGGTGCAGACGGGAAGAAAATCAGGCCACCGGAGCGACTCTGGCGGCCCGCGGAAGCCGCCGGCGGCGCGGGTCGCCGGCAGCCGAGAGCGGCGGCGCCACCGGACAAGCCCGCCGCGGCAGAAGCCGCGGCGGCGGCACCCGCGGACCCGCGGTTGCGCGGGTCTGGCGCGCGCGGGACGCTGCTGAAGCCGCGTCCGGGTGTCCGAGCGACATCCCGCGGGTGCCGCGGGGTTATCACGCGGGGGCAGCGGCTCCCCCCCCCCCCCCCCCCGCGTCGCTTGCCTTGCCAGGAAGACACCCCGCGGGTGTCGCGGGGGTGTCACGCGGCGGTGGCGGCTCCCCCCCGCGCCGCGCGGCCGAGCCGAGCCAGGCTGGCCGAGCCAGGCCGGTCCGACCGGCCGGGCCGCGCCTTGGCCGGGCCGGACCGGGTCCGACCGGGTCGAACCGGGTTGACCCGGTTCGGCCGACCCAGGGGGGCGGGCCGGGTCGGCCCGGGCCCGGACCCCCTGTCTTCGGACGGTTTTTGTTCAAATGCCCGTAACATGAGCTACGGGACTCCAAACGACTCGCTGTCAGCGGCAACGCGATCCTTGGATCGAGACGGTCATTTCGGTATATCGTACTCAAGGTTTCAAAATACTTTGGGTTCGGCCGGGTTGGTTCGTACACGAAACCAACCGGGCCTTCGGAGCGGAAATGCTTATATCTTGAGCTACGGACGTCCGATTGACGTGCCGTCAGCTTTGTTGAGTTCCTCTAAGTGAGACGGATCTTTGGCATAGTCCGCCCAAGGTTTGGATGCAGGTGGAGTACGGTCGGTTTGGTTTTGCCTTAAAAACCAACCGGGCCCCTGGAACGAAAAAGCCAATCACTCTCAGACCGGGCGTCCGATTGACGTGTCGTCTGCGACGTTGAGTTCATGTTGACGATGCAGAACTTTTGGTTACATCAACTTCGGACTTTGTGTCAGTTGATGTATCAGCCTCTCAGCTCGTGGAGCGGACCCTCCCGAACGATCTTGTTGTGTGCGGGAACCCTAGTGCTGGCTGCGACTGCTACTTCGACAGCGACGACCGTGCAGAGATCCTCAGTGGGCTGCGGCGACGACCGTGCAGAGATCCTTAGTGGACTGCGCTGACGACAGTGTAGAGATCCTCAGTGGACTACGATGATGAAGACTGCTGGTCTTGTATCCTATGTGGGTCCCAGCATAGATGATTCAATACTAGTCTTGTATCCTTTGTGGGTCCCAGTATAGTTGAATCATTGAAGACAGCTGGTCTTGTATTCTATGTGGGTCCTAGCTGTGCTGGTCTTGTATCCTATGTGGGTCCCAGCTTAGATGATTCAATACTGGTCTTGTATCCTATGTGGGTCCCAGTATAGTTGAATCAATGAAGACAGCTGGTCTTGTATCCTATGTGGGTCCTAGCTTTGCTGGTCTTGTATCCTATGTGGGTCCCAGCTTAGATGATTCAATACTGGTCTTGTATCCTATGTGGGTCCCAGTATAGATGAATCAATAAAGAGTGCTGGTCTTGTATCCTATGTGGGTCCCAGCTTAGATGACTCAATGCTGGTCTTGTATCCTATGTGGGTCCCAGCCGTGCTGGTCTTGTATCCTATGTGGGTCCCAGCATAAATGAAACAATGAGGACGGCTGGTCTTGTATCCTATGTGGGTCCCAGCTTAGATTATTCAGTATCTATGTCTGATCATCTTTTTCACCTTTTCGATGATGTATACCTGTTTGAGCTGAATCTTGTGTTACTCTTCTTTGTGGATTGTGTTGATCTATCCTTTGTGGATTTACTGTTTACTCTCCTTTGTGGATTGTGTTGAGCTATCCTGTGTGGATTTACTGTTTACTCTCCTTTGTTGATTGTGTTGATCTATCCTGTGTGGATTTACTATTTTCTATCCTTTGTGGATTGTGTTGAGCTATCCTGTGTGGGTATACGTTTTGCATTCCTGTGTGGACTGGGTTGTGCTTGGGCTCGGACATTGGAGCCGAACGGGAATTGATGACTTAGGTATATGTATGGGCATATACCTAAGCAGTGTCGGTTGTTACTTCGTGATTGTATCTTCCCTTTGTGGTTTTTCCTTTGTGTATTTTGGGAGACCTTCAGGGGTCTTGGGGTCCCTACTGAGTAGCTTATACTCACCCCTACAGGGGCTATGCCCGCACTACGTTGTGTTGGTTGCAGACGACGGACATCGCTGATCGTGGTGGAGGCGTGCGGAGCAAGACGGTACCTGGAGGTGGACCACTGGGCGGGACGTACTCAGAGCGGTCAGGTGGACCCGAGGAGCAGTGGAGACTGTATGTACCCACCTTTCAGGTGGGACTTCCAGAGGACGGCTCGACGCTGCGTCTTTTCCTTTCAGTTGCTATTTTTCCTTTCAGTTGTACTTTATAGTTGGGCTTGTATTTCCGACCCCTTTTTCTTTTAGCACAACTTGTACCGTTTTTACTCAGTGTTTACTTTTCCTATTGCTTACTCTGTGGTTCTTGTTTACTTTTCAAAGGCAATGCCTTCCCTTTTTGTTGGGATTTACGTCTTGGTGCTAGTCTCCAGCCCCTGTCCTATGGAAGGAGGGCTTGGGGTAGTCACGGCACGGGCCCCGAGGATGGGTCGTGACAATATATGTATATATTGTATCTTGGTATGAACCTTACCTCCTTTACTTAGATGAATGAAGGATTTAACCCATCAAAACACTACTATATATTCAAAATATAGGTATTTTTATAACATTTTTCTATAAATATAATAAAATATTTATTATCTTTAACTTTGAAAATTATCTTATAACATTTGACAGATTATTAGAAACAAAAATATATTCTCTGTTAAATATTAAACCATCCAAATATGGAATTATGATTATTGAAATTATTTAAAAAATTTCAATTAATATAGATAAGGATTATTTATACCATAAAAACACTGATATTTACTCCTCCATAAAACTCTTTCACAACTATTAGACACTACCTGATATAATTTTCTATTTAAAAAAAACCATATTACCATTCATGAAAAATTATAATATAATTTAAAAAATAATCATTGATTTACAATGAAAACCAATCAATCAGCCTTTCATTAATGACTTCTCAATTCAATATTTTAGTTGAATTATCCATAGTGAAAAATATTAATGATTATAAAGAACCAGTAATGATTCCAATGACGAAAAATATGGGAGACATAAAAGGTTCATTTTTCATCCCAAAATAATCTAGCGTCCCTCCTCGACATATTTACCTTAGATGATGTGTGAGTATTTTATCTTCTATATAGTTCAATAGTTGTGGATTAATATCCATAAAAGGATGATGTTGTAAATTGTTCTTGGTACTTTTATATAAAAAATATAAAATTAAAAAAATTTCAAAAAATTTATTTTAAATTTAGAACATTAATTCCAAATTGAAACAAAATACCATAAAATAATTTACATAAAATAGTCCTTATGAAAAAACATACTTTCCAAAAAAATAAATTGAACATAAAAAGCCTTCTATCCTGTAGAAAAACATATAAGGGAAAATATGGGAAATAATAATAAATGTTCTTTAATTTATTTAGGAATTCATTCCATGATGAGATGGATAAAATAAGATGTATATTAATGATTATTTTATATTTTCATACCTATAATTTGTGTAATATATTCAAATATTTTAAAATAAAGAGGTTTTATAAAAGTATAACCATGTTTTTTCACATTTCTATTAATTAAAGAATGTTGTCTCAAATTTTTGTGTGATCCTGAATAAAATTTGGTCTCATATCTATTTTCATTGCACATTAGTGATTTTTTCGGTTTTTAAGAAATGAATAAAAACCAGAGTTATCATATTAAATTGGAGTCATAGTGAAACATAAAATTCTTAAACATCTCATAGATGAATAATCAGTAAATAACGTAATGATTTATCCCATAATTGTTTTGATATAGTGACTATGGAAAATTGATAGATTTAAACATAGATTGTCAATGAACCACATCATCTCCCACTAAGTTATTTATAAGTATAACCCTTCTTAGAAATATCATACATAATACCTCTCTTCACAACCTAGCGAAAATAAAATATATGGAAAGGTGTGTTTCGATTATTAGGTTGCAAAAAAATGGTTGATGTTGAAATAAATGATTATAATGATATTAGAATAATATAATAACATTTGAAAACTATACCCTACATTTTTTATATAAATAACAAGATTTAGGTAATAAAACGTGTTAGTTATTAATACATGAATCATTATGGAATAAAGGAACATAAGTCATGATATCATAATATTAGAATAAGACCTATATTTGTTTCCTGCATATAGTCAAATAAATCCTTTTGTCAATGTTACCCACCATGAAATTCATAGAGTTGAGATTAGTCTAACCACCAATTAACATGCTTCGATCTTGGGATAATCTATTATTTATCCTCTTTTGGGAATGGGATAACCTCCTGTACAAACTCTTCTTTTGATATTGGGATAATATCAAATGCCCTCTATTGTTTTAGTGTAGGGATAACCTCCCATGTACCCTCATATTTTGGGATTGGGGTAACCTCCCATGTACCCTCTTATATTATCCTTGGGATAACCCCTTATGTACAGTTTTTCTTCGATATTTGAATAACCTCCCATGTACCCTTTGAGATCATTGATCATTAATCACTAAAAATGTATTAGAGGGATATATATAGGTCCCCAAATATTATAATCCATCATATATTTGAGCCAGATAGTCCTAAAACATTCATCATATCATATTCCATTAAATGGAAATGGTTTTAACAAACATCTCATCATAGCATAACCCATTGAATTATATGGGTTCCGTAAACATAAGTCTTGGAAATAAAATGGGTTTAATAAACATCAAGAAATCATAATAATAACTAATCCAAATAAGTAATAAAGATATAATTTAATGATGGAAGTGCCATTATAAATGAATGAGTGAAGATAGTATCGTTTAATAATAACTCTAGTTTGTCATTATTAAAATAAAATGTTTTCATCTTAGATTGAAACTAATTTTGAAAGATCACATGAAACATTTCTTGAGGAAAATATCATATCAATTTTTAAATAATTTATTGAAAATCAGAAATTTGACAAACATTGATGAAATAATTTTCATTCAAAATGACCATGGAAACATGTAATTTACCCTTTAAATGATTTATTTTTCATGAATTTTGAAAATAATTTTCATTTCTTATGCATTGAACAATGATTCCTTTGAAAATTTTGGTAAAATTAAAAAAGAAAAATGTTTAAAAAATGACAAGATTTTTCTTCTAAAACCATATTTGAAATGGTAAAACATGTGAATAAATGAATTTAAAAAATATTTAAATAATATTAGAAACATTATTTATAACATTTTTATAATACATGGTAATTGAATAAATACTATTTTCAGCTGAAGAGGGAAATAAAGATGATTTTTCTTAAAACACAATTTTAGTATATTTAATCCATTACAAGAATAAAATGAAATGAAATAATATATTTTCAATAAATAACCATAGGTGAATAACATTTATGAGTCTATTGAGAAATATATCATAAAATTACAACGTTATAATAATAATCATAAACAATCCTAATAGATAATGGGAATACAACATAAAACCCCTACCAATTTTGTAAATTTTGAATCAGAATCCCATTGAATGAAAGAACCAGATTTGGAAATGTAAATACACTCATAATTAATAAAAATAATAGTTAAATAAATTAATGGGAATTATTTAGTCTATATAAAATAAATAGGTTTTGAATAAGGCATTTGTCTCATAGAAATAAAAGTGAGACCAAAATCCCCAAACCTCAAGTCTCGACATTCATCATATACTTTCACATAAAAAATATAAAGAATATCAGTTTATTATAAATATATTACAAAAATATTATTATATATATCATACCATATATGATTTACTTATAACCATTAATCACAAATTTACTAACAATTGTTTATTTAAATCATGTAATAGGTAATGATCGCATAATTTTTCATTTATATTTTGGTTTTGTAGATTTGGTCCTTATAATTTTACCACGGTTCTCTCATCACCAGAATGTAAAATAGGATATAAATAACATAGTTATTCATCATATATGTATTTATAGTAATCTATTAAATTTATAGATATAAATTGAATTTTACTATTCATAGGCACGGTGGTTCGTTTATATGCATGAACGACATTTTGATTTTCTCAATGAATAGAATGAATGAAAGGTATATAATATATCACCTTTATAGAATCACTAATATTTCAAATATATCATTAATATTCCTTAAATATATCATTATTACCATCCATTTCTTTATAAAATAAAAATGGCATCACATCGCTTTAGGGAGATGATAGTCCACACGTATGCACAGGAAACATTGTCATTTTTCAACGGACTGGAAGGTAAGAATGTAGATGTGATACAATAATTCTACTACAATTAATCTTATAAAATTATCATATAAAACATTAAATAAATAACTATATCCATATGTGAGATGCAGTGATGGAAAATTAATTACATTGGCTCATAAGGCGGTAGTCCTCCATATAAATAATCGAAAGTTTAATTTCCCATATGATGAAAGAATAGATTTATATAGGTTATTCCCATTAAATAATAATATTTTAGTATATGTTTTATAAATATGATATTTTATCCTTATATATTAAGTATATTTGAGGCATTAGATTAGGAAATAAAATGAAAATGCATGGTTTAGAACAAAACTTCTAAATTCAGACAACCTCCTTAGGTTTTCACAAAAATCATTCTTAAGAGGGATTTTTAAGCCAACTAAGGCGTCAATTATGTGGGGAGGAAATAAATTTAAATATTTTTTTAGGTATTGGATGGAAAAATAATTTGTATGTGTGAATAATATATGTGACTGGATGCCCTTTTATATGTGGGAAAATGAACCCACTTGAAATCTACTGGGAAATTTCTAGAAACAATCCATATTGATATTGATGATAACCGGACAAAATAATAAAAATGACCAAGGATTAGAATTTATGATATTATAAGGTTCAAATATAGATATCAAATGGGATTTATACATGTTTTAACAGAAAAATTACTTATATATTAAAACTAAAAACTTGATAAACTCATTTTAACTATAACTGTGGCAATTAAATATTTAATGTTTTTACTATTCATTCTGACCAAAAAATATATTTTCCTTATAATATGAAATTAATTATGAGTATTAAACAAAAAAATGTTTCCAACAACCAAAATTATATTAAATAAAATAAAATTTATGTAAATTTTATTATAAAACCATATTAAATTAAAATGAAACTTTTATATTGTTTAAACAAGAAAATAATTTTTAAAAATAATTACTATTTTCACTATTAATTGAAAAATTAATCTTTTCAGAAATATACAAAAACATTACCCTTGGATACTTCTAATGTTTCGACTAAAAAATAATGTTATTTTTTTCAAATATAATTTTTAATATTTGGAAAATTCAATTGTATTAATTGTTTAAAAAAATAAATAAAAACATTTATTGAGAAAAATTTATATTTGAATCTTTTAAGGAAGTTATTTTAAATTATGTAATTATTTTATCAATATATTTTCTTTATCTGAAATAATTATATTTAATTTTCTAATATTTTTTTTTCTTATTCATACAAACTCGTTTAAGTGGTAGTTTATAATTTTCATGTTTAAATAATAATATTAATAGTGTCTCGCTATTTATTAAAACTAGGTGTTACATGATAAACATATTATCAAGGAAATTAAATTTATTGGAATGAATATATTCTACGTGATGGCTAGGTGTTACATTCAACACACCTCCGACAAATAATATTTATTTCTCCCTCAAAATTATGTCACTTTGGTATCAAGAACTAAATATTCTTATGCCTCATTATATCATTAGATGACCATGTATCTTCTTCAAGAAGGTGGTCATGTTAGTGTTATTATTTCATATAACTATCATTATATGTTCCAGAAATCTACATACGATGTTCTTCATAGAAAATATCATGATCTAGTGATGTAGCCACTAAGATCAGTACATGTTATGGGTGAGGTATATAATTCATTAGTTGAGATACATAGAACACATTATGGTATTAATATAGATTTGGTGGTAAATCCAAGTGATAAGACACCATCCATATATGATCAAGAATATCAAAGGGGAAAAATAAATTGGGATCAATATTCCGTTATTTCTAAATATCATAACCAGCTTCTATGGAAAAATTCATATAAATTCCCTATCTTTAACATCTAATTTTGGATCATTCTAATGATTATTAACATAAATTTTTAGTCCACTGGGAGATTCGTTTATATATTGTTAAATGTCCCTAAATTTCTCTCCCAATACCTTATAAGTCTTAGTCCCTTATAGCTTTATTTCTGACAATTTATTAGACCACGTTGGAGTTATATAGTTCTTTATATAATTTTATTCATAAAGAGTCATCGAAATTCTCAAGTGAAATCTATTATTGTAGGAAACTTCAAATAAGGGAAGGTTTTGATCCCTACCTTATTTTAAATCTATATATAGATATCTCAACACAACCTCTAGATGCTGAATTTTTCTCAATCAGTTATCATCATTATGAGGAAGATATGTCGTGGTAAAATCCAACATTATATTTGTATATTGCTGAATACTTCACTGCAGCTTTTAGGTAAACCTAGGATCCAGATCTGATGAAATATAATGTGGTAATTCATGAAACATTACCACACCCATAATGTATATTCTGTAAAATAGATCTAGATAGATATATAATCAGATAGTGATGATTTCTGATAAATTTTTAAGGAACTCTACTATAAAAATTGATAATTATTCCCTTTAGAGGTTTTAGGGATTCTAATGAGAAAATCAGTGGTGATGTGTTCCCATTTTAGTTATGGTATAGAGAAGAAATATTTATCCCATCCTAGAGTTTTTTACTTAGCAAGCATCAAGATATAAACTATAAAATATCTCTCTCCATTTCATCCCACCATTAATACTCTTTCAAATCACTATTCATCTTTATAGTTCCATGATGGATAGATAATGGTGAACTATGAGATTTCTCTAACAACTCCTTCTAAAATTGGATTTGGTTGAAACACATACTTGATTACTATATCTTATCATCCTATGATAATCAATCTTAATCGAAGAAACATTTATAAACTAACTCTATATCTCTACATCATCCTTCTACATGTATTTGAACGTCACTTGGGCAGATGGATGAACACTCATTTTATAAATAAAATATTTCTCCACTTCTTTTAAAATTATATATTTATCCTTTCAAAATCTATAAATATTAGATATTTTGTGATCACCATCATATATATGTTGTAATGATTCGTTAATGTTAATGCATCATCCACCATTTTATCTTTCTTAGGGTAGTAATATATAAAGGAGTCATATTCTTTAGTCACCTCCAACCATCTTCACTAGTATCTCTCTACTATAGGGTAATATAGGAGCATGTGTACTGACTAGCCTTATGTTTCGCGCTGGAATTGGGGATGACCTCGATTGTATAAGGTTCAAACATTCCAACCTGTTTCTAATGGGTTTGTTCGTAGATCCGGAAACATCCAATGATTATATATCCATTTGTACCTATATTCCAAAGGTTGGTACTTATTATTAGTGGACTGATAAGGCTTATGAATTTTCATTGGTCGAGAGGATGGGAGGTCGGACTCATCACACCTTTTTGGGGGGAATTATTGTCTACTCTGGGACTCTCTTTATATATTTAAGTTATGTTCGTGAATCCTTATTAAATTACCAAGTATGAAAATGAGGTTTCCTTTAGATCTGACAATCAATGATTAATATGTATGAAATTTTGAGAATCTTTTATTTGTATTTGAGTTTATTCATTGATAGAGAATCATCTGTATTTTTTATAGATTCTTAGTCAATTGTATAATTCAACGGATTGTATATAAATATCTTGTTCATTATGGTAACCATACTGGTTTTAAAGCCACTCGGTGGGGGAATATGATGTTTATTTTCATTTAGAAGGACATGAATTATTTCAGAGTTGAGATCGTACCCGCAGATGGGCTACCTACGTATCCTTGTTTAGAAAAGGAATCGGAACGCACGTAGTTTGAGTAAAGTAGTATGATGTTTATGCATGATTGATGTCCCAATAAAAGTTTTCATAATTACTTTTATACTCTAAGCTCACGTGAGTCATGCTCGTTGTGTGAAAGAAGAGGTATTGGTAAAACCAGATGATTGTGCCACTAAAGATGCAATCATAAGAAATAATATGGAGCTTATGTATGTATGAATGCCTAGATAGTTGAAGATTATGATTTACTTTATGGAAGAATCCTATGAACAAGGTCCATAAAGGTATATGTGCTTTACTTAGATTTGGATACTTAATATAGGACTTTATCCTGTGAAGGATGGAAAAATTTGAGGGGACTTATGATTTGGTTTTACTCCTCAGAAGGAAGCCCAAATCAAAAGTAAATTAAGACTGGTTAAGAGAAATTATTATTAGGGCCTATTCCCGAAAAGGAGGCCCAGGTGAAAGGATTTGAGAACAGGGGCTTATTCCTGAGAAGGAGTCCCAGGTTAAAGGGATTTGAGAATTAGGGATTATTCATGAGAAGGAGGCCAAGGTCAAGGGGATTTTAGAACTGGGAATTATTCCTGAGAAAGAGGCCCAGGTTAAGAGTAATTATGATTGGGGCTCACTCCTAAAGAGGATGCCTAGATTTAGGAACTAGGGGATTACTTCTAAGGAGGATGCCCATATTTGGGATCTTGGGGCTTACTCCTAAGAAGGGTGACCATATTAAATATCTTGGACTGGGGATTACTCCAAAAAAGGAGGCCTAGATTTGTGAATTTGAGATAGGGGCTTACTCATGAGAAGGAGGCCCAGGATTAAAGATCATCACATCTTAAAGGATGAGGCTGAATGAATGAAATCTCTCACCTTAGTGACATGAGGACATGTAAATCACTAGGTTTTGAGAGATGTTCTACATAATTCATTTCATATAAGGAATTAAATCAAGGAAACATGCCATAAATGGATTTGAAGAGTGTCTTGAAGACTAAATCTTGAAGAGGAAACATGGATTTGAAGAAAACAAGTGAATATGCACGAGGGGAACCCAAAAAGAGAGACGCGTGCAAGTCCTGCATGGGTGCGCAAGTCATGTTCAAGCAAGTGTACCTATGAGACACATGGGTACTTGCGGGATGGTAAATCCCTGGGGTAGTACTTGGGCGAGGCTTGGCTCAAGCCCTTAGTATTATCCCTAGGGGCTTCAAAAAGAGAGGCGTGAAGGTTCTGGTGAAGAAACAAGGAGGCGTGTAGGTGTCTTCACTTCCCTTCAGGGATAGACACCTAGGCGCGCAGGTGTTTGATGAATTTCAACACTTAGTCCTTGTTCCCCCTCTTTCGAGCTTCCATTCAAGTTAAGAAATTACATTATAAGTGTTCGTAAGACTTCTATAAGAGACTAGGTTGTCAGGAGCATAAATATGGCTTTTGGAATTTTTCCTCTCTAAAATGGGGGGCCCACATGGGGTATTTATAGGCTTCTGAAGACCCCGGGCGATTATCAAATAGGGCACGTAAGTCACCTGCGTGACCACTATGTGGCGTGCATGTATACTTGCGCGACCATGATGAAACTTTAGCCACGCAAGTCAAAACAAATCCTCTTTCATTCCTTTGTCAATTTTTGATGTTTCTTCAAAGGATGAATCAATTTGTGTTAAGGTATTTTCCCTTTTCATTCGTTAGACCGTGTGATGGAATGGAAAATCAACAAAAGTCCCCCCTCAGATAAGGATTCGAAAGAAGGAGGGTGTGACTATGAAGTAATGAATAAAACCAAGGATGGGTGGTGCGCATGTTTTGAGCGTGCAGATATTGGCGCTCAGGTGAGAGTCGCACAGGATTCGGCGTGTAGGGGTGCAGCCTTGCCTATATGTATGCATCCATTCCTCACGCAAAGAAACCGGTTCTCAAAGATTTCCACTCTCACCACACAAGTTGTATTCATCTCAAAAGTGTCTTGTTTTCCGCAGTTCAGTGCTTTTTTCCATGTCGTGCTATTGCAGAGGTATATTGACCTGCGCAGTGATACATGCATGCCAAAAACCTGCGCGACACAGTTACACCTGCACACCAAAATTGGACTTGAAAGACTTCTTTCCTTAGAAATTTTTTCAAATTTCTTCACAAATTTTTTAAAAAATCAACCCACTTAATGGTTAATTATTTGACCTTGGTGCAGATTCAATGGATCCTAGAAGAATCGGAATGACTGATGAACTGGATACCAATTGGATTGATGATATGATGAATGTTATTGGCCATGATTACTATACTGTCCGCAACAGCTCTCTCCCAGACATGGCTAAGTATTTGAAGATGTATCATTTTAAATTTCCATAGAGCATCTACTTGCCTCTTTATGGGCATGATCATCTGCAATATGTCATCATTCCAAAGGCAAAGAACTATCACCCACATTCTTGGTTTTAGAATTACACCAATTTTTCTTCCACAAATATCTCAAGTGGAGGAGTATTTGAAAATATTGGAATGTTGGAGAAAGTCCTATATGATGAATCATTGTCCATGTGCGCCAGATCTAGAACCTCCGAAGACTGAGCTGCAACCACATTGTTATCCTTCAATCTTTCAAAATTATTAGATAGATCAATCCAAAGGCTGAAAGAAGAGTCGGGACATCCGTCTTGGAGGAGGTGTGAAGCCAACATGGATGTGGGCATATTGGGTGAGACAAACCTATGCAGATTTTGTCAAGGATTGTAAAAGAGTAGCGATATATGAATCCGTCTGGGCTGGGCAGACATATGTCTACAGGAATGATGAGTTTGTGCCAGAGATAATCAGCCACTGGATCCCAGAAACCAATTCATTCCATATGAATCAAGGAGAAGTAGGATTCAGTTTTTGTGATGTCTATAAGATCTCGGGGGCTCCAATTCTGGGTGACATGTATGATGAATTCATCCCTCCCAAGGCGACTTGGACTGATTCGGAGAAGACTCTGGTTTTGGCTCAGGAATTATTGAAAATTTTCCACAAGCTCAAGAGTTCTAAGACCTCCAAAACTCATTCCAGAATGGATATTCATCAAGAGGAGTGGATGGATATGTTTATTACGAAGGAGGAGGATAAGGATTCGTAGGCGAAGGGACCCACATGTACTCATCCAAATACCTACCCCAGAACAGAGAAGAGGGGTGCTCTTGGCACATTCTGGCTGACCCTAGAAGCAGGGGAATTTGAGATGTGGGGGTACGAAGTGAATCAGAGAATCTCAAAAAAGACCTGTCTGGCGGGATTCTTAGCCTTGTGACTCAGTGTTTATCTTATTCCACTCAGAGATTCTAAGGGAGGCGTAAGGCCAAGGACCTACATTATGGCATCCATGTTGGATGAGAAGAAAATGGTTTGGTTGGCCACCCATATTTTGGCGATGATTCACAGGAGCTTACTCTATGTCTTTATGGGTAAGTCTCATTTGAGAATAGGGGGACCATTCCATGTTTTGTGGGGATGGATCTCAACTCATTTAAAGACATATAATGTACAGAATGGAGTATAGGTTCCTGGAGGTTCCATCAGGCCATCAGTGCAGGAATTTTCTAGAGTTTCTCCACTAGCTCTCAAAATCTATGATATGAAGGTGAGGCTGAGAGTGTACAAGAAATTAAATTTCTTTCATTATAAAAACCTGCCAACCGGTCGGTTTGTTGATGATAGAATAGCTGACCTGGAATTTAGGTTTTACATGCTGGCTTCCAGAGATTATGTGCTGGCCACCAGGATTGATAGAGACATTATATGTGAGGCCTATGCTCCATACAGATTTTCACACCAATTCATGTGCCTACAACAGACTGTCATATCCCCTCTTGTGCATGTCTGGTCAGAGCATCATCCAAAGGTTTCTCGACAACTATGGTTGCTGACATATATAGAGAATATTGGGGAAGTGTTTGATCTACCAGTTGAAAAAGCGGAAAATAACTTGACTACATGGTATGCCGAGAACTGGATAACATCATACCCTGGAGGGGTACTGAATCATCTAGTTTATCAGGTGGGGAAAAAGGAAATAACCATAGAGAATGAAACCCATCATCAGGAAGGTGATTCTTCCCAACATGAAGCTGATTCACCGGGTTCCTCACCTAGGGCTGACTCATAGAATTCCCAAGATGGGGATGATGAGGCAAAACATGCGGAAAAGCAGCCTCATGCCAGATATAATCCTCCTACCAGAATCAAAAGACCAACTCCATCAACTCCTAGTGAGTTACTTCATTTTGGAAATTTAATCAAAATTACTTTATAGAGCAACAAGTCTTATTTGCTTATTCTCTATCTGTAGTTACAGGAGCTGAGAAGAAGCTTATGTCTATGATTGTAGGACCCTCCTCATAGCCTTCTGGTACACATGATGAATATTTATGACCAGAGACTATCCACACATGGAAAAGGTTATATTACAATACTGAAACCTTATGCGAAGGGCTAAACATCCCTAGAATAGGGAATCTTTGGGCACCTACTGATATCTGTTTCGAGGATAAAGCCTATGAGGTGTGGGCTTACGTCAGATAGCTGGAGATGGTCATAAATTCCATTGACGATTCAATTCTTGTCACCAAGCAGGTGAAGGAAATGATAGATCGTGGCACCACTGAGGGGATTGGTGGTTCCGGATATGAGGAGTGGAATGAATATGTGGCTCATAAAGACGTATGTCTCTTTATTTATTTACTTTGCAACCTGATTTTGATCAAAGCTTTGTTACTAAATAAAATTATTCTCTTCATCCTGTAGCTTTCAAAGAAAGGAACTGTTGAGGTTCCTTCACCACAGAATTGCCCTAGTGGTACTACCATCAGGGCTAATGAATCTCCTCACGAGCCGGCCGAGGTATCCCCAGGGTGGAAATCCATGGATGAAGAATTAGAATGGTCTTTTCACTATCCAATACCTATATTTTTGAGAGGATAATGTCAACACTCCAAAAAATCCAAAGGATAAAAATCATCGGAGGAGGAAGTCCACAGATAAATGTTTCTTCAGTAGTAGTAATTCCTTCAGATATTCATGAGTCTTAACCCATGAAATGATTGCTCATACTTCTTGGGAATGTAGGGGATTATTCAATTTCCCATTTGAGGGAGAGGACTGAACCTCCTCGAAGAACAACGGAGGGTGCTGCTAAACAATCACATGTTCATGCTGGCATGGCTGCTCCTGAAGAGGAACCAGCGTCTGTTCCCAGTATCACTCCTACTACTACTGCAAGAAGAGAAGATCCTGCTTCAGGTAAGTTAACAATACTTCATAAAATGTTGAATGAAACATCAACTGACTTTCATTATGTGATACTTTAGGTTCAACCCCCACACTATAGATTTTTTCGGCCATTGCAACTGATACTGTGATTTTACCTGAAGAAGCTGTTCAATATCAGAGGCTGCAGAATGAGAGTCACCAGGTAGATACATCGAATGCTCTCACTGGTGATAATAACCAAGAATTTGAGATATCATTAGATGAAATGATGAAACTTGGCACATATTTTGATGATATTTTAGATCAAGTTAAATTACCATGTAATTTAGAAGATTTTGGACGTGAGTGTTATCCTTCGTCCTATTAAAACAACTTATTATTACCTCTCTGACTTTGATTGGTTAAAATATGCATTTCCATCTGATCAAGCTTCTGAACTGACAATGCTTGAAGGGGGTATGGACAACCCTACTATTGCAGAGACACTAGCTCAAGTGGAGGTGAACCCAACAGAGCTTCCTGAAATTCATCTTGAAAATCTTGTTGAAGCTAGGAAATATGAGGAGGAGACTTATCATGTTGCTAATCTACCGTTGGGTAAGGGATAACAATATTTGTGACTGTACTTAATTTTCAATACAACCAATCAACTTTTTTTATCCTTTGAAACTTACTAAAGCTTTCAATTGATTATGCAGGGCCATCAATTTCAGTGGCTAAATCTGGAGGTGAAGCTTCAGCCTTCGCCACAAAGGGAATAAAAAGTGATGTAACACGGGTCAGGGGGAAGGAGAAGAACATGGAACTTCCCTAAGTACATTAATCCCAGATTATATTCCCCCCTGTGATAGTGATGTCGAATCAGACCTGAAGATACAAAAGGTGCTCCAATTTTCACGACGCAACGCATGGCAGAACATATGGAAGATCATATCTGAACTACCTCTAGATGATTTGTCATCGAAGATTCCCCAACTATCATCCATGTTTTTCATATTGGGACATGGAGGTTTTGGATATCAAGAGATCCATGTCATGGTAAAACAAGTCATCTTGACAAGGGAGTAGGAGCAAAAGCACCATCATGATTTGACCAGGGTGAGGCTGTCAGTCAATATTAGTGAATTTGAGGCTGCAGTATCCTGAGATAAGGTTGATTATGCTTCCAAGTTAAAGGATCTGAAGCATATGATCAAAGAGAAAGTCATCCAACAGATGCACCTTCAGCAACAGTTAGATGTTGTTACTGGGGAACTTGACCAACTTAATAATTCACTGGAAAGAGCTCAAATGAATGGAATGAAATCCATTTCAGATGCTACGAAAGCACTCTAAAAAGCTTAAAAGAGGGAAGTTAGTCAAGTGGATGAGCTTCAAGTGGCTTCTGATGAGGCTCGAGATTCTATAAATTAAATGAATATTTATGTTGACAGCCTTTTGTAATTCTTGGAAAAGAGAAGATACTCAATTCTGTGGTTGTCCTTCTAACTCTTGTGCATCAATGAAGAATACTTTCCCCTTCAATCATTTTCCATGCATTTTCTTGCTACCTAATTTAAATTTTTACTTAATCCAATGGGCCTAGTAAGCATTGTTTGATTTTTATATGGATTATTAAAATAACCCTACAAACATTGAATATTTTTATTTCTCAATATTACCTAAAATCAAACAAAATGTATGTTTAGTGAGTTGGGACTTGAATTTTTTTCAGAGTTCCATTTTATTTTGTGGGTAGTTTAATGTCATGCACGTCGGACATAAAAAAGGATATTTTTTAAGGTCGTAATATCTTTAACCAAATGGATTAAAATTGACTCAATTCCTTGACATTTTATCTGAAGACATATTACCACACTAATGTATGAGGGAAAAAAATTAAACTATGACTTAAGAAATTTTGAATATGGGGAATGAAACAAAAAAGGGCTAAAATTCATTATAAGAAGTATTTAAAAAGAATGAAGTTGCCATTATTTAACAAACTCGTTATGGGGTTGAATTATACATGGGCACTTAAGGGAATTGGCTACATAGTCAACTAATAGCATCTTTTGGATGACATGTCCATTATGTAGAATACTTATGTAAGGCCGCATAAGGGAATGTGCTGTATAGTCAGGAAAATGAACTCTCTGAACTTTACTTTTCTACTGTTAAAAAGCCAATGGAAGTTTATGGAGATTCAAATTTTCTAAAGCATAGAGTTTGTTGTATGGGGAGAAGTACATGAACATGGAGAAGATATTTCCAATCACGATTTTCTAAGAACTGGATGAATGTCACTCCTACAAAGGTCTAACCAAAATGTAGGGAAGGGAAATATAAACCATAGGCTTGAATACTTTCATATCATGAAAAATAGTATAGGAAAAATATATTAAGGATGGCTATTTTTGTAGATCCCTACATATTTTTGTTAAGACAACCACGGAAAAAAGATGTTTTCTTCCCAAAAATGAAGTTACCATTATTTGAAAAACCTGTTAGGGGGTTGAATTATGTAGGTCCACCTAAGGGAATTGGATGTATAGTAAAATAATAGCATCTTTTGGTGGACAAGCCTATTATGTAGACTGTTTATGCAAGGCTACCTAAGGGCACGTGCTGCATAGTCAGGAAAAAGAACTCTCAGAAATTGGACATTTTGTGGCCAGAGGTCAAGAAAAGGGTTATGGAGGTCTGGAAGTATTTAAGGTTTGGACTTTGACAAATGAAAATGGGTATTGTCCAATGCATGAAAGAGATACATAGACCAATGCTAACCATAATCATGTTGTGGCTGGGTCCTGAATTGAAATGATGGAATTCACTATGTATCCCATAATGATGGGAATCAAGACATACGTAGTTCTTGAAATATTGTTTATCTTCATGTGGGAAGACATTATGGGAGATCATAGTTTAAGTTCATAGAGCTCAGACCATAATAATGAATATGTAGTGTGTGTTTTATAAACCTTATGTGAATGAGGACCAGGGCTTTCATACCACATTCATGTTTTCACATGGGGACTTTTCAACCAAGAGACTGAAAGTGGAATTTGGGGTTAGGCCCAAATACTTGGGGCTGGATTCGAGGGACGCTCGAATGTTCCTACATATCCCATAAGGATGGAAATCAAGCCACACATATTTCTTGAAATACCCTCTGTACAGATTTGGATCGTACATATGAAGGGTGAAAGGGGACTTTAGCGCAATGATGGATTGACCCAAGATAAAAGGTTCGGGAATTTCCATGTATGCACATAGTATTTAGAATATAACATGATTGGAGATCAATGTAAATAATGATTCCCTCTCAGGTGAGGGTGTCAAAGAATGTTATTGTTTACTGTCGTACATGAAAAAAGTGTTGTACAGTTTAACGTCACATAGCAAGGACAATGGTGAACCAATGTGAAGATATTGATTCTGGGGGGGCTTCATGAATTAACATCGTATGAGATGGAGGTGAACCGATGTGAAGATATTGGTTTTGGGCTTGAACATCTAGAGGTTTCCTGCATACCCAGCCTAGAAGGTGAGGATCAAAGTTCGCGTAGTTCAATTGAAGAATGAATTGGTGATCAAGTTGTTTTTGGGGACAACGATCTAAAAATGGTGTTGGGACTTACACATGGTTAGCGGGCCAGAGAAGGTGTTATGGTTGATGTTTACTCTAAGATCATGGGAGTCATACTTGGTGTGAGAAACAAGAGGTAGAAACAACCCTAATGATGCATAGTTTTATGTCATATAGGACATATAAGGGACTGAATGCAGTTTAACGACATGTTGGACAATGGGGGACTATACAGTGTAATGTCATGTAGTGAGGACAAAAGAGAAGATTATGCAGTTTAAAGTCTTGCAGTAAGAACTTTGGGGACTGTGCAGTTTACTGTCATGCAGTATGGACAACACAGTTTAACGTCATGTTAGACGAAAAGGGAAAATACAATTTAACGTCATGGTGGACGATGAAGTGATGTATAGTTTAGTGTCATGTAGTTGAGTTGTATTAGGGACATTTTCACAGTTTAACGTCATGTCGGAAAAAGATGTGCATAGTTTAACATCATATAGCTAGGAAGATTGTTATGCAGTTTAACGTCTTGCTGGACATATGGGAATTATGTACAGTTTAATATCATGTATCTAGGACAGCCCAGTTTAACATCATGTGGGATGAAAGTACATTTTAATGTCATGTGGGATGAAATGGGACAATACAGTTTAACGTCATGTTGGACGATGGAGTGCTGTAGAGTTTAGTGTCATTTAGCTAGGATGAATTACCATGTAGTTTAATGTCTTGCAGTGAGGACAATGGGGACACAATTTAACATCATGTTGGACAATAGTGCAAATAGTTTAAGGTCATATGCATGGACCGAAATTATGTATTTGTGTAATAAAAAATACTTTTTCAGAAATCTGTCATTGGTTGGATTAGTGATGAGTTCTCGATCCCTTGAGATTAAAGAATAAGCTCCATAGGAGTAGGCCTTATATATTGAGTAAGGTCCTTCCCATTTTTGTTCAAGCATGGGAGGTTTCTTTCCTGGAATCATTGGAGTTCTGAGAACCAATACCAATTCTCCCTGAATGAAAGAATGAAGAAGATATTTTTTGTTGAAAGCTCATGTTATTCGATTCTGATTGACTTCCAAGTGGTGTAGGGTGCACAATCTTTTCTCATATAATCGTTCAAATTCATCAAATCGCTTTTGAGATTATTCATCTATAGATGGATGATCACAAATGGCCACTCTCAGTGAAGGTAATTTAACTTCAATGGGAATGACTACCTCTGTTCCATATACCAATGAATATGGAGTTGACCACATTGCAGTGCGGGTGTTGGTTCGATAAGCCCATAAAGCATGAAAGAGTTTATCAGGCCATGAATTCTTATCTTTATCCACCATCTTTTTCTGTATATTTGACAGTGTCTTATTGAGAGATTCTATCTGGCCATTGGCCACTGCATGATACTGAGACGAATGGTTGGATTTGATGTTGTACTCTTGATACAACCTCTTTACCTCAGATGAACAGAATTTGGTGCCATTGTCCGTCAATATGGTATGAGAGACACCAAATCTGGTAATTATGTTAGACTTTATGAAGCTAAAAATTCTTTTAGAAATATCTTCATTGAGAGGTATTTCCTATTACCATTTGGAAAAGAAGTCGGTAGCAATAAGAATATACTTAAACTAGTTGGCTGTAGCTGAAGGGTACAGTCCCACTACATCCATTCCCCATGTGGAAAATGGCCACGAGTATTTAGCTATATGAAGCAACTCTGGGGGTTGATGAATTAAATTGGCACATACATGGAATGAATGAAACTTATTTGTGAAATAAAATCAATATTGTATCATTGAAGGCCAAAAGTATCCAAGACTTAGAATTTGATCAGATAGTCTATGTCTAGATTTGTAGGCACCACAGACTCCTGCATGTACTTCTTTCATGACAGCCATTGTCTCTTCAACATCAATGCATCTAAAGAGAACTCCATCAAAACCACTTTTGAAGAGAATTTTTTCTAGGTGATCAGGGCTGTCATAAAGACTAAAATTTACCACACGTTGCCAGATTTGTTCTTTCCCGGCTCTATCAGGTGGAAGTGTTCCATTTTGAAGGTATTTCCTGATAGGTGTCATCCATCTTGTATTATGACCATATGGTTCAGAAATGGGACTAATTTCATTGATAGCCTCTATTATGGTTTGAACATAAGGTGAAATTGTACAATGGTGGGAAATACTGATGATTTTCTCATCCCGATTTGGATCTTCCCGAGATGTGGCTATATTAGCCAGTGCATCTGCTTGAGCATTTTGTGATCGCAGGGCATAAGAAAATTTCGGTTCCGTAAGAAATTCCCCCATTAAATACCTGATGTAATTATACAAAGGTATTAACTCTTCTTTTCTGATGGCATAATCTCCATTGACTTTTTTGATTACCTTTTCTGAATTACATTTCACCTTTAAGTGATTCACTTGTGCTTGAAGCGCCAACTCCAATCCTGTGATGAGAGCTTGGTATTCTACTTCATGGTTTATACAGACTTCCCACAATATGAAGGAAGAAGGTAGCACTGCCTTTTATAGGGAGATAAGTACAATTCTTAACCCAACATTGTTGAATTTAGGATCTTCCATTTTATTCCCTGTTGGACTTCTGGAAGCACCATCAAAGTACATTTCCCATGTTTAAAGATTATATTGAATAGAAATTTCTTCTTTATCAGGATGTTGAATATCTAAAGATGTATCTTCCACTGAAGGATGTTCAGCAAGGTTATCAGCCATATCATGGCCCTTTATTTCCTTTTAAGACACATACAGGATAGCAAATTGATGCAAAATAACTGTCCACCTTGCCAGACGTCCTGTAAGCATTGGAAGACAAAGGATAAATTTGAGTGGGTTATTGCAAGATACCAATTCGACCTCGTGATGTTGTAGTTAGTGTCTCAATTTCTGAACTGAAAATATTAATGCTAGGTAGCACTTCTCAATATGTGAATATCAGGTTTCTACTTCATGCACAGTCCGATTGAGATAGGAGAGACTGTTTTCATTCCCAACATCATTCTTATGAGCAAGAAGGGCACCCAATGATCTCTCTAAAGCTGTCACATACAAGAGAAGTGGTCTTCCTTTAAAAGGTGGCATTAATACTTGTGGACTCAAGAGATATTTCATGAGAACATTTAATGCTTCTTGACATTCTTTAGTCCACTAGTAAGTGACTCCCTTCTTCATAAACTTCGTGAAGGGTAAACTTTTGCCTGCCAAATTAGTGATGAAACGCCGAATATAGGCCGAGTGTCCTTGAAGTCCCCTCAATTATTTAAAATTTTGAGGAGGTGACATACCAAGGACTGAGTTTGTCTTCTCAGGATCGACTTCGATACCACGATGGCATACAACAATGTTGAGAAATTTTCTTGAGGTTACCCCAAAAGCACATTTTAAGGGGTTCATCTTCAAATTCTGTTGCCAATGTTTGTGGAACATGACTTCCAAATCAGCCAAGTGATTAGAAAATTTCCTAGATTTAACCATGAAATCTTGCACATAACATTCAACATACTTCCTTAAAAAGGGTTTGAAGATACGATGCATGGTACGCTGATATTTTGCGCCTGCATTCTTTAAGCCAAAGTGAATTACCCGATATCAAAACACACCCTAAGGGGCTCTGAAATCTATAGATTCTTCATATTATGGAGCCATTAAGATTTTATTATACTCGGGTTATCCATCCAGGAAGAAAAGTGCTTCATATCTAGCTTTTGCATCAATTAAGAGTTCTGTGATCAGAACTGGAAAATAATCCTTGGGACAATGCCGATTAAGATCTCTGAAATCAATGAAAAATCTGATTTGACCGTTCCTATTTTACACAGGGACAATATTATCCAACCACATGGGATATTGGACTTCTCTTATGAAGTTATATTTGATAGGCGTATCCACTTTAGCTTCAATTTTGGAAGCATAAGTTGGGCGTGTTCTTCTTGTGGATTGCTTGAATCCTTGATGTTCTTATGGAAAACCCAAATGATGAGTACCAACATCAAGATCAAGCCTGAGAATCACTGTATAGTTCTATGAAAATATATCTTTATTTTTCTTCAAAAACGAAATATACATTTCCCACTCTTCAAGATTCATGACCACACTAATTAAAGTGTGGGGGTGGATCTTCTTTTGTACGCAGATTTATTTCTATGAGTTCATTCACAGTGGTAGAGATACCCTCTTCAAATACTGGAGGAGCATCTCTGAGATCTTCTTCTTCTTCAACATTTGTTATTTCATCTATTTCTACTTGCAAAGTAGATGATGAAGTATAATTACCTGGATTAAGAGAGTTGTTAAAATTTGAACATCTTGAAGAAGAGGCTTCCATTCCTAACACTATTAATGAAGAATGGTCTTCCTTGGGTAATAAAGAGGAGATGATGGATTGAGAATCGATATCATCGTTCACCTCTGACATTTATATGACTTCTTCTGGCCTGGTTGGCGAATTATATAATTGATGGATTTCAACAGATGAAATGAAGACATCTCCATTTGAGATTTCATCATTGCTGGGTGAATCACCAATTTCTCCCATGTTGTCTGGCTTGATTGTCGTAATTGACATTAGGGAAGTTTCCATAAGAGTATTTGGATTTGGGTCTATCCTATCAATTTGACTGATATGCAACATATAATCTATACTAACATGTATGAATGGGTTTACTGGAATCTTTTCCAAACCATATGGAGCATTAACTTTGGTAACCTCCCTTGTTGTGGATTTCTCCTTACCCTCCATGTGATAGAATTTCACCTCAATGTATTGAGATTCACATGTTTTGAGTGGGGCTTTACCACCATACAATGTCCCAATTTAACCATTGAAACAATATTTGAGACATTGATGGTATGATGAAGGAATAGCTGCATGTTGATGTAGCCAAGGACATCCAAGAAAAATGTTTAAAGTTGTGTCATGATGAACAACCTCGAAATCTGAATTGGATACAAGATCTCCAAACTGAGTTCGGAGTGTGATCTCATCCAGAGGTTCTTGTTCATTTTTATCATATCTTTGTAAAATAAAATTAGAAGGAGATAAATCAGATTTGGTGTGGCCCAATCGACGAAGTGTATGAATGTGGATGAGGTTGACTCCTGAACCATTATCAATGAAATCTCTTCAAAATTCTTCATCATTGACCTTGTAGATAAATAAAAAGTTCTAATATGTCCATGCACAACATCATATTCATCTTCATCTGTGAAAGATATCACTACATGGAATTCTGTAGGATTATTCTCTACATGGTAGAATTCAGCCGCAACAATTGTAGTTTCAAACTCTTGAGGACTTGACAAAGCCTCAATGAGTGCCTCCAGATACTCCATTGATAAGTTCTAGGCATCCAGAATTGATATCTTGGCCGATACATGGGCCATATGTTCCAATACAGCATACTTTTGATCGAAATGTATGTGTTTCCCAATAGAAAAAAGTGGTTTAGCAGTTCCCTTGGAAGTTGATGCATTGGAAGTAAATGCATCTTGTATCGGGGTAGGAGTTGGAAATAATCCTAGCTTTAAAATATTAGACCGAATTGGTCTAATTACCTACTAAGAGGAGGAAGGTGTAACCTCCACCGATCCTCTAGAATGACTGTTCCAGGACTGAATCTTCTATGTGTGGAACAACTTTCTTGTTCTTGTTGAGCTCGCTAAAGGGATTTGCCCGAGTTTCGGCTGTATATACAGTTCCTGTAGGGGTATAATTGGAATAGTGGCTTCTGGGATATCCACATCTTCCTCTGTATCCCAAACCTCTGGAATTCTCTCTAATTCCTTTATTTGATATAGGTAACTTAGGCTCATCATGATCAAAACTATGACGGGCATAAGGAAATGTTATGTGAATAATGTTAACAGAACCAATGATCAACTCTTTGTGTGATGAAGATTCTTCCTAATTAGCCATTTAGGCTATGCCTTTAGGTGAGGCGATTCCCTTGACTTTGAAGTAGATGGCATAAAATATGCCAAAGTCAAAGACAACATGGGCTTTGACACCATATCATCTTCTTCTAATTGCTCTTATTTCTTTGAATTATGTCGTTTCTTTGAGGATTTCCCTCTGATGAAAAGGGTTTTGTTGTGTCATTTATACTAAAAGACACAATTGGTTTCTTCAATTGTGTTCGCAAAATGGAATGAGTTCGGTTGATCATTTTTCTGACCATCCAATTATCATATATCTGCTCATTTTTACTTTTGACTTCTTTTCACTCGCCTTCTTCCTCTGGATCTGTAACAGTAACAAATGCTACCTGAGATGAAGAACCTTTCAATTTTACATGTCCTGAGTCAACCATTTTTTTGCAGGAGGTCCTTGTAGAAAAAAACTCTTGAATGGGATGCCCCAAAATCTGATGAAATGGGAGATTTTTGGGACGATCTTCATCTCCTTACTTGTTTGGCCTTTTGGGCCTTTGAAATTGAAACAATTTATTTTATAGATCCGAAATTATGTAACCAGGAACATGTTCATTTCATAAAGAGTAAACATTTCTCTTCAGATACTCAAATTGTTTCCGTCTTTGATCTCATTGATCACCTTGACAAAACGGCATCTGTTGTTGATGCTCAAGAGGTGGAGCCCTTCTAAAGGATGAATGTTTTGATGTGGAAGCAGGTACAGGTGCTTAATTAAGCGTAATTGTATTAGTATCTTCTTTACCCATTCTCCTTCCTAGAGCTCATGGAATTAAACATGTTTTATCCTTAGTCTTTGTAAGATAGAATTTGATCTACTGAGCGGTCAAAGTAAGGCCTCAAAAACCCTCAGGTGTATTTCATAGGGATCAATAGTTTGCGTAATTCATCACGCAAATTTTCCACACAGATTGGAAACAACTCTTCTTGAGGGAGTGCTAATCTTAGGGAATATGTTAATCCCTTCCAGCAAACAATGAAAAATAAAACCCTTTCATTTTCACTTTTCTTACAATTTGTAAGATCAAAAACTGTTTTCTTTGGCATAGTTGAGCTGAATTGAAGAAGTAATCATTGACGAATATCTTCCCTCCCAATAATTGACCGAGATTTCAAGCATGTATACTATACAAAGGCAGAGACTTGTAATGACTGTACAAAACACCTGACCTTAACTGCTTCCTATTGCTGAGGGGTTCCCATAATAGGATCACAACGAGAAACAAAATGTGTTAAGTGTTCCTCTTGGTCTCGCAAACCATTAAATATTGGGAATGTGGTACATTAAAAATTTTATGTGGGAGGAATTGCATCAACCCATTCAGGGTATTCTCTTTTTTCTTATTGAATTTGATCACGATTTCCCTCCATAGCTTCCAACCGAGCTGTTAATCACTCAATAGTAGTTATTAACTTTTGAAAACATCTGGTTGATCTTGGAACTGATCAGGAGCAATAACTGGAGTTTGGACAGATGTAGTAGTTGGTAGTGCAACTGATGATAACACCACTGGTTGTTGTTGCACCTGACCCATAGGATTAGACCTATAAGGGTGTATGGATAAAGGAGGATATTCAATCCATCTCAGTAGCTTAATCAAATTCCCATGGCTGACTGATTCCAGCACACTTAGAAGGAAGACTACCATGAAGTAGTTCTGCATTAAACCTCCTCAATTACCTCATTTCTTCTTCTTGTTGTGCGAATCTTTTCCCTAGTGAGAGTGATTGGCCTTCTCTAGAGGAAGGTTATGTAACCTAATTCATTCCTTTCCCCTTTTTTGACACTTTTTGGAGAGGGGGAAGCTGGTTATTTGAAGGAATTCCCAGATTCTGGGTAAGCCTTTGATTTCGTGAACGCACACTATCTTCATTTGTGTCTTTGCGTACAACATCATTACCAAGAACCTCTTCATCTGATCCCTCTGAATGAGCCTCATTTGGGGGGATCAGCAACAACAAAATTGATGAAATTAATTGATTCAAAACAAATTGCATATGTAACACCCCGTGATTCTATGATACACTTCTCTTTGAATAATAAAGTAGCATGTGTTGTACGCAACTTCGAGTTCTAACACACACTACAACCAATCAAACTAGCTCTTATGAATAGTAATACCCACTTTTTGAAATTTTATAAATTTTATCTTTTAAAATGGACTTCATTTTTGGATTCTTAGTATCGAAATTAGCTTATAGTGATTTTTTGGTATTTTTCTAAAATCATTCAATTTTTGATGAATAATGAAAATTACAAAATTTTAATTTAAAAAACGTTTTTAATTGAAATAATTATTAGTGATAAATTATGCGTTTTGTGGTTTTAAAGTATATTTAGAATATAGTTTTACAATTAAATACATTTTTTCTCATTAGACGTAATTTCACATTTAAACAGGACATAAACAAGTGTCAATCTTTTGATAGTTATTATTTCTTAAAAACACGCTTTTTGTTTTGACAACAGGAATTAATTTTAAATTAATTTCTGCCACTTCTGTGTTCTGAATTTGGAAAAATGGATTCCACATTTGGAATCATGATTTCAAAATATTATAAATAGGTAACTATTATTTTTAAACATTTTGAATAATTACTTTGGTAAATATTTTATTTACTACTGTTAAAGGGTAAATCCGGTTAATAAGGGTAACAAATAATATTATAACAAAATAAATTTACCCTAAAACGCTTCCTAACCCAATTGGTTGATACATTTCCGACCATGGGCATCTTTGGGTCGATTTTGGGACCACATTGAGCCACTTGTAGGTGATAAGGACAAATTATATTAATTAAGTTAAAGTAAACACGAAAATGACATAAGGATATATCTTTTAGCAAAAATAATTTTACATAGGGTTATATATATTATATTTTTGACTATACATATTCATTATAAAGATAAAAAAATTTATTATATAATGGTATTTTATTTATAATTTTTATACATTTAATAATTAAATTTATTTATGACACAATAATAATGCAATATTTTTATTTATTAATGAAAGAATCAAATTATTATTATTATAAATCTTTCAATAAATATGATTTGAGAGTTTTGATAACATACAAGAATTTTATTGTTTAATATGACATGTTAGTATTTCTTAAATGAATTATTTTCGAATTAATAATGTTGTTAAGACTTTAACAAAAATCAATTATTGAATGGTGTCAAAATTGACATAAATGAGTTTTTAAATCAAATATTATATTATTAATTGATATTCTATTCCTAAAAATCTATGGTTCGTCCAAAGGACTTATATCATTATATTAGTATCATTAATGGACCACTTGGGGGTCTCTTGGATGTATACAGTATGTTTATTAACTATATAATATAAAAATACAAAGTGACATGATAAATGTCAAATTAATTTACTAAGAGTTAAAACTAAAAGATATGGTTAATATAGTGACCCAAACCTGTCTAAAACATATTTCATTAGTGGTTTTCGACCTATCCCCACCTTAAAGTTTAAATAATACACTTTGGAGCCATTAGAAACTGAATATGAATTTATTATAAAATAATATTTCTAGCTTTTCCTAAGGTGCCCCTCACCCCTCATATAAAAGGGCACTCCCCCTTCTCTCAAATTCATACCCTAAAAGACTTTTGGATCAGCTAAAACCTACCCAAATATTCTCTCAACTTCCCTAAATTAAACCTATAGGCCTTAGTTTGATCATAAATCCAACCTAAGGAGTCCTTTTGATCAAATCAAAAGGACGAACCCGAAGAAGAGGTAATGTTTTCACCACCCTCATACAAGTTTCTTTCTTTTTAAACTTCTTCTTTCTTTGTTATTTCCATTATAAAATAATAAATACAGTTTTTTCTATATAATGTGATGTTATTATAAATATGGTACAACCATATTCAGTATTCTATACATCCTTTGAATGACATGTCACCATATGTGCGTACGTACGGCCTACCGTCTTCACGTCGTGATATAATTGTTATTCAATACATTATTATTTGGATGGGTATAATAATGTTTTTTTAATTCATGTAAATAATAAATATAACATGATAATTATTCTGTATATATGATATACCATCCAATTAATATTATTTTAATATCAAAAGAATGATATTGTCGCTCGTGCGTACGTACGGATTACCGTCTCCAGGAACGTGATGAGATTCATTCCCCATCGTATCAATTCAAGACTAAATTTCATTTGATGATTAAAAATAATTTTAGAGACATGATATCATTCTTGATATGAATAATATTCATCACATCCATAAAAAATATGTCTCACATAACAAATAATATAATGGATAGATGAATCCGTTAACACCTGAAACGATGATAACACTAAGATATTATTAAAAAATCAATCTTAAAAGATCATATATGATATCATATTAATTTATATGATTATTGTATAATTTAATAACAATTATTATACCATTATAGAGGAGGTTAACCTACCCTCAACCAAGTAAAAGTACAAGATAAGGGTTTATTTTACAATCTCTTCATTATCTGAGGTTGTTTATATGTAATTATCTACTGGGATATCATTATCATCCGGATCCATGTTTCTTAAAAAAGTATTTCAAATAATTAATACTATTTTATGTAATATGGGTTAACGTCATTTTTATTCTTTTTGACTTTTTAGAAGATGTTTATAAAGGAATCATTACGTCATTTTCCAAAAAAAGGTCATTTTTAACCATTTCGACCGAATTACGGTAAGAATGTCTTTTTTAACTTATACGGTGGGTGTGGCTATTTTCTGCCATTATAAAATATTTAAAGCTTACCATATAAGCTTATAATAATATTTTCAATGTAAATTTTTTCTTTTATAATTATTTTACTTTTAAATGATTTAAAAAAAGAGATATTTCTCTCAAATAGTTTTGATTTCATCTATGTCAACAACCTTTGATGGATTTTATGCTTATTTGAAGTTTATTTTTTATGATAAAAAACATCCATATTATATTGAAGGTTTTGTGATATGTTTGACTGTGGATGTGTTATTTTTATACCATACATGGTTTATGGAGAAAGTATTGATATTTCTTATTCTAGTTTTAATACGAATTTTTATGTTTTGTTTAAACCAATTCATATGAGGAATGCATTGGACATAATAAGTGACGGGTGGAGCCCGCTATAGCTCCTCGATGCATCAATAGGTCTCATGAGAAAAAATAGTGTTTTGGGACAAGGCCTTAACAAAATATTATTTTTAGTCTCGACACAAGGCCTGGACTATGTGGTTATGATAGTCTGGAATTATGCATTCCATCATTATGAAAGTGGTTATTGATATTGCATGTGATTTTTCGACAAGTAGAATATTCATGTGAATAAGTAAATGGAATTATTTCATTTTATCCTTTCCATATTATGCTAAAGGATAAGTTTAGAAGTATTTTGTTTCAGTTATACATTTCCTTATATGTTTATGCTTATTTATGAAAGTTTACGCTATATTGTTATCCTTACTGAGCATATGAGATCACCCCTTTCAATGTTTTATTTTTCCTAGGATGTGAAGAAGTATTTTATGAATGAACTACAAGGATTGTATGAGGTGATATTAATACAATATATTGTTGTATTTATCTTTACATTATGATGTAATTTAAGACTTGTGAATATATCTATTGTTTCCAAGGCTAATAAACTAATTGGTATTTCGAGACTTGATCTTTTGTGATCATTCCAATGTTATGTAATAATGCAACAACTCTTGGTAACTGGGGTCGGGGCAATACAGTTGGTATTAGAAGAAGTTTATTAAAAACCATGGAATATATATTTACATAAACTTTGATTAGAGCACATAGACCTAAGATGTACATTGAGGATTAGTATAGAAGAACTTCCTAGAATTTTGGTATTGAAGAGATTTTGTGAGTTTTCCACGAAATAAATCCCTGTTTGTATACAAGCAGGTTGAGGCGGATCTGGAACAAATATACCTACGGGTAAAACCGAAAAACACCACATTGAGCTAGACTTGAACAGGAACTGGTGCACAACAACGGGCCTTGCTGCACTCTTGGTTACGACACTCTCGGGGGATATGCTTAGGATAATTTTCATTTTATTTACAACCATTATGAAGGTTTTATGAGTATATAATTCCTCAAAGAAAACATTTTTTTTACGATATGGATTATATCCATTAATATTTCAATTTATGTAATGTGTTTTACAAGTATGGAATTAGGTATTTTGATTCATAAACCGATCTAGTTTATTCCATTGTTTCAAAATGGAGCCTACTGGAAGAAATAGAAACTGTATCAATGCACGCACTCCATGTAGGGATTGACCTCATACTCAAGATAATTATAGTGGATCTGGTGATGAAACTAGTAATAATCCGCTAATAACTATAGTGGGATAACTCACTCAGGTTATGAAAAATAACATTACCCAAATGGAGCACCCTGATCCGCAGCGTGGATGATCAATATTAGATCGCTTCCTGAGGAAACAACCACCAACATTCAATGGGATTACAAATCCATTAGTATATTAGCAATGGATAAATACCTTAGAGAAAATATTCCATGCCTTGGGGAGTAGCGAAAGGGAAAAAGTTGTCATGGCAGTTTACCTTCTCACAGGAGATACTGATCAATGGTGATCATTGATTGAAAACATAATGGAAGATGATGAAGTATCAAATATATAATGGAGGGAGTTCAAGGAGCTTCTCATGGAAGAATACTTTCCTCGTGACCATTGAGCAGATATGGAAAGGAAATTTATGAGTCTGAGACACAAGGAGGATGAGAATGTCGCAATGTGTGAGGCTAACTTTACATGGTTAGCAAGGTATGCTGCAGATTATATACATAACCCACGAAGTAAGATTGATCGTTTCATTTATGTGTTAAAACCATTTCTCCATTGATCATTAGTCTCACAAACCTTCTCGTTATACGAATATATTGTCTCATGTTCTATCAAGACAGAAAAAGAATTCTCTAAGTCTTTTGACTTTAAAGAAAAGCAAGAAAATAATATATCTGATGATCAATCTGGAAATGGAAGTAATGGGAAGAAGGGAAAAGTTTAGTATCGATCTTGTAGTAAATTGGAAGAAACACCCCCATACTTTCTTTAAGGGAATGTGAGTCTATTAGAAGTGTGGTGAAAAAGGCCACCATGATAATGATTGAAAGGGGAAGAAAGAAGCTACCAATGATCAATGATACAATTGGAGAGAGATGGGAAATTATGCAAAAGAATTTCCTTATCATTAGGGGAAATTACCTCATAAAATGACAAGGGATCAAGGCCAATCTTATGATATCAATACTACTGAGGTTGAAGCTCTGAAAGACGTGGTGGAAGGTAATTTAATGGTTTCCTCAAGTTTAGAAAATGATTTATTTGATTCTAGATCATCGCATTGTTTCATATCTTCCCAGTTTTCTACGAAAATTATATATTTCCAATTTTATTTAACAAGGGAGTTGTCAGTCAAAACTCTTAAGGGAAGTATCATCGCAACAAAGTTTTGTGAATCCGTTCCCATTAGAGAATATAAATGTTCTTTATCTGCTGATCTCATCATCATACCTATGATTGAGTTTGATATAATCCTTGGTATGGATTGTCTTACAGACCATGATGCGAAGATTTATTGTATGAAGAAGGAGGTTATGATTTTTGGTGATGATGATAAAGAACACCTTATATTTAGAGTAAAATGGTTACCACTTGATTCTAATCTAGATCCACCCTCAATAGCTCAACTAAATTAAATTATCAGGGAGTAAGAGAATGAAATAACTATGGGTGAGGAAAGGAATGTTCAAATAAAGGATGTACCTATTGTGAAAGAATATGTAGATGTGTTTCCGGAATATTTACTTGGACATCCTCTAGAATGAGAAATTGAGTTTTCCATTGATTTAATTCCTGGTTCAAGGCCCATATCAAATACCCCTTATAGAATGGCCACTATAGAATTACTTTAACTAAAGAAGCAACTAGCGGAATTGAATAATAATGGATTTATTATCCCTAGTGTTTCTCCAGGGGGATCCCCTGTCCTTTTTGTTAAGAAGAAATACGGATCAATGATGTTATGTATCAACTACAGGGAGATCAATGCTATAACAATAAAGAACAAGTATCCCCTACCTTGCATTGATGATTTATTTGACCAACTGCATGGAGCTCAATACTTTTGAAAGATTGACCTTCGGTCTGGATACCATCAGTTGTGTGTGAATAAGTAAGGAATTCCAACGATAGCATTTCGAACCAAGTATGGGCATTATGAGTTTACAGTAATGCCTTTTGAATTGAATAATGCACCCTTTGTATTCATGGATCTAATGAACAGAGTTTTCAAGGAATGACTTGATGATTTTGAAGTGTTTATTAATTGATGATATCTTGGTATACTCCAAATGCTACTAATATCCTGAAAATCACTTGTGCATTATCTTGAAGACTCTTAGAAGACATGAATTATATGGGATGTTTAGAAATTGTGAATTCTGGATTCAAGAGATTTCATTTCTTGGCCATATTGTCTCCAAAGATGGAATCTTTGTTGATCCTTCTAAGATCAAGGCAATCCAAGAATGTGCAGCACTAATGAGTATAAAGGAGTTATGCAGTTTTATTGGTTTAGTAGGTTATTATCAATGTTTAATCGAGAATTTTTCTCGGTTGGCTAACCCATTAACAAAGCTCACACATAAAGGGGTTAAATTTGTTCAGACAAAAGTGTGTAAAGAATGTTTCAAAAAACATAGAGAAGATTAGTCAATGCTCTTATATTGACTCTACCATTGGGGAATGATGGTTTCGTTATTTATAGTGATGCATCGAAGAAATGACTTGGTTGTGTCCTTATACAGAATGATAGAGTTAATGCCTATGCATCAAGACAACTGAAAATTCATGAGAAAAAATATCCTACTCATGATCTTGAGTTAGCAGCTATAATATTTGATTTGAAGATTTAGAGACACTATCTCTATGGTGAGAAATGTGATATTTATACTGATCACAAGAGTTTTAAGTATATCTTCTCATAGATAGAACTCAACATGAGGCAAAGGAGATGGATTGAACAACTGAAGGATTATAATTGCATGATACACTACCACCCAGGGAAGGAAAATAAGGTGGAAGATGCTTTTAGTAGAAAGGGTCATGGAGTTCTGAACAAGATGAGAGTAGAGAGGGATCCTATTTTCATGCATCTAGTAATGTTGGACATGGGAATAACCATGGATGGTAAAACATCGATACTTTTTCAAATGGTTGTGAAACCATCTTTACTAGAAATGATAAAGAGTTCTCAAACTGATGATGAAGAATTTCAAAAGAATATTAAAGCTGTAAATGATGGGAGATTGAGTGACGTTTTGAATGAAGATGGAATTTTGAAATTTGGGAGGAGACTTTGTGTTCCCGATTTACCTGCTTTAAAAAGGGAATTGTTGGAATATGCTCATAGTTCCAATTTCTCTATACACCATTGGAGCACCAAAATGTATAGATATTTGAGGGAACATTTTTGGTGGGAAAACATGAAGAGGGAGATTACTGATTTTGTGTTGAGATGTATGGTTTGTCAACAAGTGAAAGCTGGAAGGCAATAGCCTGGTGGAGTGTTGAAACCTCTTCCCATACCTGAGTGGAAATGGGATAATATCACAATGGACATTATCATGGGACTACCAAAGACTCATAGAAAGAACGATGAAATATGGTTCATTGTTGATCATCTTACCAATTCAGCACATTTTCTTGCTATAAGGGAAGATCTGCCACTTGAACATCTCGAAATACTATATATTAATAAAGTTTTAAGACTTCATGAAGTACCCCTATCAATTGTTTCTGATCATGATCCAGGTTTACATAATTATTCTGGAAGAGTCTTTAGAAGGTCTTGAATACAGAACTTCGTTAGAGCACTACCAACCACACTCAAACAGATGGAAAATCCTAACGGACTATTCAAACCTTAGAAGAAATGTAGAGATCATGCTCACTTGACTTTCAGGGTATGTGGGATCAATATTTACCTCTGGTGGAATTTTTCTATAACAATAGATTCCATTCGA
The DNA here is from genome assembly GCA_963277665.1 of Viscum album. Lineage (NCBI taxonomy): Eukaryota > Viridiplantae > Streptophyta > Magnoliopsida > Santalales > Viscaceae > Viscum > Viscum album. Next base: position 919,562,774 of record OY728156.1, read on the forward strand.
GTATTCAGATGGAACCATATGAAGCGTTATACGGAAAGAGATGTCTTACACCAACCTGTTGGGATGGCGTTGGTGAGAGAAAACTCATAGGCCTAGAACTGGTGGAGGAAATGATGGAAAAGGTAAAGGTAATCCAAAACCAAATCAAAGCATCTCAATGTAGGCAGAAGAGCTCTTCCGATAACCGATGGAAGGATTTAGAATTTTTTGTAAGAGATCATGTGTTCTTGAAGGTATCTCCATAGAAGGGAGTTATATGTTTTGGCAAGAAAGTTAAATTGAGTCCCAGGTACATAGGACCTTCTGAACTTCTAGAACGAATTGGGGCTGTAGCTTACGGGTTGGCAATGCCGCCAAGTCTCTCCAAAGTTCACGATGTGTTCCACGTATCACTATTGAGCAAATACATGCCTGACCCAATGCATTTACTCACCTATGAGGAATTAGAACTAGAACATGATCTGTCTTATTGCGAAGAGCCCATCAGGATCCCTGATATGAGATAACAAGTGCTGAGAAACCGTACGACTCATCTGTTAAATGTACTATGGAGAAACCATAAAATGGAAGAGTCAACATGGGAACCTGAGGAACTTATGATCAAGAATCACCCGAGTCTTTTTTAAGGTAGTATTTTAGAAATTTAAAGGACAAAATTATTTGAAATAGGTGAGAATGTAACACCCCAAGCTTCTACGGTATGCTTCTCTTTGAATAATGTAGTAACGTGTGTTGTATGCAACTTCGAGTTCTAACACACACCACAACCAATCAAACTAGCCGTTATGAATTGTAATACCCACTTTTTGAAATTTAATACATTTTTCTTTCAAAATGGACTTAACTTTTGGATTTCTAATATTGAAATTATCTTAAGATGAATTCTTAGTATTTTTCTGAAAACATTCAATTTTTGATGAATAGTGAAAATTACTAAATTTTAATTAAAAATAACATTTTTAATCGAAATAATTAATAGTAAAAAATTATGAATTTTAGTGTTTTTAAAATATATTAAGAATATAATTTTACCATTGAACACTATGTTGGTAATTGGATGTAATTTCAAATTTAAACCGAACATAAACAAGTGTCAATCTTTTGATAGTTGTTATTTCTTAAAAACACGCTTTTTTGTTTTGAAAATGGGAATTAATTTTAAATTAATTTCTGAAACTTCAATGTTTTGAATTTATAAAAATGGATTCCATATTTGGAATTAATATGTTTAAATTTTTTAAATAGGTATCTCTTATTTTTATACATTTTGAATAATTACTTCGGGAAATATTTTATTTACCATGGTTAAAGGGTAAATCCAGTAAATAGGGGTAAAAAATAATATTATAATAATATTAATTTTTTCCTGAAATGTGTCCTAACCCAATTGGTTGATACATTTACGACCATGGTCATCTTTGGGTCGATTTTGGGACCCCATGGAGCCACTTTTAGGTGATAAGGACACTTTATATTAATTAAGTTAAAGTAAATACAAAAATGACATATGCATATATCTTTTAGCAAAACAATTTTTACATAGGGTTATATATATATATATATTATATTTTCGACTATAAATATTCATTTGAAATATAAATATATTTCCTACATAATTATGTTTTATTTTTAATTTTTAGACATTGAATAATTAAATTTATTTATGACACAATAATGATGAAATATTTTCCTTATTAATGAAAGAATCAAATATTTAGTATTAAAAAGATTAAAATAAATATAATTTTAAAGTTTTGATGAAATCCAAGAATTTTAATGTTTAATATTACATGTTAGGATTTCTTAAATGAATTTTGTTTGATTTAATAAAGTTGTGAAGACTTTAAAAAAATCAATTATTGAATGGAGTCAAAATTGACACAAATGTGTTTTAAAAAAAATTATATTATTAATTGATATTATATTTCTAAAAACCTATGGTTCGGAAAAAAGACTTATATCATAAGAATATTATCATTAATGGACCACTTGGGGGTCTCTTGGATTTATATATTAAGTTCATTAACTGTATAATATAAAAATACTAAGTGACATGGTAAATGTCAGACTAATTATGTAGGAGTTAAAACTAAAAGATAAGGTTAATATGGTGACACAAACCTATCTAAAACCTGTTGGTTGAGTGGTTCTCAACCTATCCCCACCTTAAATTTGATATAATCCACTTTGGAGCCATTATAAACCGAATATGAATTTATTTTAAAATAATATTTCTAGCTTTTTCTAAGGTTCCCCTCACCCCTCTTTTAAAAGGGAACTCCCCCTTCTCTCAAATTCATACCATAAAAGCCTTTTTGTTCGGCCAAAACCTGACAAAATATTCTCTAAACTTACCTCACTTCAAACTGGAGGCCTTATTTTGACCAAAAATCCCACCTATGGAGTCCTTTTGATCAAATCAAAAGGAATAACCCGAAGAAGAGGTAATGTTTTCACCACCCTCTTTCAAGTTCCTTTCTTCTTCAACTTCTTCTTTATTTGTTATTTCCATTATAAAATAATAACTCCAGCATATTATATATACTTTTATGTTATTGTAAATATCTTACAACCATATTTAGTATTCTATCCATCATTTTAATGACATGTCACCATATGTGCGTACGTACGACCTACCGTCTCCACGTCGTGGTATAATTGTTATTCAATACATTATTATTTGGATGGGTATAATAATGATGTGTAATTCATGAAAATAATAAATATAACATGATAATGTTTCTTTATATATGATATAACATCAAATTATATATTATTTTAATATCAAAATAATTATATTGTCACTCGTGCATACGTACGGATTACCGTCTCCACGAACATGATGAGATTCATTCCCCATCATATCCATTCAAGAATAAATTTCATTTCATGATTAAAAATAATTTTAGATACATGATATAATTATGGATATGAATAATATATATCCCATCCATACCAAATATGGCTCACACAACAATGAATAAAAAGGAAAAAATAATCCATTAACACCCGAAATGATGATAATACTAAGATATTATTAACAAATCAATGTTAAAAGATCATATATGATATCATATTAATGTATATGATTCTTTGATAATTTAATAAAAATTATTTCACCATTATAGAGGAGTTCAACCTGCCCTCAACCAAGGAAAATTACAACGTAAGGTTTTATTTCTCAATCTTTTCATTATCCGAGGTTGTTTATACATAATTATCTACTGGGATCTCATTATCATTCACATCCATGTTTCTTAAATAAGTATTTCAAATAATTCTTAATATTTTATAAACTATGGGTTAAAGTCATTTTTACCCTTGTTTACTTTTTATAAGAAGTTTATAAAGGAATGTTTCCATCCTTTTCCAAACAACGGCCTTTTTAACCTTTTTGACAGAATTAATGTAAGAATGTCTTTTTTAACTTATACGGTGGGTGCGGCTATTTTCTGACGTTATAAAATCTTCAAATATTCCCTTACAATCTTATAAGAATATTTTCAATGTAAATGTTTTGTTTTATAATTATGTGACTTTTAAATGGTTTAAAAAATGATATATTTCTCACAAATAGTTTTGATTTCATCTATGTCAACATCTTTTGGTGGATTTTAAGCTTATTTGAAGTTGATTTGTTATGATACAAAACTTCCATATTGTATTGAAGGTTTTGTGATATGTCTGACTGTGGATGTGTTATTTTTATACCATTCATGGTTTATGGAGAAAGTATTGACATTTCGTATGCTAGTTTTAATATGAATGTTTATGTTATGTTTAAACCTATTCACACGAGGAATGCATTTGACATAGTAAGTGACGGGTAGAGCCCACTATATCTCCTCAATGAATCGGTAGGTCACATGAGACAAAATTGTTTCTTGGAAAAAGGCCTTGACAAAATCTTATTTGTAGTCTTGGCACAAGGCCTTGACAATGTGGTTTGATAGTCTGTCATTATGAATTCCTTCATTATGAAAGTGGTTATTGATATTTCATGTGATTATTCAACTAGTAGAATATTCATGTGAATAAGTAAATGGAATTATTTTATTTTATTTTTTCCATATTATGTTGAAGTTAACATTTTAAAGGATTTTGTTTTACTTATACAATACCTTAAATGTTTATTCTTATTTATGAAAGTTTCTGCTATATTGTAATCCTTACAGAGCATCTGAGCTCACCACATTCAATGATTTATTTTTTACAGGATGTGAAGAAGTATTTTATGAATGACCTATAGGGATAGTATGATGGGATATGAATAAAAAATGTTGTTGTAGTTGTTTTTACTTTATGAAGTAATGTAAGACTTATGAATATATCTAGTGTTTCCAAGGCTAATAAACTAATTGGTCATTCAATATTTGATCTTTTGTGATCATGCCAATGTTATTTAATAATGCACCGACTCTGGGTAACTGGGTTCGGTGTGTTACAACATCCCTTCTATCAGCATTTCTGTGATACTATCTTTTTCCATGTATTTTATGAGACATTTCATTTTGTTTATTTGATCCCTTAGTAACTTTTTGAAGAACTGTAATTTGGAGAGAATATCCGGATAATTCAGCTCTTCATTCCTCTTGTGGACTCCTCCCTAATCCAGAGAAGACTGAATTTTTCTGAGGAAGAGATTGAGGATTTGAAAAAGTACCCAGTCCTGTGGACTAGGGCTGTTCCTGCTATTTTTGCTCAACTCCTCGAATCCTATTTGATGATTCTGATGGTTGGGTGAAAAGTGTCCCCAGTCTGGAAATCTAGGGTGGTTCTTGAGATGCTACATCTGAGACTTTTTTAAAATCTATCTTGATCTTGCGGACTATATTCCAAAAATTGGCTGGATGCATCAACCTGCATCCACTTTTATCACCCGACTCAGATGAACGCTGGATGATTTCTGACACTTCGGTCACCTAATGATGCACTTGCTCTAAATGAGAAGATTGTTCGATATTATCATTTTCCTAATTCAAGAGTAGTTTGACAACTTGTTCTACGTATGCATGACTTTGAGAAGAACTAGTTGAGTCATGTTCCTGAGTGAGCCTTTGATTGCAAACAAAGCCAATTGGTTGTGGCCGACCATGAGAAATAACATTTCATGAGACCATCTTCGGCGGAATTTATTTACTGGAGAGTACAGTGAAATGAAGTGCTCAATGAACACCCCATCCCCTGATATGAATACCAGATGGGGCATTGGAAATTAACTGGTGAAATATTTTTAGTGCACCAAGGCATGAATGCTGAAGGGATCTCTATTGCTTTTCACCCTTTAGATATCGAGAAACTGAGAGAGATGCCAAGTCAATTTGGCATTGTAACCCCTATATTATTTGGCATGATTTTAATATTCATCATAAGATAATATTTTATTTTTCAATTGACAAAGTGTTTTCCACATGTTGAGACGTATATCTTGAATACAATCCTCAGTCAACATTTCTGGAATGTTATAAAGAGAGTCATCCAGATGCCAAAACATGACTGGCACTTCACCTTTTTCTAATTGTTTTCTCATATTCATCACTTCCTCTTTATCATTTGATGAATATTATTTTACTTGACTAGACAAGATCTGGTGCTTCCTTGTTGCTTCATTAGATACAACAATATTGTTAGAGAATTCACTGATCAAACTAGAAGATGAACGTCCCATGGGTGGTTCGGAGAATAAACTACACCCCGGGTTATATTCTAATTGAGAAAATATTTCACCTGCTAGTGGTAAATCATCAGACATGACTGGATTCACCTTTTCAAGTTCCTCAAGATAAGAGGTAATTCTTGCCACTACATTTTCCATTAGAGTATTTTCTAGGAAATGTGAATTACTACTATGGAGAGGACTTTCACACCTAAATTCATCATCTTGGGGAGGACCACCATGGTGGGTTACAACAAAGATGAAACATTTTTCTCCATATTATTCTGGCCACATAGAGAGTTCTTGTGTCTCTTATCTAAAGATGAAATTTTGGGATCGACTGAATTGTCATGAAGCAAGCCTTCATGAGGAAGTGTCTGATGAAGACCTTCGGAATTAATGTTCCCACTATTGGGAAATGAGAGAGTAGAATCTTGAATTCTAATAGATAATTGTCTGAGGGCTTCAAAAACTCCAGCATTGATCAAGTACTTATTAAAAATTGGCTCTTGATTTATTGACTATGCTAGGCGGGTCTTCTTCTTAGACGCATTATTACTCACTTCGTGGTCTACTTGTTGACGAAAGTGGTTATTATGGGAAGGTGTATGTGCCTGCTCAGGAGAAATTATCAGGTCAGGCTGATATCTCCACTCAAATCAGGTGTATGTGCATGACTTGGTTGTCCATATGACATGTGGGAGTATACCCCACAACCCTCTTGGACTGGAACAGAGGTGTGTGTCTGTTCCAGAGTGATATGTTGATGTGTCACTCCACTGGTAGGGATATATTTTCATTTCATTCCATGTGATGTTGCTGAAGCTGTTGTAATATTCTGGCAGGCATCCAGAATATGAGCAGGGATTTTCTTTGTCTATTTCACCATTGATAGAATATTCTTGGTGACTTATGCTGCCAGAACAGGGATATACGTACATTACGGGCTTGGAGTAGGTGTGTATTCCTGCTCCTGTCCTCCTTTTCCTATCAGTGAATTCTGATAATACTCATGTGTGGGGGCGGAGAGTTGAGTCTGCCTCCTGTTTGTTATTGGGGATTTTTAATTGACTTCTCTAGGTGCTACCAAATGAGACTGTTGGTAGGCTTGATCAATACTAGCAGGTGTATGTGCCTGCTGATTGCACTCCACCGAACGTGGTTGATGAACTTCCTTCAATACTTACAGACGAGGCTGCTGGCATGATTGATGAGTGTAAGAAGGTTTATATGCCTATTTACCAGTTGTCAACAGATTGGGTTGGCGGGATTCATCATATGTAGTCAGACGAGCCTGCTGACTAGCTGATGATTTATAAAAAGGTGTATGTTCCTGTCTATAGTACTCCGCCGGAATTTCCCAGTGGGATTGGCGTGTAGCTTCCAGACAAGTCCGCTAGACATCAGAGTTAAAACAGATCGTTTAGTGTTCCTGCTCGTTTCATTCCACCAAATTAGGCTGGTGGACTTCTATGGAAATGGCAGGGATAAGAACCTACTCACTGTTGACCGGATTTCACCACTGGAGGTTCGTCTTGCCTGCTCGGGTTCGAGGAACCTGAGCCGAACGCCTTGATATGATATCCTCATCATGTTGAGGGCACATTGCCGTATGAGTGTGGCTGTGATTGTTGATGGGATCCCTCATAAAGGACTCCTGTCTCCTTGAATTAAGGCCTTAAGTGACATTCTCATTCACCTTCCCAGAATATGGGAGGGATTGGAGATTGTGTTCCAGAGATAATGGCCCGAAACGGTTGGAGACGGTGGTTGGCACCACCTGCTTCTTGATCGTTGTTCATCATTTTCCGGACAACCAGGGTGAATTATTGACTTGCAGGGCTTGTCGAGAGGCCTATAGAGTCGGAATAGTATCGTTTTTTATAGTATTTTTTAACCAGCGCATTTGATACCCAGCATTGAAGATTCTGAGTAGGTGATTTCGTCCTCAGAGAGGGCGACGATCCAATAAGAGTAACAGTAGATGCATTCACAGCAGAGGTATTCACAGGTGTGAACATAAGAGAATCCATTTCTGTAACACCGAAGATCTTTGAAAAGAGTGCTTATTTGATATAGCAGACATAATCAAGATAATTTCAGCCACGACATCTTTTGGATGAGCACATATGTTATTGATTGTTTTGTTGTACCTCTAATTGAGTTTAAATAGGGGCATAACAAATAAGTAAAACATCACTTTAACTTGGATAAGGATTTACGTCAAGTTCACCATTTTTTCATTCTATAATTGGGGATGACCTCATTTGTTTAAGGTTCAAACATTCCAATCGGTTTCTAACGGGTTTGTTTGTAGAACAGAAAACATCCAATGATTATATATCCATTTGGAACTACATTCCAAAGGTAGGTGCTTATTATTTGTGGACTGATAAGGCTTATGAATATTCATTGGTCGAGAGGATGGGAGGTTGGACTCATCACACCTTTTTGGGGGGAATTATTTTCTACTCCGGGACTCTCTTTATAGATTTAAGTTATGTTCGTGAATCCTTATTAAATTACCAAGTATGAAAATGAGCTTTCCTTTAGATCTAAAAATCAATGATTAATATGTTTGAAATTTAGAGAATATTTTATATGTATTCAAGGTTCTTCATCGATAGATAATCATCTGTATTTGTTAGGGATTCTTAGTCAATGGTATCATTCAACGCATTATATATAAATCTATTGGTCATTATGATAACCATACTGGTTTTAAAGCCACTCAGTGGGGCACTTGAAGTTTATTTTCATTCAGAAGGACATTAATTATTTCAGATTTGGGATCATACCCCCATATGGGATACCTACGTATCCTTGTTAAGAAATGGAATCAGAACCCACGTAGTTCCAGTAAGGGAGTATGATTTTTATGCATGATTGATGGCCCAAAGAAAGATGTCATAATTACTTTTACACTCTAAGCTCACGTGAGTCATGCTCGGTGTGACAAACAAGTGGTATTGGTAAAACCAGACGATTGTGCCACGAAATATGCAATCATTAGAAATATTGTGGGGCTTATGTATGTCTGAGTACCTAGATAGATGAAGATTAGGATTTACTTTAGGAAAGAAACATAGGAACAAGGTCTATAAAGGTATATGTTATTTACGGGGATTTGGATACTTAACATAGGACTTAATCCTGAGATGGATGCCCAAATTAGAGGGGACATATGATTGGGTTTTACTCCTAAGAAGGAAGCCCAAATCAAAAGTAAATTAAGATTGTTTAAGAGAAATTATGATTGGGGATTATTCTTGAAAAGGAGGACCAGTTTAAAGGATTTTAGAACTGGGGATTATTCCTGAGAAGGAGGTCCGGGTTAAAGGTATTTGAGAATAGGGGCTTATTCTTGAGAAAGAGTCCCAGGTTAAAGGGATTTGAGAACTGGGGCTTATTCCTGAGAAGGAGGCCCAGGTTAAGGGGAATTCTGATTAGGGATTACTCCTAAAGAGGATGCCTAAATTTGGGAACCTGGGGCTTAATCCTAAGGAGGATTCCCATATTTGGGAACTTGGGGCTTACTCTTGAGATGGATTCCCATATTAAATATCTTGGACTGGGGCTTACTCCTGAAAAGGAGGCCTAGATTTGAGAATTTGTGACCGGGGCTTACTCCTGAGAAGGAGGCCCAGGTTTAAAAATCTTCTCATCTTAAAGGATGAGGCTGAATGAATGAATCCTCTCACATTAGTGACATGAAGACATGTAAATCACTAGGTTTTGAGAGATGTTCCACAGAATTCCCTTCAGATAAGGAATTAAATCAAGGAAACGTGCCATAAATTACTTTAAAGAGTCTCTTGAAGACTAAATCATGAAGAGGAAAGGTGTATTTGAAGAAAACAAGTGAATAGGTATTAGGGGCACCCCAAAAAGAGAGAGGCGCACATGTCCTGTGTGGGCATGCAAGTTCTGGTCACGCAGGTGTACCTGCGCGACACATGGGTACTTGCGTAATGGTCAACCCATGGGGTAGTACTTGGGGGAGTCTTGGCTCAATCCCTTAGTATTATCCCTAGGGGCTTCCAAAAGAGTGGTGCGCAGGTTCTGGTGAAGGGACAAGGCGGTGCGTAGGTGTCTTCAATTCCCTTAAGGGTTAGACACCTAGGCGCATAGGTGTTTGATGAATTTCAATACTTAGGCATTGTTCCCCCTCTTTAGAGCTTCCATTCTAGGTAAGAAATTACCTTAGAGGTGTTCAGAAGACATCCAGAAGAGACTAGGGCGTCGGGAGCTTAAATCTGGCATTTAGAATTTTTCCTTTCTAAAATGGGGGGCCGAAAAGGGGTATTTATAGGCAGCTGAAGACCCCGGGCGAATATCAAATAGGGTGTGCAAGTCACATGCTCGACCACTATGTGGCGTGCACATATACATGCGCGACCATCATGAAACATGTGTGAACCAAGTGAAAACAAATCTTTTTTCATGCCTTTGAGAGTTTTTGATGTTTCATCAAAGGATGAATCAATTTGTGTTAAGGTATTTTTCCTTTTCATTCGTTAGACCATGTGACCGAAAGGAGCGTAAACACCTTACCTTTAGTTTCTTGAAATATTCCGTAGATTCATACGTCTATAAAACTTGGATCCCTTCTTTGTTTACTTTATGTAAGGATTGTATACAAAAGACACATTCTTTGAAAATAATTAATATTATCTATAAAAAATATGAAAACAACATTTTTGATTCATATAAGCTATTCTAGGTCAAACCTCAATAGCCTCTGTCCTTGATGGGTCCACTAATATAAATTTTTTTGAGATTTAATGACCCAAAAATTATAATTTTAATCCAAAATTCAATATTAGTAAATTTTACATGCATATTTTTATTCCTTATGGTTATAAACACAATCCTAATAGAATATCCATGATTTTCTTTTAGATATTAATATATAAGAATATCATCTATAAATACAACCAAACATTGATCAAGGAAGTCCCTAAGGACTGTATTTATCAAATTCCTTAAGATAGTAGGGTCATTAAAAAACAATATAGAGTCAATATATACTCTTAGTGTCCATACCTTACATGGAATTTTGTCTTGGGTATATCATTATTATTAACTCTCAATTTATGGTATCCAAAATGAAAGTCAGTATTGGAAAACAATTGAGATCCACAATGTTGATGAAAGAATTCATCATTATGGGGTAGCATATACTTGTTCTAAATTTTGATCTAGTTTTTTTCCTAAGAATAAATTCAATGTATAATCAATACATCATTCTTATTAACAATTGGAACTAATGCACGCCATGGTGGCACACATTACCTAATAAATCCTATTTCATGATTCTCTTATAATTTCTTCATAAATTCATAGAAATCAATCAGGTATATTCTATATGGATTATTCAAAATAGTCATATCGCCATGAAGGAAATATATTGAGAAATCAATTTGACATTTTAGTGGAATACTTTGAAACTCTTCTAGAAATACATCATGAAAATCACTAAAAATAAGTGTATAATCTTTGTTGAGTTTATCCCAAAACATAATATATATGTTTATTTTTTGGATGGGAATCAAGACACATACAATTTATGTGATCAACATCATTAGTTAATTTTTAACGTCACATATACAGATGATCATAGGTTATTTTACAGTATCAAATGTGAATCCTATTACTTGAAAAATAGTGTGGAATTTATGTTGAAAAATAATTTCCATACTTAAGATAACATAAAATTCATCGATAGGGGTAATAATGAAATTTTAATGAAGCACATTCCCACAAACATCCACTGTATATGAATCATACACATGATATGTGACCATCATACCATTAAGGGTTCTCATAGATAATTCAACATTTAATCATTTATATGGTATTTTGATATCCTTATTAAATTTGTTACATATAAAATATTAGATGGTTCTAGAATCCAATAAGACATTATCAGTTCTATAGTGGATCATAATTGTATCATTCACCATTTCATTATCGTATACCTCATCAATGAAATCGATCACATTAGATTTATCTTTGTACATGGTCTTAAAAGGTTGCTAACATTGATCATCATCATTAAACATAACATTAAATCACTAGTTATGTTAATTACAATAGTGCATTCATTTGAAACATTGACGTGTTTGTGGTACATTCTATGGAGCTTTCTACTTATTCTCATCGTTAACTAACAGAACCCCACCACATTGGTATTCAGGTTCTCAATGACCAACCATTATATATTTAAAATATTTAACTATCCCCATCAGAACATATCCTTCATGATTAATTCCACACATTGATTTTTAAGTGAAGATCATATTCTTCTCCCATGGTTTTGGAGTTTCCATTGAATTCTGTCTTTCTACAATTAAAAGAACCATTATATAGATGGGTAAATAAAATTTTTATTTCAACCTTGATTTCACATAAAAAAATCTTCATAGGTTCTAAATTAATTTATAGACAATTGCCTCCATATACAATATTTTAATCCATTTATGAATTTATTAACCTTTCATTCATGTTGGATGATAATACATGAAGTTTACCATGAAAGTATTGTAAAATTTCCTTCATTGGTACCAAGGGATTCCTCAATATTCTATTTTAGATGAAAGAAATCTGTTTCCATATTCATATGAAGAATATGAGTAATGTAAAATTTTAAAAATAAATTATTAAATTTAACTCACTCCATGGAGTCAATTTCCTTTTTATTTCATCATATTTTTAACAAGATTCCACCATTTATCTACTTAACCTTCAAACTAACAAAGGGAAAAAGTTAATTCTTCAATCTCTATAAAAATTGAAGAATAGTAAATATTTTCTCAAATATATTTATCCATTTCAAAAAATCTAGTGGATTATTGGGGCCCCTAAATGAGGGTGGGTGTTTCCTCATAAAAGATTAAATAGAACTTTTTTCCTTATATTTCATGTTTGGATGTTCATCATGATGTATTGCTTGAGAAACTTGTGTGAGCACAAGAACAAAATATTTTCATTCCATCTCGTATTACATTTGGTTTTATAAGAGGAAAATCATTTCATTTTCCATATCATTCAATATTAATGTGGTTCATTTAAGTTCTTCCCATCAAATAAAACCAAAAATCATTATGATAGAAAAAAAAAATCATATTTGTGAACTACATTATTATGAAATATCATATATTAGATATGTAAATCATGTCACATTATTTTCAAAATTTGACACCATAGGTTTAACACCAGTGACTCATGGTCACCATTCTAATCAAATACTTCGTGATGGTTCATTAATATTTTGTAAATTTCCAATACATATCACATCATAGTATCAAACCAGGTGAATATAAATACGCATTGTCATGCACCATGTGATCTCATGTCAAAGCCTAATGTTCCCTTTTTAGTTTTATTACCCCTAGTTAAATTTGTGTCATATTCCAATCCACTTATAGTATCCAAACATGGATGTAATTTCAGGGAAGCTACATGATATATCCTTTATCATAATTCAAGGACATTTTACACTACTTTGACATATCCTTAGATTTATCCTTTTATGTATCACTATGTATCTCACTAATGTTTTCACATCCTAGTTTCTGAATGAAAAAAAACATTTATTTGATACCAACTATAATGTCTCAAACTTCTCATATACAGTTATTACATTTTAATATATGGATATTCATTACATAACAAAAATAACCATGAGAAAATCATTTAGGTATAATGCTTTTGGAGACATGGATAAATAGAAAACGAGTTAAAAATTTAACTGAATCATATCCCACTAAGATCTTCATATTTAACAACATTCATAGACTTTTCAAACATAATAAATTTCTTTATAAACTAAGTAAAGAATCTTCAGAGAAGGTTTGATTAGAGGCATAGTTAGGGTAAATAATGGAGATATCATCATAAAATCATCTTAAGGGTATGAGAACATGTTAATTACATTTAAAAAAATACCCTTCATCTCATATATCATAAACATGAGTCATTGAATAAATCATGGTAGTTCAGAAGACATGAATCGTGAATTTATCAAAGATCATAATCCATGAGAACATAACATTGTAAAAAAAAAATTTTTCCCATATATATAAGCCTAAAAAGGTTATTTCAAGAATACCCACCATGAAATTAATAATATTTTGGTCTTGGGTTATCCACCCATGTACTTATTTTGGGCTTGAGATAACTTACATTATACCCTCTTTTGTGATAAGGAGGACCTCCAATTTACCTAATGGTTTTAGTGTTAGGATCACATCCCATATACCCTCTTTCTTTGAAATAGTATAACCTCCCATGTACCCTCTTGTATTATTCTTAGGATAACTTTGAATTTGCAATAATATTTTGTATTGGTAAAACATATTGTGTACCCTACTGTTTTGGGAATTGGATAAAGAATGATATACCCTTTGAGCACATAGAACATTATTCATTACCTAATAAACTAGATGGAAATATTAGTCCCACCCATCATATAATAAATAAACTTTCATGCCATAAGATCAAACAACATTCATTATATCACAATATATTGAAAGTAAGTGGGTTTCATGAATATTCCATTATAACATGACACATTGAAAGAGATGGGTTTCCTATTCCTAATGAATTAAAAATAAATGAGTTCCATAAACACATTTTCATCAAAATAATAAATCATCAAGATAAATAACAAAGATGGAACCATTGGATCCTATCCATTATAAAGCTAAAGTAACGTCCATGGATGCCATATTAAATTATTTTGAAAGATCAATTGGATCCTTTATTTGGGAAAATATCATTTAACCATTTGAAATAAAAAATTTAAAATCTAAAATTTTATCAATCATTGAATAGAAATATTATTCTGAAGTAAACATGAAAAAATTTTAATTAATATTTCAACTATATAGTGGTAACTGTTGTGGAAAATATTCTTCATGTTGTATGCACTAAACAAATATTCTTTTCACATTTTTGATAAAAGTCAAAATTAAATCATTTGGAAACTAATTAAAAGATTCCTTTAAAACAATTTTTTAATGAGAAAACATGGGTAAAAATTAAATTAACCATATTTAATAAATATTAAAAACCTTATTTGAAACATTTCAGGAAAACATAGACATGGATGAAAAAGTGTTTTCGACCAAAGAGATAAATGGAGTCAATTATTATTAAAAACATTCATTGTGTCTATTTAATACATTAAAAGTGTAAAATTAAATAAAAACATGTATTTTATAGAAATAACTAATTTAGAATATATTTTTATTGTTTCTTGGACAATTATATCATAATATTTCATTATTACAATCATAATAATAAACAATCACAATAAAAATGAGATTGTAACATAAAAGCCTTTCCAATTTTGTAACATTTTAATAATAATCACATATGAAATAAAGAACCATATATGGATAGGTAAAAATAAAAAAAATCATAATAATCGTCATAAAATTCATTTATGGGGATTATATACACCAAAAAATACAAATAAGTGGTGAATAAAGCATGTGTCTGATAGAAATAAAGACAAATAAAGATCCCCTTAGTGAAAGTATTGAATTTATTTTAACACATTCACTTATATTTAATAATAAATATTCACATATTATAAATATATTCACAAAATATTCACATATATATCAAAAAATATATTATTTACTTATAATAATTCATCACCCGTTTATAAGAAATTCATTGTGAAAAACATATTTCAGGTAATTACTTCTTCGTTTTTCATATATGTTTTGGTTTAGTACTTTAGATACTTCTACATTGATCATAGTTCTATCATCCCCATAATTTTTACAGTGAAAAAAATATATATTTATTAATTAGAAATATATTTATTGTAATCTATAAAATTTAGATACATAAAATGAAGTATATAGTTCATGGAGACTGGGTGAAATATGTGCGTATGAATGTTGTCTCCATTCACTCAATGGATGGAATGAATGAAATATAAATAATATACCACATTTAGAATAATTTGTATATAATATATACCATATATATTTAAAAATTATATCACTATTACTATCCACGTAATAATTAAATGAGAAATGCATCACATCAGTTCGTGGAGGCAATGGTCCACAGGTATGCATAAGCGATAGTATCATTTTAAAACAGATTAAAATGATAGAGAGTATAATAGATATTATAATTCAAATAGTACATTTTCTTCATAAATATAATATGAAAATATTTTACCCATCATTATCTCCATCCATGAATGGTTTTGATTTAAAATTAATTACATCAACTCAAGAGGTGGTAGTCCACCATACACATGATCAACAGTTTTGTTTCCATTTTGATGTAAGAGGAGGTCGATGTAGGTTATAGACCTATCATAATTAAATATCAGTCTATCAGAGATATGAATTTAGTATATCATCATATTTGAATCATTTTTTAATGAAGTGAAGATTTAAATAAAAATAAAATGCACAGTTTATAATAATACATCATCTTCCAAACAAAATAATTAGGTTTTCAGAAAAATAATTATTAAGAAGAATTCACAGTAATAATAAGACTATATGAGATGGTTTGGGTTTTAATAAATTGATATTGGTATGAAATTTTTAAACCAAAATGATATAGAAGTGTTAAGTTGGGTGGGGAGGATATGTTTTCTATGGGTAGGGAAAGAAACCCATTTGGAAACTAAAAAAAAATTACCAAAAGAATAAAAAATGATAAAGAAATTTTGGTGATATTCCATCTGGATAATTTTCATATTTATTTATACATATGATTTAGGATTTGAAAATGAAATTGTTTCAACATCATCATCTTCTTTATTTCCTTCTAGTATGTTGAAAATTAATGGATCATTTTCATCAAACATATCCTGCATTATTTCCTCAAAATTGTTCATATCTATGTTTAATACACGATTATACATACTATTCATAAAATAACCAAGAAATATTATATCAACAAAATTTGTACCAAATTTTTTTATACCATATTTTTTTCTTAAATTACATCTTAAAATAGTAGAGTACAACTGTTGTTTCCTTCATATAGTTCAATACTCATAAAATTTTTTTTAAAAGTATGAAGTGAAACTTGATTTATAGTATAAAATAAAATATAAATAGTTTATTCCCAAAAATATTTAGGAATAAATTATTTAGTAAACATGGGTATTGTAATATCATGATGACTTAAATTTTTTTATTCAACTAAAACACTTTTTTGAGGAGTTCTTAGTGCTGATGAGTTTTGATTCACACATTGTTTACTACAAAAACTATAAAAATTATAATATTTAAAATATACAACAGCATAAATATGAATAGTAATCAAATTTAGGTTTATAAAATTTTTAACGTGATAAGAAAAACTTTCAAATAAAAAAAAATATTCTGAACCACTTTCTAGAAAAGCGACTCATGTATAGCTAGTATAACCATAAAACAAAACATAAAAATAGATTTTCTCCCATAATTATTCTTTTCATATTAATAAATAAATATATGTTCAGTAAATAAAAATAATTAAAATTTTTATTACAATATTAGATTTAAAACATGACCTATTTTTACAACTATATTGACATGGATCACAAACATTTTAAAAATTATACCTAATTTATGGTAAATACCTCAGAAGGACTTTCTTTGAATGCTTAGTTAAAGTCAAAATATTACAGTTTCCAAGCCATCATTAAAACACACAAAATTGACCTTCCACTACACATCAATATGGTAGATCTTGTATTCTATGTTCCACTAGGTCCAAAGTGAAAACAATCTTAAACCTACATCTAGATGAATAAAAATACCTTAAAAATGTGAACTGTACATTTATAATTCCCAAAGCACAAAAGATAACATTATTCACATAATTTAATTATTATACTATGATTTTACCTATGTAGTAAAAAATATAAATAATCTATAATCTTTTTCTTTTCGAGATACTCATTATCACCAATACAAATTATTTCAACAGGAAAATTATCTCAAGAGTTTTATTATCCACCATTTAAATTTTGAAAACATCAAGAGTACTTTTTATTTTCGGTATTATGTCTTGGGAATCCCCTATCCGTGATCCATATTTTTTAGCTACTGATACTCATATTTCAATCCATAAAATGAAATAATTGTAGTTTTAATTCCAATAACTTATTCGGTCCAATGTATTATCCAACAATTCATGAAGAATAGAATTTTTTTCAGAAGTATATTATTGAATATCTATTAATTTAATAAAAATATTTGTTTATTTATAATATTGTTTATGAATCATTTTTATTCTAGTGACCTATTTATTCAAATGTTGTACAAAATGGTTCACATTTTATAAATAATTTAATTAAAATGGAAATGTGAATTTTTTGAAGTGAATATCATTCTTAAAATTTTCTACATCATTTCATATCTCTCTAATGTCTATACAATTTTTCTTTACTAGATGTATAAGTTAATATATGTTTCATTCAACTAATTATATCATACTTATTTTTCACAACCAAAGTCATATCTTCATGATTGGAAATATGTATTGATTTCTTATCAAATTTTGATGTAATTTTAGAAATTAACAAATTATGTTTTCAAATTATAATAATAGAATAAAATTGTTCTTCCATATAATAATCATATTCATTTATTAATTTTTAATTATTTTTCAAAAAATATTCACATATATCGTCCTTTCTAAAATGATATAAATCTATCCTCATATTCTTATGTCACATATTTTTCTCTTTTTGAATAAGATCAAATGAAATCATCATATAAAGTATCCAAATAATTTTATTTCAATGGAAAACTAGTAATGGATTTAGTAGATTCCTCAAACCTATAATATTCTTTTGTTTTAGAATATTATCATTGATACTAACATATTTTAATATATTTCATTGTTCCTACAAAGATCTATATAATTTTGTATCTCCACCACATTCATTCCACGTGTCTTTAGGATTCACACTTTTCTTAGCTTTAGGTTTATAATACCTGTTTCAACTCATTTGCTTCCCTTTCACCCTTGGAAAATAACATTTCGTATTCTACCATTTCATATATTAAGATCATATCAATTTAGATGTATTTTTATTCTCATTTTTTCCAATTCATAATTCTTATATTTATATCAAAAAATCATTCTATACAAAAATATTGTTCATCTGTTTAAAAGTATAGAAAATCTAATACTCACTTTGTTGAGAAGTACTTCAAACCAACTTATACTTAAATTTTCTTTTGTATGTTTATGATTTCAAAATAGTTCCACCAAACATATATTTTTAGCTGTAACTACCCAATAACTTGATGAAAACGGTACCTCATTATTCTTATTTTCCATTATATAATATCTAATATACCAATATTCATATTTCATGACATTTCAAATAATATTATAAAGACTCAGATCATATTGATGTTTCAGGTCATCTATGACATTATATTTTTTCCCATTCATGGTGCATGATATCTATGATATTATCAATACGCATTTTATTAAAAAACTCTTTCTATTAAATTCACAAAAAATATACATAGTGATTTCAATCCTATAAATTATATGTAATATAGACTCACTAGGTATGAAATCATAAGCTTGATAATTAGTATAAAGAATATCCCCTATCATTTATAAATCCTTATATGTTTTGAGATGAGTTACTTCTATTTTTATTCACAATTCATTAAATCCCTCACAAGAAGATATTTAACAGTTTACATTTGACATCATTGAGCACAAAAGTGTGTTCCAGATTCTATATATACGTTTATGATTAGTTTTTTTATCTCTACTAATTTTTTCAACTTTCATATCAGGAATAATATATTTTTCAGACATCATAAAAAAGTTATCCGCTCTAGTATAGAGGATAAAGGTATTCACATGATCAAACTAGTACTAATAGTATTCCCCATAAAATATTGGTGGTCTGGTAGTATTTTTACTTTCCAATGGTCCAGTAAATAAACAAACCACAACAAAAAAATCTTTTCTCCTCCACATTATTTTTGTATGTAAAGAATAAAATACATAGCTACCAGCTCTAATACATAATGTTTCCTAAAGATTTATTAATGATATAATAAAAGTGGGGTGAATTTTAGTTACAAAAATATTGAAAAATTAACTTATATGTTCTTACAAATAGTTATATGCATGATTAAAAACAAAAAAAACTTTTAGGTTGAGATTATTCTATTAAAAAAAATAGAGAAAATAAAATGATATGTATAAAAGAAACTTAATTAATAAAATATATATATAAAGTAAATTATTCTCGATGAAAAAAATATTTGAAATAAAAATATGAATTGATACCAAAATATGAAACTTACAACACATCTACAAAGGGAAGTCATGATTTTCACACAATGTGGAAAGGAAGTTTTTAGACCAGATATTAGGTATAATTTATTATAAATATATGGGTAGGTCTATCTTATAAAACCTTGTAATACCTCAATAATCCAGATTAGAAAAAAAATTATTTCATCCTTTCAAAATAACTCAACCTCACAAGATTGAAATGACTTTTATCACCATTGCATTAGGAGCCCACGATCTTTTATATTGTAACACAAAATCAAAAATCGGGATATATTAAAATAATTTACAAGATATCCACAAACATGTATGATCATAAGTATAAAAATCTCTAAATAGGATGAGAAATGAATTAATCAACGAAATGATATGTTTGGTCTTCAAAACAAATTCATCCTTTAAATATATTTTCATTCTTTATTCTTCTCCACCTTAACCTAAGTATTGTTTTTATAGACAGATGTCTTGAGAATCACTGAAATTCAATTTCCATGATTCTTGGATTTAGTTGTAACTAAATAAAAATCAACTTCATCAACTTTTTATAGATTTAATACCATTTTTATTCTACCAATGAAGTTTTAAAATTCCACTACAATATGAATTCTTAAAAAACAAAAACACAAAGTAACTTCTTATGAATCCTTTTTTATGAAGGCACCTTTATAATAATCAGAAAATACAAACATTTTAGTAAACTGACACATGTTAAGGTTATTCACATTAGTAATTTGAAAATTATAATGAATATTAAAGGCACATAAAACCCTATTAAACATCAACTGGAATACCTATTATAAGATAAATCAAATACTAAAAAAATTATTATGATTTTCTAAACATAATTAAAAAACTTATTTCACACCAACACTCCTCCATTCAAAAGGAATATTGATTAATATTTTTAAATTTTTTTTATTCAAAAATGTTATTTAAAATAATAAAAAAAAAGGTTTATATACTCGAAAAATAATATATCTTGGACACTCTATAATTTATATCAAAATATTTATGTCTTTTCAAGTATTTATATGTTTTTTTTAAAATAATTGTTATCTTAATTTTCAATTAAACATTTTAAAACAATTATATCATTCCAATGAATCTGTTATTGAAAATTATTCTTAAAATGAAATTTTTTTAAAATATTTTTACTTCATAATTTTTTAAACAATTTGTATTTATTAGGGATTCATTATTGAGAATCTATAACAAATATTGTTTTTTAAAATACCTTTTTTAAATTTTACAAAATTGGCATTTTTAGTTTTTTTGTTAATTTAATTTTTAACTTCATTACATACACCAAATTTAAATTAATTACCATATACCACTTTTACAATATTCAAGAATTTTACTATTTATCTATTGAGGACTTGTTTATTTTGATGTTGTTTATCATAAACCACACTCTAAATTTTGTAAATAAATATTACTTTTTTTCTGAGGAGTGATCCATCAATTCCATTTTCCTTCCTAACTATCCACTATAAATTAGAATAACATTTCTTACAATGACTTTCCATTTTGAATGCTATTATTTCATTTCTATGATCGATGTAAGTTCACATATATGTTATACATTAATGATTGGGAATATTATTGACTAAATTTTATACCGTTTATCAATATGATTTAATAACCAAATAATTCAATTTTATTCATATACCTAGAAATTTATTTAGTATATTTGGATAACTATTTATATTATATGGCTATATCTTATTATTGATTTAATTATGAATGATTTATTTATATTATTCCAATTGAAAAGAAAATTTCACCCATATATATTATATAATAACCTAGGATTTTCTTAAAAGTATATTACATATTTTTTTAGGAATATTCAATTAATTAGAAAAATACACACCTGAGGACCAAAATAGTTAAGTGTCATTGGAGACTATGTACAAAATCATTTAATTTGGTGAAAGATAATCAACAACACCCATAAATATCTTCCACTTTATTACTCTTCACAAACATACCCTACTTAAACCCATTATTCATAACCTATGGAATGGAAACATAAGAAATAGTTATATTAGATCCACAGTAAAGGTAATAAATTGAGATATCATTATTCACATATAAAGGACACGAGAATATGGGAATAAAAATGAAATAACTTTTAAAAGTCATACATTGAATATAAAATATCAAAATCTTTTGTCATGGTATAAATATTGGGTGTTCATAAGACACGAATCCTAATAAAATAAAAGAACTTGAAACATCATAGCATAAAATTTGTATAAGACTAGTAAATTTAGTCTACATATAACAATATAAATTATTTTACATTTTAGTCAAGTATCATTATCAAGCATATAATAGTGGAATGGTTTCACTCCCCAACCCATCATAGTAGGCCAGGTTTACTCCCAAGACCATTATTTTATACACAATCACTTGCTAAACAAGGACCACCCCCATTTCAATAATTTCAATCACATGAGATACAAATCCTTTCCAAATGAATTTGAGGGAGATATAGGTACCACCCTTCATATAATGAAAATAATCAGTATGTCTGCCATAAGATCACAAAATTTAAATCATATCATAACCCATGAAATGAAATTTGTTTCATAAAAATTTCATGATATCATAAAATATAGAAAATTGATAGGTTTTACCATTATTTCTTCATTTTATTATATTATAACCAATTAAAATAAGTGGGTTTGTAAGAATTTCCCCATGGTGTAAATTATAGAAGAGAAATAGTTTTCAAAAAATCATGACAGCCTAAAGAAAACACATTCAAAGAAATAATAAGAATGGTATACTTGGATTATATCTCCTATAAGGCATATGTAATATCAATGGATTTCATATTAAATGTAAAACAATTTTAAATCATCATTAATAATATTTCTTGAGGAAAATATCTTTTATTTGTAATTCATTTTTAATATTAAATATTCATAAAACAATTCAAAAATCATTTTTATTGAAAATAAATATTTCAACATATAAAAACATCTTAATTTTTTTTCAAATAAATCTTGTGAAAAATATCCTTCCACTTTGAAAACACTTTTTAAAAAATAAATCATTTTTAATATCCTTCTCATTGAATATCACCTTGAAAACCAATAAGGGAAGCATTAAAATTCATTTAATATTTTACATGATCAAAATATCATTTCCAATTTTAAAAAATTATCTTAAAACATAAAAAATTTATAAATATTATTATTTTGAAATAACCTTAAAAAAAATGTTGGATGCTAAAAATAAAAAATGATCACGATGGAAAAAATTCCATTCATTCGTACAAGTTAAAAAAAATATTCATTCAAATTTTGTAAGAAAATAAAATGGATATTTTTTTAAAAATGACATTAAGATTCAATTAAAAAATTTAAAACAAGTTAAAAAGATTTAAAATAATCATTAATAAAAAACTAATAAATTTAAAATCATTTTTAGAAAACAAGTTTTTGGAAGAAAAGGTGTTTTCGACTAAAGAGAGGAATAAATACGATTTTTCTCGGAAATATTATATCAATCTCTCGAGGACATTATGAGAGAAAAAATAATGGGAAAATATTTTTATATTGAAAAACTCAAGGGATAATAAAATGAATGTTTTTATTTATAGACAGCTCATATGAAATCATTAATGGAATCATATTAATGACCAATCTCGATAAACATTGAGATTATAATATACAAACTGTGAAAATTTGGTAACTATCAATCGTAATCCCCAAGAAATAATAATTTTATATTATACCAATAATATCATTATAATAATTAAATTCTTTCCATTACATGGAAAATATCTATATTTAAACCTCAAAAAAGAAGAGAGGTTCGTAACATACCATATGTCTCAATGATATAAAATTGGGAAAAACCCCTTTACTTGTTGAGTAATATATCGAATCATAAGATAGAATATATAATAATATCAAATAAAGTGTTAAATATAATGAAAATATTTATATTCATGGTATAACATGTCAAAGAGAAATATATATACCTCAAAAAATAAATGGGCATTGATTTTATAAATGTCTCTCAGAAATAAATGAGATTCCAAAAATCCATTACCTTATGTCTAGACTTCCTTCACACACATTGAATTATTATTAATAAAAAATATATGTTTATTATAAATATATAACAGAAAACTAATTATATATATATATATATATATAAATTATACCATATATTATTTACTGGTTATCTTTTATTACCCATTTATTAACAATTTCATATTTACTCACTTTTTGAGAAATAATTTTCTTTTCGTGTTTGTTTTGATTTTTTATATTAGATCCTATTAATTTTATCATAGTTAAATCATCAATAGCTTTTTAAAAATTTTATATATTTTATATATATTCCAAAAATGTTTTACTGTAATCCATATGAGTTATAGAAATAAAATGAAATACAACATTCATGGTGATGGTTTTTGGTACAAATGCATAGTCATTGTTTCCAATTTCTTGATAGATTGAAATAAATAAATATAAATAATATATTAAAATTAAATAATCATTTTTATTTATCACATATAACATATTTTCATTAATCGCATCCTTATTACCTTCAATGTATAGCGTGAACGAATCAAATCATCGCGTGATGTGGTAGTTCGCTATACACACGAGGGACGTTATTGTATTCACAAAAAATATAAATTATGAATATATATAATATAATATAACTATATAAGTATAATAATATCAAAAATAATATATAAAAACATTTAAAACAATTTTAATTTTATAAAATTCTTCAAATGTAGCGATAATTATTAATAATTTTTTTAAATATTCATGGATAAATTTATCTTCTCAGCAAATTCTGAAATATTTACTCAAATATGATATATAGATGATAATTTAAAAATTAATGATTATTTTTTAAATAAATTTTATAAAATTTTCAAAATGTAGTTTTAAAATAACTACACAAAAAGAGACCAAACATCTTTTAAAAATAATACAGATTATAAAAATAAAATTGGATTTAGTCTTATCTATTTTCTAGAAAACACATAAGAATAATTTAAACAATATATGGAATATAAAATTTATAAAATTTATAAAAACAATTAGCAAAATATTTTAATTTAATTTATTTTGGTAAAACACATTTTTTTCATTAAAAACGTTTTTATAAAAATATTTCCATTATTTTTTAGTAGTATTCATTTTCATTGATAATTAATTAGCCACCAAAGAATTAATTCGATAAACATGTGTAAGAAATATATTTTAAATTTTTTTAATCTCATTCTTACCAATCATTTTAATGGTTAAGTGGTATCTAACATATTAAACAATAATATTTTAATTGTACATCATGTTTTTTTGAACTCGACCATTCGTGTAAATACGAAAATATAAGTGGTTTTTGCATAGAAATATAAAAGTGTTATTTCATGTAACATATAATAAACTCATTGTTTAATGTAATATAATCTAAAAAAATTATTTAATGGAACTAATGGTATAAAAAATATTAATAGGAAAAATATATATTTCAAAAAAAATATTAGAGTGTTACATTCTACCCCCTTAAAAATAATTTCACACTAGAAATTTATCACTTTGGTACCAAAAATATGGATACTTCTATCTCATTAAATCCCTTGGGTACCATATAAAATCCCTAAACTAGGGGTTTTACTAAATAACATTGACCGGATAAGTGGTCTTGTTTCATACTACTTTCTATATTTGATCCAAAATATCTATTGGTTGTTTCCCATAGGATATATCGTGCTTGAAAAATATAACTTCTGATTTCAGTACACATGATGTATCAACCATATAATTTATTAGGAGATATAGTTGGAACACATATTCAACCAAAGATAGGTTTAGTGAGGTGTAAAATATATAGGGTATCATCTTGATAGGATCAATAATTTCAAGGGGACGGATATACCCATTTATTAGCTTTCACTTATATCAAAAACAAAATTTCATCATTTGGTGGTTCTTCATTAAATTTCCACTGCATCACTTTCTCTAAGAAATTAATATTAATTTTTTATTCCTGATTAAGTAACTTACTAAGAGATATGTAATAGAATTAATATCCATTTCTTCTATCTCTATTTATAAAATGTAAATATCATTGGTTATCTAATATGGGTAAATATTAATATGGTGATGTAATATGTTAACCTATAAAAACTCCTTCAATTTTCAACATGATCCATATCATAAATGGTTAACCTTATAGCCCTTAAAAAAGATTAATATCCATAACATTATAAATAAGTTCACTAAATTTTAAAAATGAACTTATCATTAATCCACTAAACAGAATGATGTTTCTATTAATTATCACATACCAAACATGTGAATACAGTCATCACGTGTTCTCTTGAAACATGTTAATAACCATAATTTCCATTATACCTTAATGAAAATATATAAACATCCTCATTACTTGAATAAAACCATATATTATTGAATATATCTATAAATCCAATAATTTTCTAAACTCCATCAATGACAACATAAATAAATTTTTCCATAAATCATTAATCAGTTAAAATATCATCAATATTGTCCGATTTATTTTATTCATATCCAATAGTTCATTATATCAATATCATTATCTCAACATCTATAAAATATTATGATTATCTTCCATTAATAATATTTCATAAATAGAATACCACATATAAAATTAATCACCTTTTAAGATCATTAGTACCAATCAACATATTCTTTTAAATAATTAATGAAAATCTAAAGAAACAACCCTCATATATTTACTATATTAGTATAACATAATTATAAAATTTCAATACATAGATACTTCAATCATCATATTTCATTCATAAACCATTAACTTGTATTTATCAATTTATTCCTTAATACCACTTTCATACAATATGAAATATGAGCCACGTCTTAACATTCATCAACCTAGATTTAATAATGATTCTGAATTTTAAGATAAAAAACTAATGTTATAAAATCCCAAACATTTCATATGCTATTATGGGTATAATTATCATCAGCAGTGTAACCAATACTCAAACCACCTTGCTAATTCTCTTCATGATATTTCCCACTATGACATTAATTTCCATAATTCCCATACAACATTTAAAACATCCAACAATTGAATATTCCTTAGTAAGAACATTATTCTTATCAATTTATGAAACCAAAAATTTCATTCTTTCTTGCAAATTACATCCTTGGTGTCCATCGTTTCCTCACTCAAAATGTATTCTCGTTCCACTGATACATTCACTTGGGTTCTTCTTCTAACATTCTCAAATAATTGTAAATAAAATCCTTAATAATACATGGTCTCCACCACCCAATCTATCAATGAACAATATCCTTTTATTATTTTATTAGTCTAAGAGTTGGTAAATGTTCATGCTGTTAATCATATACTATGATAACTATTTTTTCATAATTGAAATATCCTTCACTCTAGTCATCATACCTTCTGGTTTCTCATCAATAACATTTAGATCAAAATCAATGTTAATGTATTTCCTTCCAGTTACCTCCATTTAATAAACCAGAAAATCATATTTTGAGGAACAATAATCACAATGGGAAACAACATAATCAAAAAAACCATTAACATGATGTCTAAATTGTGACACATTATTTTAAATATAGGATACATTATTCTTATCCTACGTTAATAATGGTAATAATTAAAATAATACATTATAGTTTTTGATTATTTGGTAAATTTACAAATCATAAACCATAAGAGTGTAAAACCAAATGTGTAGCAAGGCCTGATGTCATTCACCAAGTTCTGATTGAGCCTGTCTCAATATACCATTTTTTAGATTTTACTACTTGGTATATTTATTCCAGATCCATATCCACTTACAGTATCTTGACATCGATCTAATTTCATGGAAACTACTCTCTATGTACTTTAAAAAATTGAACTGTATTTCCCTATAAGTTAAATCATCCTTTTATGAATATTTAAACATATCTTTTGAGTTATCACTAATGTTTTCTCATCATACATATCAAATGTAAACTAATACTATCCTTATATACCAACTATAGAGACGTAAGTTTACAATTCATATATATTAAATCTTTTTATATAAATATTCATTACATTACACAAACACATTCATGAAGACTATAATAGTTTAATATATTTATAAACATGGTACATGATCTTATAATTTAGAGAATAATCTTCATTATTTCCCATAGGGATCTCCCCCTTTAGAACTATTCATTATAATACACTACTTCAAACAATTAATCATTAAATGGAGAAAGGAAATATAAGAAAGGGTGAGGTAAGATGCTTAAAAAGGGTATGAAATTTATATATAACTAATTAAGTATGAAGTTAGAATAAGGTTTACAGAACATGACAAAAACATTTCAAAACCATACACTCTATATGAAATATCAAAATCTTGAGTCAGGTAAGGATTGGAATTTCAGAATACATGAATAATAATGAAATCAAAGTATATGAACCATGAAAATATAACATTCTCATTATATATGGAATTGTCTAAAACACATAAGCATTGAAAACCATTTCTAGATATTTCATGTATCATAGCCTAGGCTATAATAGTGGAATCGTTTCACTCCCCAAACCATCGTAGTGGTCAAGGCTCATTCCCAAGAGCATCATTGCAGACAGGGTTCCCAATTAAACTCAATTCACTCCCCATTCCAGTCCTTAATATCTTATTAGATATAAATATATATACAATTTATTGAAGGTATATATTGTTCTCACCCATCACATAATGTAAATCATATGTATCTGTTATAGAATATATTAAAACATTTATTGTTGCATAAACCATGATTTTTAATGGGTTTCATAATCATTTCATCATATCATAACATTTGGAAAACTGGTATGTTTCATAATCATTTCATCATTTTATCATATTATAACCAATGGAAAGATTAGGTTTTTATAATCATTTCCCCTTAGTTTAACCTCGGAAAGAGAAATGGGTTTCACAAACACCATGAAATCATAAAAAATAATTTATATAAAACATTAGAATGGTCCCCATGGATCACATCCCTAATAAAGAAAAGGAAATATAAATAGATTTTATCTTATAAGGAAAATTAATTTTTAATAATATTTTAAACATTTGATGAGGAAAATAAATTTTATTTGGAAATAATATTTTAAAACTAAAAATTCATAAAAAAATTAAATCGTTTTATTTTAAAATAAACATTCAAATATATTAAGTAATCATTAAAAATAATTTTAAAAAATTCATCATAAAAGCACCCTTTCCACATTGAAAATACTTTTGAATAAAATAAACCATTTTTTAAAATCATTTTCTTTGAAAATGATCTTGAGAAAATATAATGTATGCTTTAAAAATCATCTAAAATATTTTTTGACGAAAATTCATTTCAACTTTGACAAAAACATTTTAAAATATAAAACATATTCATTATAACATTATTTGAAAATTAACATAAAAACATAAAAGTATTCTTCATGAAAAGTAATTTTCTCTATGGATCAATATTTTTTCTGGTCATACACATTAAAAAATATTTCTTTCAAATATTTGGTAAAGAATTGGAATTGATTGTAAAATGACATAAATAATCCATTAAAAAGGATTAGTAAAAAGTAAAACATTGGATTTTTTTAATAAATAATTTGAATTATTTTTAAAAAAAAATTTTTAATACATTTTAATAAAACATTATTTTGATGTAAAATTTATTTTCGATTGAAAATATAAAAAATGATGATTTTTACTAAAATATTATTTAGAAATATTGCTTACATAAATATATGAAAATGGTGGGAAAATTGTATTACAAATAAATAACCAGATTATCAGAAAATTGTTGATTTTTTTGAGAGATATATCATAATATTTCATCATTGTAAGTATAATAATTAACAATACTCATAAACATTTAAACTCTAACATAATACTCTTATCATTTTACAACATTGAATCAAAAATCCCCATGAAAGAATAACATTAAATGAAACTAAGAATATCCTGATAATAAATAAATTCAAGATATTACATGTAATATGGCCTATATATACACCTCATAAAATTAAATATGTTTATAATATAATATATGTCCCAATGAAAGACATTTATAAAAAAATCCCTTTCCTCATTAGTAATAATTTTAACCCTTATAACCAGCAAACCATAAAATTAAATGAGATATTAAATATAATTAATGTAAGGATATTTATTAAATGATATTTTAAAGGTCTTGTATATACACCCCACAAAAGAATCAATTTTAGAATTTTCATATGTCTCTATGAGATAAAGGAAAGATAACAAATCCCTTATCATTAATCCCGAATTTCTTCATACACATTCAGTACTTTAGCATAATAAATATAAGTATATTATAAATACATAACAGAGCCATATTTTTATATATACATATAATACCAAATATGATTTTATTATGACCTTTTATTACACAGTTATTATCAATTTCATGTTGAATTCAGGTTCAAAAAAAATTTCTTTGTTTTTTGTGTATGTTTTGATTAGTTATTTTCAGTACAATTGAATTTATTGTTGTTCCATAATATATTTAATTATATAAAATATATAAATTTCATATATATTCAGTATATGTGTTTTTATTTTACTCAATAATAATTCAAGATAAAAAAATTAAATACAATATTCCTGGTGAAGGTAGGTTGTAATTACACATGAACGATGTTTAAATTTTTTCAACGGATAAAAAAACAAAATAAATTAAGATATTATAATTGAAACATAATTTATATTTCATATATATCACATATGTTCATTAAGTCCATCATTATTACCTTCCATGTAAAGCATGGATGAATCACATCGATTCCCTCAGTGGTTATCCATTGTACACCTAAGCAACGTTATCGTATTCCCAAAAAATGGAATGTATGAAGGTATATGGATATAATAATTCAAAAATATTAAAATATCTTATATATATATATCATATATATAAATTAAACACATCATTATATCCAGTTGTGTGCGGCTTTGACGAAAAATGAATAACATCGGTTTTTTAGGAGGTAGTCTCACAAACACATGAATGATGATTTCATAACCCATTTGATAGATGTGGACAAGGATTTAAGTTATTCCATTAATATAATAACATAAAAGTTAATGGAATATATAGAGTTTATTACATCATCAATTTTTATTAATTATTTACGGATTTTGAGGAATAAATATAATAAAATGCTCGGTTAGGGATGTTACCTCTTCTTTAGAAAACTTCTCTTGGTTTGCATGAAATATCTTCATAGGTTGGATTTATGACCAAGTAATTTATTCTTGGATTATAGGCTAGAATTATGGAATTTATTTGTTCATTTAGTTTAAAAAAAATTTTTGTGGTTGTGAAGAGTATAGGATAAAGTGAGTCCTTTTTTATATGAGGTGAGAGGCACACTTCTAATTTTTGAATATAAAAAGGTGTACCCACAATTTGTTTCATTCCAAAAGATCGTAAAATTGTAAATTATCTAAAATAAAAGAGTTATTGTATAAATATTTCAATAAAATTTGCGCATTAAAGGTTTTTAATAATTTTTATCACATATAATTTTAGTCCCCCCCCCAATAAAACCAATTTTACCTTAACCACGATAAATTATTTATTACTATTTTCATTATTAATTATGGTAAAAAAATCAAGTTTAAATTATTATTCATTATAATGTATCATAATTCCAAATATGAACTAAATGTTTCAAAATTCCATTCCCAGAATTGTAAAATTTTAATTTAAAATTAATCTCACAAACATGATGAGAAAGAAGGGTTTCAACGAGAAAAATGATCAAATGTTTTAAAAGATTATAGATAAAAATACAATATAAAATTTATTTCAATGAACTAAATTGGTATAATATATATATAATTGAAGTAATATTAGTTTTAAACCATATTAAAAAAATATGTATGATTTTAAATTCATTAAAATAAATGAAAATACTTAATAAAGACCCAATATCTGCACTATTCATTGAAAAATATTTCATCTCGTAATTTTTTTTAAGAAAAGACCATATTATATTACTGACATGAACATTTAAAAATTGAAATTTATTTTTTCAAATAATTTTTTTTTGTATTTTCAAAAAATATTTTTTAATTAAGTGTGCACAAGGCAACAAAAATTCTTTTTATCAAAGTATAATTTTTAAGTATAAAATTTGGTTTATTATTACCTCTTATCTAGAAAACAAAAAAGAACAATGTTAAATATTTAATGAAATATATAGTATGCGAATTTCATTAAAATAATTCACCAATTTTGATTAATTTATTTAGGTAAAATGTTTTTTTCAATAAAATAGTTTTTCAAAAAAATATTTAGTTTATTTTCAAATAGTGTTTATTTTCATCTACAATTAATAACTAACTAAATAATTCATATAACATAAATTAAAAAAAAACATATTTTCATAATTTTTTATTCATATTAATTCCCTCCATTCAAATGGCTAGTCTATATCTATCATATTAAATTATTAAAATTTAATAGTATGCCTTGTTTTTTTAAACATGGTGTTTTGTGTAATGCATGAAAACTCAATGTTACATGTTACATAAGCTAAAATCGGCATCGTGTGTAATAAAATATTATATCACTATTCCATGTAATGAATGGAAAACTTTTTTTTTGTTTTTTAACTCTATATATCTAATAAAATATTTTTATTTTAAAAAATATCTCCCAAAATATTTAGGAGTGAAACATTCAAAGAGTTCATTATAATATGATAATGATTGATTTTTTTGGCCCATATATTTCTCGATGATAATATGTGGGGTCCTATATTTACCATATAATATATTGATTAATGTTTCATTTCATGTGATATGATTAAATGTCCAGTAATTTTTGTATGGGAAACTTTATTCATATGTTTTTCTTTGAGAACATGATGTGGGATGCATTTTCACAATGTTGATTAGTGAAATTAGCATGAGAATCCTTATTAACATGTTTTTCACGTAATGTGGAATATTGTTTCAACAGTTTTTTGTGTGAATGTGATTTGGTAATCATTATTCAAATGTTTCTTTTTAAAACATTCTAGAATATTTTTTTCATATGTTTTATGTGTGAACATAATGTGGGAATGATTATTCGAAAGTTATTTCACAAGATTGATATTTTATTTGATTATATTTTTTTCATTACTCCTTTTCATTTTATTTTTCAATGTCATTATATATTTTATAAATTTCTTTTATTATTACAAATAGAAAATTCTTATTGTTTCAGACTCTATTACCAGGGGATATGTTTTCTTATTTGATATCACATTTCCTTCTATTATTTAATGTGACAAAATATTGTTTCACCTTTTTCTGTTTAATAATATTCTTCTCCCATACACATATTTGCTCAAATAAATATTATTTAGCCCATGATTATTTGTTTATGATTTATTTTACCTTAGTGTGTGTTTGGAATTTCCCATTTCTGATATTTTAATTCCCTATGTTAGAATATGATTATAACTTATTAAAAGTTTATAAGATAATATAGTGTGGTTCTATTATAGAAACATGTTCACATGTTTTGTAAAATAATTTTACTATATAAATTTTAGACAAAAATATTAAACATTAAATTTTGGGATTCTATATTATTTATGAGATGAAATTTATATCTTATTAAAATTATGTAAAATGAATATATATTCATATAATTTTGTATTGAATCTAGTGTTTAAAAATGTGTTTTTAGCACCAAATCTAGAGTTTGGGTCTGGAGAACCTTAGTCACCACTCCTTAAAGGGTCCCTTCCTAAATTATAGGGGAAATATGATCTTAGGGAGATGATTCTATTAATTTTGAAGCCTCTATTTCATAATCCAATTGACATTATTCCCTAGTGATATGGAAAAATAAAGGTGGGTTTTGGGATGATTCTCATTTCTTATGAGCTTTTCATGTTACCGCTTCTGTAGATGTCTTGTGTTAAAGTCTAAGGATTTATGATCATGGGTAATTTATAGTTGTGATTTCATGAAATTTTTTCCTATATCTAAATATTTCTATAAATATGTTTAATTTTACAAAACTAGTGTAATATATAATATAAAAAATTTATACTCCCTTATCAATCTTAAGAAAATTCTAGTTTCTAATTTTAGCATTTAATTATATTAATTAATTTCTTATAGAGATGTCTATGTGGGAGGAATCACTAGTGGTGACCCTAGAAACAATTTCATGGTGTCAAAAATCAGAACTTATATTTTATTCTATACATCTGGATAATTATTCTCCTTGAACCTGATTCATAACAAAGTGCATTCACTAATATTTATTCCACTAATATATTATTCTGTAGTTATCATAGGTGACTTCACACTTCAACCACTTGTAAAATTTCTAGAAGAAAATAGGCCAATGGATTAATATCTATCGTAATATATTTAAATTTAAATTTATCTAACTTCTTCCCAATATGCCATTTGACTAGAAGCTTGCCCCATAGTTATGTGGGCATGGGGCCTTAATATTTCAAACACATAATCATTTTGAAAAAAAATTATTTAAATTAATGGATAAAATTATATATTTATTGAATATATGTTTACACTTATTTAGGTAGATTTGAATATGAAATTCCATTTTTGAGGATATTTACAAAATTAATATTAAATAAATATCATTAAGTATAGGAAAAGATAGAAATCCCTTATAAGATGGGTGGTCCTACAAGAATTTAATCAATAGAGAATGTAGATTCAGTAGGTACAAATTGTTGGAAATAAACACTAACCACTAAGTTCGATGCTTCAAGAAACCTCACATGATTTTAAGGAATAGACAGAGGATTCCTTGTAGAAATCCTCTTGTGAGATTATTTCACATATAATTTTATCGCCCATTAATATTCAAAATAAATCATTGTAGGCCTCTTAATCGAGGAATTATATAATCCAACAACCCATAGTTTTATAATAGGATAAAATTCTCCAAATATTCATTCATGAGCCCAATGATAGCTTCAACATGAAGATGAATAACATATATTCTCGTATCCTCCCATATAAACATAACCTAAAATGACATTATTCTTAATGACATTGTTCAATTCCAATACTAAAGGGGTTAGCATGGAATTTATTATACGCACAAAATAACTTTCGTCCAACCCATGAGGGTGTGTACCACATATAAATTATCTCTCAATAAATCTTCTCAATCGACCGATAGTTCATTATAGATATTAAAATATTCCATATCCTTGTGATTTGGTGTCACACTATCTATAATAACACATTTTAAATCCAAATATAGTGTGAATATGAACTTTCTATTTAAGCACAACGTTTTGATTATATCCTGATTACTCTATAAGAAAGTCCAAAAACTACCTTTAGAGTAGTGTTAGGTCATAAACCATGAATTTTTTATTCACTGGTAACTGTGAAATTAATATCCCCTATGGTAAGCTATTATCCAACCTCAAAGAACATGGATAGGTCATATAATGTTGAATGGGGTATTATACAAATAAAATTGAAAAATAGGTAAAATAACCTCACCAACATTGGCACCACAATATTGATCTATATAATTATTAACAGTTGGGAAATCATCATTAACATCCCAACCCCGAATCGGTTATGTGACTTCTATCATGTAAGGAGACATATTCTAAAGAAAATTATGAGGGAATATCCTAAGACCACTAAACCATTTTTCATAGGCTTGATTTCCTAATCCCATTTCAAGTAACAAAATTTATTTTCTCACCAGATAGTTTGCCTCAGGGATAATATGAGTCCTTTGAGTTGGTAAGTCCCTTAGTATCATCACTTAAATCCCTTTTCCTTTTGACATAATGAACATATAATTCTAGTAACTGATTAGAACATAAATTTTAAGTCAAATATACTTAACCATTACAAGCCTTATAATTTGAATCAACTTCTTTACAAGTGCAGGATAAATATTTTAGTGATACCATATTGAAGTAGGGGTGGTGAATTTATTTTACATGTCCCCATGTTCAATGATACAGGAATATTTTTTATATCACACAATATTATTCAAAATTATTTTTAATGGAAATAAAATATGTTTGTATCGCTACTCCATCAAAATAAATGATCTTGGATGAGTTTATTTTATAGTGGTAAAATTAATCGAACACATAGATTTATTATTTCAACCTAACTACAGTGAGATCTAACTGAAATTCCGAACAACATTTCTGAATCAAAAAGGGTGATCCCAAGTCCATATTGAAATCACCCCTAATGTTCATATCCCTCCATGATTCCTTACCCATCCAATGCATATTTATTAATTTCATAAATATATATATTTTTTATAAACTGCTTATTCTAGAACAATTCATTCTCATTTTGTTTTCAATGGTGTTTATCTAATAATATATCCTTCTATAGGATCAGTCTACATTATAGGATGCCCTAAAAATGA
The DNA here is from genome assembly GCA_963277665.1 of Viscum album. Taxonomy (NCBI): domain Eukaryota; kingdom Viridiplantae; phylum Streptophyta; class Magnoliopsida; order Santalales; family Viscaceae; genus Viscum; species Viscum album. The sequence goes on from OY728156.1 coordinate 919,599,200, forward strand.
AATCTCAACCCAAGCTAACTCCTAGTATTGATTTTTCCAATTTATCGATTTATTAAAAATTCATGATGTTAAAATACATATATTTTTTTTAAAAATATACACATTCACTTGGGAATCTTCACGGGTAAAAGGTAATCATGAATATTATCTTTTATGTGATCTAATAATAAACAGTTCCATATATGTAAAAATTGGGATTGTTTAGGATAAATACTCAGGGTAATTATATTTGTTTTTTACAATTAATATATTATTTATTTTCCTTGATCCAATTTCTATAAATAAATTAATATTTTCATGTTTCAAGAATACTGGACATAGAAAAACATTGAAAATTGAGAAATGCAATATTTTCTTGTATTACATACATGAATTTCAAAGGTGATACCAAAGAATCCATGATTTCTATAAGGTCTGAATGAAAAAAGAATTTATGGTTTGTATATTGATATTTTGGTTATCTCTTAGTCATTTGTACGAAGGTGTTCATAAGGAAAATTTCATTTGTGAAAGAACATTTTTTACAAATCAGTATTTTGTGAGAAATTTTTCCATTTTGGAGAGAAGAAATGCAGTGATAAAAGGATAGTGAAAATGGAAAGGTTCCAATTGACATATATAGGAAAACATTATTTTTCACTATAAATATTCAACATAGTCTTCTCATCCACATGAAATCAACACATTTCTACTCTGAATGGAATAAAGATCAAGGTGGTTATTGGTTAGGACCCAGAATTTCCTTAATGATAGACTAGGGTAAATTAAAATTAAAATTGATAAAGGAAAAATTAGTTCTGAACCATTCAGTTAGAGTAGAACTTTAGGGTTGTAATACCACCAAATAATCTTATAAATTAATATTCTCCACAATAAACTGCAATCTCTCATGAAGATGAAATAGATATTCGGCTCTAGATCATTACAGTAGTCATAAAAATGAGTCAAAGAGAATATATACATTAGAATTATGTTGTAAAATATATCCATATAATACCATGATATGTATATTACCCTACTCTCAAATTTACTCTAGAGGGAACTTATATTTTTATTAATGATATAGTTATGCAGCGCCTACCACATACTGCCTTCATGGGGTGTTCCTTTTTTATTGAGCAGGGGATATCAATCATGACCATTTTCTCCTAATACTGACATTCATTTTACGAATATGGTTATAGGATCAGAATTGTAAATACCATTAATAATATACTAGGTGATAAATATATATATACAACCATGGGGAAAACATAAAAAATACACTAGGGTATTTGGGGAATTAAGGATGACTATGGAGAAATATATTCATAAAAAAGAGATCCCAAAGGTAATTCAAAATATTTTTTAAACTAATTCCATGTATAAGAGATTCTCATAGGGACTTTGATAATATAAATGAAATATTTTTTCATTAAGCATGTATTTTCATCCTTTGTTTAAAATTCCACTCATGATCTTCACAAATAATGTCCAGCATCAACATAATGTTCACTACCCTAGACGTTAATTAGGTGCACATGAGAAGATCCTTAGTGTAGGCTAGTTTATGAGGAATATATTGAAAATAGATACCTTTAATAAGATTCAATAGTTCATGTATCAAACTTGTACTACAAATAATACTACATTATGAGGTATTCATGGAACCCCTCTATGAGTCTGTATACTAAAAAATCATCTAACTTACAACTGATCACTTTGTAGAGATTCCTTGTAATGGATATTCAGGTTTCCCTAGAATCCCTTATTAAACCCAAGTCTTATAACTAGAGTTGGGTAATCTAAATTAATACATTATCCCCATTTTCCAAGGTCTAAACACTAAAAATTTGGATCTATTTGATCCTCCTATAAACCCACTAATCATACATTACTTGAAATTAATAAATAAAAGAATGCTTTTATCGATCATGAATTCCTTTAGAAAATGGTATCTCATGGAATTTTCCCCATGATCTACAGAACCCATAGTGTAATAAAAATTTTATACACTATTTATATGAGGTTCCCTATCATAATGACAACAATAAATCTTTCCCAAGGTTTGGATAAACATCTTGCAATCTGATGTGTGATGTTGGCTGAGATACTCTACCTACTAGCTTATGCAAGAATGGTACTCCTGCTAATGTTTATTTCCCAACCATTTACCCATTGATAATATCATCGTAATATTTCATCAATTTTCCATGGAGACATTTTATAGAATCCTATGAGGTGTAAGACCCAAAATCTCACTAACTCAGACATACTCCCCATGGGTGTCGTCATCACTCCCCATTTAGTAACCAATAGATGAAGTGTGGACATGGCTATATGGATATACCACTAAAAATAATTACTCCATCCTCTGTCTTTTCCACTTTCTTAATGAAAACATCCTTTTACAAATATATAAAACTAAACAAAAAATTCTAGAATATATGATGTTAAACTACATGATGTGGTTTAGTAATATGACCTTAAACATATAAACAATAAATACTTGTATTTGATTCATATTTTCATCAATAAGGTATGATTTCTATATATTGATAAAGAATTTCCATCTAAGAATCATTTCCAATGAAAAATATTCCAATTTGAAACTATATTTGTCCAACCATATTACCCATGTTTAATATAACACCTAAATAGAAAAATGACTATATATCTACCTTGATGATAGATATTTTTTTTGGGAAGAACCTATAAGGTATGCTCATGTGTAAGTCATACACTATCAATAGATAGGGATATTTTACATAGAATTCAATGATTCATGAATTTTAACTTCATGGAATAGGTACATAATGAATTACCATAAAAGTAACATTGCATGATCATGATTTTGATTCATTTAAATGAACCAATATGTTTCATTACACAATACTATAAAAGTAAATACATGTTCTATTATGTGGAATAAAACTATATGTGTTATGATTCCCTAACCAATGATATGATGGAATAACCTTTCAGGGGCATAATCCCTACCCTATTACTTTTATGACATCCCTAAATTGGGATAAAATCTAGAACACCAAAATATAATTCTTCAAGACAAACATAATTAACAAAAATTAGATGGATAAACAACCACTAATTCATAAAAACATTCTCATCAATATATATTGACAACCAATCTCTAAAAGTTTTTTAATGCATACTATTCTTAAACATTAGAATGATTAAAGATAATGTATTACATAAATAACAGATTCTAATGTTATGAAATAATTATCCACCAAAATATTGAATACAACCCCACCACTATATAGTGACTAGGTCAGGCAAGATGAATGTGATAGGTATGGGTGAATCTGTGATCCTTTTTCTTTTTATGAATTTTTCTCATTTAATTAATCTTATATGACTGCTTATTTTTTCATATAATTCATGTGTTTCTCATCCTTAATATAGAGATACAATAGATTATTTTAGTAAAAAATTCAAATACATTGTTAATGAAATTTTACTCCTTTCTAGGTGAAAGTCATGTTATGCGACATTATATCTCTATTATAAATAACAAGGAAAAAATTACAATCTATCTCCAGATTTTTTTAATAGGCTATCTCATCAAATAATGTGTAGAAAATATACTGAACTACTTGTTATTCAATGGAATACCATAGAAATATCCACTTGGGTTCATTATAATATATCCTTCCAGTTGATGTTATCTCCCATGAGTCTTCTGACCACTTATTATTGGGGTCTTCAAACTACCTCTTAATATTCCTTCAAGGATCCTCCCAAACTCCTTGAATATGTCTTCAAACACTGACAACGTCTAGTGTAGTGTGTGTGTGGATTCATTCTCCTTCAATAAATTATGTATAGATATTTTACGGGATAACCCAACCTTACTCATTATATCTCACGGTGATATTATAAAAATATACATATAAAAATTCGGTTCCAAATTCTCTCCTTATTCTAACCATTAACATTATATCCATTTTGTGGGCCTCCTTCTCCCTCTACTTATATGAACATGAAACCCATTGATATTATTAGTTTCTTCTCTTCTCTAAATAGTTTCTCTTAGATAAAAAATTTTCTTTAATAATTACAATATTAATCCATAAAATATATTTACTCATCTCCTATAATATTTATATTCAATTTATTCAATTTATTTTTTTATGAAGATTAATTGAAATTCCACGATCTTTGGTAGTGATAAATTTTATAATTATATCTAATTTAAATTAAATCGAAATATTAATTTAATTAAATATTTATAAGAATCATGTTTGAATTACCAATGAAATATTTAAATATAATGAGCTCAACTTCTCCAAAAAAAAATATTGATTTATTCTACTTTGAAAATACCCAAATATTCTTGGAAATTTGTTTTGACACCATAGATTACACTATGGAACAAATCAACACATCGATATCTCAAATCTTAATCCACTTGAACAATATTGACGTTTAAATCCAATGAATATAATATCGTGTATCATATTTATTATTATCTATTATATTTAATGAATATTCTTACATCTTCATTTTTCACATTTCTCATAGTAGATTCTCATATACAGTACTTGTATTTGAATCTTCTAACATTGAGATTTTTTTTAATCCTTTTACATGAATCGTCTTAAAACAAGCACTGGTCGTGTTTCACTTTACATTTAATAACTCACATCACTAACTCAAACATAGATACCCTTTTGTCAAGATCTATGTTTCTAATCAATTTATATGGTGCGTCATATGTGAAAAACCTTTTTTGTTGGATCCCTTAATGTGGTGGATCTGTTTTTAATCCCCTTATATGGATCTAGACATAATCATTTTCCATATTTCATCAGAAAATCATATAACATTATGTAACTCACCCCCAACCACTTCCTACTAACTCAATATTATAATAAAAAGTCATCGAATGGACCCCCTTCACTAGATACACCAATTTATACTCTTAGTGCTCCATGGATGGTTTCTTTAACTTTAAATGTAGCCTTTTCCATGAAATTTTAGGTCCTAAAACTACTCATTCATCCAAATATTCAAAACCAATAAAACATATAGAAGAAAATAATTTTATATTCAACCACACATTTCTTATATTCTATTTAACAATTTCACTCTAGTGATAAATAAGGTTATTTTCCATTTATGATTGTTATAGTTCACAGATCTTGTTAGAACCTGGTTCTTCTTCTTGAGGTATGGGTTTATTTTTTCCCTTTTTCCTTAAGTGATTTTGATAAAATAATGAAAATGGTGAAAATCCAAAATTTCATGGGTACACACTCTGTATTTTTCCTCATGCCGTGTACTTTGGCCGTGTGGGATGAGTACACAGGGCGTATAGGCTTGTCGGCAATGAAGGGTGTAAAAAATGACTACATGCCACATACTGAGTATTTACATGCCGTGTAATCAGTTGTAAGGTGAATAGAAAGGCGGTGGGAGAAACTGTCATTGGAGTGACAGTACACTCCATGTAATCAAGAATACACGCCATGTACTCTTTAGAAGAGGAGGCGTTGAGTTTATTTTTGGAGCTAGGAGAGGTGGCTGGAACTTCAGTGATCTCCCGACCGCACACCAGGAATCTGAATCCTTCTCTGACTGTCTCGATTGAACTGAGTTAGTGATTTATTGCCTCTCTTGGTGCATTTATTACCAATTATTTCTCATGGGAATGTTATTTTAGTTTTAATGAGTGAAAATTTATCCAAGATAGGTGGTCTGATGTTCCTTTCAACTATTGTGTTGAAATTGTGTACTGTTTTGCTATGGGCCCATGGTTGGGGTGTCGTATGGATGAGGCCTTTACTGAAAGATATCTATAATTGCATAGATAATATGTTGGTAAATTAAAACTATTGTTTGGGATTTGTTCTTGGATCAATGACCACCCCGGGGGTGTGTTCCTCTGTTTAACCATTTGGCCAGGATACCCAAGGGTATGCCATGATTATATTGTGCATTGAATTTTCTTGAGAGAAAGTTTATATAATTTTTTTTTATGCTTTGGGCTCATCCCAGATCCTTTATCTTGACGACAATGCTCTATTATCCCAAGGGCGGCATTCTATTAGCTGGTGGGAAGTGTTTGGTTAGCCTGAGGGTAACCTTTGTTTATGCCTGTGGGAAGTAGTTTCGGTGCCTGAGGGAAATATCATATATGCATGAGGGCAATGATAGTTATGTCTGAGGGAAATCACCTATGGGTATTTGATTCTATTACCTGAGGGTAAGGATAGTATGTCTGAAAACACGATTATTTTGAATATTCATGGTGGTGATTTATATGGTGTACCTTCCAAGCCGAGGCACATGCTTGGAGGTGATAAATATTAATTAAAATCGAAATGAAATTGATAGTGGTGGTTACTTTTGAGTGCTTACTAGTTTACTGCATTTACTTCTTCACACTGTTGTTTCACATTTTCACTGACAGTTGGGAAGAGCCTTTGGTGGGTGCATACTGAGATTTATTTCTCACCCCCTGTTTAGGTCATTACTTTGGACAAAACAAGCTATATTGTTGGAGGTGTCGACAGGGGAAAGGTTCCCTATACAGGTACATAATTGCAGCAGAGGAGTAAGAGAGCATGGGACCGAGCATAAGTTTGCGATGCTACTGTGTTCTACTCACTATGTTTTGTTTTGTTTGTTGTACCATGTACTTTGAGTTGTATTGTATTGTATTGAAGTGTCTCTTGTTTTGGTTGATTTCATAGAAATAATGACATGCTGCATTTTAATATATACCTATTTTTTATCTTTTTTTAAATTGTTTATTTCTATTTCATATTGTTTACTGCTTCAACTGTTGTATGTTATATTTATTTTCCACTTCTCTACACTTTAACAAATGAGGGCATAGTTTCCCCACAATCAGACCTGGGCCCTCACTGCTAGTCAGTAGCCTCTGTCATTTGGGGAAATGTGCTTGAGGTCATGTGACCAACCGGGTTCGGGGTACTGTTGTGTGGATTTCGGATATGGGATGTTACAAAGATGTATCAGAGGGGTTCTATTCTTTGACTTACAATTTGGATCCTTAGTCAGGGGTAGGACAGACATGGTAGTTGGTAATAAGCTCTTCCCAGGAGTAGCTAACCCATGTACAAGGAAAAACCAATTTAACTCATTTATTTCAATTCTTTTTATTTTGAAAATTTGACAGTTGACTTGATTTTCACCATTTGGTGACACACTTGTAGCGTACTGTTAATATTTCACAGATGGGTTATATTTAGTTTCAACCCGATGAGATGAGGGTATGCCATCTCATGAATCTTTTCGGAACATGCTAGAAATCACATGTCATGCATTTATTCCATGCCATATAGGTGCATTACAAATTAAATGTTGTTGTGATAGTTGTTGTGATAGAAAAACATGCTATTATGATAGCTTCTTTGATGCATACCTGCTATTTTATAGGGTATTGTTGTGTGAGGTTGTTGATAGTATGAAAACCAAACTTTGGTTTTTGGGGTGTATGGCCATCAATAACTGGAATTTGGTAGATCATTGATGAGTTTAATTTTTTATAACATGTATAAGATTCCAAGATTTGATTCGCGGGGAGTATGTGCCCTCACAGATCGTTATTTGGAACTTACGTGTCTGTTTCAAATATTTTTATGGGTTCCTAAGTATTTTCTGAGTCTTACTGTCTAGAAAACCCTGGATACACACCGTGTAGTTCCTTGGACACATGCCATGTGTTCTTCTGTTCTAGAGGAAATGAAAACTTTTTAAGTACACGCCGTTTAACCAAAGTACACATCATGTAGTGTCGACCCGGTGTCTGCATGTGTAACTAAAAACACAGTCAGCGGAACCTTAATGACATACATGTCGTGTCGAACTTGAACACATCGTGTAGTCTGACGTCGGTACTTGGCCAGGTCATGAACAACACAGGTCGGTGTTATCTTTCCTAGTACACGCCATGTCCGCCTAGAACACGCCGTGTAGTGTCAGCCGTGTAGCCGGTCGTGTAGCGAGCAACACTGGTCGGTTTTGGGCTTCTTTAAACATGTTGTGTCTTTTCAGAACACACTGTGTAGTGTGACCTGGGTACACATTCCATGTCCCGAACAACACGAGCCGGTGAAATCTTGTAGAGTACATGGTGTGTGCCTGTGGGACATGTCATGTAGTTTTGTTTTAGGAGAGTCAGGTGTCTTAGCTGTGTAGAAGGTCTCAAGAAGGGAAGGAGGAGTCAAGTACATGCCCTGTATTTAGAGGGAACACATTGAGTTTGGGGTGTTTCATGACCAGTTTTAGCTGGAGTACACGCCCATGTGAATTGATTGTGAGAACATTTCGTGTAGTTTTTATACATACTATGTAGTCATGTTTTGTAAATATTGAATGCTTTATTTCTCCTGTTTCCTTATTGGCCTCCTTACTTTCGGTCATGGATAATATTGATCTAAGGCATGTGTTTTACCTTGTAGAGTCATGCCACCAAGATAACCACCAGTTTTTCTCCAGGAGAGAGACAACGATTATAGTCATGAGATGGTGGGCCATGGGCTACCGATGGAACCTCCAGCAGTGCCAGATGTGGCGCCAGCCGTTATACCAGACACAAGCGTGGATGCGCAGTTCCGTGAAGGCTTCATGAGGTTCATGAAGACATTCTAGGAAGCACCGCAGGCTGCCACATATATGGCAGAGTTGAAGCGTATATTCCAACAGCATCATCCGCCTATGTTTTCTGGGGATTCCAGATCGCAGGTTGCATAGTCTTGGCTGGGTTCTATGGTGAACATTTTAGAGCATCTAGAGATGCCTCATGGGAGGAGGGTCAAGCTCGCTACATACATGTTGTGTGATTACACCAAGAGGTGGTGGGATGTTAACACCCAATTTGAGAATCACTAAGACATGGCGTGGGAAGATTTTCAGGTAGCCTTCTATGACTTCTTCTTCCCAGAGACGCTGGAGCCATATCGAGCTCGAGAGTTCATGAATCTTCAGTAGGGCGCTATGTCAGTGATGGATTATTCTACCCACTTCACTGAGCTTCAGCGTTTTGCACCAATTCTGGTGGGTGATGAGACGTTGAGGGATAGATTCTTTAAGGATGGTCTTTGATATGACATCTGAGCATTGGTGAATGTTTTCAGGTTGCCTATTGTGCATGCAATTGTGAAACAGGCACTGATTACCAATTGGAACCTATGAGAAGCTAGTGGTGTGGGCCTGGGCGGTTCGACACCAGTGTCTAGTACTATTTCTACTGGTAAGTGGAAGAGGAACATGGACTTCTCTCAGAGTGGCAGTACAAGCCAGAAGAATACTTCAGGTGGCCAGTTCATGTGCTACCAGTGTGGTAAAGAGGGGAACAAGAGACTGCAGTGTCCATGTGACCCAGTGGAGTGTCTATCTTGTGGAAGGGTGGGTCATCTACAGTGTTTTTGTACGGATTTTCCACAATTGGAATGTGAGAGGGGTTCTGTGCAGACTCTGCATGTGGGAATAGGAGAAGCAGCTTCTTACCAGTCAGGAAATTGGAATATGTCAGGTCGTGCAGGTCGAGATGGTGGTCGTTGTCATGGTAGTAGGACACCGAGATCTCAGAAGTAGCTGGGCGGGATAGCTCAGGGTAGCCAGTCTGTGTCGCAGGGCCGCGGTAGTGAGCCGGAATATGCAGTGCAACAGACCCAATAAGAGCAGGATCCCAGACCTTCCACATTTAGATGTACTATTCCAAAAGCTTCTATTCTATCTTCAGTACTTTTCGATATGGGTGATACACATAGCTTTATATCTGTGACTGTTGTGGAGATCCTTGGGCTCTGTTTTTCTTCTTCTTCTGATGTTATGATGATAGACACTCCGTTGTGAACTAGAACGGCTGGTGTGCATCAGTGCAGGGAGTGCCCCTAGAGGTTGGTGGGTGTCACTTTCTAAGGGTCCACTATGTCTTAGAGATGACAACTTATGATGTCATTCTCAGGATGGACTGGTTGGTACCCTTCTGAGTCACTGTGGATTGCTATCGTCTCAGGGTGAGTTTCACTTCACCAGAGGGCGGAGAGTTTCTATACAAAGGAGAATTTGATGTATAGGCGAGCTGAGCTGGACCTGAGCATCGTGGGTGAGGTGGAGTGACAGCCCAGATTTTGAGTTCATATTTGGATGATTATGGAACTTTTCAGAAGGATTTCCCTCCAGTGTTTGATCGTTTCTGGGATTTCTTCCGGGACGACTTTCCAGGTCTACCTTTGGAGCGTGAGGTGGATTTCTATATTGAGCAAGTGCCACGAGTAGCACTAGTGACCAATCCTCCTTATAGGATGGATACATATGAGTTGTAGGATCTCAAGAGGTAGTTAGAGGAGTTGCATGAAAATGGTTTTATCAGACCCAATACTTCTCTTGGGGTTTGCTGGTCCTTTTGCAAAAAAGGCAGATGATACCCTCCGACTATGTGTGGACTATCAGAAACTGAACCAGCTGACGGTTAAGAACCGATATCTCTTACCGAGGATTGATGATCTTTTTGATCAACTTTGGGGAAAAAGTGTTATTGAAGATTGAATTGAGATCCAGATTCATCAATTATGCATTAGACCATCGGACGTACTACTTACAGCTTTTTGGAGTAGATGTAGTCTATATGAGTACTTGGTTATGCCGTTCGGACTCATGAATGCGGCAAAAGTTTTCATGGCTCTGATGAATCGTGTGTTCCATCCTTATCTGTATTCTTTTGTGGAAGCCTTCATGTATGATATCTTGGCGTACTCTCACACTCGACATGACCATGCTACCCATCATGAGATCGTACTGAGTACACTATGAGAGAATAAGCTATATGATAAGCTCTCAAAGTACAACTTTTTGATGGACCAGATTCACTTCCTAGGTCATATTATTTTAGAGTCCGGAGTTGCAATAGACCCAGAGAAGGTGAGAGCATTGGTTTCCTAGGACCAGCCTAAGAACATGTTTAAGATATAGAGTTTCTTGCAGATGGCTGGTTACTACAGGCATTTTGTACAAGACCTATCCCTCTTAGCAGTGTCTTTGATGGGTTTGACTAAGAAGGGTGTGATGTTTGATTGTTCAGAAGCATGCGAGACAGCCTTTCAGGAGCTGAAGGGAAGGTTGACATCAGCCCCAATCCTAATACATCCAAAGCAAGGGAAAAGCTATACAGTCTACTGTGATGCCTCCGGAATTGGGCTGGGTGCAGTGTTGATGCAGAGCTATCGAGTTGTTGTGTACGGGTCTCGACAGTTGAGGCAACATGAGAGTAATTACCCGACGCATGACCTCGAGTTGGCTTCAGTTGTTCATTTGTTGCATTTTTGGAGACATTATCTCTTGGGATATTATTTTGTAGTTTTCAATGACCACAAAAGTCTCAAATACATCTTTATTCATGATGACTTGAACCTGAGACAATGAAGGTGGGTCGAATACCTTCATTCCTTTGACATTGATCTTGACTATACACCTGGTAAGGGTAATGCAGTAGCTTATGTACTATGTAGGGAGACTCAGACACAAGCAGTGCAAGAGGCCAGTGGTGAGTGGAAGCTTATGGCTTTGTTCTCTAAGATTCATTTGGAGGAGGGTGATAGTTAGGGGCAAACCTATATTTCTTTCTTAGTTGTGACTTCTACCCTCCTGGATAGAGTGAGGAAGATATATGTAACATATTCAGAAGGCCTAGTTCTACGGGAGTAGGTGGTAAGTGAGGACCCTCTTTCTAGATGGACGGTAGGTGATGATAAGGTAATGTGTTTCATGGGGCGAGTGTTGGTTCTAGGGGATATACACGAGGAGATGATGTGGGAGTTCCATGCATCAGCTTGGGCAGTGCATCCTGGACTTACCAAAATGAACCATGACTTGAGACATCAGTATTGGTGACCAGGTATGAAGGGAGAGGTAGTTGGTTTTGTTACAAGATATTCCATCTATCAGCAGGTGAGGGCGGAGCATCAGAGGCCATCTAGACTGTTACAACAGTTACTCATTCCGGAGTGGAAATGGGATGATTTTGCGATGGAGTTCGTGATTAGGTTGTCGAGGTCACCTCGAGGTCAGGATGTTGTGTGGGTTGTTGTGCACAGTCTTACAAAGGATGCTCAATTTTTCCTATCAAGGAGACCATTGGTGATGACGAGCTCAGAAAGTTGTATATCCAAGTGGTAGTACGCCCTCATGGGTTCCCTATTACTATCATTTTTGATAGGGACACCCACTTTACAACTCGTTTATGGAAATTTTTTCTGATGGAACTCGGTACATTGGTGATTCTGTGCATAGCTTACCAACCTTAGACTGATGGTCAGTCAGATCGTAGGATACAGGTGATGTAGTACATGTAGCGTGCATGTAACCTAGAATTTTGGGGCTATTGGGAGAAGCACAAACCCCTGGTCGAGTTTTCCTACAATAATAGTTTTTAGGCATCTATTGAGATGGTACCTTACGGGGCTTTATATGGTAGGCCATGCCGATCACCTTTTTTCTGGATGGTAGAAGGCGAGGTAGCTTTACTGGGACCATGTCTCTTACAGGAGACTCTTGAGTAGGTCCAGCTGATTCAGAAGTAGATTTCTACTACACAGTCTTGCTATAAATCTTATGATGATCACCGTAGAAAACCTTTGGAGTTTGTGGTCGGGGTTCAGGTTTTCTTGCGTGTTTCACCGAGGTTGAGACATAGACAGATCAGGAAAAAGGGATAACTTTCACCGAGGTATGTGGGGCCGTTTGAGATTCTAGAGAGAGTCAGGTCGGTTTCCTAACGGTTGTAGTTACCACGGAGGTACCAGGCCATTCACTACGTCTTCCATGTATCCCATCTATGCCATTTTTACTCAGACCAATATCACGTTTTTTAGCCTGAGGAGGTTGATCTTCATGTTGATACATCCTTTTAGGAGTATCTGATTCATATTGTTGATAGGAGCACGAAGGTTCTCCGAGGCCGGTCAGTTCCTCTCGTACGGGTGTTATGGAAGAATGGTCGAGTGCAGGATGAAACCTGGGAGCGGGAGACTGACGTACGTGCTCAGTGGCTAGATTTATTCTTAGCTTTATCTTCACAATCGAGGACGAATTGTTTTATGGGAGGAATGTTGTAAGAACCCGGTTCTTCATCTTTAGGTACAGTTTTATTATATTCCTTTTTTACTTAAGTGTTTTTGAGAAAATAAGGAAAATGGGGAAAATCCCAAATTTCATGGGTACACGCCGTGTAATTTTCCACAAGACATGTACTTTGGTCGTGTGAGATGAGTACACAGGCTGTGTAGGCATGTCAGTGATGAAGGGTGTAAAAACTTACTACATGCCTTGTACTGAGTATTTACACAACATGTAATCAGTCGTTTGGTGAACAGTAAGGCGATGGGAGCAACCGCCGGTGGAGCGACAGTACACTCCATGTAATCAGGAATACACATCATGTACTCATGTTGACAGATGAACAGTGCAGTGGTGGAAAGAATCTGCCATAGGAACAGTTAAAAAAATGAAAAGTACATGCCGTTTAATTGAGATAACACACCGCATAGTTTTTTTTAATCTTAAAATGGGCAGTAGCCTCCTCATTGGGAAGAGGAGGCTTTGAGTTCATTTTGGAGCCGGGAGAGGTGGCTAGATATTCATAGATCTCCCGACTACATGCCAGGAATACGAATCCTTCTTTTACAATACCGATTGAACCGTGTGGGTGAGTTCTTACCTTTCCTTGTGTGTTTCTTACCAATTCTTTCCTGAGGGAAAGTTATTTGAGTTTGAATGAGTGAATGTTTATCCGTGATCTATGTCATTTTTGGACGATTCGGGAGGCGTCGTTCACATATACCAATCAGAGATGATCGAGGTAAGTGGTCTGATGTTCCTTTCAACTGGTGTGTTGAAATTGTGTACCGTTGAGCTATGCGCCCATGGTTGGGGTTTTGTATGTCTGAGGACATTTCTGAATGATATCAAGAAATTAATAGATAATCTGTTGGTAAATTAAAACTATTATCTGGGATCAGTGCTTGGATCTAGGACCACCCTGGGGGTGCATTCCTCTGTTTAGCCATTTGGCCAGGATACCTGAGGGTATTCCATGATTATATTGTGCATTTCATTTTTAGAGAGAAAGTCTATATAATTTTTTTTATTCTTTGTTCTTGGGCTTGTTCCTTTAGCCTAACAGCAGTGTTTGGTTAGCATGACTGTAACCTTTTTTTATACATGTGGGTAGTAGCATCGGTTCCTGAGGTAAATATCACATATTCCAAATGGAAATGATCATTATGCCTGAGGGAAATCAGCTGCAGCTATTTGATTCTATTACCTGAGGGTAAAGATATTATGTCTGAAAAAAAAAAAGCTATTTAGAATATTCATTGTGGTGATTTTCTATGTTGTACCTACCAAGCCTAATCAGAAGCATGGAGGAGATAAATAATAATTAAAATTGCAATGCAACTAGAAGTGATGTTTAATTTTGAGTGAATACTAGTTTATAGAATTTACTTTTGCACACTATTGTTTCACATTTTCACTGACAGTTGGGCACAGGCCTTTGGTTGGTGCCTACTAGGATTTATTTCACACACCCAATTTGGGTCATGTCTTTGCCCCAAACAGACTATATTATTGCATGTGTCGACATGGTAAAGGGTCCCTATACAGGTACATGATTGTAGTAGAGGAGAAGGAGAGCATGGGACCGAGCATAGGCTTGTGATGCTGCTGTGTTCTGTTCACTATGTTTTGTTCTTTTTGTTGTACCTTGAACTTTGAGTTGTATTGTATTGTATTTAAGTGTATCCTATTTTGGATGATTTCATTTAAATAGTGACATGATGCATTTTATATATAACTATTGGTTATATTTTACTACAATTGTTCATTTCTAGTTCATATTGATTACTACTTAGGATATTGTATGTTATATTTCTTTTCCGTTGCACTACACTTTGAAAAATGATGGCACAGTTTCTCCACTATCAGACCTCGGACCTCACTGCTAGTCCACCGCCTCTGGTGTTTGGGGAAATGCACTTGAGGTCATCTGACCAACCGGGTTTGGGGCATCGTTGTGTGGCTTCCGGATCCGGGATGTTACATATCTGATTCATACATATCCAGAACATTTTTTCAATGTATTATCATCATATAACCATTCATATTTAACAACAAATGAAATAAACACATTGGACTTTCAATATCCACATTTTTATTTATAGTAAATACCATTAATACTCCCTGTAAATATGTTTCCTTTATTGAAAATTAATATATTGGAATATAAGGGTTGACCCTCTCACACCGACTCCTTATTTTCCTTGAGAAACTGGTTAATTCAACACAACTTATCCCCCATATAATTTTTGAATTATAGATTTATTTACATATTAGAGAGTTATAAAATTACCGAAAACATATGTTGGATCTATTGGTTAATCTAATCTAACTCATTGTGGTCCATATGAGCATTTAAAACATGGGAGACATGACCATGAAATCGAGGCTAGACATAAAGTTCAACACTTGTAATACCAATATGAATTTATAATTTTTGGGGTTGTTTCCAAAAGATATATCATTAAATTTAAATTTCTCACACATCTCTATAAACACATAAAAATTATTTAACGAATTGAATTAAACTCATCTTTACTCTAAGATTTATAATTGACCAACACCAATCATTTATAAAAATGATTGATATTATAAAAAAATGTAATAATTTTTGTTAGATTACCTTAATATTTATCATATCAATGTTGTCTTGAAATTCTATATTTTATTTAATGAACATGGTCTATTATCCTCTCTTCATATCAACATCCCCCCACGTGATGCACTCGACCTGTCATATTGATGGTGGTTGGAACACAGTATGAATAATGACTTAACTTATTACCATGTAGTGATAGATTATTTGATTATCCCTTTTATTTAGTTTCCTTCAATTTCATGCATGTTTTTATAAATAATTAAAAATAGAAAATTTAAGGTGATATCAAGCTCCATAATTAGAAATGGAGGATTTAGAGGAGCCTCTCAACTATGATTTTCCATTTATTCAATATTCTCCTATTATATTACACTTTATAACTCATCTTACATATTTATAATTCATTTCTTATTATGGTAACATGATTATCCCTTTTTAATGGATCTTTTTCTTGAGTGAGATACACTTCTCATTATGATATATAACAACATACTCATCTCTACATACGAGTTTATTTATCTTCTTCGAATTTTTTTCCTAAGATAGAAGAAAAATAAACTTTTTTGAATTATTCAGTGATTCCATAACATCCCTATATAACATCTCAGGTTCATTCTGATTATAATTATTTGAAAATCTTTATTAATCCAAAGAAAATTATTTTCTATGTTTTTTATAATAATTACATTTGTCCTTTTTCACCATCATCTATTGATAAAATCTAATCCTACAATAATGGCATTGTTTTACCTTCTCCCTCTAATAAGTCTTTATGAAAATAGTTTGTATAGTCTGTCTATTAAGTAATTTGTTGATTCCTTTTAAAATATTCAATTTGTTATCACATATTCCATAGATTTCATTCTAGTTTTATACTTTTTTTAGTGGAAATAAATGCTAATTTTTTATAAATATACTTCTTCCCAATATTATTCCCATTTATAAAAACATTTATACTTTTATTTCATGGATAACTCACCCTCAATTCATATAACTTTCCTATAAATGGAATTTTATACCAGTAGTCAAAATATGTTTTTTATAAATCCTCCACATAACCAAATATATCTATTTAAAATTGAACTTCCATAATTCTGACAAAACATAAAACATATTAATATCGGGATAAGTAAGAATATTTTTGTCTATTTTATTAGGGTTTTTTCCGTTATAAACTGATCTCAATTTATTCTTATATTATGTGCACATTTTGATTAAATTTATATATCCCAAACACCTATTACTTGAGTTTTAGTTCCCATATAAATAAATAAAATATATTTAGTATTACATAATGATATATAACTAGGTTGTAACTCTTTCTTGGGGTTGGTCTACTCTGTATCCTTTGATTATTTAGCATAAATATATAATGTTTTCTCAAAGTATTCTCCACTGTTCTCTAATTATTATTCATATATATGATTTCAATATTATTCCTCATATATATTTTCATCTTTTACATCTAATTTTACATGGAGATCATCAGATATCTTATCTGGTTCTATAATTTTCACCTTGTAAATTTTTATCACATTGATGAGCTCGCTCCCCTTATCATCTTTACTTATTTTCTATTTTTTCAAAGCTTTACTCTCTTGTTGTTCTTATAATTTTTTTCAGGTCTATATGCCTATTCTAATATCAATATATATTTAGTTTATCCATCTCCTTCTTCGTTCTCTTCACTTCTGGTTGATTATTATGGTCTTTTTACCTATGTAATGAAAATTCTATGATATTATGAGAAACCATTATTATCTAACTCTCCCTAGGGTAAACATTACTCACTTTATTCTCTATTTATTAAATTCCATATAAATTTCATTAAATACTCCTTATTTCATTAATGATCACATTTTTATAATTTCAATTATTCTCATAAATTTTTAGGTTTTATCGTCTTCACTTTTAGTTTCATCAAATTTCTTTTTTGAAAATTTAATAACAGAATCCCATATACCTCAAAAATTAAAGAAATTTTTTATAAGATAAAAATAAAATTTTTCTCTCCTTATTTTAATGTTCATAGAGAAAGATTCAATAAAATTATTTAGCTCCTAACTTCTTCCATATTCACATTAAGAATCATATAGAGATTCAATCTCCCATTCATTGAGCTTTTATATGGATTTTAATTCTACCTCATACTTTAATTTCACATTCAATACATTTTTTCGCATAATTATTAAGTAAATGAGGGTATTATGTAGATCATCATTGGATAGATATCCAATATCTTCAAGGGAAGAAATATTTACAGGGAATACATATAAAAAATCTCTTAAAATCCTCTCTACATTTTTTCAATATTCAATATTATCTTCAAATATTATAGTAGGATTAATAATTCTTTTAACTAAAGTAAATTATTCATCAATACCCTCATCATTATAGTAACATAATGACCCTCCTTATTGGATATAGGGGAGGATGACATGATACTACGACTTAGGTGACATCCCCAGGACACAGAAGGAAAGAAATAAATGCCAAGGGCATCATAAGTAAATGTGGTATTATTTTCCATTTGAAAATAAAACAACACAACAAAAATAAAAGACTAAAAACCCACTATATGATGCATGAGTACCATTAAATATAAATAAATGAGTTTCCAAAACAATAACTATAATATTAAAATGCATAAACTAAAACCAACAAAACTCAATAACATGAAAAACATCAACTAGATAAATCTCAACATTCTCTATTCTCTTACCCAACAAGAAATTCTCATGGTATCCTGATACACAACTAATTAATGGATGTCCCTTTCCCTTACCTATGTATTGATATAAAATATCTCTAAATGCACCATAATTTTGAACAAGCGGTGAGTATAAAACTCAATAGTATTTCTAAAATAAATTCACAACTCATTATACTATGATAATATTTCTTAGAACATTTTATAGAATTCTTGAAACGTAATTTAATGTATTTTATATCTAACATAGTTGTTTTCTAGAAAACTAAAAAAAATATCAAACTCATGTTTTAATGAAAAAAATAATTAAATCCCTTAAACCATTTTCTCATGTATAACATCAAAAATTACATTAACCTTATTTTTAATTTATGATTTGGAATATGGGTTTCCATGTCCACACACATTTACAAATCACAGACACACACAATCTTGGTGTTACCATTGATAGTGGAACATGATATCTATAATTTGTCTGATTGATGTTGGTACTTCATGAGCATTATACATCCCATTAAACTCATGGCCTACCATTACTCCAAAATTATTCCATGCCATTTACCAACAGCCATTTTCGTACAAATATTTTCTATAAAACCTTTCTCATCTTTAAAATCATTTGAATAAAAATATTTTACATTCATTAACCAACCATAATTTAAAAATCATAATTTTCAAATTATAAATAAATTGGTTTTCCATAAAACCATATTTTAAAAATTTTCATCAACAATCATCCAACATTTCACCACCAAATATTAAAATTTAATCAATTTTAAATCAAGTCATAATTTTCAAATCAAGAGGAGTAAAAAGATCACCCACATTGCTTTAAAACATTGGAAAAAATGAATAATGGCCTAACAATTTCAAAAACATGACATAGATATTCTTAATCTGAACATATATCTTGTTCCCTTCATCAAAAACAATAATATATCATAATTATTCCAATGATAAAACCCTAATCTATCCTTTATGGGGTTGATCTATTGCTTTGAAATAGATGAGAAAAATATATTTAAACAAAATGACGAATAACGAGCACATAATAATGAATCACCTCTCTAATTCCCTAAGAATAATTGAGGAATCACTCCTAAATTGAAAAGAATGGTCTATCTGGCCATGAGAGGGAGATAAATTTGTGATATAATATTTTTAGAAGAAAACGGTTTTTGATGAGGTGAACATAGTAATATCCATGATTTGTTTATATAATTTATTATGGTTCATGATCATTTAGAACATTTAAGAAAACTGTTTACTTATAGTTCACAAGACACTACCTAAAAAAAACACTCACATATTTTAAACACATAGTTTAATAAACCTTGAAATAAACATACTACCCCCCTTTGTCTAAAATTTCATCGTCTCTGAAATCTATTCACATGGTTTGGCCAAACATCATGACTAATCATTTTCTGACATAGTTCCCACTAATCTAGTTTCAGAGTTACCTATGAGGTGTTGTATAGTTTTCTACTAACTATGATCAAGATTTTCACTTACAAAAAATATTCAAAAACATTCCAAATATCCTTTGAACATATCAAATCAAAATCCAGTCACATTATATACATAGAATACATAAAATAAGGGCCATTTCACAGAAACTATAGGGGACACATTGTCCTCACAATTTCCCAATCAATCCCCAGAAAGAAGAAAACCAATATCAGCCAGAATGAGTTTGGGACAATGTTCAACCATTTCGTTCTCATGTTGCCAGATTTATTCATGAATCTAACCATGTTTCCATGAAACCCAGAATAAACCGATTATTTTCCTATAAGATATTTTCTCTTTACTATCCCAAATATATACCGACACATGAACCAATGTTGTATCTGTCTCTAGGCCAACATGTTCCCATAAAATTCCACGGTTATTATCGGGTTCATACTTCTTAAATTGAGATACATGAAACACATTATGCACTAAACTAAAACATGGTGAGAAAAACATCTGCTATTTCACCTCACCAACCATTTCATGTATCTGAAAAAATATTATGAATCAAGGAGAAAACTTTTCATTCATCCCAAAATGATGAATTCGAATCCTTGAAATATTATAAGTAACACATGATCACCAACCCCAAATGATAACAGTCAATGAAGATGATCAACATTCAATTTTTTATTACTCTATGTTGTCTCTTTCATTTATTCTAATTAATTTAATATTATATTTTTGTCTCTTGAATAAGGCATGGTCCTACTAGGGATGTCTCACACCATTTAGGCCCCAATAAAATGGAGAACAACATAGGCACCCATACAATGCTTCAAAATGATCCATATATATCCGGGGTTGATAACTATTGTTATAGGATCACTGTACTAAAGTAATGTTCTCCTCAAATGTTCCAGAGAAATCCTCTAGACAAGCCCTAATCATGTCTTTAAATGTTTATAAATTCTATTCGAGTTTGTATCCATATAAGGATGTTACGTTAGGCTCATAGTCAAATGATTCTCATGGGATTTATCTGAAGACATCCAAAAATGATATTTAATCCTTGGGTCTCATTTTGATACTATCAAAGTAGTTACACCATTTCTTTTTACCACATATAATATATATATATATATATTAAAATTATTACACCATATTATAATCACTAATATGTATGAAATGGATAGAATAGGTGATTTGATCCACTACCACCCTTATGGAATTAGTTTTCGAAACCATCCTAGGAAACAATATTACAAAATACATAGCCATCGACTCCCATTTTCACATGGTAATTGGTAAAGAATATAGTATACCTACATTCTATTAGTTCTCTGACTTAACTGACTAATAGGTCATGAATTTGATGAGAAACTCATCAAATCATCTTTTCATTCCTACCCAATAAAATTGAGCATTTTTTATTTACAGAAGTTTTTTATTCCTAGATGAATATCACATGATAAATAGTGGGAAGTATGAATATGTTTTTGCTGACAATCCAATGGTACGACCATCCCATCTCAACCCATAACATAGATATTTTGTCAAGAATCCATCCCACAATGGTCTCACTACCATTGAGTTTTGATCTCATTAAAATTCATTCATAATCAGATGTTTTTACCTCATTAACCATCTCAACCAAATCAAAAACCATAGAAATTGAAATGAAAACTAAAACACTCCCTCAATAATAACAATCCTTGTAGATGTCAGCTACCACCGAAATTAGTTTCCACTTATCGGAATCCTATTTCACTAAGAAACTATATAATTTTTTTATAATATATATCCTATATAGTTATCTTAATTAATTGTATACAATATAATAATTGCAAACATTTTAAGATACATTATCCCTCATATTTACATAATATTCAAATAACATTGTGAGAAAATTTTCTTCAAGATCTTATGATCTATAAACACCATAAATTTCTCAACAAAGTGGTAATAATGCCATGGTATCAAAAAATAGATGGTAATAGGTAATTAAAAACCATTAGTTTGTTAGTTCTTCACATGAAACAGTATCTATCATGATCCATAACCAATAACATGATCTCCTTATATGAGAACACACCCCAAACAATATCTCGATGCCTAAAAATACACCACATAGTTGTGTCCTGAATCAAGAAATATCATTATTGGGTCTTATTTAAGGTGATCATTAAACTCATTAAAATATATCATATATTCTATAATGCATTATAAAGGAATATAATTTTCTTTCAAAGTATTCATTGGTGAATATAGACATGAAAATTCAAGAACAAAACATCAAAAGTAACCTCCTTGAACAAGGAAACTGTGATTCTGAAGTAAATTTGTTGGTTGTTTCCAATATATCACTAACTCTATATTTTATGGACCCCTTGAAACACATTTTTTGGAGATAACATGTACAAGAAAACATTCCTATATTTTCTAGATGTCACACTATTATAACTTTTCATACATGCAATGCCCCTACAGGGTAGAAATCTCTATAACCAAGTGTTTCTAGTCATCCTACTTTGTCTTTTAATACACCAATATATCATCAAAAAAACTTGACCATGAAATAATCCATATACATTTTAAAATATCTGATTCATTGGTTATATAAAGAATACCAGGGCCTTTACAATACTAAAATGAAAACCCCCATTCACGTAATGGGCATCTCAAATCCTAAAAGTTTTCTTTGAAATATCCTCCTTAAAACTGCAATTAGTGATATCACAAATGTTTTTCAATTTAATAAAACCACAAGGATCCCCTAAATTAATGAAGCAAGTCCTTAATGTGTTGATGTTTATATCAATTATTTATCATAACATGGTTAAGGTTACAATAATCTACAAAAAACCTAAGAGTTTTATCCACTAATGTCAAAAAAATGAACTTTTTCTTACCATGGATTCATAATAGGCCAAATGAACACATTCATTTACTACTCTTCCAACATAAATTTTATCTCCCTTGATTTTTTTGGTTCCATCTGATAGGACAAAAGTGAGATAGGTTTGGTACCTAGAATGAGATAAATTGTAAACTCCACTTCCCTTTTGGGTGTAAACCCTGAGAAATTATGAGGAAAAAATATTAAGATATTGATCAAAAAAATTAAAAGTAACTATTATTGAACACATTATCATATTCCAAAGTTAGGATTTTCAACTGGTATGATATATTTTCAACTAGTACTATAGAAAATCCTTCTCCACTTTTTTTTCATTCTGATCTCTTCTAAAGAGATGCTTAATGCCATCATCAGTTGTAAAACTGATACTTTGTTTATAACAGTCAATCTAATATTTTATCATTTTAAACCAATATTTACCTTGTATTATGTCATAATCATTCATCTAATTAATAGAGAAATTTGAAATCAATTTCAACCCAAAGATAGTTACATAACATTATTTTATCATAATCGTTCGACATTATTTTTTTCTAAGTGGAGTTTGATGTTACAAATAAAAATGCATCTTATCCACATAAAAACAAAAAATAATAAAAATATGAGAATAAATAACCTAATTGGATGTATCTATATTTAAAAAATATTACATAATGGTAAAATTAAAAATAATTATACCTCTCACTATTGATGGTCATTATTGATCATCCATGATAATTTTCTCTCCATATAATTTCTCGCTCATTGAAAATTTTTTTTGTTACTTTGTAGAGATTACGATGGTTTAGGATTCAATGTATTCCTAGAATCACCATTTATTACTATGTTTTGTATGATAAATATTCTTCTACATTCATCCTATCTAAGCATTCAAAACCTAATAATTATGGGATGTTTCCCTAGAACATGACCATGGGGCGAGATGAAAATATAACTAAAGATGTCCCATATGTTACTATTCTTAAATTCTCTTGTCATAGTTTTACAGTCATACTTCATGTGATCGAGAGTATCAAATTGAAATAAATATGCTTTTGACTTTGGTTTAGGAGTAATATTCATGGATCCCATCATCTGATTTTGATCCATAACACCATCATGGAAATATGACTCTCTATTTTACTTATCCACAAAATTATAGTTACCACAATTCTCTATAGGTATAAACATGTTTATTACACCTGTATTTCCTTATATATCCCTTTCCTCCATAATTTTTCTATTAACCATTTCTGTATAATCAGAAATAAAAAGCATAGAATTAGTTGAATGGATATCTGTCCTCAACCATGATTAATATATTTCTACCATCAAGGATGCACATCCAAAAAATTCTACTGTGAAGGAGAATAAATTTATATATTTATCCATTTACTCTCTTTTTATGATGTTCTCTTTCTCAAAACAATAAAATTATTTTTTTCTTGCAATCTGGAAATATAAAAATATTTTTTTTGTAAATTTTTTTCAAAATCCTCCCTTAACAATACATGGTATAATTTTGCAGGGAATACTAAATCCCACAATTGGAATATAATAACTTCCATAATATGCATTACAATAATTAACGTTTATCTCATCTGGTGTGCCAAATAAATTGACGATTGAACTCATCTTGTTTAAAACCATAAGTTCTTTTTTTGGTTCTAAATCACCCCAAAAGATGGGTGGATTTTATTTTGAAACTAAAATAAATGATCTACTTTCATCCGTTCATATGACCTATTTCTTCTCTAAAAAATATGTAAATCATGAAATTTACATTATAACCACTTCTGGTTAACTTGTGGTTCATGTGAAACCATATTCTAAGTAACCTCTTCTAGTTGAATCCTATTTGGCCTACCCAATTCCATTCTCTATAACTCAAAATAACACTATTTAGTCTCTCTCTAAAAATTCATTATTAGGAATTTAAAATCTTCCACATTACACAAATGAAAACAAGGAATTCTAAAATTCCGTAAATTATGTTTTTAGTAATTTTTTAAAATTAAACTATGATTTTTGAAAATTAATAAATTTTTAATTATTTTTCAAAAAATAGCTTTTCATCAAATATAAAAATATTAATATATATTAAATATGCACTCCAAGTGGGAATTCATTTCGATCAATGAATTTCACTCTATTCTCATAAACTAAACCCATTATAATGAGGTTACAACTCCTAATAGTTTCGCAAAATACATATTTACCAAAAATCATTAATAACATGAAGTTCAGTGTAAATAGGTTAGATACACAATTTTTTTGATCTACATTTCATGTTCCAAAAATCTAACTTTTTATAACCATCCCAACTCAAGGACTAATAATAATTATTCTATAACTCTAGGACTGAAAAAACGAAACCCTTTTCCAAAAATAAAATATGAAACAACAAAGATTAATAAAATTTGTATCATATAATCTCTCCTCATTGAATTGAGTGGGGATGGTGGGATAATTTTACTTATATGATATCCCCTAGAAACCAAACGATCTAAATAAATTCCAAGGGATTCATAAAAAACAGGGGACATTTTTCCCATTAAAAATAAAAAAACAAACCAAAATATGAGATTAACTGAACAACTATATGATTCCCTAGTAAGATGGGATAAAAATAAAATAGTATCCAAAAAACAAAATATTAGAGTATAAATAATAAACTGAAAACCACAAAAAACAGGTTCGTAGGTCTAATAGTTAAGACACCCAAAGAGTGAGCATAAATCCATCTATGAATGAATTGAACAACTAACCATTATGATCTTGTTTCTTTGTTAATCAAAACACTCTTCTATATCTTTTTCATAGAAAAGAATGAACATTAATTAAATTATGCATGAGGCATAGAAATTTTTACTTGGTTATCCCTCACTGGTGTACATCAAAGGATAATAAAAAACAACGTGTCGATTTACCAAATCAACTAAAAGTGGAATGCTATTTACAATGTTCAGAGAGGACTCACTATCCCTCCTGGTTTATAACCTATCTCAATTTGAAAGCTCAATGTTATCTCAACTGAATTGGTCTCATTGCTTCTTTAGAATATACACTCACAATTAATAGAATTATTGGTCCCTTCACTATCTCTAATGAATGAATCCTCTGTTATATGTAGATTCTCTGTTGATGTTCTAATTTCATCCACTTAAGAATACCTCTTTAACACAGATGTTCAGGGCATCTTTAAATCTTCCATGTAACCCTTAATGCACCTTCCGTGAAATTTTTATTCTTTGCACACAAACCCTCATTTTACATACAACTTACTTCTTACCTTGAACACCAATTTTACATTAAACTTCATTTTCTTGCACGCAAATCCAATTCTTACGTGGAACTCTAATTCATAAATGGAACTCCCTTTACATACAATTCTTAGACGATTTACATCTTTGATTTACTCTAAATATTAAGCTTCTTAGATGATACGGGGAACCTATTATTTATATGCATCACTAACCCATGTGCAGAAGATTCAATGCATTGTAGAAGATCCCTTATGAGTGTGGAAAACCCAATTTTACATCACATTTGGTGTCCAAGCCCCTTTCAGGAAAAATATATCATCCACGCAACTTCAGAATCATTCAAGCAATTATTTTCAATTCCATATTTAGATGTTCTAATATTGATACATTACTTGTTCTCTAAATTTAAAACCATCTTCAATCTTGAAAGAAAATTCTTTTTCCAAAAACACATTTATCTATTTTCCATATTTTGAGGCACAAAAATTTCACAAACACTAGAAAATATCACCACATTGTATACGTTCTTTTTGTACCACCTCCAGATCATCCATTCCTTTTTTATGGTTCTTTTTCAAAATGGATTTTAAACAATATCCTTGGAACTCTACAAATGACCATGGAAAAACTCTTTTTCTACAAACAAAATTATCCCAAAAATGTTTCAATATCACCATGATGGATTTTTACTGAAAACAATGACACCAAATACATATAATTAGAAACCCCCAACATACTATAAGATCCAACCTAATAATCTGTACCCATGGTGTCCTGATGGCCCTATAAATATATGGGATACCTTTCCCTTACACGTGACTTGATATATAACATCTTCAAACACACCATAGTTCCCAAGAATGTAGTGAGTATAAAACTCAATAGGATTTATTCAAGGACATCCCAAATCACACCACAAGTATAAAAATAGTTATCAAATTTTATAAAAATGTTACAAATAAATTTAATGTGTTTTTTATTTTAACAAAGTTTTTTTTCCAAAGAAAGAGGCCCAAAAATCTATCTCAATAATGTTTTAAACAAAACATATAAAAAATCCGTTATACCATTTTTTCCAATGATAAAATCACCATAAAAATTAATTATTATCTTGATTTATGATTTGTAATATTGTCTTTTATGTCCACACAGATCTTAAATGCACACACACACACATAATATTTATGTTACCATTTATAGTGAAACTTCAAATCCATACTCCATCGCTTTGATGGTGGAACTTCATGTCCATTATCAATCCCATACAATATATGGCCAGCCATTATGCCTAAATAATACTATTCCATTTATCAAAATCTAATTTCCATGCCAATAATTTTCATATAAATATTTCATCATATAAAATAATTTCAACAAAATAATTTACATGCATCAACCAATAAAGATTTCTAAATGACCACTTTAAAATTCTCATTAATGGGGTTTTCTGAAACCAAGAAAATTACAATTTCAAAATTCAATGTACCAAGATTTCACAACCATATTAATAAAATTAATCAATTTTAAATAAGCACTTTAGTCTCTAATCAAGATGGTTTGAGAAATAATCCACCTTCCTATCAAATTTAGGATAAAATGAATTACGAAACAACAGTATCAAAAACCAAGATTAGTTCCTCAGGATTCTAAAATATATATTGGTACTTTAAATGAAAGAAAAAATATCTCATAAATAATATCATGATAAAAAACTAGATATATCATCTACATACAACACCTATTGTTCTATAAGAGTGGAGATGAAGAGAATAAAAAAAAATTCTTAAGAACAATCGCATATCGTCTAATATCATCATCAAATGCACTTAGATTCACCTGGGAATCACTCTTGGATTCGATGGAAATTTATATCCAACCATAAAAGGGATATAAATTCCTGATAAGAGAAAGTTTGGGGAAAATTAGTGTTTTAAGAGGTGAACCATGTTATATCCAAGATTCTTGTATCTAATTTATGATGAAGCATGGTTAGGGTGGGCAGTTATGAAACCGGGCATGAACCATGCATGAGCCACAACCTCCAAATACCACATACACGGTTGGATCTCATGGTTATTAAAAAATGCTTTAACCTAGATATTAACCTTTATCGCATATTACATGGTCTCTACTGGGCAATAACACTGTTTGGCCAAAATTATCACATAATATTGATACTAACCAGTTCCAACTAATCTAGTTTCACAATTTTATGTAAGGTTTTTCTTGGTCTACACTAATAATGATCAAACTTTACACCTCTATTATATCACTTAAAACATTAAAAAGCATATATGGACCTTCAATATATTAAACCAGTCACTTTATATACTTAACATACATAAATAATGGGAAAAGTGCATTAAACTATTTGTATTATAATCACTAATCAATATGTATTCAAATTTCCGAGCCAATAATTTGATATTTGGATTCCTTAATCTTATCATTAAATTCATAGATATTTCCTATCATCCCCCACATCTATTTAGAATTATTATGTAACATTATCTTATTTAACATATTATCATCATGAGATTATATGATGGAATTTTTAGCTTTTCCATCTAATTCAATATTTATATTGTCATTATAAGATATCAAAGCATCTCTTAATTTGGATTAAGTCACACTATCTAAACATCACTCACTTAAATAACTTATAATATAAAATATGGAAGCATCATGTTCTCATAAAAATTTAATTTAATTACATTAATAATAGGTTCTCCAATATTGTGAACATGATTAAGAAACTATATACTTTTGGTTTGATTAGTTATAGGAAACCTAGATTTTATATAATGACTCTTATAGTGATCAACTAATGTTAGATCATTTATAAGGGTATGGGTGAATTATTTAACCCTTCTGTTTTTATAAAATTATCTATTTTCATTAAACCCCTATGACTGGTTAATATTTGATCATCTCTTTCATTTGTATATCATCCATACATGAGTTTTAGTGTCTATAAAGGAATTAACCTAAGAGATATAAAAGAATGTCACATTAAATCATACTCTTTTAGATGTTTAGTTAGAGTTATGAAACCCAGTTTGTCAAATATAAACCAATTTATTACAATTACATGCTCCCTATAAAAAATATTTATAGGGAATATCATGAAATACCCAATATAGAATCTCCTATAATATCTTCTTATAATATGAATATATAAGATTTATCCTGATGGCTTATTTATACTATCTCAATTAAGTTGAAGATATATCCCAAAAATATATTAATAACATCCTAGTGATGTCATCATACTTCTTACTAAAAATATTCAAGGATTCTCCTGAACACCACCTTAAATATGACTTATACCACTCATATCATCTAGTGCATTATGTGTGGAATTATTCTTCATCAACTTCTCACCTATACACATTTAATATGATATCTTAACATTTCTCAATATATCTCTTAGTTATACTATGATTTCACTGGTAGTAATAAATGGTTTGTACCCCTCACCGTCTTCTCAAATTCTACATTGTAGTAGTCTTGTAGGCCTCTTTCCAATTACAATTCGATGCACATGAGAATAAAATATTTAATTTATTTATTCTCTTCTCTCATGTGGTTATATTTAAAATATAATTATTTATAAAAAATTATAGTATTTAACAACAAAACATATTTCTTCCCCTCTTTTAAATTTTATATACTTGATATTCTATGTTTATAATTTCCATAAAGAATAATGGAAATTATAGGATCATTAGATATGATATCATAACTTATTAAAAATATAATTAATTTATTCAATGTATTAATTCAAATAAATATCCTTTAGAATTTAGTTTGAATTATCCAGGAAATGTTTTTCATATCCTGGTCATAAATTCATTACAGATCATGTGGAATCATTATCATTTGTAAATGAATATATGTGAATGGAAGTAGGTAATTTGATGAAAAAAGTATCTTCTAATATTTTTTTTGAATCCTGATCCACTTTATAAATAATAATTCTTGGATTCATTTATTATCTACTCTTTCATTATCATAATTTTCCTGCATTGTTTTAGAATGTATATTATAAAATATGTATTTTCTCACATTTCATACATTAATTACTCTTATAAAGTAATTTTATATGGGTTCCCATGTGTTTATGACTTCAAAATAATTTCCCTTATTTCATTATTTATTTATGAATCACTTTAATTAGATCCTCTTAGGTTTAGAACTAATTTTTGGTCCCTTTTCATGGATCCCTAAGTATCACTAACTTCAACATATATCCCCATACATCAATCTCTGTATTACATATCACTTTATGTGGTAGCTTCGATGTGAATCTCCTTACATTGTTACATATATATGAATCCCTATATATTGATCTAGTATAGTAATTTCCTATAGTTCATCATAAAACCACTGAGCCATTTTAAATCTACCTCCTCCCACATTCATTCAACTCAAAATTGTCTTCAAACTCATCCAAAGTATTCCCTTATCTTGATATAACAGTTTTAAGGTTTGGTGCTTGATGGATGGTTTATTTATAATCTAATCATGACCCTACCATCTAATTTTAGGTATTCAATCTCCCTGTTAAAAAACTCATAAATCTAATCTAAAACTTATTTAAGAAAAAGAATAAAAATTTAAAGATACATGTCCTTATTTCTAATTAAAAATGGCTCAATAATAATAAAAAATTCCCATTCTATTTATAATGGTAGAAACACACTTATCTCTATAATATTTTATTATAACATATTGAAAAAATTATTTCCAAATAGAAACCAAAATAATTGAAAATATATTAAATCATTGCAAGGTCTCTTCAATATCAACCAATGAATATTCTAGGGTTTCACTAGTAAAGTCTCAATAAGAACCTACATTTTGAAAGAGGGTCTCTATGGACTCAAAAAATCAAAATTTTTAATCAATCATAGTAAAACATAAAGGGATCACATTATATTGTAAGTTATTAGATAATCCTTAGTTAATATTTTTTCTATATGGTGTGAAATTATTCTTATATTTTCAAAAAAAAATTGTAATAACTTGGGAAGACTAGAACTATATATAATATTCCTCATCTCTATACCTTATAATACCATTAAAAATTTGAGGTGAATAAGGTATTGTGATTTTATGAAACTCTTAACACTATATTTTAAATGATTGATGATCACCTAGGCATGATATTATTTACTAAAGTCCTCTAGTATATCCTATATATTTTCCATGTTCTTTCAATACATTTATTTTTCATTCATAAGATCTTGAAATGAAATTTCATGATGTATATGATTTTAAATCTAGTTTATCTATAGAACTGTTCACTCCCTCTAGCATTATAAGTACTCGAATAATTTTATTTTATAGTTATTTATAAAGGTTTATATATTGTAAAAAATAATTAGTATATCAAACTAGGGTCTTACTATATTCTTTAGTTATATATGACTATAAATTATTTTTTGTTAGTTGTGTTTGAGCCTTATTTTCAATATTTATCATTCTCTTCTAATTCGGATATATGTGATTCTAGTATTATTAGACTGTATGTTTCGTATGAAATTACATAAAAATATATTCTAAAAATGAACTATTTTTTCATTATATCTCACTTGACCGTAATTTAATTGTTTTAATTATAATATATAATACCCAACAAAAATCAATACACTATGAATATAGAAGTCTTTTACCCCTCTAAGATGATTTAGGAATCACCCTTACTCAGTTATATATAGAGCTCACCTAACATCCTATTACATTTCTAAACTTATCTGGTTCCTATATTTGAATACAAATATGTGATAATCATATTTTAATTAAAATAAATGAATTAAATCAAAAAATTAAATTAAATGATTCATATTGTTGAATTGATATACATTTCTTACTTAAACATCTTCTAATTATTGTTCTTATTTTTTTTTGAAATTTCTCATTATATGAGTTTTAGATCGCCTTATCCTTATTAGTCAACATCTTAATATTTTGTCTCTTTGATTGATGTTACAATGGAAAAACTAAATTTTTATTATTCAGGGTGTTCACAAACATTACACTATTAATTTTACCATAGGGAGTGAGGATCCATGTTCTAGAAAATCCATTTCCTCGTGGAAAACCGTAGTAAAAACACTCCAGTAATTTGTAAGTATTATTAATATTTTAATTGTTGATCAATTTGGATAATCTAGAATGTAACGATGATAATATAATATTAATGGACAATTTCTTATCAATAAATAATTCTATCTGATAAATATAATCTAGAATTTTTAATTCATGGTCAATATTTTTGTTTTTATGTACCTGTTTAAATAGGTATTGTGTAGTTGGAATCACATTTATCATATTCTACCTTTTTATTTTACATGATCAAAGAGATATTTTTTAGTAATGTATGCATCCATTCTATTATGTCGCATCACAATATCTTTGTACACAATTGATAGTAATGATGAAATAGATATAATAATCATCTTCTTTGATTATCTAGTCTAAATACATTTTACCTTCACTCACTCAGTAAGGCTGATACACATGTATTAGTGATTCCAATATATAATGTATATTTTCATATTGAATTATTGTTAATAAAAATTTGTAACACTCTAGAAGATATATGATAGTTAGGAAATTAGATTTTCTACATTTGATTATAGTGTTTCCATGGTCTCTTCTTCCATTTTATAAATTAATTAAAATTATATTTTATTAACAAATCATGATTACCATAAATTGGATATAAAAAACTCTATTTTTAAGTGTCCAATAATTTTATAAAATCCAAATACCCCTCACCATTAGATTCATAATATCCTATCACATTGATATTCTAGTGGTAAGGATACATATTTTTCTTCTTATAACATGGTAAAGGAATTGGAAAACTGCTTTAAGTAATTTTGGAGGGTTTTCTTTCCTATTGTATTAACACACATTCCTGGATATATTGTGTATACTCAATAACGCTCAAATATAGAAATAAAATATCAAAAACACGTATGTCTATGTTTCCCCAGGTTTTGGGAGGAAAACTACTCTTGAGGATATCATGGTTCTGTAAACTTGTTCACCTGCTTAAAACTGTTCAGTAAATGAATGTTACCTGATTATGGCTAGAATAATATATTGATCGATGGTTTACTTATAAATTAATTTATGCAAGGAAGTGTAATAGTTAATATTTAATATTAGGGGTTTTATCTTTTATTTCAATACTATGTATTTCCACCTTTTCATTCTTCTAAATATTAAATAAATTTTATCTAATTATCTTACCCTATATTGATATAATAATTTACAATAAATAAATTTATTTTATTCCATATTTTAGTTCAAAATTAATTTATTTTGTGTGATAAATTTTAAGAATCAAATAAACATAAAAAATAACAATACATTCGATAGAAAAAAACTAAATAATTTTGGAATGATAATTTGATTTTAATTATATTGGTTTTATCAAATTGTAAACATACACTTGACATTATGTAAATAACTCCTAGAAAAGCGCTTGGTTTGAGTATATCATTCAAGATATTCAATGGTTTTTTTGTGTTTGTATTAAACGTACATATACAATAAAATATCACCATTATCCAAGTATATCAATCATTTATATATATTTACTCACACATAAGTGAGGGGAACCAAGGGTCTGTTATTACATAAAAAAACTAGGGATATGAAATCCCATATATAAGAAAGTTGAGGAGATGATACTAATATCAATATTTAAATTAAAAAAATAAAAAATTTCCCAGTAACATCAATTTATTTAACCCCCCCCCCAATATATACATAGGTATTTATAGATCATTAAAATCCATGCCTGCAATGAATACGGATTTAAGTAATCTAGAATTATATAAAATATATCTGTAGTGAAGGAAAATTATATATTTAATTAATTATCATCAAAATTAATTAATTATTCTATCATAATTTTCTATTCAAACCATCTTGGATATTCTTATCTAAAATAATTTTATATAAATTTAATATTTTATTTTATAATAAAATTATTTATTTGAAGATAGTCTACTAAAAAGGGACTTGGAATGTAACCTTTAGGTTAGTTTAAACTATTGTTTCATCTTTAACATGTCATATGTTGGATGTAACACATTATGTACCCCTATATACTAATTGAAATGTATTATCACATGTGTGTAGTGTGACTTTGATTTGTATAGTTCTTATTATGTACGGTTTACTTGCATGATAGATAGTGTACATGAAATTTCATGATCTTCAAAGGATATTATTTATATGATTCAATCCATGTAGTCATCATTACATTTATTAATACATAGACATGATATGAATATGATAATAATATACATTTGGGAATACCAATGAATTAAAAAATTTTGAAATGGACTATATATAGCATGTAATTCCAGAATAAAACCCAAAAAAAATAATTTACTCATTTAAATTTTTAACACATGTTGGAATCACTCGATATTTATTTCAGCCTAAAAACCCTATCATATATTATGTACACAAGATACATTCCCTACAGTTTAGATAATTGATATAATTAATATCCTTATTCATTTTTAACTCACATGGAATATACTGTTAAGGAATTAACCCCCTTGTGATTGGGTATGAGTTACATGATGTATAAAGTGAGACACATGTTGTGTAATCCTTCCTCTACCCATCCATGTTACATGCACAAGGACATGGCATGTTTTCTATATTGAAATCTATATGGTACATGACAAGTATTATAGTTACATATTGTGCATCAACAAACTTCTAGAACCTATTGATTTTATTCTATACATGATGTGAAATTAATAAATTTCATGTTATTTGACCACATATATTCTGTGATTCTTGAAATGAAAACCCCTATGAGGTTACATGTTGTATATTCTAGAAACCCAACAGACAACAGATAGTGTCATATTTAATAATTTAAAATAATTGTGTGGAATATAATCACACTTTTTTATTATTCCCACACATTATGTGCCATGATTTGTGTAAATGTTCAAAGTGGAGTGATCAAAGTAACATGACATATATTTTTATTTTAAATTCCTTGTATCTATTTCATTCAGTTAGAATTTCTATCACCAATTGATGGGATCTTTGATCATTCTTCATTTATTCTTGGAATTTACATTGTGATATAAAGGTGAATGACCATGTTTCTCGCCATTAAATTTAAGAACATAGAAACTAGAAATTAAAAATAACAACAAATATTTAAAATTCTATAAATGTTTAATAAATAAATATTTATCATTATATGACCACTAGGATACCAATTAAATGTTCTATGACACAAAAAAATTTAATTAGTCCCATGAAATAAATAAATTTCATAAATAACTTTCTATACAAAATCAATACAAAATTAATGTAACCCCATAATGTTCATAGAAGAAATATTTTCAAAGTTAATTTAAAATTAATTTATTTAAATAAAAATTACATTCATTTTTAGTTGTTTATTTTTTTGTAATGTTTATTGGAAAGTATAGCCTCTTAGTCTATGAGATTGAAGGATATATGGTTATAATCCCTCTAGTTCTCTCTATATGGGATCCATGAATCATAGAATCTCATCATTTGAAATACAAGTGCTATAGAAGAGAATCCAAGCCAATTACATCATTTAATTGTGATAGAAACAAGATTGTTTCATATATTAAAATTGCTCTATTGTTCTCTCAGTCCATGAGAGTGAGGATGAGGATTAATTCTCTTTGTTCTTTATAGTTTTATTTTGGATTTACATACAGGGGTTGATATAACTCCCAAGATAATCCATTATACACACATTTATTTATATCCTCTAAAATGTTATTTTAATATTGATATAAATTGGTTAGAGAATTATTTATTACACATAATCTGTAAAAAATTATTATACATAAATAAGTCCCCATATTTATTTTTAATATTATTTTTAACATTTCCTTGACATGCGCATATATCATTGTTCAATTAAATATCTCTTTCTAAATAAAAAAATAAAAAATACTAATATGATTTTAAAGAAATTTATATCATTCCATAAAGACCATTATACCCAACAATAAATTGTCCTCAACATTTATCAAACCATTAATAATAAATATTTATTTATTTAAAAAAATTTGAATATAATTATCATTCAATAAATTTTTAAAAAAAAATATACTCATTAAACTAGAGAATGAATATTTCTTTGATATTCATATAACATAACAAATAATTATATACTAACTTCTAGATAAAAAAAATGTAAATAAATATTATATATTTATGTAACATAATTAATAATGATCTTTTGAATAAATATATATTTTGTATTCAAATCAAATATATATTCATTCAAATAACCATTTATTGAATTAATTGGATACATTGAACCTAAATAATTAATTAACCACAAGCTATGATTAATAATTATTGAAATAGTTAAATTGAAGTAGAATATAACAGATATTCTACAAAAAATTTGTGTGAAACCCTCTAGACATCATTCTTAGTGACATTTGTAAAAGGTTATTAAATTCAAATAATAGTGTCTAGAAATACATTGTGTCACCCATAGAGAATGCACATAATGTAATAAGGAAAAAACATCCTATGGATGATTGTTCTGTAATATAATTCCATTATCTCAATATATCATCCGAAAGGTTTCATATTTTATATCCACAGCCTAAATTATTGGAATATATTTTTCTTAGAATTACTAAAATGAATACAATAATATATGATCATGGTCATGGATTTTCTCAAAAATTCAATTTCTATTAATTGTGAAAATATATCTACAAACATTATCTTAGAATAGAAAAATCCTTTCTTAATCTATTCAAAAATTTAGCATCAATCATGATATAGGTAAGATATCCTACCTTACCTTTGTAACATTCTATCGTAATTATTTTAAGTACATATAAGAAAATCACTCATGATATTAATTAATAATAATTTCATATCCAAGGACCAACACAAAGATATTAAAATAGAAATATATGATGACCCATACAATACGTGAAATTACAACATGATGGTGTATTCTCATAACCCCATTTCATAAAATTTATCATGTGTAAACTTCAATAGAAGAAGACTCAATGTCTTCAGATCGCCTATTAATTAATAGTTTAAATCATTCGTGTCATTTCATATAGGTGGTAACTTCTCTAAATATTCATTGAAACATATATTCATATGAAATTTCCCCATTATCGTTATATATAATAATTATCATCATTAAAAACAGATATTTATTGGTATTATATTTCATTAATATATATATAATATAATCATTACACAGTTATCTTATGTTCACCAACTAAAAAAATAAATACCAAATAAAACCATTTGTATGATGATCTAGTAGGTCATACACCATATTTCTCATTTGTAATCTATTTGTACAATATAATATACTATACACATTTACATATATGATTTGGGTAGACCATATCCCATAGTTGGAAAAATAATAAAATCTATGGTTATTAAATATATATCAATATTATAATTAAATTTTTCTATTTTTGTTCATATAGAAAAATAGATGCTTCATTACTTCTTGTGTATACATCCACCACATTTTTTTGAGAGGTTTTGTTGAGGATCCTAGTAAATATAATTATATTATCACCCCTATAAATATTTATATTAGGTAAGTATGAGGTATTTGAATAATAATATTGAACTTATATACACATGGATGATTTATGTGGTTAATTGGTGATTGTGGTGTTGTTTTGTAAGATTTAATCCTGGTATATTCTTCTTTTGATTCCTTCTTGTATAACATTTCATAAATTCTTATAGGTTACTTATTTATTTTAAGGTTTTTTTGGTGGTTTCTCATAATACTTGTAATTATGAAGGTGTTGGGTCTTATCATTTCACATTAATTCCATTGATTATAGTCAACAACCCATGTCCTTTTAGTGGTTTGATTTGGGTGTAACTCTAGTATTCACTCCCTTCATAGGATTTTTTTCAATTTGGGTGGGTTATGATAAAATTATATATTTGGTATTTATATTATGAAAAAATTAGAATAAATAATGATGAATAGATTCATATATTACTTATAAGAGCAAGAAATGTGACTATAATAATGGGATATTTTTGTGCGACTCTTGAATATTATAATGTAGTCACATGGATACTTATAATATATTCAAACAAAATTGATTCAATGTTATTGAAACCTAAAAATTATGAACCTGAAACATTTTCATTATATTTAATATATAGAATTCTTATTTATTTAGGAATAAGTAACAGATAAACTATTTTGAAAAATTTAACAGTTGGAATTCAATTTTCCTCTAAATTGTTAAATCAAGATACTAGATACATTGAATTAAATGTAGAAGAATAAAAATTTTAAGATTATGATAATGTAGAGGTAATGTTATAAATTTTTTCATCATTTATCTAAATATGTTTTTAAAAATTAATTTCAAGTACAAACTAAATATTATATTTTTGTGTTTAATTTTTCTTATATTGGGGAATTTTCTATTATTTTCTATATTTGAAGTAAGAAGAAAGTAATGAAGATTATGAATTATCAAAAAGTTACTCATGAAATAAATATTCAATGTTTTTAGAGTAAATGTTTTCTTCCAATGAGTAAGATATGAAATTATCAAAATTAAAAAAAAGAGTTTATTATCTATGTTTGATTGTTAACAAAGTGGTTATAATAAAACAAACATTTACACATCTAATGATGAAAATGGGATGTTTATGACCCTAGATATTAATGATTATTAGTTCACTAGTGATGACGATAGTGATGTTTAAAATTAAAATGAAAATAACATGTAATGTATAACAAACCATGTGTCAAAGGATATTATTTTAAATATCTCAATGTTAATGGAATATGATTTATGGGAAATACCCTCACCCCTCAGATTATGATGATTCTTACCAATTATAAATATATAAAAAATTTAATGTACAATGATTATTTTAAAGTAATTACACTAAACAAATGAATTTCTATTATAATATTAAATATAATAATAAAAATAAGGAAAAAATAATTAATATTATCAATAAATTCCATTTTATATAGAAAACTAAAAAATATATTTTATGTTTAAATTTGAGTATAAAAACATACTATTGGAGAAATATGTAAGGGAAATTACATGGTTATTACACACTAAAATATTGGTAATGATCATGGTATTATGAAATAAAATCATTGTTCGCACCAAAAAAACATATCCATATAATCCACTGAATACTTCCATGAATGATCCCAGATCATAGCCCATTCTACATGCTTCAATTTGACTAGTTGTGTAGCCCGAACGGAGTTACAGATCCGATGTTATGGTCGTTCGTTGTCTGGATGTTGTAAATGGCCATCCAGAACGATTTTGGGGAAAATAATGGCTTTCCAAACAAGAATTGAAATATTTCATGCATTAATGGTTATTGTTCATGCAGGAATGGATGTTTTTAATGAAATAATTGAATCAGGAGTGCAATATTTAAATCTGGCACACAACATGTCATGAAAACCATTTACACATCCAATGAGATGTCATCTTCTGCACAGGCCACCCAAAAAATGGCTAACGAATGTGGGTGGAAGTTTTTAGAGGTTCACACGAGATTAGAATTCACACACAAGATTATTCCTTGCCCAATGTGACGTCAAACTCCCCTTTTCATGCACACCCATTGTAGGTTTCACATAAGATCACATCTGCACACAGAATCTTACACATCACTAATCCCAGGTTCACCAATAAATACAAGTGATGCCCCCACCCCTCAGGGGAGCTCTCAGAAGGTTGGTCACTACACTACCACGCGTAAGACCGCCTCTTCCATGCCTACATGAAAGAATGGAACCCTCTATGTGAGATATTTCATGACAGGTCCCATATAGGGTAGCTTTCTCACATTCCCACATTGGTTTGATCCTCACTTGAAATATTTTCTACCAAAGTCATGTGCACGTAAGATTCCATGCTTGCGTGCAAAACTTCCAATCTTGCATGAAAAACATCCTATATTGGGCACAATACTTTAATGTTGTGTGCAAGACTTCAATCAAGGGTACAATAGTACCGAGGTTCTGAATCTTATGTGCACCAATGCTACCTAGTCCAATCATGTGCACAACCCATCCTATGTGTATGACATCTAACTCGCAATAGTTCCTAGAGCTCTGCTTCCATCACTGACCCCCATGGAAAATGGACAGTCACACCAAGAACATTTCGGCCTTGGACGTAGATAATTACCATTGTTCCCTTATATGTAGAAGCCTTCCACTAATGGAATACCATGATTTGAGATACTTCTCCGCAAACCATGGAACACCTTGAGTTACCATATTTCTCTTTTTCTATTTCCCATTTCATGAGCTCAGAATCTCATCATCAATCCCCTCGAGTACCTTGAGTCGAATAATTCCCCACGTAACTCATACAAACCCCTTCGCTTGGCTCATATACTAGGTTCAACAAGAAAGGGTCTCCCTTGCGTAAGTCCCAACACCAACCATTACTAAGATCCTTATGCCTAAACATCCTCTCTACATGACTATAAACTATAGTACACCCTATGTACCAAACATAGGATGCCTCTTTCTCAATATGATAGATTCATAATTATCCAAGAGAAATATGGAAACATTCTCATCAATAAGACTATAAACTGTAGTGCACCCTATGTTCTGAAAATAGGATGCCACTTGCTCTAAACTAGATATGTCGTATGCTCTAAGAATGAGATTTCAACAGTCCAATCTACATGACTATAAAATATAGTGCACCCTATTTTCTAAAAATAGGATTCCTCTTTCTCCAAAAAAATAGATTCCTTATTCTCCAAGCATAAGATTCCAATAGTATAATCTACACGACTATAAGTTGTAGTGCACCCTATGTGCCAGACGTTGGATGCTACTTGCATAAAAGAATAGGTGTCATGGGCTCCAAACATAGGATGCTAATAATCCTATCTATATGACTATAAACTATATTACACCCTATGTCCCAAAAATAGGATTCCTCTTGCTCTAAACGAGAGATGCCTTATGCTCCAAGCATAAGATGCCAACAATCCTCGCTACATAACTATAAACTGTAGTGCACCCTATGTTCCAAACATAGTCTGTCTCTTTCTCTAAACAAGATATGCCTTATTCTCCAAGCATAAGATGCCAACAGTCCTCTCTACATGTCTATAAACTATAGTACACCCAATTTTCCAAACATAGGATGCCTTTTTCTCTATAAGAGATATGCCTTATGCTCCATGCATAAGATTCCAATCATCCGATCTACATGACTATAAATTGTAGTGAACCATATATTTTAAACATAGGATGCCTCTTGAACCAAACAAGGGATTCCTTATTCTCTAGGAATGTAATGCCAACCGTCCTATCTACATGACTCTAAACTGTAGTTTACCATATGTTCCAAACATAGGACGCCTCTTTCTCCAAATAAGAGATGCCTAATGCTCCAAGAATAAGATTCCAATAGTTCTATATCTTTTACTATAAACTCTAGTACACCCTATGGGCCACACATAGGAGGCCTCTTGCTCCAAACAAGGGATTCCTTCTGCTCCATGCATAAAATGCCTAATTCCATGATTATAGTGGTGTAATTTCAAGTGCATCAGAATCCGTTCAAACATTCCATCACTCCACATCACGCTTTGTGTGTCCTTCATTCATATATTCATCCACTTCCATGTCTGAAGGGCCCCCTAACGACCTAGTCCCATGCCGCATCGACTCACATACCATCCGGGTACAACACCCCGAAAGACATTTGACAACACTTTGAGTTAGGTCTTGTATTTCAAACATGATCACCAGTCGACCCCCATTTATTTGTACCCATTTCTGGATAACGCGATATAGATGACATGTTTCGAACACGGTAAATAGTTATACTCCATCGCTACACCACACTCTTTGTGTTCCGAATGTCGGGCATGAGATTCTCACTTTTCATATCCCTTTGTTTGGACTAATTCCAACACCCCTTAGTGTTATCCCTCTTGTGCACTAGCACATAAGTGAAGGCCTCAACCCACCATTGAGTTAGGATGACATCATGGCGAGACATGTGGAAGGCCTTCGGGAAGTATCCTTACATAATCCCACATTCACCATTTCTACTCCTTAGCGGCACAAGGGCAGCTTCCTTGCGTGAGCCCAGTCAACCATTTCCACTCCATAGAAGCACCCGAGAAACTTCTCTGTATAAGCTCCATTCACCATTGTCGCTCCATAGAGGAACCAAGATAGCTTCCCTGCATAATCCCCATACATTATTGGTGCTCCATAGTGGCACCCGGGCAGCTACCATGCATAGGTTTCATCCACCATTGTCTCTCCATTGCGGCACTCAGGCAGCTTCCCTGCATACTCCCCATGCACCGTTGTCGCTCCATAGTGGCACCTGGGTAGCTTCTTTTCTTAAGCCCCATCCCTCATTGTTGCTCCTTAACGTTACTCTAGCACGCTAGTGGATATTTCTTCTTTGCATAGCCACGCCTCCCTGCTATAACGTGGACCCCTCAATGGATCACTTCATAACACCCCTTCAAAATGACATTACCGATGCCTTCCCTTCCCCAGTTGCAAGAGATATTGGTTAAGTAATTCTTTAGGGGTGCGGAGTGAACCTACCTCATCTGAGATACATGACATTAAACTTCTAAGCACCATCATCCTTAGCACATGATGTTAAACTGTGACCTCTCCCCTTGTTCCGTACGCGGGTTCCCCCACCTTGGACATTCTCCACGCCAACAGGTCTCTACTAG
Source organism: Viscum album (assembly GCA_963277665.1). NCBI lineage: Eukaryota > Viridiplantae > Streptophyta > Magnoliopsida > Santalales > Viscaceae > Viscum > Viscum album. The sequence goes on from OY728156.1 coordinate 919,642,012, forward strand.
AGTGAAATCATTCCTCACATTAGATGATATCCTCTTCATTAGAGCGACATTTTTCTGTAGGGATAGGGAAACCATCTTGTTGTAAGACCCTGGCATTTATTACGAGAGTTAGTACCCCTAATCCTCCTTTCTTCTTACAGGCCAATGTCCAGAGGGAGGGATGGTCACAAGAACACTCCACTCTCCTTTGCGAAATCCCTCTAGGCTTTGTCGCCATCATGGCCTCCACCCTAGAGTAAGTCACATTCTCTATCTCCATGGGATGCTTACCACGCATAATCCCATGTTTCGTCTTTGGGCTACTAACCACACGTAAGGCCATGATTCCTCTTTGGACTGCTAACCACGCATAAGCTCCCCCATTCCACTTCCCATGGACGCACCTTCTGCTATGTGATCTCCAGACCTTTGCTGCCTCTTCTTTCTCACACCAAGCATGACTCATGTGGGTTTAGAGTAAACATCGAAAATGAAACCTTCCTGGGGAAGCCTAGAGTGTAAGCCCCAAACACCATTCTAAACTATGTGAAACCTAAACCTTTCCAAGGTAAGGTATGTAGGAATCCCCTTTGAGGTTCAAGCCCAACACCCATTGGTTCTGTCCCCCTTCACATTAGCACCCTCTCATCCCAAACTATGTGAAATTTGATCCTTGCCAAGGCATGGTACATTGGAAGCCTCTCTGAGGTTTAAGCCCACCATCCATTGGTTCTGACCCCCATTACACTGGTTCCCACCCCACCATAAAATATGGGTTCTTTGATCCATGCCAAGGTAAGGTATGTAGGAAGCCTCCCTATGGTTCAAGCCCACCACCCATTGGTTCTGACCGCCTTCACGTCGGTTCCCACACCCTGCATGAACTATGAGGTCTATGATTCTTAATAAGGAAAGGTACGTATGATGTCTCTCTGAGGTTCAAGAACAACCCCCCGGTCCAACATGACATTAAAATGTACGCCCCATATGTACTGCATGACACTAAACTATCCTCCCATCCATTGGTAAGTTGTTGTGACCCCATCCAGCGATAATCTGTTATGAAACCATCCAATGATATGTCATTGAAGTCCCCAATCAATGGTAATCCATCTTTAGATGATCAATGTGGACTTTTATTCCCTACCATGTGGATACCTAGGAATCCTCCCTAAGGAGCAATCCCATCACTCAAGTCTCATCATGTCCTCTCCCTCGAGCCTATATTTTTCGAGAAGGTCAATCCCCAACCTGCAGGTTCCACTTCCCCCGGGTCCCATCCATGCGTCCATTTTTCATGGGTTACCTCCTCGAGTGCCCCATCATCCCATAAAATTATGGAGGCTTCGATTCCCTACCATGGGGATATATAAAAAGTCCCTTCAGGGCTCAATCCCAACATCACCGTCATCCTCATGTCAGTTCTATCTCAGTTTTTCTCCACTTCATTCAACTATCCACCATCCATCATGATTCTTACTCGGGCTGCCACATCTTGGTGACATCATTCCATTCATCCCTACGATACTCCTTACAGCACCCAAGCAGCTAACCATTCATAATCCCCATAATATCCATAACCATCCACCCAAGAGTATCCCTCTTGTGACGGTCCACATTCGATGTGTAAGCCCTAGCATGTATCCAGGTCATTTTCCTTTGTGAACACTCCAATTCATCAACCCTTTTAACTACATGGATTTTGATCCATATCGTCTACACAGGGTATGTAAGAAACCTCCCTGAGGTTCAATCTCAGCCAATAGTAAACCTTGGTGCTCCCCCATTTTTGGGTGCACATTCCTTTATCTTCCCTTAGTGGTGTCCAGATCAGCCATCACAGTGTGAAATCTTCCCTTTATGGGACACACCATACTATGTCTGCTCTTGTTGAGTTTTTAGATTCTTCCACCTGGTAAACACTCCTAGAACTCCCTCCTAGGGATATAGCAATTTGATTCATCTCTGTGGGATGTTCTGATTACCCTCATTCCATCTCTTCAAGATGTTAAACTCTCGGCCTACCTCGTGTTAAACATGATATGCCCAAGGAAAACCTCACAAGACACACCATTGGCGTAATCGTGTGTGCAAGATGAAAAAATCATGACATGCCATGTTTTAAAAATGCGATGTTGAGGAAAACCTTAGAGACAGGCCTCTGGAATAAGATACCAAATGATTTATGTGGGATGCCTCGGATTATGCACCCTTGAGATACCCTCTTATGAGGAAGAATACAGGTTCCCCAATTTCCACGCATCCCGATATGCCTCGACATGACTCATGTTACCATCTACTTTGACCAAAGGATGCTAGACAATCACGGCCCCTTGGAATGTCATGATAGAATTTGTGTAATTAATTAGTTTACACAATGATATGACATCGAGAATGAGATTCACGAACCATTACTTAATCTTTAAGGGAGACCCGGACAAGCTGACGAGTTCTGAGGAGGAATCCACAGAAGGAAGAACTGAAATCCCATCATCCCATTTCGATTAAATAGAAAATGTCCTTGAATAAGAGATGGATGCCACCCACCTTTGGAAAGTAGGAATGCGGTGCAACAACCTACATGTCCTCCACATATAGATGTCTCTGCCCCGGTGAAGGTTTTGGAAAAAATCACTAAAAAAGTTAAAATGTTTCTAAATATGTTTATATAATATATTAATTTTATATAATGTTAATGGACGTTAGGATTTTGGAATAAAATAACATTTCTGGTAATATAGTAATTTTTTAAATTCATCATTGAATTAAAAAAACTCTACTAATGGAAATTCAAAAAATTCATGAAAATATTTTAACTCATATAGAATTTTAATTGTGTTACCTATTTTTTTTAAAAAAAATTAAAATTATAACTAAATTTATTTTTGTATAATTTGTGACGTAATCTAGTCTGAAATCTATTAATAGAGTAAAAGTAAAATTTTAAAGATATTATAGATGTTATGGTCAATTCATAAATGTTTACAGATGTTTAGATTTAATAATATGTATTTATATGAACCCGAAAAACTTATAAAGTTTGATTTAATGTGGATTAAACATACTTATGGAAGAAAAGTTTAAAATAAATCTAAAATTTCAGAATTAAAGACATAAAATAAATTTAAAATATTTTAATGACATTATAGAAGATGTGACTATCTATATTAAAATGCTATGAAATTCCTAACAATTCTACATGATCATTTCGGTAAGAATTTTATTATTAAAATAATCTGAATGTAATAATAAATTAAATAATATATTCCATGTGATTGAAGTTTCATTAATATCATTAATAAAAGAATGTTATTTTATTGCGTACAATATGCGTTCATCTCATTTAGTATAATATTTGATGAATCTTGAATATTTTTATATATAAAAGGAATATATAGTAACATTTTAGAATGATAGGTAAATTAATATCAATGGTTTTTTTTAATGAAAATTAGAGAGAGAATGTTCATGTTAAATAATTAACATTATATAAATTTATTAAGGAATTACTTACATAATGTATAGAATTTTTTATGAACCTAGTGTAGTGATTTTTAAAATTAATGAATGTCTGGTTAAGTGGATGAATTATGGTCTTGTTATGGGAGGATTAAATGAAACAATATGTTACAAATTTATATGGGAGATTCAAAAAATTATTCCTATTTTTGTTTGAGGGTGTATAATCGGTTATTTTAATAAAGTGTTTTTCACCTTGGACAATATAATAGGAATAATATAAAATTAGGGAAAAAATTAATGTTACTATACAGAAGGGCTATAGTAATTGGATTAGTTAATAATTTAAATAGAAAAATATTTTTTAAATTTCACCTAAGTAGGTAGAAATGAAATATTCTCATCCATTAAAACTTATTCATACATATATTTATTGTCCTATAAGATATAATTCAATGAATTTAAGGAAGTATGATTTCTCATTTATAAATGATTTTACTTATAATATATTTATTATGTTTATAGAATATAAAATATTGCATTGGAAGAATTATAATATTTTCAATAGAATTGAATAAAAGGAATGTGGAAATTATTTCCAGATAAAAATAACATATAAAAGGACATTAGTAAGAATGTGTAATGATTAAATACAATATTGAAATTAATTTTATATTTCATGAGTTTAGTGAAAAATATACCATAAAATATGGTGTTGAGGAATGGAAAAATTAAATCTCGACAGAGTTAGATTGAATGATATTTCTAGAGAAGTACCACTCATGGTTTTTTTAAAAGAAATTTAATTTGGATATAAATTCATATAAAATATTATTTCTTACATTATCTAAATTTTAAAATATGTCATTATGAAATATATTAAAATAATAACTAGAGACTGAATTACTGAAGGGTTTTTACAAGCCCTTGTATTATTGTTGTGTAAATCGTAAATGGGGGAATGCTTAAGAAAAGTGTTGTTGGTGGGATTTTTTTATCCTACAAATATAAAGGGTATTATCAAAATAAAAATAAAAGAGGGAATATTTTTATTATGGTTATGTGATAGTGTTACCAAAAGTATCTAATAATTGTATACAAAAAGGAAATAGTACTATGAGTGATAGAGAAGAAGATATAATTATTAAATTACAAGATGAAAATATTGGATATGTGTAATATTCTATAGATGATCATGAGGAAGAGGATGCTACTCCCTTATAAAATTAATTAAAAAAAGAAATTTCATTATATCCAAGGTTGAGAAAGAAATTATACATTAATATTTTATTTCATAATCATGTATAAGATGTTTAATCTTGGATTACCACACCACAAACATCATTGTTCTCATAGGTGGAACCGCGAAATATAAAATAATCATCATTTATATGTTAACAGAGACTAGATTCTCCAAAAAAATAACTATATAATATTATAACAAACAAAACATAGGTGTTGGTACCTATTTTGATGAAAAAACTTATTTTAAATTTTTTTGAGTCTTTTAACATGTTCAATGAAATGTGAAGATAGATGATGAAAAATAAGATCCTTTCATACAATGGTTATACATTGTTTATTAGAAATTAATTATAATTCATGAAACTAAAAGGATTTTTTTAGTACTCAAAGTTAATACATTATTTTACAAATGGATGTAAATATAGTATTTTCCTCTATAGAATAAAAAATAGAGGATGTGAAAGTAGAGATACCTAAAATATTCATTCTAAAATATTTGGAAGGAGGAGTTTTAGGGTTGCAAAAAATTATATATGTTAATCTAATATATTATGTTAGGATATTAGAATCTTGACACATGATTTATGGAAATAAAAGTATAAATTTTAATAGTTGATAATAACCTCTATATAAATGAATGAAATTAGATATTTCTTATCTTTATCTTCTATATTGTTGATTTCATTTTTACTATAAATAATGAAGATGTTTCCAATGATTTTTCAACATAAATTAAGGATATTTTTTAAAATTTTCTGGTGGGAGATATGTTGTATATCTTTTGGGTTAAAATTTATCAAGATTAATATTGAATTTTTCATTCTCCTGAGATGTATGACAATGATATTTTAAAAAAAATTGGTTTGGATATTTCAATGGGTGTTTCTAATTTAATTGTATTGAGAATAAATTTTTCTAATTATGGTAAAGGTAAAAACATAAATTATATAGTGTTTAAAAACCATACTAGAAGTTTACTCTATTTGACTACTTTAAGATTAAACATTATTTTTATTAACAAATTACATGAATGTTTGTTGAAACTAATAATTTCATATGTTTTATTCTTTAATTAAATTTTATATTCCTAAAATTTTAATATTTTATTTTTAATTATCTTATTTGTATATTTTAAAAATATTTTGAGTTAAATTTTTGAATTCGATGGAAAATAATGTTTATAAGTTATTAATTACGTTGTAGTATTTTTCTCATAAAATATTATCTATGATGAAATGGTCCCCATAATTTTGTAGGTTTATTTTAATATAATATATATACATTTATCATTAAGATAATGACTTTTTGAACCACCATTTGAGGGTTGAGAAATATCCATAAAGTCAACATAGATTTGGCTCCAACAAGATGGGTCCCTCCATAATAATTCATCCCTAAAAATTTATCCCCTAATTTTATGAGACCTAAATTTTGAAATATTTTATAAGAATATATTTACATGATTTTATCCTGTATAAGGAAATTTTTTCTTATTATTATTTTCAGAAATATGAATGAAGCCGATGCTTGGAAATTTAATGAATCAACTGGATTAAAATATTATTATCAATTATTTGAAAAAAAATCATCCATATTTTTTTCTTAAGTGGGTGAAATTATTATTAAGGACTCTAAATATATTTGGTAAAAGGGTCACAGAATACCAAATTCCGATATTCTTCTATTAAAGTATACAAAAACATGTGAACATTTCATATAATAAATTTTTATAGTTTTTCTCGATATATATAGTTCCTTTGAGGATTGTTAAATAAATTCTATAATATATGGCCTAACAAGATAATATTGGAGGGATAAAATAGGATACTTTGTGAAAAAAATTAGACCATGTCCCATGATTCTACATTATTCTGGTTCAACTAAGCTTGAATTTTAAAAATATATATTTGGATGCAAAAAATTTATCCCTCATGCCTATAAACTGAGACCTCTTATTAACTTGGAAAAAAATCATTTTGGTAAAATATTTATATTGTAATATTATTGAGAATTTTTAATTTATCTTAGCTTTTTATCATGATAGTTTTATTTTTCATTTTTATTCTTCTTGTTTCCCCTTCTCAACTCTATTAAAATAGAGACCTTACCATATCATATATTTTAAGGGAAAGTGGATTTTTTAACTAATTTAAATTAGATACTATGAATTATTTTATTCAAAGAATTATATTAGTGGTTAAAACATTTTGGGGAAGATTTCAAACCTAATTTTCTTCTTTTGGATTCTTTTTCCAACTCGCATTTGATTGTGTCTGTCATTATCATATTGTTGTATCCATATGGTCTTTTTATTATTATGGTGATGATGTGAGGGAGATAACCTCACTTGTAGAGGGTCAGTGAGGAAAAATTAAAATTAAAATTCCAGGGTTTTGTTTGATAGGTTTGATCTCACCATTGGATAGAATATTTATACTTAATATTTTTAAGATCAATGACAACATTATAGTTAATAGGTAAGAGAAAAATATTTATTCGTACTAACTTTAATTAATAAGTTTTCATCATTTATAATCATCTATATTTTCTATAAACGTTTATAAATATCACTTTTATTTTATACAATACCCAAATTATAGTTTATATTTGTAAAATATTATCTTGAAATTAGAAAAATAGTGTTTTGGAGTTTCTTTTTTTAGTGATCGACCCTATGTGTACTCTATATTTCATTACGAAAATAATAACTTATTAATTAGGGATTCATGAAAAATCATATACTTCAATTTTTGAACCATTTCTAAGGAGGCCAATTTCTTGTGTAAACTTTTTTCAACAAATAAACCAAAAAACTATATTTTAAAAGAAAAACACTTTATAGAATATCATTCATTACTATGCTCAATGATGAAATTTGATAATGAATGTAATTAATATTGGCCAACTTTTGGAAATATTAATTCGTTTATGAGAAAATATTCATTTAAGAATCAATTCAAGTGGAATAAAAATTTATTAACTTTTTATGAAGTTAATGGAAAATTATTTAAACAACTTTTATTGAATTGGGATCACAGAAATAATCTTTTGAATAGGTTGAATTAAAGCTTCTCTTCATAAAATTTAAAATTTGGAACTATATGATTAATAAATTATGAATAAAATATCCTCAAACTTATCCATATAATTTCTGTATAATGTTAAATAAGAATTAATTTTAGAAAACCCAATTTTGGGAGTAAAAATTAATTTGTTGAATATGTGAATGATTTTATAGAAATTGAAAACATATATGATTCTACTATATTTGTAATTAAAAAATATGTACCTTCCTAAATATATCTATTATTTTAATAATACTCGACATAATTGATTCAATTTTTAGAAATATTTTAGGATATTTACTACCTACCATTATCCGTAAGAAACCTACTCTAAGAGGCATTTAATAAAGTTGAAGAATAAAAAGTCAAGTATACTCTAGAATGTAATATTTTCAGGAATTTTTATTTTATTTTATTAAAAATTAATTTATTATTACCTTACGCTATTTTAATTACTCATATTATCAAAATAAATGTATTTCATTGGAGGATGGTGATTAACAGGATAACATACAAGCTGAGACGGGGACACTAGTGGCCATGTTGGAAGAAATCAAATTCCAAGATGACCTACTTGAAAAGTAATATTTTTTTATTGATCCAATATGTTTTATTCATATTTATGTAAAAAAACTTCCACATCCCCTATGGTGATATTTATGAATCAACATCACATGAGATATCACTAGTTTTTGAGGTTTAATATACCACATAAGTAGTGGTATTAAACAAAGAGGAATCTTTATTTATCTTTCCTCAACATTGAAAGTTTTAATACATTGATAAAGAGATTTAATTATTTTATTCTATCCATAAATCCCTATAAAAACAATTTAACTGAGTGTGTATTAGAATTAAAGTGATTTTTATGTTCAAATCCAATAAACCACATGCACCATTTGATTTTGGGTAATGGCTAGAAATTCCAACTAGAGGTAGTCAAAACTAGTAACTAATTGTGGGTCTAAAAAGACTTATTCATCTTAATTACACTATTTTATTCACTTTAATATAATTTAATTTCAATTAATATCTTATTTTATCGTTTAAATGTTTCATAATTTATCATCCATAGAGAGCTTCTGAGCAGCATCGGGATAGCATGACCCTCTCCCGAGGATTTTCCTTAGAAGCAGTTTGGAGGGGGAGGTTTTTGTTTTCCTTCTTTACTGCCACCCCTCCCTAATATCCTCTCATTTATACATCTCATTCACTCATTTGTTTCTCTCACTAGTTTCTATTTTTGATGATGATCTATGCTTCAGCCTTGATGGTGTTGACTCTTTCATGAAGGTGGTCTCATGGTGACAGTTCTCCTTGGAGTTTTTTGTGGTTTCATCCAATGTTGCACTGTCAAAACCATGGGCCACTTGTGCCCTATTCTGACCCCTTAATTTGTTGTTCCACTCCAGTTCAAAGTTATAGGATCTACAACATAGTGTTTTTGGGTTATGGTGCGGTGAATGAGGGTTTTCTTGGTGCTACCAGAGTCAGATCTGGTTTTTCAAATTTTCTCATGATGTCATTATGTGATTCCAGTTTTTGTGATATTTGTTTCTGGATGTGGACTTAGTAGTTATCATTGGGTGAACCAAGATATGTTACCTTTTAAAGGCCGTTTTTTCTTCATAGTTTCCTATTTCTCAATGATTCCACCACTCTTCTATTTATTGGATCTATGTGGTGGTTTCCCTTGTGTTTTGGGATGTGAGTTCAAGGAGTCAATGATTATGGAGGGGTGTCTCTTATGGTGGAATATTCTTTGTCTATTACACCAGGTTCATCCTATTATTAGGTTTGGTGCTTCAAAATATAGATATCTATTCATCATCCCCTTTGGTTTTCAGATGATGATATTGATGGTGATGATGTCTTCGATGACATTAGGTGGAAGTTCTGTCCAGGTTATTATTCTCAAAAAACCATCTCTGACAATCAGCTTCGGTTGTGTAAGGGTGATGATGGTGATAGGTTGTAATTGTGAAGGTTGGAGTTTGTGGTTTTTTTGTGTACTTCATTCATTTAGTATAGTAGTTATGGTAGTGTCGATGTACAAAATGATGGTGGCATACCTTGGTGATGATTGTGGATGGAAGCGATGGGACTTCATCTGACATGGTGGTGCTTGGATCTAGGCCTCCATGGGTTTTTTGTTGGTTTGGAATTTTAAATTTCTTTTATCATCATGTAATAGAATATTCTCATATGTTTTATTTTGTTACCGTGTATCATTAAAAAAGGTATCCTGAAGAAAAAAAATTAATATCTTAGTTTATCTTTTTTCCTTCCATTTTATTAAAGAGTTAATATATATTTGAATAACTAAAATCATTCTCTATCCAAATAAGCTTTGTTTTTTTATTTACTTTTCTTTAGTATCAATTACTTTTTTTTGAATACATGTGCCTAATTTGGAGGGGAATTTTGATCTTATGTTTCGGTATTGGGATTTCAACCTTCCTTAAGGGAAAAAAATATACCTTATAAAAAAAATTATGTTTTTTCGTTTTACTATTTATTTATTTCTTATATGTCTTGATATTAATTGAATACTTTATCAAATTCCAACCTTTATATTTTTTTTGAAACATTTATTGTTTTCATTGTTTATATACTTATATGATTTCTAAAATGGGATTTCTTACTTTGTTTTCAATCTGACCATTTTTGGAATCATGATTGATAATGAATCTCATGTGCACTAGTATTATCTGAAATTAATATTATTCTAAACTAAAGGTATTTATGTAAATCTATTATATCTTTATTACATTTATCATTCTCTTGAGAATCATGAGTCATTTTCTGGGATCAAAAAATTTTAATTCGTCTCTTCTAAATATTTGGAGTTCATGAAAAAATTTAATGTGTTTGAGAAATTACTTTGGAATGCCTCATTTTTAATGGGATACCTAATTTTTTACATCAATATTTATTATCCATTATAAGAAATAAATTACCTTCCATTTTTAAGCAACATAACAAGATAATTTTTCTTTTCCAACCAAATCTCCTTGTTTCAAATATATTTCAAGTATGATTATGGGGAAATGTTCTTTTTCGGATTTCATTGGGATGAAATTCATTATTGGGTTATTTGGGTATGATTTTTTATTTTATTATTTTGATAAAGAGAAAAAAGGTATGATTAAATAATAATTGGTTTTCATATATATCATATAATTCAATATAATAATAATAATAATGGTCTAGTTTTTTATTTGGGATCTTAAAAGTCCCCATTACCAGACCGATGGTCCTAAGATTATATAGCATTAAGTAGTGGATGTGAGATATAATCTAAGTGATTATTTTCAAAAAAAGAATTATAAAATAAAATAATAATAAAAAATAAATAGAGGTGAAATTTAGTAATTCCTTCATAATACATGTTTTTTCATTCATTGAATTTTGATATCATCCCATCAACCCTGATAAAATGTAAAAAAATAAAAAAATGGATAATTTGGATGAAATCATTCAATGAAATAATTTTTTGACTCAAGTTGTATTTTATCCAAAAAAAATTGTACAAATTTATGTTTTTATGAGTATAATTTAACAAGGATCATCTTGTTTTTCCACTTTAATATTCATGCATGGTATTTAAGATTTAAACATATTCTTTCTGACATATGTATTTTTAAATGATATTACCCACAAACCATTAGCCACAAAATAAAACATTTAAAATATATCATGGCTGAAAATTATTTATTTATCAAAGTGTGGAGATATGATAATTTCATAGGCCTATAAAGATCAATCATGTTCTTGATAATGATGAAAAATATATTTTAAAAGAAAATAATTCTGGAAGTGAGCGAAATAAATTTTTGGGGAGGTAGGTATGACATGAATATAAGGAATACAATGAGATTTAATATAATTTTATGATCATTCAAGAAATTAATGAATTTTGATCCATGTATAATGATTTTTGATTCTATTGAATGTGAAAAATGAGTAGTATTGTCATTTAATCCTTATGAAGTTTTTTTGAACATAGTAATGATGATTGCATGGGAGTGCAATGATTATGTTTTTAGAATGATGAAACTCATAACATAATATGTTTTATTATATAATTTATTTTTATAATCAGAAATATTTAATATTTTAGTGGAAATTATCATATAATTATGTTTTATATATAGTTTGAGTAATATTTTTGAATTTTATGGACAATTGTGTTTATATATTTTAAGTCCACTGTAGTATTTATATCATAAAATGTTATCTTTGATGATTTTTTTCATGAACCATTTTGGTAAGATTCTAGAATTATATATATATATATATATATATATATATTATGTATATATTTAAATTTGTATCAAACAATTGATGAACGATAGGTTTTCATGAAGTCAACATTTTTGTGAATATGACTAGATCTTCCCACCACAAAAATTCATCTATAACACTATTTACACTACATTGATTTTTCAAGAATGTTTGAATTATATAATAATTTATTTTTTATTCATTTAATTAAACTGAATAATTTTCTTTTTTCATGTTATCATGGTAAAACATTCATGTGAATTCAATGCTTATAAATTCAATGAATATGCCAAGCTGTAAATGATACCATAAATAATCCAAACATAACTCCTTCGAAATATTGTTTATAAGTATGAAATTTTTTTGGAGGATCTGAATGATATCTGGGATAAAGTTCACAAAATGTCATATTATAGTATTATTCCAATAATGTATCCAAAAACATATGAAAATTTGGTATATTAAATATAGAGGGACTATTTTTTTAGAGGTAGTTTTTAATGATTTGGATATAACATCTTCAACAAATTTCCTAATTAGAAGAAATTTTGTGGGGTTAATGAGTATAAGTGATTGGGAAAAATTTAATAAGACTTTTTCCAATGATTATACATTTTACTAGATTGATAAATAATTCATTTTGAAAGGATAGATTCATATCAAAAAAAATTATTATCTCTTGACTATAAATCGAGACATCATCTTCCCTTAGAAAAAAGAGTCAATGTGGTGATGTTTTTATATGGTAGTATTTTTATAAATTTATAATTTATTTTAGTTCTTCATATCTTATATTTTATTTTGACTTTTTTTTATTATTTTCCCTTAACAACTACAAGAAAATGGGGATCTAACATCATCGCCTTTTTGACGAGGAGTGGCTTATTTTTTACTTTGTTGTATATATTTGGTTCTAGTTATTTTATTCAATGAATTATTTTAGTGGTTGAAATATTTTTAGTGTATAGAAATATAAATTTTATAAAGATAGATTATTCTTCTCATTCACATTACATTCACTCTATTGTAATCATAATGTTTCATACAGAGTGACGGTGTAGAATTATGGTGATGATTTGAGGAAGATAATCATGTATGAAGAGGGTTGATTGGGTGTAATAAAATTTAAAAAGGGTGTTTTTAGAGTGGTAGGGATTATCTAAACACTTGTTAAAATATTTATAATTAATATTTGAAGGATACAGTGTATCCAACAGAGTTAATGTAGTGCCTTCTTACACCATCAGGTTTGGGAATTGTCACGAACTACAGAACCTCCCCCTTGTATGATAATACTCTATTTGGAGTGGAGAACAATTAGGGGAAACCTTCAAATAATTTAAATTTTCTATAGTGGGACACGACTTCTCCAAAGGTTTTAGGTACATCTACCCCTATTTCTATAATCCTTTCTATATATGATACTCAAATTATTGATAACATTATTGGTTCTGATTCACTATAAATCTATTTAATAACCAAAATGCTAATCTTATGGATGTAAGAAATAATAACCCTAAGGATTCAAAACTGAATGCCTCAATGAGTGACTCTCCCGAGGATAATCGTAAGGAAAGGATCCCAAACAACCCTCCTTCCATCTATGAAAGTATGTATAAATAGATCACTAACAACAACAATGTCCAAAAAGATAGAATATCTTCTAGAATTAATGGTTTAGGAAACAAAAAAAATGGAGTTCTAACTCTAAATTCTGGTTTAAATGAATATCATTCTTTGGAATTGTCAGGGTTTATCCGCCTCTCACACTTTTACGATTTTAAAAAGGTTGGTTATCACTCATCACCCTATGATGTTTTCTATTGTTGGGCCAAAAATTAATTTTCCTTCTAATGAGTCTCATTTTTTCAGAATAGTTACTCTTTTAAATGTGTTATCCAAAACACCTCCAATGTTGAATCTCTCTAGATATTTTCGCACACTTCTTTATAGAATGTTATTATTTTCTAGGCTTCTGAGAAAATATTTACATGAAACTTTAGTATTGATGTCACATGTTTATTCTGCTCTTTTTTCTATTATAATAATAGATACCATGAAAGGAGGACTCTTTGGAAGGGTAATTAATATATAGGTTTCAATATTAATTCTCCTTAGTTTTTTGGACACTTTAATGATATTCTTAGCTCAATTGAAAAAACCGGTATGTCTCCTGCAAATATTTCCACAAGAGATTTTAAAACTTCTTTTATGGACCACAACCTAATTGAAATTAAATTCAATGGTGAATATTTTACTAGGTATAGAAGGCATTAAAATAATGTTGTTTCCTCTAAATTGGATAAATCCGTTACGAATGTCTTTACAGTAGATAAGTTGGACACTATCTCTAGCACCACCCTTCACAAGATGAATTTTGACCATCATCCAATAGTGGTAAATGTCTCCATCCAAGTTATGAAACCCTTTTTACCGTTTATATTTAAAATTTTATGGTTTTATAATGTTTATTTTACTAATATCATCAAAATCTAATGGTCTTCTATGTCTCACAACAATGATTCCTTTTCTGGTACAATCAAATTAAAATACCTCAAATAGACTCTCAAAGATTGGTGTATCTCCAAAGCCAAAATATTTAACAAGGATATCCTTCTTATTGAGGTAAATCTCAATGATATACAAAACAATAGTATTAGTTTTGATTTCAACATTGATCTGACTCATGAAATAAACCATATGTTATAACTCCACTCTTTTATCAATTTTATGGAAAATATGAGGTTACAATCTTTTAAAGGTAAATAGTTATTATATGGTGACATAAATACTATGTTCTATAATTTTAGTCAAATAATCTTGATGGCTTGAAGACTGCTAACCTTTTTAAAATATGGGGATGAGCTTATGACAATAAATATGAAATTATTTGTCATATTGTCTCTTACTATGATTCCATCTTTAATGATCCTGATAACAACAAAGACCTCATTCCTGAGGTCATTATGATGGTGGTCACTGATGAGGAAAACACTTTGCTTATCAATAATCCTCTTGATCATGATATTAAAGACATTGTATTTAGTTTGAATCTCGATATTTCTCTACGTCCTGATGGTTTAAATAATGGTTTCTTCATACATTTTTAGGATTTCATACATATTGTTATCTGCAAGCTTGTCAAATCTTTTTTTCTCAATGTTTTCCTTACTCACTCTCTTAATGCTCAGTTTCCTTCCTTGATTCCAAATGTTGAAATTGCCTCTATGATTTGTTTGTTTTGGCCAATTTCACTAATTAACATAATTTATAAAATCATCACTAAAATCATTTCCATTGGACATTCAACTATCAGAGACAAAATATTCTAATATAACCAATTTGGATTTATTAAGGATATATCCATTCAATACAGTATCTAGCTTACATCTGTATATATCAAAAAATTTATAAAAGTTAATAGAGGAAGTAATATTTCTATTAAAATTGACTTTAGAAAACCTTTTGATACTTTGGATTGGAGCTTGATCTTTAAGGTTCTTCAAGGTTTTGGTTTTAGTGATTCGTTTATCCAAAAAATTAGAACCCCTTTCAATTTGGTGTTTGTTTCTATATTGGTCAATGGTTCTCCCATATTCTATTTAAAATACAATAGAGGTGTTAGGCAAGGTGACCCCCTCTCTTCTGTTCTCTTCTATATTGTGAAAGACTATCTTAGTTCCCTGGTCACCTGTCTTGGGGTTAGAATAAACTAAATACCAATCATGTTTCTAGGAACATGAATGCTCCCACCCACCTGTTATATGTCGATGACATCATAATTTACCTTAAATGTGATAAAAGAAACATTCTTATCCTCAAAAATTTTCTCACTCATTATGAATCTGTTTCGGGTTACACAATTATTTGGAACAAATCCAGCATATTTTTTTGTAATAACACCCCTCCCAGTAGGAAATGTAACATTATCAGTGACTTAGGTTATAAATAAGGCTATATATCTTTTACATATCTTAGTGATCCCATTTTTTGGGGTATACCAAAATCTTTCCACTTTTCTGCCATAGTTAACCTTGTTCATAACCAACTTTCTTCCTAGAAATGAAAATCTCTCTCTATGTCATGTAAGACCAGCCTGGTTAAATCCACAATTGTTTCCAAGATGTTTTACTCCATGATGATTTATAAGTGTCATGTTGGTCATATAAAATAAATTAACACCTAAATAAAAAAATTTATTTGGACTGGTGGAAATCTAGAGAGAAAGTTTGTCATTGTCCCCTGGTCAACATGTTGCAAGCCTATTGAGAAAGGTGGTATTGGAATTAAAAATCATTAGTACTGTAATGAATTAATTCAATCCAGACTCACTTGGAACCTTGTTCATAAAGAATATAATAACATTACTTTCCTAAAAAATATATTCCTTAAAAAATTTAAAGGGAAATTGAAATTTCATTAACTCTTATATATGGACATCCATCAAACAATGTTTCTCCAGTAGTATTAAAAATTATAGATGGATGGTTTCCATGGATTCCTCCATGAATTTCATGTTGTATGACTAGACTATAATGACATTAATTTATGTGATCCCTCACAATCAAACCCACGAGAGTACAAACTCCTCTATTAAAGATATGTTAAACTCTTAACATGATCATCTCCTTGAAACAATCATGAATGTCATTGACAACTACACTTTCTCAAGAATTTTTTATTTCTTAATCTTGGATCCTTATCAAAATGGTATTATTAACTCAGAAAAATATTATAACCATTATTTTTATAATTATTAAATTTATTTTTGTTAGATAAATCAATTTAACAAGCCTTAGATAAATCCTTCGAGATTCAATCTTATCATGCGTATTTCTCAAAACAGAGTCCCTACACATAGTTTCCTTTAATATTCTGAAATCCAACTCTATTCTAAATGAAATCTCTACAATAATCGTAGATAGGATGATTACCATCATATTCATTATTATGCTACTACTTCTAGTCTTTGTAATTGTATTCTTGACCATTTTTATTGTAGATGGTTGATTATTGACTTGGTCAAATCTCAACTAAAGAATTGTGCAGAAATGGAAGGCTCTCAAAAAATTAACATCCTTTTTTCTACTACAATTAATGAGCTCTACCATGTGATCTAGTATGACCCAAATTTTATTATTCATAAAAATTACTCATTTAATCAAAATTGAGGTCAAATACAGATCCTTATTGCTATACGTCAAACTGATTCGATGCAAATGGGAAATTTCATCAACACTATGCAGGACATTGAAATCCTAAAATGTCTTCATATTATTGGGAATTTAGAACAGCCTTGTCGCACTATGGATGTGTTTTATATTTCCCATCTTCCAGGATGGATTAAGGTAAATGTAAATGGTGCCTCCATAGGAAATCTTTGCCCTACTAGTTGTGGTGTTATCTTCAAGAATCACTTCGGTTAGATCCTTGGATGCATCATGGGTAGTTGTGGCATTCCCTCATCTATTGAGGGTGAAATGATGTGTTTTCTACATGATATTGCCTTTGACAAGCACTTTCGCTGGAACAATCTTTGGTTTGAATGTGATTTGACTATCATTTTGAAATATATTTGTAATGTCATAACACATCTTTCATGGCCGATTACTACAGATTGGATGGACTGCACCTGCTCACTTCATGATTTCTACTACATCATCACTCAGGATTATCGGGAAGCAAACATGATTAATGATGACCTAGCGAACATGGGTTTAAATCAAGAAATTACCTGGTTTGATGATATTGATGCTTCTATTTTTCATTTTCATGACAAAAATTGTAATATGATTCTGTATTTTATACTCCTATAAACTCTATATTTTATAATATTTGTGCTTTGGTCTTTTTGGGCCAAGGAATCATCTAGAAAAAAAAATTACACCATTATTGTGAACTCCTAAGAGGTAATTGTTTCTTTTTATTATCCTTAATTCCTAGTGTTTCGTCAACAATATGCATCTCTATTTTTATTTACAATCATATATATATTTATCATATATATTTTATAAGAAAACCCCTTTGTGGTATATTTTTTAAAAATATTATTATATAAATTGAAAAATTGTGTATGTAAATGGCCTCCTTGAGAGATGGACCTTAGGGTTGCACAATATTATATTCTTAGGAAAATGATAATTTACTTACATGGGATTCCTGAAAAATATCAAAAATCAAAGGTATTAATGTGTGAATAGTGAATATCACTATATATAACCAATGTTGATTATATGATAGGTGCAATAATTAATTTCTTTGGCATAATATATTACATGAATGAAAATTTTGATCTTTATAGACTTGTGCATACATATTGGGTTTCCAGTGTTGATAAGAGGAACTCCACATCTAGTAGGTAATTCTTCTTGGAGAAAAATTTGATATCTTGGAAAAGAAAAAAATTACTTTAATTAAATATAGTGAAATAAAAATATTTTTTTAACATAAGAAATAATAAAATTAATGTGGATTAGAACAAAACATTAAAATAACAAGTTGGTGGTAGTGTTATAATTTCTTTTATAATCATAGTATTAAAAATATTTTTGGAAATACGGTTTAAAATTATTAATCAAAACACATATATATAAAGCAAAACATCATAATTTTTATGTTTAAATAAGGTATATTGAATTAGGAGTTTTTTAAAATAAATTATGATGTGATATATTTCTATATAAATGTATAACCAATGGAATTATTTCAAACGTTGAAGTTGATGATGGGATTTTAACATCTTTTTTCTTTAGGGATAGGGTATGATTATTTTTCACATATGTTTTTATCTTAATATTTTATAAAAATCATTGTTAAAAATATAAATTCAAAGAATACAGTTATCCATTAATATGACAAAAATAAATGTATGTTTTGGAGATTTTTTTAGAACATGTATAGAAACATATTTGATAATAATTTATAAAAACAAAAAAGTGTTTATCTAGAAGTAAATGTGAGATAATGTCTCAAGAAAAACTAATATTATTATTCAATATTCAGGTTTATTACACTAATTATGCTCATGTGGGCTTAGAATATTTTTATGATCATTTATTTTTTTCTTTTAGTGTGATTTATGTTATGTGTTTAACAAGGAAATTAGAATAAAAATATTTTATTGACAAATAATCTATTTGATTGGGATGATGTTCAAATTGATATTTGGTTTATAATGGGGATTATTTTTGGTTTAAGGTGAAGTGAAGTTAATATGTTAATGGAATGTTGGTATTTGATTTTCTTAATAAATGGTAAAATCATAAATACAGTTATTGAAATTATTTTTATGTTTTTTATTTCTTCAATAATTTCTTGAATTTGGTTTAAATAAGATTTGAGTTTTTTTAGTTAAGGGGATCTTGTAGATGTTTTTTTAAAAAAAAAATCCCATAGAAACTGTAAGGTATTATAGCATGAATTTATTCATATATTTGTTGGTGATTATATTAATCGTTATGAAATATGTTTCACAACTCAATTAAATGTTTTTAATTTAAGTATAATCTATATGGTTTTTATAAGAAAAAATATTTCACTATGAAGGTGAGTCTATATTTATAATTATTATAACTATGTTGCAATGGTGGGTATAATACATATGATGATTTCTTTGGAATTTTAATCTAGTAATTATTTCATGAAGTTCATTTTTATGATATACGTATTGTTCAAAATGTAAAACGCTAGATAATAAAATTGAGTTTTTGATATTTTTTAATTAACTATTAGGTAACTACATTAATTATGGTGTAAATTATTATATTGTGAAATGATTTGTGTAATGTGTATATTTTATAACAATTTAATGGTGTGGATTGAAGTGAGGAACATGGATACTTTATTTTTTGAAACTCTAAATACCATTATCATTTTATAGGTTATATAAAAGTAAATATTGATCTATTGGTTAAGAAAGTAGTGAGTGATCATGGAATTTTTTTTAGTTTTATTTTGAATTTAAAAATTATATTCTACTGGATGGGGAGAAATGTATAGTGTTATGGATATAATATAAAAATGATAAATTGTATTGTATTATTCATCTATATCATATTCCATTACTGTAATGTGTTTTTCAAAATAGGATATAATATTTATATATAATTAATAGTATGTGGAAGTTTATATAATATATTACAATATGGACAATAATATGTGATATCAGGTTTATGATCATTGGTATGTATGAAAAATGGTTTATCATTGACTTTGAATTCTAAAGATAATTCATCAATTACATGTAAAATTTATTATGATCATTCCAAATTTCCAATGATCCTAACACCCTTATGCGAATGAGTTACAGTAACATTGGTTAGATACTGTGTCTTTATTACTAATGTTCAACTCTCTTTATTAAATTTAGGAAGATTGTAAAAGGATCAGATTAACCTATTTGGTATGAGAATAATGATTGTGTATACCCAAGTTGAATCTCTATTCTACCATGTTATATAATTATATTTGGTTAGAATTTGATAACATGTATTTATAGGATGAGGGGTGAACTCATAAGGTTTATTGATTCTAGTCACTAGTGCACTACCAATGTAGGTAATGTTTATTCAACTACTGACAAATGATCTTCATCAAATAGACTCAATTAGGATGGGGACTAATTGAAATGGGGTGTAGATACCCGAAGCCTGATGTAAATGTACATTACATTACATTTTCGGAATACTTAGTACATAACAAAAACAGACACACAAGGATCGTAATAGTTTAGTGTCTTTGGAAACTCGGAATATAATCTTCTAATCCTGGTGAAAGATCTTCAACATCTCCCATAAAGAACTTCCTTTTTTTATACCTAAAACCTTTCTTTATATCCTGGGGAAAAGAAATCATAAAAGGGTGAGCTCAAATGCTCAGTAAGTGTAAACAAAAGAAATATCAATCACATCATATACATAAGCACATAACTTTTTGAAATCCTAACCTGTAAAAGAGATCATAATTTCATAACCTGGGATAACTCATGGCAGTGAAATGTAATCACAATAATCATAAATTAAAACATTAAACTTTGTGGAATACACACATAATCATAAAGAATCATTTCTTGTTAGTCAAGACTCATTTCCAAGACTATCTTAGTGGACAAAGTCCCATTCTGAACCGAGTCACCCTCGTTTTAGTCCTATTTCACTGAACTGGTATAACCTACCATTCCAGCCATGTCTATCTCATGAGGTATAAAATCTTTACCCAATTCATTGGAGGGAGATATAGGTCCCACCCATCTCATAATGATACCATTCTTATGTGTGCCACAAAATCATAAATCATACATCATTGCATAACCCATGTAGTAAAAATGGGATTCTTAAACAACATGACATCATAAAACAATTCATATAAGATAAAGGAATTCATAAAAAAATTTCCATCACAACATAATCAAATCCATTTAATAATAGGGATAGAAACAAAACCCTATATTATCTTAGATGGAAAATAATTTTGATAAAACACTTGAACTTCATTCTTGAGGAAAATATCCTTTCTACTTCAAAAACACTTTTATTTTCTTAACAAGTAATACAATTTTAAACTAAAAGAAGTTGATTAAAAATAAACTTGAAAAATTTTAATGTAATATTCTTGTAAATAAGGTTTTAAAAATCCATTCATGCCGTATAAGTTAAAAAAACATTCTTCTCGTACTTTTGTCGGAAAAGTCAAAAAGTACCTCATACGAAAAACGACAAAAGATTCCATTCATATCCTTTACTAAAAACTCACAAAAGGGTAAAATTGGATTTAAAAAATTGTAGGTTGATGGAAATAATATTTCGTATTGAGGAAACATGGATGTTGATAAAATACACCTCAGTAAATGCCAATGTATAAACAATCTCGGATAAAAATGAGACTGTGATATTTCCCTTACCTTTGGTCCGATATGATTTGTACGTGTCCGAACCTCCTGTATAATGATTTAAATAATGTCATTGACTTATTACAGAATCATATTAATTGTTATTATATCATATATGGTTCACTTATGACTTTATATTACCCATTCTTTTGTAAATTCCTGTTAAAGTAGCGTTTTGGGTAAAATCGTCTCATTTGTCGTTCATGTTTTAACTTGTAATTATTCATATGATTACTTAGATCATTATTACTTAATTATAGAATATAAAAAATGTTTTATATACTATATATATTCAGAATATACATATATATAATGGATCCATAAATGGGAAGAAATACACCATTCATAGAGACGGTAGGTCGTACGTACGCATGAACGCTATTTTCTTTTCGTTATTGAATTGAGTGGAATTAAGTAGATGACATACATATATATACACATAAATACAGTAGATTTATAATGTCGTATATTTCATTATTATTTCTTATATATACTTTATAATCATTCTTAAATGGTTAACATGGAGAATGAATCTCATCGCGTCGTGGAGACGGTAGTCCGTACGTACGCACGAGAGATGATATCATTTCCATAATTATTGAATTGAATTGGAGGGGATGATACAATATATCTGAATCAATATGATGTTCTAATAACTATGTATAGTTATTCTTTACACCATTATACCCATCCATGTAAGGTGGTGGTGGAAAATAGATTACACCACGGCGTGGAGACGGTATTCCGTACGTACGCACGCGCGGTGATTTCTTTTTCCGTAGGATGGATAGATGGTGAAATAGGTTTGTTTCATACTTATAATAACATATCATTATATGATTGATACTGATGTTATTACTTCATAATGAAACAACTTAAGAAGAAGAAGTGGAAGAAGAAATAAAGATGAAAGAATCGGTAACGGACATTACCTCTTCTTTGAAGTGCTTCTTTGAGACCTCCTTTTAGGGAAATAAATTGGGTCTTTGAAGAAGACCAGAACCTCTAGTATTTTTCTAGGGAATTGGAGAAGAGAATTTGGCAGGGTTTGGCCGAGCTTGAAGGCTCAATGTTGTGTGAGGAAGAGAGGGAGGAAGTTCCCTTTTATAAGGGAGGAGAAGGGTACCTTTGGAATAACTAAAAATATTATTTAATTATAAAGTCAATTTCTGTTTTAAATAGCTCCAAATTGATATATTTCGAATCTAAGGTGGGGATGGGTCGAAATCCTCTCATCCAATAGAATTTAGAAAAGTTTAGGTTTCTATTTTAACCTTATCATTTAGATTTAACATAATTTTACTTTTACTGTGTCTTCTTGTGTTCTTACTCTATAAGGTTAATAAACATACTATAAGAATCCAAACGAACCCCAAGTTGTTTATTATTAATATATATAACCTTATATATGTCATTTGGCCGATCCTTAGATTTTTAGGAATAAAATAACAAATAATAATATAATATTTGTTTTAAAAACTATTTTATGTCAATTTTGACACTATTTAGTAATTGATTTTTGTGAAAATCATAATAGAATGATAAGTTCTAACAAAGTTAATTAAATCAATAATAACATGTCATATTAACCTAGAAAATTAGTGGAATTTAAAAAAGTCTCAAATTATATTTATTTGGGTATTTATAATATCAATTATGTCTATATTTCATTAATAAGATAATTACTGCATCATTGTTGTGTCATAAATAAATTAACTTATTTAAGGTAAAAAAATTACAAATAAAATACCATTATGTAGGAAATATTTTTATCTTTCTAATGAATATTTATAGTCGAATTTATCTTATGTATAACCCCATATTAAAAATGTTTTAGTAAATAAACTTTGATTTTAACTCTTTTAACCCTTCTTTAATAAATTAATAATAAATGTCCTAATCATATCCAAGTGGGCCTAAATGGTCATATTATATTCCTAAGTTTGTTTTTGGTCGAATTACACTTTTCCAATAGAATTAGGACATGTGTTAGGGTAATAATAATATCATTTCTACCCTTAATTATCCTATTTACTTTTAATCGTGGTAAAAAAAAGTAAAAAGTTACTATTCACCAAAAAATTATTTTTATCTCATTGAACCACATTTTACTTACTGAAATCATCCGTGTCTCTTGGATTTTTAAAATTCCACTCACAGAAGTGGTAAAATTAAGTTTTATGAACAATTCAGTTTTTTTTAACTACCATTTAGTGGTTTCACTATTCATCAAAAATTGAAAGTTTTCAGAAAAATACCAAAAATTAGGCCTAATCTATATTTGATATTATGAACTCAAAAATGATTTCTATTTTACCAAATTCAAAACATATCAGTTTCATTAACTAATTTAAAAATTAATACCTGTCGTCAAAACAAATAGCGTGTTTTTAAGAGATAATAACTATCAAAAGATTGAAACTTGTTTATAACTGGTTTAAATGTGAAATTACAACCAATGACCATAATTGCATTAAATTGTAAAAATATATTCTAAATATACGTTAAAACCACTCAAATTAATAATTTATCACTATTAATTATTTCGATTGAAAAAGTTGTTTTTAATTAAAATTTAGTAATTTTCACTATTCATCAAAATATGAAAGTTATCCGAAAAGTACCAAAATTTCACCCTAAGCTAATTTCGATATTCCGAATCCAAAAATGAAGTCCATTTTGAAATATAAAATTTAAAAAAATTTAAAAAGTGGTTATTACTATTCATAATGGTTAGTTTTAATAATATTTTAATAGCATATCGTTGTTTAGTGAAACTTGGTGTTGCGTACAACACACGCTATCGTGGAAGGTCGTGATTGCGTGTAATTCAAGCCAGGTCAAAGATGTGTGTTTTGAAAGCTCCTTTTGGTGTAGGGTATAACACAAGACATTAATTAAATTAAAAAGAATATTTTTCATAAAATCTCAGGGTGTTACATTCTACCCCCCTTAAAATGAATTTCGCCCTCGAAATTCGTCGGGGTTATAAATGGTTTACTATTAGAAAGTTTCTTTAATAGAAACCCACATTGTAAAAAGGAATACCAAAACCAATTTTTAAAAACAAAAGTATGAAACGTAACGGTTACCCAAATAAACTAATCATTGGATTTCCACATAGGTGAAAATATGGATATGGAAGAGAAATCTAACCATCATGTTCTGATGGAGAGTGGTAGAGAACTTGGCTATGGAAAAGCCAACAATCAAAAATCCATAAATTTGAGACGATCTAAGGTACCATCTGATTAATCAGATATAAGATCACTAGGACAACATTTTTGGTTTTCAAGATCGTTTCCCTAAAGTTGAAGAATTTGAATTAGAATAAATACTTACTTTATTTTGGTACAATCTCACTGTTGTTCGTGCCTTGAACAATTTCCACTTCATATCTTAAATAAATGAAGTTGAATTTGTTATTAGTGAAGTGTTAGCAGATCATGTGATAGAATGACGGGTCATTCCATCTGTCTCAAACAAAAGGTTAGAAAAAGTTATTAAATATACATAATTCATTCTATAGTGAGATTAATCATATATGGTTCCTAAAATGGACTTATACTTCATATATCATACTTCTTATTATAATAAAACTAGTTTCTACTAAACAGGGACTTCTTGTAGGCCAGTGGTAGGTGATAAAGGCCAGTCGCACTTCGGTTGTGGGTTCGATTCCCACAGCCTTGTCCGACGAGATGGGCTGTCACCCGTCCTGCAGGTTGTCCATTTTCTAAAGCTATATTACTATAACATCCCATCAATAATATCGAGAAAAAAAACATTTTATCCTAACTTATGTCCAACATAATCCATTCTAATCTTTAGGATTATCTAAAATACTTCGGTCCAAGCTCATAGTATAAAGAAAATGATTACTTGAAATGTCGTCAACCAAGCATGTGAATACCATAATTTTTCCCCCATATATCTTGTTGGTCACATTCCAATCATGTGAATACCTTAATGATGTATTCTCTTGAAAAATGAATACCCATTAAACCATAGTGAAAACATGAATGCTGTCAAAAGTTAACTCTTTCCACATACCAAAATCCAAAAATTCTATATACTCAAACCATGATATAACCTTCTCCTTATATTAGTCATGAGCTCATGAATACTATCAAATATTTAATTTTCTCATTATCCCATCATTATGCGCATATCATCTACATTCCAAAAATATCTGAATAACCTTTCATGGATACTGGTAACATTAATCATACACTTTCAAAACTCAAGGAAAGAAAACAGTGTAACAATCCATAGATGTCTCTTTATTCCATAGTAGCATGAGATTACTTATACAACATTACACATGATAAACATGTAATCATTCCACTACATTCTTAAACCATTGACCGAGCTTCAAAAATTCTTTCATCTCACATATCATTTGTAGTCTCTTCATCATCATCCACATAAATACTACCCATACGACCATACTGATTCTCTTCATGAGACTTTCCCTTAGGGCATTGGTTTGCATAATGCCCGTACATTCCACATTTCAAACATTTAACCATTGCTGATGTCGTAGCAATACCATTATCCTCATCCCTGGTGTTAACTAAACCTTTTCCTTTACACTTACTGGCTTTGTGTCCTTCTTTTCCACACCCAAAGCATCTTCCAGTTCCTTTGAAACATTCTCCTTGATTCCTCTTCCCACATGATTTACATAGGGGAAATTGAACTTTTATTCCTCTATGATCATCATGAAACTCCATCTTTCTCTTATTAGCTGAGTCAGGAAACTTACCAAATTTTACTTTATTGATCATATTATGAGATAGCTGATTTGGAATAATAATGATGTTTGGACTTCCAAATCCTATTTAATTTGGTTGCTCATGAAGAATATCATTCCACTATCCATCATATCCTCCATTATCGTGAATCATCTTGTTTCCAGCCATTCTCTAAAACCCAAAAAGAATAGTGTGAGAGGAAAAAATCATAATAAAGGGGGAGTAACTTCAATATCTAACATCTTTGGTTTAATCTAATATAGTTACCATAGTTCTAGGACTATATCTTATACGTATACTTATCCTTAGGGACATCCCTAGACATACCTTAGAAATATATCTAGGGATCTCACTAACGTTTTCGCATCCTAGTTTCCAAAGGATGACTAAACTTTTCCCCTGATACCAACTGTAGAGACCCGAAGCCTGACGTACATGTACATTACATTACATTTGCGGAATACTTAGTACATAACAAAAACACACACACAAGGATCGTAATATTTTAGTGTCTTTGGAAACTCAGAATATAATCTTCTAATCCTGGTGAAAGATCTTCAACATCTCCCATAAAGATCTTCCTTTTTTTATACCTAAAACCTTTCTTTATATCCTTGGGAAAAGAAAACATAAAAGGGTGAGCTCAAATGCTTAGTAAGGGTAAACAAAAGAAATATCAATCACATCATATACATAAGCACATAACTTTTGGAAATCATAACCTGTAAAAGAGATCATAATTTCATAACATGGGATAACTCATGGCAGTGAAATGTAATCACAATAATCATAACTTAAAACATTCAACATTGTGGCATACACACATAATCATAGAGAATCATTTCTTGTTAGTCAAGACTCATTTCCAAGACTATCTTAGTGGACAAAGTCCCTTTCTGAACCGAGTCACCCTCGTTTCAGTCCTGTTTCACTGAACCGGTATAACCTACCATTCCATCCATGTCTATCTCTTGAGATATAAAATATTTACCCAATGAATTGGAGAGAGATATAGGTCCCACCCATCTCATAATGATACCATTCTTATGTGTTGCACAAAATCATAAATCATACATCATTGCATAACCCATGTAGTAAAAATGGGATTCTTAAACAACATGACATCATAAAACAATTCATATAAGATAAAGGAATTCATAAAAATATTTCCTTCACAACAAAATCAAATCCATGTAATAATTGGGATAGAAACAAAACCCTATATTATCTTAGATGGAAAATAATTTTGATAAAACACTTGAACTTCATTCTTGAGGAAAATATCTTTTCTACTTCAAAATCACTTTTCCTTTCTTAACATGTCATACAATTTTAAACTAAAAGAATTTGATTAAAAATAAACTTGAAAACTTGTAAAGGAAGCTTCTTGGAGATAATGTTTTAAAAATCCATTCATGCCATATATGTTAAAAAAACATTCTTCTCGTACTTTTGTCGGAAAAGTCAAAAAGTACCTCATATGAAAAACGACAAAACATTCCTTTCATATCCTTTACTAAAAACTCACCGAAGGGTAAAATTGGATTTAAACAATTTTAGGTGGATGTAAATAATATTACATATTGTGGAAACATGGATGTGGATGATAAAATACACCTCAGCAAATGCCAAAGTATAAACAATCTCGGATAAAAATGAGACTATGATATTTCCCTTACCTTTGGTCCGATATGCTCTGTACGTGTCTGAAACTCCTGTATAATGATTTAAATAATGTTATTGAATTATTACAGAATCATATTCATTGTTATTATATCATATATGGTTCACTTATGACTTTATATTACCCGTTCTTTTGTAAATTCATGTTAAAGTAGCGTTTTGGGTAAAATCGTCTCATTTGTCGATCGTGTTTTAACTTGTAATTATTCATATGATTACTTAGATAATTATTCCTTAATTATAGAATATAAAACATGATTTATATATAATATATATTCATAATATACATATATATAATGGATCGATAAATTGGAATAAATACACCGTTCATGGAGACGGTAGGTCGTACGTACGCATGAACGCTGTTTTCTTTTCATTATTGAATTGAGTGGAATTAAGTAGATGACATACATATATATACACATAAATCCAGTAGATTTATAATGTCATATATTTCATTATTATTTCTTATGTATACTTTATAATCATTCTTAAATGGTTAACATGGAGAATGAATCTCATCGCGTCGTGGAGACGGTAGTCCGTACGTACGCACGAGCGATGATATCATTTCCATAATTATTGAATTGAATTGGAGTGGATGATACAATATATCAGAATCAATATGATGTTCTAATAACTATGTATAGTTATTATTTACACAATTATACCCATCCATGTAAGGTGGTGGTGGAAAATAGATTACACCACGGCGTGGAGATGGTATTCCGTACGTACGCATGCGCGGTGATTTCTTTTTTTCCGTAGGATTTATAGATGGTGAAATAGGGTGATTTCATACTTATAATAACATATCAGTATATGAGTGATACTTATGTTATTACTTCATAATGGAACAACCTAATAAGAAGAAGTGGAAGAATAAATAAAGATGAAAGAATCGGTAACGGACATTACCACTTCTTTGAAGTGCTTCTTTGAGACCTCCTTTTAGGGAACTAAATTGGGTCTTTGAAGAAGACCAGTACCTCTAGGATTTTTCTAGGGAAGTGGAGAAGAGAATTTGTCAGGGGTTGGCCGAGCTTGAAGGCTGAAAGTTGTGTGAGGAAGAGAGGGAGGAGGTTCCCTTTTATAAGGGAGGAGAGGCGTACCTTTGGAATAACTAAAAATATTATTTTATTATAAAGTCAATTTCGGTTTTAAATAGCTCCAAATTGATATATTTCGAAGATAAGGTGGGGATTGGACGAAATCCTCTCATCCAATAGAATTTAGACAAGTTTAGGTTCCTATTTTAACCTTATCATTTAGATTTAACATAATTTTACTTTTACTATGTCTTCTTGTGTTCTTACACTATAAGGTTAATAAACTTACGATAAGAAGACAAACGGACCCCAAGTTGTTTATTATTAATATATATAACCTTATCTAAGTCATGTGGCCGAATATTAGATTTTTAGGAATAAAATAACAATTAATAATATAATATTTGTTTTAAAAACTATTTTATGTCAATTTTGACACTATTTAGTAATTGATTTTTGTGAAAATCATAACAGAATGAAAAGTTAGAATAAAGTTAATTAACTCAATACTAACATGTCATATTAACCTAGAAAATTAGTTTAATTCATAAAAAGTCTCAAATTATATTTATTTGGCTATTTATAACATCAATTATGTCAATATTTTATTAATAAGATAATTACTGCATCATCGTTGTGTCATAAATAAATTAAATTATTTAAGGTCTAAAAATTACAAATAAAATACCATTATGTAGGAAATCATTTTAGCTTTGTAATTAATATTTATAGTTTAATTTATCTAATGTATAACCCCATATTAAAAATGTTTTAGTAAATAAACATTGATTTTAACTCTTTTAACCCTTCTTTAATAAATTAATAATAAATGTCCTAATCTAATCCAAGTGGGCCAAAATGGTCATATTTTATTCCTAAGTTTGTTTTTGGTCTAATTACACTTTTCTAATAGAATTAGGACATGTGTAAGGGTAATAATAATATCATTTCTACCCTTAATTACCCTATTTACTTTTAACTGTGGTAAAAAAAAGTAAAAAGTTACTATTCCCAAAAAAAAATATTTTTATCTCATTGAACCACATTTTACTTACTGACATCAACCGTGTCTCTTGGATTTTTGAAATTCCACTCACATAAGTGGTAAAATTATGTTTTATGAACAATTCAGTTTTTTTAACTACCAGTTAGTGGTTTCACTATTCATCAAAAATTGAAAGTTTTCAGAAAAATACCAAAAATTAGGCCTAAGCTATAATTGATATTATGAACTCAAAAATGATGTCTATTTTACCAAATTCAAAACATATCATCTGCATTAACTAATTTAAAAATTAATTCCCTTCGTCAAAACAAATAGCGTGTTTTTAAGAGATAATAACTATCAAAAGATTGAAACTTGTTTATAACTGGTTTAAATATGAAATTACATCCAATGACCATCATTGTATTAAATTGTAAAAATATATTCTAAATATACATTAAAACCACTCAAATTAATAATTTATCACTATTAATTATTTCTATTGAAAAAGTTGTTTTTAATTAAAATTTAGTAATTTTCACTATTCATCAAAATATGAAAGTTATCCGAAAAGTACCAAAATTTTACCCTAAGCTAATTTCGATATTCTGAATCCAAAAATGAAGTCCATTTTGAAAAATAAAATTTAAAAAATTTAAAAATTGGTTATTACTATTCATAATGGCTAGTTTTAACAACATTTTAATAGCATATCGTTGTTTAGTGAAACTTGGTGTTGCGTACAACACACGCTATCGTGGAAGGTTGCGATTGTGTGTAATTCAAGCCAGGTCAGAGATGTGTGTTGTGAAATCTCTTTTTGGTGTAGCGTATAACACAAGACTTTAATGAAATTAAAAAGAATATTTTTCATAAAATCTCGGGGTGTTACATGGGGTGTTACTAATATTTTACAATCATTATTTATATATAATTTTAATAATGATATATATGGTTTTTTACTAGGATTCTTCAACTTGTATGATAATATGATGTTCTTATAAAATCCATTAGTGGTATCGATGCCACTTTGATCATTGAATGAACATGTTTTCATTAAAATGTTATAAACAACATAATTATCGTAATGTGATAAAGGCAATATTGTAGTGTAAAATATCATATGTAAAAACATTAGTTGTTGGATATCCATGCAGATATATAGGATATAAGATATTTGTAATATGTGATTCTGGGTTTTTCATGGTAATTGGTTGCGATTTTATGAATCATATTATACAATTCATAAAATCTTATAATTTTTAATTATGTCACAAGAGGTGATATCTGTTATAATATGCTCTTAGCAGTGCTCAATGTTGCACAATATAGAGTATCAAATTATAATAGTGATAAAGCTGATATCATTGGACTCAATTGAGTTCCAAATTAGACCTATTAGATATTGACTTTCATAGGTTTTGATTCAAAAGTAGCTAATGAAAAATAATTAAATTATATATCATAAAATGTGATATGTATAGAAATGTGAATAAAAAATATTTCACATAATAATAATTATTATTTATAAAGAAAATATAAATAAAATTTTTAATCTATTTCATATGGAAAAAAATTAGGCATGAATAAAATATGAAACTTCTATATTAATTTCTCATGTTATGTATGTAAATAAATAAATTTATATTTATATTATTCCTTTATAATATTCATGTTTATAGAATGGTTATATAATTTTAATAATATAAAAATTTATTTTATGTGCCAACGTTATTATTATTAAATTTTCTATTCCATTGACATGATAGATATGGAAACAAATGATTTTGTTTTCATTTATGATGACATTTGTTTTTTATGGAATTATTATGTTGAATTTATAGGTCATGTAATGTTTTTACAAATTATGAATTATAATTTAGATAAAACAAAAAATCTATCTTGGGAAAAGAATCCTGGTGTATATAGGATTTGGGTAGGAAAACTCACTAGATTATAGGTGAATTCATTATATGTAAATGTACAATTATAGGAGTTATTAGATTAAAATATTTTAGATACATTACATAGAAGGGTGTTATAAACCACATGAATTGGATTAATTTAATATGTTAAAATATATTTGTATTTTTTTTTGAGTAAAAAAAATGATGATTTGTCTACAG
This sequence comes from Viscum album, assembly GCA_963277665.1. NCBI lineage: Eukaryota > Viridiplantae > Streptophyta > Magnoliopsida > Santalales > Viscaceae > Viscum > Viscum album. The sequence goes on from OY728156.1 coordinate 919,674,533, forward strand.
ATATATGCATTAATATGGATTGAATGAATAAATTTGGTGGATAGAATATAGACCAGAAAGATAAACCTTTAGAATCACGCATATATATAGGAAAAATACATGATATAATCAACACTACATTATATTTATTGTTTTTTGATTTACTATGCATGTGTAGTATATTGAATATTTTAGACTAAGAAAACTACTAAAATATTATGTGTGTGATTATCTCCAAATTAAACATATTAAAATACCAAGATATTATATCCAAATAGATTCATGATATATTTAATTTCCCAAATATTATCTTGTGAATGTTATGGTGGGGATGGATAACCCTATGAGTTAGTTTACCAAACCTCTCATTGATATTATGGTGACCCTTATATTAGAAACCATGTGAGATTATATACAAGTGGAATATAGTTGTGTTTTTATATGATAGTTATGGGAAATTATTTGTATACCCAACTATCCAAAAGTCATATTTGTTTTGATTACCATGATAGACTACCTAAATATCTATATTTTTATGTTAACACAAAATTATACTATAAACATAGTAAAATGTTGATTTTGGACAACTGAGGGTAATTATGTATAGGTTCATCACTATATTTAGACCAATTTCAGTAAAATTCATCAATTAAAAGATATTAACATGAGGTGTATGTTATATTTATGTGAGTTTGTAGAAATCAATTTCACCAATTCTAAATCAAAGTTATTTACAAGAATATTTACATCACGCATTTTTTCAAATAAATACTTTTTAAAAAATATGATTGAATTGAAAAATGGTTAATTTAATCTGTGTGTTGGGAATAAAAGTAGTTTTATTTCATTAAATACCAAAACATATATTTTATGTATAATTAGTGAATTATTTTTAGAATTGGGGAACTATTACTATATTCCATCCTTAAATAGAAATATGATTTCTATATCTTTTTAGGGAATATGGGTTTTTTATTCTTTGTTAAGAACAAGATTTATTCTATATACATGAATGAGATGTTTTATGAAATTTAAAACATTGGGAATGGTTTATATATTCTATAAATGGATATTATGAACAATAAAATTCAGAATAATAAGATCAAAGTTAATTCTAACACCACATATCTTTTATTGTCACCTTGGATATATAAATTAAAAATTTATTTAATAATCCATATTAATTGATGATTTGACTCTATTAATTATTAATTTCTAGGTAAATGTGACTATTTTTTGTTAGAGAAAATTTATAAAGAAACATTCATTGAAAAATGTGACATCTTAGACCAGCTTACACTAAACAGTAACTAGATCAGTGGTGTTATGTGACCCTGGATATGCCATGCATTATGACAAAGGCTATTGAAAATAAGTGAGGTTCTAAGGGTGTATAGTGGTAAATATATAACCTATGTATCAGAGTGCATAATCAAAAAAGAAATTAAGCAGTACTATAAAAAATATATAAAAAATTAAATGACAAAATTGAAATGGTATAACTATAATAAATTAAAAGTAGTATAAAAGTTATAATTAGTCATGAATCATATGATAATTATTGACACCTGGGATGATCATACTTATATAATAAAAAATAATGAGTCCCTAATCCCAATGCCAAGACTCAGCTCATCAAAAGATCCACAATCCCAGTTATCCTGGTCAAAAATCAAATCTCAAGAAATAGCCCATCCTATTCCTAGAATAAGTGAGTACCTACTTAGATACCAAACATAAATGGTGACATGAGTAGGGAGTGAGTATATAACCTAGTATAAAACTGCCAAAAATTTCATATATGTAGAGAGTAAATGGATTGATATATTGACATGATGTCCTTAATATAAATAATTAACTATTGGAAAATAGGCATAGCCTCAATCATTCTAAAAAAATAAACAACCTCTATTGATCCTCCAGTCCAAGACCTTGATCAACCATACATTTATCCTCATGTGTAAGAGTTTATTTGATCAGGCTGTGATGAATGTGTCAACTAAAATAATTAATATGGTGTTTTCAACCTATTATAATATGATAAGGACCGCAAGGCTACAAGCACCCTTGTATATATAATAATTACATAGGGAATTATATATCCTATTTTCACTAACTAGGGAATTCTCGATCCCATAATATTATGGTTATTGGAAATTGTGCATCACTAAAATGATAGGGTTGAGCACAACTATTGAAGTTCCCCCAAGGCCCTGATAGTTAATAGATGGAATGTACATAATCATCTACATGGAACCAATAATCCCAGCACCAAAACGATTTAAAACCCATTGGTAATATCAAACCCACACATTAGTGGGTGTTTTATTTTGTAACATGACATCCTCATACAGAGTTTCCACAACCACCCAAACGGTGGTTTTCCATTTATGAGAAAATACCCCCATTATCATTTTCCATTTTATTGTCACAATCATAATAAATAAAATAATAAAACATAATTTATAGGTGTAAATGCCCTTTTTATAATACTAAATAGTAATTATAATACTCTAAGTTGGATAAACATGTCATTGGGACACCCAAAAAGATCACCAATGTCTTATCAAGAACAGACACCCATCCTAGCTTCCCTAATTTCGAAATCAGCACATGAGTCGACATCAATCACCCTGGGTAAGTATGTCTCTAATCATTATCATTATCATGCGACATCCGCACTAGCCTCACAAACATGCCCCGATGGCATCACCTCTGGGAGATATCATATACCCTATCTCAAAACCCATTCATCTAAATTTTAGTTCATCCACATAACCTCTTATTAAAATAGACAAGGCATACCCATCCATGTAGGTCATAACATGGTAGGGAAGGAACCCTCAAACAATAACCATTTCTCTAACCTGATTAATTTACAGTATCATGAAAATACACAAATCCATATCCTTATCCAAACATCTCAGTTCAATACTCACTTCAACTTAGAGGCCTTTAAGGGAACCTATACTAGGAATTATAAATTCGTCATGTTACGTCCATACACATTACACCCCTCATGGGGTTTTAGGTGTATCTGGTTATATCTTTATAAGTGAGGTCTCAACCATCGGTGACCATGACATTATCTACGGAATCGAGACATCAATGGCCTTATAAATTTACTCTACATAGGGAATTAATTTTAAGTTAAGCAATTATCACATTTTAAAATGGAAATTTTATAAATTAAAAAAGTACAATGAAGTTATTAGTGGTGTTGAAAGTCAAATTTTTTATATAAAAATGAATAAAACCAGCATGATAGAACTAAGGACCACCTAACACATCCATGTATCCACACCCCTTAAATTCACCAAATAAAAACTCCACAAAGGCTCTCAGTGGCCCAACCAAGCTTATCCCAACTCACATGGGCATCAAAAACCAATATAAGGCCACATCAAATTTTTAATATCCCAAACTAATTAATTATGTAATCTATAATTATTTAAAAAAATTCTTTATAAATATAATATTACTTATTAACTCACAGGGAATCCAACTGTCACTATTTATTCAATCAAAGGGGTTTTAACTGCCCCTGAGAGACATATGAACCCACACCAATCCACAATTCGAACAAAATTCTACATTTGAATCACTAATTTGATTTAATTTTAATGAAGAACCAGATAAAATTCTTTTAAATGATGTAACATGATCGAAACACTGAACAGTAGTAGGTAGACATTGTCACGGCATATCCCTAAGCTAGGCTGAACAAAATCCCCAGAATGTGGCTTATTTAACCATAATCATTCTAAATATCTATATATACCTAACCTAAGAAAAGAAAAAAAAATCCAAGAAAGAGGTAGTAAGATCCAATAATGAGGATAAGGTGGGGAGAGTTACCTCATATCACTATTGAAACAACATTGAAATAAACACCATCCAAGGTGAACCAATGGATCCGAAGAATGGAGGGGGATTGGGAACTATATACACACAAATAAGAATAATCATGGATTACCTTAGATATCCAAAGGGCTTAAAAGGGGTAAATTTACCCTTTTAAATACCACTATGGGTTTTCAAGTCTTTCCTAACTGACCATCTGATACTGGGACCAAACAAGTTTGTTGATCCAAGTAGTGGTACAAGGATATAATAGAGTCCATAGGCCAAATAGTGGTTATAATATTCTATAAACCATAAACTCGTATAATTTTACTTATCTTGGATGCTCAATAAATCCTACCATCAACAAACCAAAACTCATTCCTCATCCAAAAACATATGTTTAACGTGTTAAAACTCTTGGAATTTTTTTTCTAATCCTTTATTATTGTAACACCCTAGGTAAATAATGAATATGAAATTTTTATATTTATCCATATTTTTGAATAAAATATTAATATTACTTTAAAGGGAATGCTATGCTCGATGGCATACCCAATACACAACAACGAGTTTCTTGAGAATCTTACGTTGCACTCTAATAATAAAATAATATTATTTTAAATAGTAGTTAACGCCTAGTCGTTGTAAGGGAGGGAATGAACAGAACTACCTACAAAATGATTATATATGTTTGTCAAATATTTTTACTCTTTACAATAAATGATAGAGGATTAAAAATGCGAATGAATCCAATTTTAAGCTTAGACATTCTAATATTCTTTAAAAGGTCGATTAACCATATTTTGAAGGAAAACCTATTTTAAATCCTCTTTTGGACAATTTTATGTGTTATATTTGACAAAATAAAATTCTTATTTAGAAATGGGACATCATAAATTACTTTGTTTAAATTTTTGGTATCTTTCTGATAATGTTCAGTTTTTAACGAATAGTGAAAAATGTTGTATTTTAATTCAAAACCTCTTTTTAATATAGTTTATTTATTTGAATAGATTAACATTTGGATTGTTTTTTAAGTAAAATTATAATATATTTTTACCATTTAATCCAATAGTGGTCATTGGAATTAATTTCACTTTGAAATTGGACTTAGACTACTGTCAATCTTTTGATACTTATTGTTTCATAAAAACACGCTATTTGCTCTGACTGCGGAAATTAATTATAAAATTAATTAATGAAAATTCTATGTTATGAATTTGGTAAAATAAAAATCATTTTTTAATTCGGAATATCAAATATAGATTAGGGTGAATTTTTGGTATTTTTCGGAAAATCTCCAATTTTTGATGAATAGTGAAACCACAAAGTGGTGGTTACAAAATTTGATTTTTCGTTTAAATGGGACTTTACCACTTCTGTGATTTGAATTTAAAAAATCCAATTTAACTGATTTTAACTGTTAAGTAAAATGTGGTTCAATGGGATGAAAATAATTTTTGATGAAAAGTAACTTTTAAGTTTTATTAATCGCGATTAAAGGTAATTAGTGTGAGTTAAGGTAAAATGATATTATAATAAAATGAAAATATATTGACACTTTTCCTAACCCTATTGGATGAGTTATTTCCGATAAATAAAACCCATGGGTCTATTTTTGGTACCCCATGGAGCCACTTGGGTATGATAATGACATTTATGCCTTTTATTTAAAGTTAAAATAAAAATGACACAAACATTGAATGTTTTACTAAAAAAAATTTTACATGGGGTTATACAAGTTATATTTTTGAATATAAATATTCATTAGAAATATAAAAATATTTCCTACATCTTGATATTTTTTTTATAATTTTTAGACATTATATATATTAAATTATTTATGACATCATGATGATGCAGCGATTACCTCAATAATAAAGGATTTAAATAAAATTGAAAGATAATGTAAATTATGAGACCTACACATGTCCAAAACCAATTGGATGGGTGGATTTCGAACCCATATCACCTTATCCTAGAATTATATCAATGTGGGACCATTAAAATCTGAAAACCATTTCAAAATAAAGTAACATTTTATACTTTACCCAGAGTGCCCCTCCTCTCCTCTTATAAAAGGCCCCCACCTCTACAACCTTACCCACACCTCTCAAGCCATTGGATAGTCCAATCTCTGATCATTTTGTCTCTCCACATACCTCTACTCATCCTAGAATCCTTAACATAGGCATGAATCTCTTCAAGAAAACCTTTTGGTTCAAACCAAAGGGAGTTACCCAAATTTTAAGGTAACATCTTCACTTGTGCTCTTTTGTTTTATTTTGCTTCTCCAACCCCCTAAACTATTTTTATTCATTTCTTTTGTAAAAACTATAGAATATTAAATATAGTAGGATTTTGTTATAATATGTATTTGAGCTACACTTACACACACCTTCATCTAAAGGTTAAAGAACATACGGTTTCTGTGGATGGCGAATTTCTGCCTCACGAAACGATGATTGTTCAACACTCATATAACACCTTCAAAGGTGGAAATTAAGATGTCACTATGTTTATATATGATAAATAATATTTTTATGTTTTACTTAAGCTTCTGTATTTTTAATTTTTGGCATACCTTTATGGCTTCCATTATGGGTATACGTGATATCTTCATTTTAGGAAGTGCGGACTACCGCCCCCTCAAAGTGATTTGATTCGTTAATGCCATATGTGGGACATATAAAGGATGGATTTAAAGTTATTATATATGATTCTATACTATAATTATAATATAACTTTATATCATTATTGTTTTCTTTCCATTAAAGTATGAGATAGAAATGAAAGTAGCGTTCATACGTACGTACGGCTTACCGTCTCCATGAACGGTGCATTTCATTTCTTATCCTCAAATGTAATGTACTATTATAAGTACATATAATGGATATATATGATGTATGATACATCTAAAGGATGAATATAATTCTGTAATTAAAAATATGCACATCTCTCATTTAGTTTTAATTTCATTAATATGACATAGAAATGAAAGTAGCGTTCATGCGTACGTACGGCTTACCGTCTCCATGAACGGTGCATTTCATTTCTTACCTCTAAAGGATTATGTAATATTATAAATACATTTATATGCTGGATATATATGATATATATTATATCCAAATAAGGAATGTCATTCTGTATATAAATAACCTTTTTCCACACGAACAACATGTAATTGTAAGAAGTCCACTTTTGACTTAAGAACCAAATATCGACAGAACAAACATTATTAACTTAAATGATTAAATAATGTTTATAACATGAAAATAATTGATATAAAAGTAATAATGAACTTGAAAAAGGTTCTTAAGAAAATATAAATTAACTCATGTTTATTATTCAGGTTGTTAAAGAACGATCGAGTCAAGTCGGACCCGAGGTAAGGGATCCTACTCCTATCTTTATTTTTAAGTACGCTCTTTTATGTCATTCCTTTTAAAGATCATATTTCTTGTTATTGGAATGTTATTTTATATTACTATTACTTTAATTTTTATGTTCATATGACGAGAGACCATATTCTCTCTCATCAATCCATTTTGGAAGTTTTGAGTGGCGCCTTTAGGCTGCCGAATTTTCGTAAGAGATCTAACCTCTCTCTTTCTTTTTAAGTACTCTCCTTTATGTAAATTCTCTTAAGCTCCTCTTTGTTATGTTGGGGGATGTTATTTTATATTACTATTTCTATAAAATTTGTGTTAATATGATGAGATACCCTATTTTATCTCATCAATCCATTTTTGTAAGTTTTATGTGGCTCCGTTAGGCTGTCGAGTTTTCATAAGGAATTTTTCATCTCACTTTTATTCCCGTGAGATTTATGCTACATTTGCCACAATTTCCTTTGAGTGGTGTATGTAATGCCCATTATTTTACTCCTTGTGTAATATAATTTCATTTATGAGTATTTACATCAATGTTTTATTGTCCTTATTTCACGGGGTGTATGTTTTGAAAGATACCCATGTCGGTAAGGGAACCTTTCACCCTCCTCTTTTTAAAAGACTTATTTTGTTATGTCTATTAATTCACATACTATTATGTTGGGATATGTTCTTAGATATCCTTATTGATTTAAATTTTATTTTCATGTGATGAGATACCCTTTTTATCTCCCATCAACTCATTTTTTGAAATTTTGTAGTGACGCCATTAGGCTGTCAAATTTTTGCAAGGGGACTTCTTAACCCAATTTTGATTCTTTGGGATAAACTTATACTCATTGAATATGTCGTTCTATGAATATGTGCGAATAACCTCTGATTGTTTTACACTTAATATCCACTTATATTTGGTGTATTCGTTTGTCACACATAATTATATAATTGATTTATCCTTAAACCAAGGATATCGTCTTTGTAAGGGACATCGTCTCAATCTCCTTTCATTGAGGCATATTTCGTTTTATACACAACTTTATTTTATACGGTGTATAAACCCCTTTGACTTTTACTTTCATACAAAAGGAATCTTTTTCTACAAAGCGTTTTACTAAAAGACAAAAAAGGAATGTTTCTTTTAACGTACGCGGTGACAACGACCTTTTCCGCCACCGCGAGTATTATTTGATATTTGGATTCCTCAACAAGACGTAATGTTTTTAAAATAAAATAAATACCATATACTATTTTATGTATTTTGGTATTGAAAATGGTTTTGATAAAGGATTATATTATGTCAATATATTTAAATGATATATTGTGATTGAAATGTGGAAATGTTATCATTCCATTATGTTGGTTTTATGTGTTATAATTTTATAATGGTACTTGGACATTTTACGAGTGGTTACGTGATAAACCATATGATGGGTGGTGCCGTGAATACCAGGACGGGTGGTTACGTTATAACCTCCAATGCATTGGGTATGGAAGTTGGCCGTATGGCTATTCCATTAAGTATGTATGGAAGTTGGCCGAATGGATATTCCATTAAGTGATATGTGTGGAAGTCGACCTTATTGTTATTCCACTTAAGTATGTTTATGTCCCAAGTTACCTTTATATGTTATGTGATCTTTATATGGGTTTTATGGTAATCTTTTGGTTACAGAAGGGTAAGTAATGAACTTTTATTCAGTGAAGAGTGTTTTCTACTTCGAAAAGGTGAAAAGTATTACTTTGATAAAGTATACATGGATTACTTGTTGTTTTGAAAAAATAACAGTTTTCATTCTTTGTGTATCCCTTACTGAGCTATTTATGCTCATCCCATGTTTTTGAAATGTTTTTCATAGGACTTAACGTGGAATAGGGTCAAGGATGGGATCATGGGAAAGTCATGCAACCTAAAACATGGAACTGGACAAGTTTCTTTTTAAGAGTTTTTATTTTATGGAAACTTAGTAACTGTTTCTACTTTGTAATCTTATGAGATGTAATAGTTATGTCCTAATTCTCTAAAACTCTTAACCTGAAAAGATCCACAATGTGAATTATTAATTTAATTCAATATTAAGTAAGGTTTAAGGCTGGGGCCTTATAGTTGGTATCAGAGGTCGGTTTAGACAACTTTAGGGATTATGAGTTTTTTTTAGACACATGATCAGTCCCTATATCTATTATTTCAATTAAATCATTATTTTATAACTTTTTTTCAGGTCAAGTAAATTCGGTTACAAATGGAAGGAGAAGGATCTCAAACGACATTCCTATCTCTTCCTGATGACATGCTTGCAATAATTATTGCAAAGTCATGTTCGGATGATTATGAAACTTTTTCTAGCATACAACTCACTTGCAAGCAGTTGTTTGAGATATCAAACAACTCCACTATACCTCATTATCATCGTGGATCATGGGTTGTTTTTAGACAAATACTATTTTCACAATATTCTTATATTTTGAAGAAAGGTAAATATTGTCAAGGTATTTTCAAATATTTTACCTTATCACAAGAATTTGAAGCATATTATGATTTTAAAGATGGTGTTAAGGAAGGAGACCCTTGCGTAAACTATTTATGTTTTATTTTAAAATATAGTCTCTCAGAACATACTTATGGTATTTTAAAAGGACCAATAATAGAAAGTTTCAACTCAAATACTGTCTGACTATTTTATAGAAATCATGTTTTATCAGATGTTTTGAAATTATATGTCATACATGATTATTTTCCAAAACTTTTTTTCTGTGAACACCCATATGTCCCATGTTGTACAAGGTGTATTTGGATGGAGGAAGAAAATGATTTTGAAGGATCTCTAAATCATTGTTGTAATGCATGGGACTTCTACCTACGTGATCAAGATGACTATGAAACCGAGTGGATGCCATGATCGAGGTATGATGTTATTCATTTTGGGAATCGTTTTATTTTATCTTATGGTGGTGAAATAAGACTTCAAGAATTATGATTTTGAGACCGTAATGAATTTGGACGAAAGTGAGAGGTATAAGGAAACTATTAAGGTTAAAACATGTTAGGGTTATTTTTGGAGTTTTATAAAAATGACAACACGCAGACCGTGTGACAACCTATCGTGTCGGACAAAGCTGCGGGAATCGAACCCACAACCGAAGTGCGATTGGTATTTATCTCCTACCATTGGACTACGTGAAGTCCCTGGTTATTTTGAATGATTCTTTTTAGTTATATGATTTTATAAATTAAGAGTAAGTTGATTTTGGGTTATCTATGGAAATTTATTAACCTATCATGGAGGATATGTGATTAGGTTAATTACTTTTCAATATGAGACATTAAGAGCAACTGATATTGTTTGGAGATAAATGTTATGATTTAACATGGAAGACTATGTGACTAAATCCTTCAAATATTTGGGTTTCAATCTTACATTGGTTTACTTTGAAGAATTTTATGGACAAATTGTTTATTGAATGGTCCTCGTTGAACTTTGGGTTTTGTTGGACAAATTTTGGAGATTAAGAATATATTTGCTTTTTATAAAGGGTTATCCTTTTCTGGATTATCTGATCTTGTACTAACCTTTTTAGTTTTGGTTTGGGTTAAAGTCTAAAGACATGGGAAATATATAGTTATCTTTTTTGGATTAGGTGGTTCTATATAAGTTGATTATAGTACTCTTAATATGAACAAGTCTTCCTAAATACTCATCTTTTGGAGAAAATATGAGTTTGATTAATAAATCTAGTAAAAGTTGGAAGTCTATGTGAAAAGTAAGTATGGTTCATTAGGATTTAGTTAGGCTCAAAAATAAATTCCTCAATGAAGAGTAACTTAAAACAAAAATGTTTTCTGTTAACTTTTCCTACTTGGGAATCGAATACCGTTTAACCCATCACAAGTTTGTGATTTTCTTGTGGTTAACTTTCTCCTAAACATGTTTTCTATCACTCTCCATCAGAACATGACCCTATGTTTTCTCCTACATGTCCATGTTTCCCTACATGGAATCCTAGTATGGGTTAACTCGTGTGACCTCTGTACTTATATTTCTTTAGTTTAAAGTGATTGTTTTACCGACTCTCGTTCCGATGTGGGACTTTCAAGGATACTTCCAAGCCCAATTTTAAAATTGCGAGGACGCAATTCCCAAAAGGGGGGAAGGATGTAACACTCTGTGTAAATAAATAATATGAAATTTTTATATTTATCCATATTTGTGAATAAAATATTAATATTACTTTAAATGGGATGCTATGCTCTATGGCATACCCAATACGCAACAACGAGTTTCTTGGGATCCTTACATTGCACTCTAATAATAAAATAATATTATTTTAAATAGTAGTTAACGCATAGCCGTTGTAATGGTGGGAATTAATAGAACTACCTACAAAATGATTATATATGTTTGTAAAATATTTTTACTCTTTAAAATAAATGTTAGAGGATTAAAAATGCGAATGAATCCAATTTTAAGCGTAGACATTCTAATATTCTTTAAAAGGTCGATTAACCGCCTTTTGAAGGAGAAACTCTTTTATATCCACTTTTTGACAATTTTATGTGTTATATTTGACAAAATAAAATTCTTTTTTAGAATCGGGACATCAAAATTTACTTTGTTTGAATCTTTGGTATCTTTCTGATAAAGTTCATTTTTTAACGAATAGTGAAAAATGTTGTATTTTAATTCAAAACCTATTTTTAATCTAGTTTATTTATATGATTAGATTATATTTTGGATTGTTTTTTAAGTAAAATTAGAATATATTTTTAGTATTTAATCCTATAGTGGTCATTGGAATTAATTTCACTTTGAAATTGGACTTAGACTAGTGTCAATCATTTGATTCTTATTGTTTCATAAAAACACGCTATTTGCTCTGACTGCGGGAATTAATTATAAAATGAATTAATGCAACATATATGTTAACAATTTGGTAAAATAGAAATCGTTTTTGAATTCAGAATATCAAATATATCTTAGGGTGAATTCTTTGTATTTTTCTAAAAATCTCCAATTTTTTATGAATAGTGAAACCACAAAGTGGTGGTTACAAAATTTGATTTTTCGTTTAAATGGGACTTTACCACTTCTGTGATTAGAATATCAAAATTTCAATTCAAATGATTTTAACTGTTATGTAAAATGTGGTTCAATGGGATGAAAATAATTTTTGATGAAAAGTAACTTTTATGTTTTATTAATCGCGATTAAAGGTAATTAGTGTGATTAAAGGTAAAAATGATATTATAATAAAATGAAAATATATTGACACTTGTCCTAACCCTATTTGATGAGTTATGGCCGACCAAGACAACCCATGGGTAAATTTTTGGTACCCCATAGAGCCACTTGGGTATGATAATGACATTTATGCCTTTTATTTAAAGTTAAAATAAAAATGACACAAACATGAGATGTTTTACTAAAAAAAAATTTACATGGGGTTATACAAGTCATATTTTTGACTATAAATATTCCTTAAAAAGATAAAAATATTTCCTACATCATGATATATTTTTTTATAATTTTTAGACATTATATATATTAAATTATTTATGACATCATGATGATGCAGCGATTACCTCATTAATAATGGATTTAAATAAAATGGACAGATAATGTAAATTCCGAGACCTACACATGTCCAAAACCTATTGGATGGGTGGATTTCTAACCCTTATCACCTTACCCTCGAATTATATCAATGTGGGACCATTAAAATTCGAAAATTACTTGAAAATAAAGTAACATTTTATACTTTACCAAGAGTGCCCCTCCTCTCCTCTTATAAAAGCCCCCCACCTCTACCACCTTACCCACACCTCTCAAGCCTTTGGTGCAGCCAATCTCTGATAATTTTGTCTCTCCACATCCCTCTCCTCATCCTAGAATCCTTAACATAGTCAGGAAGCTCTTCAAGAAACCCTTTTAGTTCAAACCAAAGGGAGTTACCCAAATTTTAAGGCAACATCTTCACTTGTCCTCTTTTGTTTTATTTTTCTTCTCCAACCCCCTAAACTCTTTTTATTCATTTCTTTTGTAAAAAATCCAGTATCTTAAATATACTATGATTTTTTTATAATAAGTATTCGAGCTACACTTACACACACCTTCATCTAATGGTTAAAGAACATACTGTTTCTGTGGATGGCGAATTTCTGCCTCACGAAACGATGATTGTTCAACACTCATATAACACCTTAAAAGGTGGCCATTAAGATGTCACTATGTTTATATTTAATATATATTATTTTTATGATTTAATTAAGCTCCTGTATTTTTTATTTGTGGCATACCTTTATGGCTTCCATTATGGGTATACGTGATATCTTCATTTTAGGAAGTGCGGACTACCGCCCCCTCAAAGTGATTTGATTCGTTAATTCCATATGTGGGATGTATAAAGGATGGATTTAAAGTTATTATATATGATTTTATACTGGAATTATAATATACCTTTATATCATTATTGTTTTCTTTCCATTAAAGTATGAGATAGAAATGAAAGTAGCATTCAAGCGTACGTACGGCTTACCGTCTCCATGAACGGTGCATTTCATTTCTTATCCTCAAATGTAATGTACTATTATATGTACATATAATGGATATATATGATGTATGATACATATAAAGGATGAATATAATTCTATAATTAAAAATATGCACATCTCTCATTTAGTTTTAATTCCATTAATATGACATAGAAATGAAAGTAGCATTCATGCGTACGTACGGCTTACCGTCTCCATGAACGGTGCATTTCATTTCTTACCTCTAAATGATTATGTAATATTATAAATATATGTATATTCTGGATATATATGATATATATTATATCCAAATAAGGAATTTCATTCTGGATATAAATAACCTTTGACCACACGAACAACATGTAATTGTAAGAAGTCCACTTTTGACTTAAGAACCAAATATCGACAAAACAAACATTATTAACTTAAATGATTACATAATGGTTATAATAGGTAAAAAATTGATATAAAAGGAATAATGAACTTGAAAAAGTTTCTTAAGCAAGCAGAAATTAACTCAATTTTATTATACAGGACATTAAAGAACGATCGAGTCAAGTCGGACCCGAGGTAAGGGATCCTACTCCTCTCTTTCTTTTTATGTATGCTCTTTTATGTAATTCCTTTTAAAGAACATATTTCTTGTTATTGGGAGGTTATTTTATATTAATCATACTATATTTTTTTTGTTCATGTGATTAGAGACCCTATTCTCTCTCAGCAATCCATTTTGGAACTTTTGAGTGGTGCCTTTAGGCTGCCGAATTTTCGTAAGAGATCTAACCTCTCTCTTTCTTTTTAAGTACTATCTTTTATGTCACTTCTTTTAAGCTCTTCTTTGTTATGTTTGGGGATGTTCTTTTATATTTCTATTTCTATAAACTTTGTTTTAATATGATGATATACCCTATTTGATATCATCAATCCATTTTTGTAAGTTTTATGTGGCGCCATTAGGCTGCCGAGTTTTCGTAAGGGATTTTTCATCTCACTTTTATTCCCGTGAGATTTATGCTACATTTGCCACAATTTCCTTTGAGTGGTGCATGTAATGCCCATTATTTTACTCATTGTGTAATATACTTTCATTTATGAGTATTTACATCAATCTTATATTCTCCTTCTTTCACAGGGGGTATGTTTCGAAAGATACCCATGTCGGTAAGGGAACCTTTCACCCTACTCTTTTTAAAAGTCATCTTTTGTTATGTCTTTTAATTCACATACTATTATGTTGGGATATGTTCTTCGATATCCTTATTGATTTAAATTTTATTTCCATGTGATGGGATACCCTTTTTATCTCTCATCAACTCATTTTCTGAAATTTTGTAGTGATGCCATTTGGTTGTCAAATTTTTGCAAGGGAACTTCTTAACCCAAATTTGATTCTTTAGGATAAACTTATACTCCTTGAATATGTAGTTCTATAAATATGTGTGAATAGCCCCTGATTGTTTTACACTTAATATCCACTTATATTTGGTGTATTAGTTTGTCACACATAATTATGTAATTGTTTTGTCCTTAAACCAAGGATACCGTCTTTGTAAGGGTCTTCGTCTCAATCTCCTTTCATTGAGGAATATTTTGTTTTATACACAACTTTCTTTTATACGGTGTATAAAACCCTTTGACTTTTACTTTTATACAAAAGGAATCTTTTTCTACAAAGCGTTTTACTAAACGAAAAAAATGAATGTTTCTTTTAACGTACGCAGTGACAACAACCTTTTCCGCCATCGCGAGTATTATTTGATATTTGGCTTCCTCAACAAGCTGTAATGTTTTTAAAATTAAATAAATACCATATACTCGTTTCTGTATTTTTTTATTGAAAATGGTTTTGATAAAGGATTCTATTATGTCAATATATTTAAATGATATATTGTGATTGAAATGTGGAAATTTTATCATTCATTTATGTTGGTTTTATGTGTTATAATTTTATAATGGTACTTGGACATTTCACGGGTGGTTACGTGATAAACCATATGACGGGTGGTTCCGTGAATACTAGGACGAGTGGTTACGTTATAACATCCAGTGCATTGGGTATGGAAGTCGTCCGTATGGCTATTCCATTAAGTATGTATGGAAGTTGGACGAATGGCTATTCCATTAAGTGATATATGTGGAAGTCGACCTTATGGTTACTCCACTTAAGTATGTTTATGTCTCAAGTTACCTATATATGTTATGTGATCTTTATATGGGTTTTATGGTAATATTTTGGTTGCAGAAGGGTAAGTAATGAACTTTTTTCAGTGAATAGTGTTTACTACTTCAAATATGTGAAAAGTATTACTTTGATAAAGTATACATGGTTTACTTGTTGTTTTGAAAAACTAACAGTTTTCATTCTTTGTGTATCCCTTACTGAGCTTTTTATGCTCATCCCATGTTTTTGAAATGTTTTTCATAGGAATTAATGCGGAATAGGGTCAAGGATGGGATCAAGGGAAAGTCATGCAACCTAAAACATGGAACTGGACATGTTTCTTTTTAAGAGTTTTTATTTTATGGAAACTTAGTAAAAGTTTCTACTTTGTAATATTTTGAGATGTAAAAGTTATTTCCTAATTCTCTAAAACTCTAAACCTGAAAAGATCCTCAATGTGAATTATTAATTTAATTCAATACTAAGTAAGGTTTAAGGCTGAGGCCTTATGATTATCCAAATCACATATACGTTAATTCAGTAAGTCAATCCCCTTATGATGTTTCCAACCCATATATATATATATATATATGAGATCTTATAACCTACCCACCTTAATTATTGTCCTACCTAAAAAGGATTACGGGTCATGTAACCATATATGATGACCTACTATGGTTGTCTATTCTTGTAACACACTGACCTAATCCTCCATGTCCGATCCAGAGTCTCTTATAACCTTATGAATGCCTCCCCATTTGAAAAATATTTCCAATTTGTTGTGAGGGTATATGTTCACTAGTGGGGAGAATATACCCTAAATATTAATATTTTATAAGATAATTATAAATAAAAAAAATATAGTAACATGTGTAAATCTAAATAATCATAATTCCATTATGCGTGGAACATTATTCCTACAAATTAAAAAATGATCCTTAAGTTGAAATCCAATGAATAGAAGTGTGTGATAATATTAATAATAAATAAAACTATTTTTATCCTCTGGATCTTGACATTCTTTCACAAATAGGTTCATGCTCCACGACCCATCCATCTACCACATGCCTTGTTCCCTTTCTTGAATCCCTATTTATGATGTCTACACATGCACTGACATGAATGTATAATTTTTGAGTAATAAAACCAAATATGACACCACCAATACACTGTTAACAAATGATAACATATATAACTTATTTATTCCATGATTATAATAACTGTACAATCAATAATAACAATAATATAATCACTAACCATGATTATTTGTGTTGTCTAGTCCACCACAACCATTGGTCATACTTAATGTAGTTCTATGTCAGAAGGATGGTATTTGATTCAAAAAGTGAGAAAGGACTCTCCCTAAGGCTCATAATCATGTATCTATATGTTATCACGTCATAAAGATATATTATCCCCCTAGAAAATCATATCCCATCAACATTTTGGGTCATGTCTCCAGGACGTTGTGCCTCATCGGTGCATCGGGTTAGTACTCCTGGCCATTAAACCCCTAATGAAGATGTCTTGGGTCGGGATTCTAGGCCATCATTCCCCATCCTTATGATCAGTTCCATATTCCTAATCATCACAACTTATACATACTCCCCCTATAAGGGAAAATCATCACATGACATTCCTTTTATCTAATGTACTAATAAAAACCTCCAAGTCATGGTAACACAACAAAATATGGTATAGAATACAAGGAAAACATAGGATATCATCATAGGAAAAATTAACAATATTAAAAAATACATTTTATCATCACGAAAATGTGGTTAAAAATTTTCAATAATAATATTGGAATCATTCATCAGAAATAGACTCATAGGCTATACACACACCCACATTCGATCACATTCAATCATAGTCATAAACATTATACCATCATAAGAATTTCACAAATGATACATGTGTATAAAAGAACCCCAAATGGTAATAACCATTTTACATGAATGTTTTTGATATCCAAATCAATTATTTCAGGTAATCTTCAACCAAATACCAACCATATAATAGATGGTTTAAAATGGTCACCAGATACTCCTAGAACTAATTATAATTACTTTATTTCAGAAATTAAAAAATTCAAAAAATTTGTTAACATAGTCTCACTCTGGGATAATTTCCAAATTATTGATTTAATTTATAGCTTATTTTATAAATTTCGTCCTCATATAATAAAAATAAAATGACTTGGTAAATTGTTCCATCTCTCTTAAATAATATGAGAAAATAATGTGTTAATTAATTATTAGTATTCACTGATACTTTTGGGTCATTATCTATAACTATTTAATACAACCATATCCCTAGAAATATTATTTCACAAATTTTACATGGAAAATGGATTAGAAGAAAATATAAATTCCAACATGTAATCTATCCCTTTTAATGTGATTAACAAATGAAGTGGATAAAGGGTGAGGGTTTCTCTGATCCTATAAACCAAAAGTAGAACCTGGTTTGATTGAAGAGAACATCATAGGTATTGTGTTTATGAATTCTAAACTATCTAGACTTAATGACATCTCTAGTAACCAACGGTAATAGGGTTTTAATATGTTTATTAAATAAATTTGATCGCTGGTTTATAGTATTAAAATCATAAAATAAAATTCATTATTTAAAATTTCCTTTTAATAAATTATTAAATTTAGAGTGTTTAAATTATCCTACATATATGAATCATGTTATTTAAATGATTTGATTAAGTTATTTCCCATCGTTTTGGATTTTATAATTGTTAAAAAGTTACATTTTTTCTAAAAGAAGAAAATGAAAAATAATGTTTTAAAGAAATCTCCAAAAATGATGTACATGAGGTTAACTGGGTTTTACACTTACATCGCTCATTACTATCATGTTAGTTTAAGGATTTTTACCCTAACACATTATCTAAATCCATACATACCCTTATGAAAATATAGATTAACCTTACATGGCCGTTAAAAATCCTAACTTATCCTTTTGTAACTCACATATTACCCATACATGACCTTTTTAATTTAAGGGTTTCCATTAAATGAACCAAAAAAATAGTAGGCTTACTTTTACACAGTTCTAGAGTTACCCTTATGTAGAATACAGATAATTCACCTTACTATTATATAGTATCTTGTTTACACTTATACATCCTTTAAAAATAAGGAGTTACTCTTACACAACTCCTAAAACATAGATATATATAGGCAGTGGAATTTATACCCATAAATTATCCCTATGATACATGTAAGGATAATATTAAATTGAAATTTATTAAATTACCATAAATATATTTTATATATTATAAAAATTATTGGTGTTTTAGAACATTAAAAAAATGAGTAATTCTATAATTCTCCCCCTATTGGGACTTCTCATCCACAATAAATATTCCAAGCAGTTTATCATGACAAACAATTTCCACTGATCTCAAACATCAGACTCTCATTCCCACTATTCCTCTTTCATATGTCCATGATTCCATAAAACATTGCTAAGTGGTAATTTTTTCTCTCAATGGACTTTCATTCATTTGTATATTTTCTGAACCAACCACTCCATGTAATAAGTGTCATGCTCTAGCTCAATATCATCACAATTGATGAAAATTATAGGGTATATAACGTATCTTTGAAGATGAGACACATCAAACACATCCTGCATTACTTAGTAGTGAGAAATAATTTTAAAATAGTATGCCAGTATCCCTGTCCACTCATTGATCTCAAAGGGTCTAACATTGAGTCACACTAGAATCCCTTTCTTCCACAAGTTTCAGTGGCCTTACTAAGGAGTCTCCCTCAGAAAAACCTGGCCACATATAGTGAACTCTAAAGGTATTATATGATAGTAATAATAAAACTTATACCATATTTGAGTAATGATAAACATATTTTGAATCATTTACACCCACTCAGATGTCTCCCATGACATACTGATCACCGAAAACACTGCATCAACTACCTCATAAAAAAATATTAGTGAACAACATGGTCTCCCATAAAGATCCTGAGAATGTTCCATTAGAATTGATGATTGTTAACTCATGCTGTATTTGAACTCCATAAAGGATATGTGATCATCCCTAGATACATTAAATAATTTAAAACAATCCCCAATTATATCCTCTAGTATCTGAATCATCTTCTTGTATTTTACATTTTATAGTTATTGTATTGTGTACTCAATATCAAGTGAGTCTACAAGGCCTTCTTTAAGACCTTACAATACTAGGGCATAAAATGTAATATCTTATCATATATGATGCCCAAAGGAAATGAATTTAAGAATACAGTCTCAAATACTTACATCAATCCTATTTTAGTATAAAAAGTGAGTCTCTCGGATCCAAAAGAATAGTGTAATATTTGTAAACTGATCAATAATCTCCCAGAAAGTGTCAAATTTTTTTAGGGTTCTAGTTAACCCCAAAAAAATTTCATCATGACATTTGACCACTTCTATAATTGAATAGGTAGTGGATGAAGAAATACACAAGGATCCAGGTGTCAAATGTTTATCTTATGGAATATAATGCATTGACAAATGAATCATGAAATGTTCATATTCATCCCAAGAAAATAGAGCTATCACCAAAAATCATGATATATCATTGCCCCACAAGTATGTACCACATCGTTAGATATATGGAAGTCTGTCATCAACTCTTCCTAAATATTTATAAAGAATAAAACTCTTACATGTGCCCTAGTCACAAACTATTATTGATTCATCCTTCACAAGTTCTAGAAATTAACATCACTAGCTAAATGCAATTATAGAAGAACCCTTTATCATTTCTAGAAAAAGTGCTGATAAAGGGGGACATTGTCATCTCTTAAAAAGCACTCATAAAGGGGGTGTTTATCAGTGTTAAAAACCTTTGATAAAAAATCCCACCCCCATATTGGTTCTTGAAAAAAATATCCGATAAAGGTCTCACTTTATCATCTCTAATAAAAAAATATTATAATGGACAATTGTTTAACAGTGCTAGAAAAAAAGTGTTGATAGGGCAGACTTTATTAGTGCTAGTGCAAAGGCGCTAATAAAGGGACGCCTTTGTCAGTGCTTTCTGACGATTGCAGATAAAGACTGCCTTAATAAATGTTTTTTTCTTTGGAATATAAAAGTTATATTTCATAAATAATTATTTCATTAAAAATAATATATTAATATATAAATATATTTACATTCATATAAATAATAAATATAAATATGTGTTTTAAATAAGACCAAATAGGTGTTTAAACTTAATATATAATATATTTACTGAAAATGGAATATAAAATAAAGAAAAATATAACTAATAAATTATTTTATATTTATAATCAATAAATAGTAATCTATTAACAGTTGGATGACATAAAAATTAAATAAATTACTGAATGGTATAAGATTAGTTTAAAATATGACATGAACTTAAAAAAGCCATAAATTTTGATATGGGTGCCTGTTTGGGCTCTATCACATACCAAATCAAAGCATAAGATGAGATATACACCCTAATTATTAGATAAAACGCTAGGTCAAGTTTTCCAAGTCCAAATTAATACACTGATGGCATCCAAAAATGTGTTTGTAATTAGATTATCCAAATTTTCTAACAATTATAAAATTATCCTCTTTAATAGTTTTTTATTTTTTGTTTTTGGTGGGGAATGAAATTATTACGAGGGATTACATTCATATGAATTTAATTATTATTTTTTTATTATTTTTCACAATTTTGTTATATTTATAATTAAATATATTCATGCTCTATTATATTTACATATAATAAATTACATCTATAAATACATATATCAAAAAATTAATGAAAAAATGTTTCTTTACATATAAAAAATAAACATTTCTTATAAATCAATTTTAAATTAAACTAATTTTTAATTTTATACATTATTAAAATTAATTAATATATATATATTCCTATATAATTAATGTTTATATATAAACATGTGTGTTTCAATAGAAAAGATTATATGTATATTTATATTCTAATATATGTAAACAAACATGTATTATGTAAATATATGTATGTGTATTTGAAAAATAGGAATTTAGACTCTTGTTTGTTAATATTTGAAAGTGTATCAATATTATGTATATATATCATATATAAATGTATTTGTGTAAATAAATTTTTATCACTATCACTATCATTATCATTATGATTATCATCAAACATAGTATATAAATATATTTTGCAATAATTTTTTTTTAAAAAATCATTTTTTTATGTATATGTACAATTATATGTAAATATGTGATTATGTAAATATATAGACATATAAATATATATTTTATGCATAAAATTTATATCTAAATATACAATATATATAGACTTATGTTGAAAATGTACTTAGAACAATATCTAACCATTTCAATACATTATAAAAATATATTAATATAAATATATATAATGCTTATATATACATATATATGTGCGTATTAAAAATGGATATATATATATATATATTATTCTTGTATATATAAATGAATATTACTATATAATTTATTAATATAAGTATAAGTCTATATATATCACACACATAAACATTTAATTTATAAATAATTCTCAAAATAATGAAAAAATTATATGAATAAAAAATATGCATGTAAATATATATATATATATATATATAAATGTTGAAAAAGATATAATAAAACAAGTCCGTGTAGTTGTAAAGGTGTTCAAATCCTAAAGCGGATGTCTAAGGATCGAATCCGAGTGCCCACAAGAGGAATGTAATTTCTTAATGTGTTGTTAATGAGTGGGTTAAGTGATGTTAATGGGGTTAATGTGAATTTTTGAAAAGCGTCAAAAAGGCGGTAGAGTTGATAATGGTGGGTGGAGCACTGGTTGTAGGGATAAGACCAAAAAAATTCCCCACCCTCTAACATCGCTTAAAAAAGAACTGATAAAGGGGGACTTTTTAAAGCATTTTTATTGCTAATAAAGGGTCCATTTATTAGTTATTTTTTAGTGATGATAAAATAACCCTTTGACAATGCTAAAAATGATACTAAAGGACCCCATTGCACTATTTTTTTCATTGTTAAGTGGTTCCTTTATCAGCGCTTTTTCTGAGCCATGATAAAGTTAATATTTTAACCTCAATTCTGTAGATATCAATTTGTAAGTGCTTGTAAATTCTGAAAATATAACTATTAAAAGTATGTTATATTGTAGTGAAATCATCATCATTTATTGACCACCAAGGTATTGGATCACAACATTTTTTTCATTACCTCATCATAAAACACTTAGATTCAGATATTTATCCAGACTTCACCCAATTTGTGAGGAAATATGTGACCACTAAAGGGGAACATGTTATCAATACTTGGTCCTTAGAAGCATTCATCCCCTAATCATCCAATAAGATCATAAAATTTCATTATTCCTTTGATCCTTGTTCAAAATGCTCATGATTTTTCTATATCTTGAGGATTAGAAAAACTGTAATGACATTATCTTTTCCAGTAGAATAATCCATCTCAATGAAAAAAATATGTAGATACTCGATCCAATGCCTCTTCCAAATATTCATGTCCAATAATGTGATGAATATAGAGAAGGTTGTTATGGTCTTTGTAGAAAAGAAAAAAATCACTGAAGAGATAGCATCACCATGTCTTTAGAGTGTGGACTAATGCAATTAACTCTATGTCATGGGTAGGATAGGCCTACTCATGATTTCATGGATGATTTAAACCATAAGTTACAACCTGTTCAATAAGAATCATTACATATACCAAAATAATGATGAAAAAAACATATAACACAATATATATGAACCCAAGATCATGTTATATTGACAATAGAGTTGTAGTAACCACCCCCCCCCCCCGACAGCTAAAGATACACCTATTCACATGAATCTGGCCATTGGAATTTTACTACCTTATTTTTCAATATGGTCATCGGTATTGATGGATGGGATAATTCCTTGATAAAACAAAATCAGTATCTAGATAAATCCAAGAAGATCATGATTTTAATCACTTTTTAAGAACATACCCAAGACGTCGTTTCCTCTACATTCATTGGGTATATCGATATAGGAATTTTTGAAATGAAATTTCTTAATAACATCACCTAATATATAAAAATGATACACTTTGAAAACATGGAATAAATATGATATGGTTGAAGAATACAAAGTAATCAATTTATATTACTAGTATGCTTTACTGGAGTCA
Organism: Viscum album; assembly: GCA_963277665.1. Lineage (NCBI taxonomy): Eukaryota > Viridiplantae > Streptophyta > Magnoliopsida > Santalales > Viscaceae > Viscum > Viscum album. The sequence goes on from OY728156.1 coordinate 919,698,627, forward strand.
AAAAGTGGATGGGGATGGATTAAACCAACGCCACAATGAACATGTCATGTTATGTGTCAATGAACTTTTTCATGATACCCAATAACCCTCATAGTGTATTTATTAGTCTAAATGTCATCATGATGTACTTTTATTACCCATACATTCTCCAGAATTTTCTCTTCACAATTTCCTCCTTTCTAGCCCTCATCAATTGGTAGCTCGATGGAATATCAATCTTCGAGAAACATCGTGCTCCCCAAAACTAATAAAAAAAGTTATTAATCCTATGAAAATTATATTTATTCTCAACAATAAACTTTTTTAGCTTCTGGTGATATAAAAAATGTTGAATACTACATTCCACCATCTTGGGGGACAATATCGGTTCACCCCATAGTGAAATTATCATCCTAATAAATCCATTTTGACCAAAGTACTCATTCTACACCTTGATAACATTCACACCATATGGAAAAATATAAAATGGGGTATTAGAATGGGATGGGTAATCATTATTACCTCTCTTAAAAGTCAACTCCTCTATTAGATATAATCCCTATGAAATTATTGGAAAAATATATCCTCGTAGATATGTAATTCTAGAGGAAAATCTGATGGGGGATCTTAATAATCCTACTCAAATATCCAGGCTTACAATCTATGCACTGATCATCCATATCATACTTTAGTCTAGTACAAATATACCTAATTCTAGTTCCCACTTTTAGTCATCAAACACCTCTCTCCATTTGTAAAATTAAGTGATACTAATCTATGATGTCTATAAATATGTGTTTGGAAGCACATCATCTTTTCCATATATAAAATCTCATAACACATCATCATCTATAGATTCAGGAAGTCTTGTAGATTTCTATAGATATAAATGACTATACCACACTATGGGAATTGCAGAAGAATTTTATAAAAAATTGTGTATAAAGAGAAAGTTACTCAGCAGAAAACCTGAGCAGTAAGTCATGTCTAGAAATAACATTACATATATGAATGAAGGGGAATAAAAAGTATTTAACAATGAAAAATATAGACTATAGGTGATATCAATTGTACCACAAACATTATATAGTCCCTCGCCACTGTCTTTAAGAGACTGACCTACTACATAAACATGGACTACCCTAGATCCATGGCCCTATGTATAAGAAACATGACCATTTTGATTCATCAACATATGAACATAATACTTAGTGCCCTAGTTAGGTATCTTGTTCCATGAATACATCTACATAAATCCTTAATAGATTCATTAACTTAATTCTTAGTGGAAGAATTGCAAAATTTTCCCCATAATTCCACATTTTTACACATTCTCTATGGTGTCAAGCAAGCCATCTTGTATTTTCTGATCATTACATGGTGTAACAATTTCTAAAAAACTTATAATGAATCTAATTAAGTAAAAATATTCACAACATTCATACAACTATTTTATTTCATGTCCATGGTTTTTATCTTCTGACTACATGAAATGGTACTCACAATGATAACAAGGCGTCCACATTCCTAAGTACTAAAAGCTATAAGAAGGCCAACTTCTTGATCCTCCTTTAGTACATTATTTATGGTCATGATCTTACACATAGACAATGGGAATGTCTCCATGACAAAACTCTTAACCTTCCATCTAACATTAGGATGATGTCTACTATAGAACATCCCACCCTTCTGTGTAAAATTTCCATCAATGATAGTTGAAAAGTTGAGAATCTCTATTAAATGATAGTATTATGTAGATATAGTCATAGAAAATTATTGTAGCTCCATGAAATATTTTTTTATTTCTAGATTCATCATATAGAGAAATAATTCCATGAACTATGGTTTATTAAAGGCCTACATGTGAGACCATCATGTTTTCTAGCCTATCCCATAGAGCACCACCACCACTTGGTGGTCTTCTATATCATGAATTCTACTACCTTTACCTTCCTTTACATAGGAGTCTCAATGATTTTGAAAACATCATCGATGATATCGATCATTTCCTCCACATCCTTTGATCCTCCAGTAACATGAATAAATGGTGGTTTCTAGAGTTGGATGTCTATAGTATAACTGACCATGGACATCAATGCACCTCTACCTTGGGAAGGAAAGGAATATTAAATGGATTTGTCTTACTAATGTTTTATTGGATATGGAGAAGAGGAATCCTCCATGGTAAGGGAATCATGAACCATGTTAGTTGGATTTCCAATCATCCTCCTATGTGGTGGAATCTTCTATAACATAAAATGATACATTTAAAATATTTTAGATATATCTTAATCAATCAACTGGATCACACATTGGTCTCACAATGAGGCTACAATTATCCTACGGTATACCCCTATATTAAAAACTAAATTTCTTCTATATATCCATGATATTAATTATTGTATATATATATATAATTATAATATAATTACCATGTCTAAATAATTAATTCAATCAAATATATTCATTACATTATAGAAATAGATATATCATGAAATCAAAAATACATGTCTTCCGTAAATCGATATCACATATCAGTGGACTAAATTTAAGAACTAGTATGAAGCACAATAGTTAGTATATATATAGAATGTGAAATTTTATCCATATTTATAATTCATGAACATAACTGAAATATCACATACCATTAATCTAAATCCTTTTAATGGTAACTTGAAGGTTCATTACTCATGACATGAGAGGGTTCATTGTAACTCTCCTACATGAGTCCCATATAGATATCTATTTAATAATTTCATAGGTTCTTCAAAAATAAAACATTAATGTATACTCTAATACAATTTTATAACACCTGAACGTGAACCATTGGGTCCAAGAAATAGTTTTCAATGACCTCATACAATCCTCCCTACACATATGTTGTTTTTTACGAACACTGAGGGTCTAATTATATCAATGGGATATTATACCCTCAATATGAATACATTCATAAATAATAATAATAAAATATAACATAGTAAAAAGTGTAAAATTTAATAATCATATTGTTGTAAAAAATTTCACACATGTCACACAAATAGTAGAAAAACAGGCTCCCATAGTGGATATTTAAACTAGAGTAATGTGTAGGTTGAAAAGTAATAATTAAAATTGTTTTATTTAGACACACTCTAACGGATTACCATATTTTTTTTTTGTTCTTTATCTTCCAACACATTACTCTTGTTTGGTTTAAATCTTAAGGACCACTTTTCCTATAATTTGTATGAATTTTGTATTAAGTGTTATGAAATAATGATTATTTATTTTTCTACATGTTACATTGTAATAATTATTTATTATTATTTTTACACAGTAGTATTCTAAGGATATAGTGTCCCCAGTGACACACCTAGATTGTCAGAACTTGTCAAAATCCTCATTCATATGGGTTAGTGTGAATGATGACTTTTGTCAATCCACTTAAGTCATGGAGGTTCAGATTAGGTTCTTACAATTCCACGAAAATTATCACACATAATTATTTAATTATAAACACCCTTCAAAATTGAACATTTGAATTCATGGTGCTAAAGTCACCAAAACTGAGAAAAAACTCATAACCCACTAGTGAACAATTGATATATCACTCACAATTCTTATCCATCCTAAGACACCCTTGGATTATTCATATGATCAGTCATCTATCTCATAGTGTTCCATAATATAAAGTTTAGCCCAAGAAAACTAATTTCAAATCATAGCACCTCCTACCTATAGAAACACATTCTTTGTTATAAACCAAACCACTCAAGGTAGTTTCCAACTCACCGCACCCAATCACTTATAGAACTTTGACCAGTGTCAATGCTTAAACTTATTTAAAATTACATTCCATATTAGTCGAGTCTCACTACCCATCCATAAGGAAATTGAATCTAATATACTCTTTTGATGTTCCCCATCGAATCCTTGAATCTCATTTATCTACTCCAAAATAATATACCAATCATTTTTCCCCACCCACCACATCCCCTTACATATAAATAAAATGGGCATACCTCCAATAGATGGATAAATCCAAAAACATTTGACCACACCATTAGACTCTCTATAATGCTCTTGATAATGATGCATTTATTCATGAATACATCTAATGGTCATCCTAAACATTCTCACTAAATCCCTAACTTGAAACATGATTAAATTCCATGGTCGGATCCCCAACCAACTATAAACCCTTATCATACTCTATAGTGAGCACTGATACATCACCTACATGACCCATTCTTGGATTTCCTCAATTTATTCTGAGTTCAGTTTAAATTATTGGAATCTATATAGTATTATTCTCAAGGACACATTTTCAATTATCCAAGGAATAAAAATTATTACATACCCATTTACTCACCAATATCAAAATGCCATATCGACCATCCAATAACTGATCTCATGCATCCCTAATCAGTCAAACACAAGTATTTTATTACTGTGATTAACATAACACTCCCCACCGTATTTTTTTTATTTTCTCATGGGATGGAAACCATGGTCCATTCCTCACACACCTCCTCTATTTCTACAAACAATGACTAGACATTCTAAATAGCACTCTCACCCTAGAATCAAGACAATTATTTATTTGATTCTTATTCCATTCCTACAGGGGCACCATATATGAATTTATCTAAAATCTAGTTTGTAAAAAGTTTCACCATCATCAATAACCCACTGTTGAACTACCCATTATATGAATCACCTGATATGACTCCTCAAGGGCCAACCCAAATGGTCCATTAATCAAGACACATGTATCACTCCTCCTAATGTCCCACATCACTATAGATGCATGTTAAATTCCAATTTAAATATTTTCTCCTCCATACAAAATAACTCATCAACTTTCATCATTCTTTGTCTCACACAAGACCTCTCATTGATCTAAAATTCAATAATGTTTCACGTAAAAATCATATACTACTTTAATTTCATCTAAAATCTAATAGGTAACTGATCCAATGTTTCTCACTCACTGAGACACCACACCTAATCCAATGGATCACACATCATCATCAGTAGATTCTCACGCCTTAACCACTAACCAGGATCTTATTACATGTGAGTCTCATCAACATTGTAGGACCCTCGATGCCCCTATTAAAAATTGGGAACCCCACCAGTTACATTGTTAATCAAACCAAACCATCCAAATTTTGTATTAATAAAACTATTATTGTATAAAAAATTTCTCACCATAGTCCTGAGCACATTTCTTATTCAATAAATTCATGCATTTGAGGATTCCATCCACTCAAAACCAACTGAAAACCATAAATTCAACACCATTCTATAATAAAATAAAATCCTAAGTGATATTTATGCCTATATTTCGTAAATTTTTACACTTTACATGCATGATTCACAGTCCCTAAACAACCTACATGTTTTTCCCATGTCCAAAGAAGAACATTAACTTCATCTATCCACTTAATCTAGGGTTACTCTCATACATCATGGCTCATCCATCTATAACACTCATCTATCCACAATCAAGAGTTATATCTTAAGAATTGTTACCTATAACCTAAACCATAGGTATTAAGAGAGATAAACCAAAACTCACTGAAAACCTTTCATAATTTCTCCAGACCAATATAGGATTATGGAGGTTTCCAAGAATTAGTGATCACTTGTTCATTTACAAGAAAGTTTATTATATTTATTAAGGAATGAATTAATAAGCTCTAAAACTATATAGTGTTATAATACACACAAATATAAATCTTAAACTCGACTTTCATATGAAAGGAAATATTAAAGGTATATCAGTACATGTATTAAAAATTATGGGTATAAATACCTACTCTTTTCTATGTTTTTTATTCCCACAAACATAGATTCCTTTACTACCATGTTTCTTCATTAAAATTCCACATGAATAAATTAGTTATACCCCCAATAATATTTCCCCCATATAACCATTTCTCTACTCTCTAGAAATAGTTTCTCCTTATAAAATTCATTATCCCCCCCAACTATCCTAATTGTATCCACATGAATGCATAGCTGGCTATTCCCTAACCTTACATGCTTTTCAAGTAACTGGGTGTACCCCTAACTATATGTTATCTCAATATTTTTTTTAATATCCATAATAGAATTTTCATCTATAAAACAATGGGAATGTTGTAATATATTAACAAGAATACACTTTTAATGATCTTAAAAACTCTCTTAAGTTCCATTGGGCGTTTAAACATCCAATTAATATTAGGGAGACCTTAATAATCCAAAACTGAATTTCTCCATAACATATTCTAAAAAAACATCTTTAGTAATTCTCATCTGATCAACATCTCCATGTATGCCTTGTGTTTAATTAGATCATTTAATTGGTATTCATTTGACACTTCCCAATACACTTTAATTCTTCATGATTTTTTTAATGGAACTCAATTTGATATACTCTTTCTGATGGTTCTCTATCCGATAAAGAATGTTTGGTCAATTGTGCCTCTTGCTTATTCGACTAAGTTATAAATCAATTAGCTACACTCTTGTTAATTCCTATTCATCTAAGGATTCATGATTTATTACTTTTTCTTATCCATATAATAAATTTTTGATTTATTAAACAGTTCTTCTTAAAGGTAGAAAAATTGATTAGAGTATAAGAGACTAATTCTTTTAGGACTTTAGTTCCTCCATATGAGTAAACAATTTTTGAAACTACTTTATTCACATAGTTATATCCCTTTCTATCAGTGTTCCTCTCAATAGTTTAATAAGGAATTAAATTTTTTTACCCACTAAATATAACTTAGAATTTCAAATCTTCCCCTCAAGTAAATATTTCAAGGCACTTATCTACTCTTCTAGACCGTTCTTGAGGCATCGTAATGTTTCTTAAAAGCACCATATTTCTCTAATATTCCTTAAATATTAATTAATGAATATCTATAAACATCATTATACTTTAAAATATAACAATAATTGATCAATGTACATATCATATTCATTTTTATGGACTTTAAATTGTTTATGTAAATCGTTTTTGATCATTTATGTTAAGTGTATGTTTTTTTGTTTCCTTATTTTTCAAATTTCTTTCCCTAGGTACACCTACATCATTCATAGTATGATTGACCTAAATTCAATTTTCTATCATTATAAAATATATATACATTATTCATAACATATGTGTGTTTAATTGCATCTCATATAATCATATAGTGGATCATTGATCTAGCTTTGGACATGTTAACTTTATACGAATCCTATGATTATTGGACCAGAAAGTTTTTTTTATCATTATACCTTAGATACTCATGATAATACCTCATAATAGGATTTAACATCTTATAAATTTGCATAACTCAACCTATTCTTCAACCATCCATTTGGCCTCAACAATATCTCATACATCGTATGTGTTTATATTCTTAGAGTTTCATCACAAATCTCCATCTGGGGAAATAAAAAATCTCTATTTGATGGATATTTGGAGTGTATGTATAATGGAACTTATTCAAAAAATGTATAATAGAATTATATCTCTGGTTTTTTAAATGTATTTAATTCATCTAAAAGATTTAACAAGTTACCCTCTATTCAACCATTTATTACATGTTTGTCTGATAGATAGATTTTTGTAGATCTTTATGATGGAAAATCAACCATTTACACTTTATAGATATCTCTGTATGGTTCTATACATATAGTTCCTCTAACTAGTAGAATAGACAATATTTCCTCTCTTTGGTGAGAATTTTACACTCTAATTCTTTATTATATGTGAGTTGATAACATTCATTCGACTAATCAGAAGTTCTCTAAATTATCTGTCTGATGATTCTACATCATATAATTATGACTCACTATATGTAAAGATGCAACTTCATAGACAAATATTTAAATATACACTTATTTTAAATTCATAACTCATTCCTTAATCCAATAATAACTTCGTCATATAGTACATTTGATAATATTATACAGTTTCCTGAAATCAAAATTCTTCATATACTACTATTTTACATCTCTAACATTATATAAATCTCCATTTAAAAATATATAAAAATCTAATTGGATCTTATTAATCATTATGAAATTAGGAACATTATAATGTAATAGAATTAACATAACTTTTGTGAGTAATTTTTTCAAATATATATAATAAAATTTTACACTTAATAAGGATATTTTCTACACCATATATGAAATCTTCCATAACATCCCAAAGAAATATTTCATACACAAATTCTGTAATATCTTTCCTCAACATAATCAACAAAAAATATTTAAACATTTACAAAAAATTAAACCAAATAATATTTGTCCCAAAAATATCGTCCTTTTTATTTGTTGTCCATATTTAGATAAAACATAAAACATCTATGAATTCAATATTTGTACTAAAATTATTTCTTCATTTTGTTTAAATCCCCCTATTTTACTTCTCCCTATTACTGAAAATTGAGTATAAAGAGTAACATAAGGATTATATCATTTATTCCTTATTTATCTCAAAAAAATGAAAACTCCATTCAAGATAAAATTTGATCAAATTATTTTCATGAAATATATCCTTTAACTAAAAACACTAAATCTATGTATGAAAAACCTGGTGTAGAAAAAAAGAGTGTATAATCAAGGAGATAAATTTTTTCAATATAATTTATTTCTTGTAATAATTTTCTCAAGATTCATTGAAAATAATTACCTAAATTCAAGGGGAAGGGGATATATTAAAAAAATAATGCAACACACAAATGGAAGGAAATATAAAAAAGTTTTTTAAGATAAATATTTTATTCTTCTGAATTAAATTATCCAAATTTCATAATTGTTTCAACATAATTCCCTCAATATCAGAAATTTATTATTATATACACCTCCCATTTTAATGAAAAGTTATATGATCATTCATTATTTTCATCTTTATTCCCATTAAATGAAATCCAATATTCTTTATCATGGTACTAATAATGTTCAATGATGGACATCTCATCTTTCTGCTAAAACATTATAAACACTCAATCATCTTTATTACTTATAATACATCAATTACTTATTAGTTAGTATTAATAATCATGTATATTTTTGATACAGAGGAACCCCAATTTTCATTTGAAGTAATGTTTGGATTGATAATATTATCTTAGTATCATCTTTTTGTTATTTTTCTTATATTTTTCATAGGATATAATGTCTTTCTTTTCATTGGTAGAATATTCAAATAATGTTATCACACTATCAGCAAATTTCATAACATATTTTAATGATTGGGTTTGTAACATCCTCTTAATTAATTATTATTTGGCTTGTAAGATTATTATACAAATTTTAGTAATAAGAAAATCTTTCTCACACCTCTTTTATTTCTTCAAAATCATTAACTTTCTACCTATTGATAATTTCTTATCAACTTTTTTCACTTTCTAAAACATTTTTTTTCTCTTTTTCTTTAGTAAAACATTATGCTTCATCTATCTTTCTATACAAGGATATATGATCAGGGGGAAAAAATTTATTTCTTTCATTATCAACTTTCTTACCCTAGTAAAATTTATTTAAATCCATTATTTAATAAAATTTATTAATATTGACATCTACATCTCTTGAAGATTTAATATTCTTCATCATCTAAAATTTCTTCTCTTCATATTAATAATATCTTCTAAATTCTATTCTTATTTTATCATTGTATCCACCCTTTATTTATAACATTTCACTATTAGAGGCATGTTGTACCAATTTGAGTATGATTTGTACTAAAAAATCTATATAAAACTAGATGTGACCTTTGAATCTTTTTTAAAGATTATAGTATTAATATTATGATTTTTGGTATTGTTATATTTTTACAAACTATGGGTGACTTTTTTACATAGATACATTCATGATAAATTATTATCCTTTTTAGTGGAAGATGATTTCTCAGAAATATTGACTTTTAAACCATCATTATTAAATGATTATATGCACATTGACATTGTTTTTATAAAGAAAAAACATACTTCTTTGAAAATTTGTTTTCACTATCAATATATGATTCTCCTTTAATCTTTACTATATTGGTAAAGTCTTATCTCATATTTCTTAACTCAAATTACATTTTAAGAAACATTGATTTTTCTTCTAAAAATCCCCCTTATATTTCATCCAATATATATATTTAGATCATTTATCATCTTAAAGAATCCATCCTACTTAAAAAATTTCTACATACATTCATCATCATGGTTTTTATACAGCCATAATATTCCCCTAACTTGATGATGTTTCTTAATAATATTCGGGGTTTCTCAAAGTCTCACTAACTTTTATTTTATGAGATATAAAAGCATTAAGTCCAATCTCCTCGTTTTTTATTTTCACACCATTCTCAAAAGTTATCTCTCTAACATCATTTCTCATCTTCTTTCATTCCTTCTTAAGTTGTGCATATTTATTAAGATCAAATTCTTATTTTTTTTTAAGAATATAGTCATGTTTTAAACTATTTTTCCTTCATCATCATAATTTTATAAATCCATTCATATTATTACATGATCTAAGAAGTTTATGTCATAATTGGTTTATTATTGGTTGTATAATTAACCTATTCAATTTTTCTTAATATAATTTTCTTCCTGATTATGGAAAATATTTTATTAGGTTTCTTCCACTTCTTTTTCTAAGACTTCTTATCTTCCTATTATTACATACAATAATAACACTTCATCATGAGATAATCATTTGAAAAAATTTACATTTCATTTCAATAACAACATTTAAGATAATTTTTACCTTTTCTATTCCATTTTACCATTTTGAATCTTTTATAAATAAGAGAAATTATTTTTTAAGTCATATTATTCATCCTCTGACTATGAATCACATGATTACTTCTCATAGTTTTTTTAGCAGTATCCATTTTAATTAACATGTGTAAGATATATCTTCTTTTTCAAATATCTTGACGACTATTATTTTCTTCATCTCATATTCTATGATAAAATTATAATTATTATTAAGAAGTAAATATTATTGACCTTAAAAAGTATAAACTTTTGCCTTAAATATATCTAGAAGGTTTCACATTAGTGTCATGATTTTATTAGTGTGTTCGATCATTTATTTAAAACCACTGATATAGCAAACAAACAGATTATCTCTTTTAAAATATTCATCAATACTTTCTTCATTATGAAATTATATATCTTCAAACCTACTGCTTCCAATTTATTGATATATTCCTTAACCTTATCAATTTTTCATAACTTCATCTCAACTTATCCCATATATGTTTTTCCATTGCATACCCCATAATATTTAAATAATCATTATTTATGGGAGCCATTGATATGGAATTATGATTCTTTCCATTAACTAAAAAGAAAATTTTATCAGTATTTATCATTAAAAAATTGTAAATTATTTTAAAAACCATCATTAAATAATTTAGATCTTGAGTCCTAAGAGGGAGAAGATTGGGTAATATCAAATTTCTCTAAATGTGACAGATTTTACCGTTGAAACTGAGAACACCCATGTTTATCACTGAATTAACATTATTCAATATCATTAGTTGAATCATTCAAAGGGAACACACTCTAATACTAATTAATATTAAATCGATCCATGAAGGGCCACTAAAAAGGGGATGGTGAATCAATGATCAATTTTTCATTTATAATAATTTTTATTAACATTTTAAAGATGATTATATTAACCAATATAACTTTTTAGAGTTATGATCCACTCAAATATAAATCTTAACTTCACTATCCAAATGAAAAAATATGAAGAGATATTGGAACTTGATAATTAAAAGTAATGGTATAATGATTAAATCCATACGATGATGGTTATTCCCACAAACATGGATTATTTTGCTAACCTATTTATGGATTACAAAGGCACATAAAAAATGGTTAGCCCCCCCCCCCCAATAATAATTCCTCCAACTAACCCCTTTTATAACCCTTATAAATCTAAACTTCCTCCATAGTTGTTTATACCCACCAAATATACATACTATAGACACTTGAAGACACACCTAGTTTCCCCCTTCTAACAAGTCATTTTATTAACTAGTTATACACCCAACTAGAATATCTCTTTGACTTCTTTTCTAATCCAAAATAGAAATATTTTCCATTAAAACACAATAATATTGGATAACTATGAAATTTGTAAAATATTTAATATCATAAACAAGTCTCTTAGGGGTTCTTAGCCTTGATACTTCCTCTTTGTCTTCGGAAAACATGGATAATCTCAAAATGTACTTTTCTAGAAATTCATTTAGAAAAACATCTTTCAAGATTTTCATTTGATCAACAACATCTAGTATTACCACTTCATAATGAAAATTCCCAATTAGTCTTTATCTAATTATTTCTTTTCACTTAGTTAAGACATGATCTGTTTAATACACCATCATCAAATGTACTCAATTTAATGCTTTTATTTCTGATGGAAAAGCATAAATTGGGTGGGACTCCTACTACATCAAATAAGACATAATTTAATCAAATACACTCCCTTAAAATCATCTTCATCTAATGATTCATTGTCTTTTTCATTTTTTTCTATTTCTGATAAAAACATGAATATTGTAACTCTTCTTCAAATAAGTAGGAGCATTGGTTATAAAATCCCGTCACAAATTTTTCAGCACTCTAATTCCACTATGTGTAATGACTGCTGCCATGGTTCCACTAAACTGGTGCCCCGAGCTGGTACACCACAAGTCATCATGCAAGCCTCCCCATATACTAGAGGCCTCTGACTGGCAGTGAGGGTATATCCAATAATGTGGGTATATTGTACCCTCTTTATCATTATAACCCGTATATGATAAAATATGAAATAAATTAAACATAAATTTACATTAAAAAAGCATACATTACCATTTATTTCCCAAAGCTGGGTCCAAGCCCATAACCAAATTGTAATTATTCTATGTCATGTCATACAGTGCCAAAATGATTCCTGACTCTGAGTTTAGATCCCTCCTCCATGAAAATAAAATTCCCCTATCGACCACTATAATAGGGTCATTTCCCTTGTCCTAACATGTGAGGATGAAATCTTCTTGGGTACCAAATAGCAGCCCTAGTAGGGTGTGAGTATAACTTAGTAGGCCACCACCAATGGTGTCTAAAGAATTTCAAGTCTAAAGGGGATGACTATTCATGTAGTAAATTTAGAATAACATAAATAGGAGATCAACTGGGTGTTGTTAGGTAATGAAATTTATTTAAACTATTTAATCATTTTTCTATAGGTTAGGAAATTTCATAAATTACATTGTGGAATAATGAAATCATTTACAATAATTAAGAGAATTAGTTTACTTCTCAATCACGTTATGGAAAAAATTTCACTACCATTGAAGTATTGTTACGTGGAACCTTCAATCCATGTAGTTTCACCCAATAAAACTGTTAGGGTCACAGAGCTTCATTATGACACCCTAACCCATGCTTTATTGATGTGGGTTTTATATCCTCAGTAAAAACTAACCCATGGGCATATATCCAAAGTACCTTACCCAAAAACTACCAATCCATGTTCATTTTCTTAGTTATTCATATACCACATATACCATATCACAAACCAATATCAAAATAATTCCTATAACATTCTGATTTCATTTTTGTTCAATACATAAATCTCCTTTATTCCATAACTTATTAACATATTTCCATTCACATATCTAATCTCATTTATTTATTTCTATTTCAACACATGATTCATTTACCACATTCACATTAATTAATTTATCCCATTCACAATATCCCAATATTCCCCTTATAAAAATTTAACAACCAAACACATTTACCATTAGTTTCATTTCATAACCAGAACTAACATGTCAACACATTCATTATGAGAACTATGTCACAACCAATAAATTCTAAACATAAAATTACAAATTCCAAGTTCAAGGAGTGGAACAACCTATAGGTGTACCTTAAACCAGAACATTAAACCTCAATGAATCCCACAAGGATCATGTGGGGTTCAATTAGAAATTCACTAAAACAATTTATCATTTCTACCAAGGAAAACCAATTGCACAACACAACATCACCAAATCACATCCACATACATTTATATAACCAACATGACTATCTGATTTATTGTATAGAACACATAGCATGATTATGAAGCTAGAAATTTACTTAACCATAGACTATAATTTTGATTCAAACACCCTTTAAAGGCGCGTCATAAGATCCTCCACAAAAAAGTGGGAATTGGGGCCTTAAAATAAGAATAACAACCACAGAATCCCTAATCCATAAAAAGAGAATGATGATGAGTGTTAGACACACTCAATGATTTTATTTGATCCCAATGGTGATCCAAACAGACTATAATTAAGGGTGACTAGTCCATGGGATTTATTGGTTGATTTGGTTTGTCCTTAGGGTTTTCAGAGGATGAAAGGAGGAAAAATTCCCATGATAAAAAAATGGTAAGATAAAACTTTTTAAGGAGTACATAGTTTGTCTACATGGTTGGCCAAAATGTGTGCCACATGTTATATAAGAGGGTTCTAGGACACAAGGAAACATTGGGATCCCACATGGTTTGGAAAACCATTAAATGACCATACAAAAAATATTTGTTGAGGACTGCACAGTTTTTCCTTCCCCCTTGCATGATTTCATCAAAAGGTTCACATTTCTTCTAGGAAAGCACATTTAGGGAGAAAAGTTGCTAATAACCATGTTCCAACCATATAACATGCACTATATGGCCATGTTTCCCATTTTTAAATGTCCTTAACCCCCTAAAACACCCCTAATTCCCCACCCAGACTCCGAAAGCATTTAATTAATCACATTAAATGTATTTAAACCAAAATTGTAAACAAGAACATACCTTATATAACTCTGAAATCTTACACAACTTGTATTAATAGTGTTCCACAATTAATTATTCATAATATTTTTCACCATTATATAGTTTCAACATGTTGGATTTTGGGTGGGAATCAAATTTATTTTCCAACTCAATGTAACTTTTAATTTGGAATCATCTTCTCATGTGAATTTTATGGGGTTGTTCTCAAATACTTTAGAAATTTTTTAGGATTTGGATATTTATTATAAGATCTCCCTTTCTTAAAAATTCCATAGAAATAGTGTCAATTAATATTATAAAACATTATTAGCCATTAAAAGATAACATCATCAATCAAACATCTTAGCATCATCATTGTTAAATAATATACATTGTTTATCTAAGTCCACATATATCTATATATTATTTCTAGTGTATGTCAATATATTTCCTTCAATTGAACATCTCTATATCATGGTACACATTCATCATTATCTATCTGGTAGACCATTGTTTAATTTATCACTATTAGAAACCTGCCATCAGTTAATCATAGAGTATGTGTTATAATGACATATCACATCACCATCTGTAGTGTCTTTATAATTATTTCCAACAAATAAATATCATAAGAAACCTCTAACTGATGAATTGTAATGGTATATATCATATCATTATACCTTAGAAAATCATGCCAATACATCTTCATGGAATCATCTATCTAATGACATCATGTACCTTTTTACTGTGTTCATCAATTTTATGGTCTTCATATATATCTAAAACATTAAACATGCAACACTTTTTCATGTTCCTTAATATATATCAATTTTATGACATCAAAAATCTCAAATTTTTGGAAATTTTTAGTGTTTTTCTAATGGAATTCCTCAACCATGGAATAATTATAGATTTATTGAAAAATTTATCTACTTGGATTTCCCATATCCAATATCATTGAAAAGGATTCCTCTGCCCAACCATCTATTACATTTTTCGATGGATATATTTTTTTGCGTCCTTATAATGTAACGTCTACATTTTAATAATCATATAAATCACTATCTCATTCTTTACATGCTTTTCATCTAATCGGTATCATTAAATTTATCCCCCTCCTAGTGAACATTATTCTCTATTATTCCCTATCTAATAATACATCATAAAATTTCTTTTCCTAATTTGAACATCTTTGAATTCTATGTATGATAATTCAGTATTATATATTTCTTAATCAACATTTTTAAGGCCACAACTTCATAGTTAAATCTTTAAATATCCACTTAATAAGACATATTAACTTGGCCTCCATTTAATAGTAACTTCTCTATCTAGTCCATTCAATGATATTATACAGGCACTTGAATAATAACATTCATTTCTACAACTTTTTTACATCTCACCCTTTTTTCCACCCTATTTTTACTAATGCCTAAAAACTCTTCCACGATTGTAAAAAACCTATTAATCTTATAAACATGATGAATGAAAACATATTGAATTAATTTTTGTAAGGAATGTTTCGTAACATAGTTAAGTAAAATTTATTAAACTCCATAAAAATATTTATTACAACCCATAAGAAAAATTTCATAACTTGTATAAGGAATATTTCCAACACAGCTTCAACAATATATTTTATCAACTTACTCGAAAAACATGTATTGAAATTTTCTCAAAAACCACAATGAAATACACTTTTTGACAACACTATCTATTATCATCTAATATATCATTCCATATATAATTCATAAACCAAATCAAGTGTTTCACAAACTTAAAAATAATATACCATGCTAAAAATCATAGTCCAATCCTAGTAAACCAATCCTCTCTAACCATCTATACTATAATAATTCTCCCTAGAGGATCTGGTCTCATCACACTCGCATACACATATGACCAGAATCACCATTTTAAAATCAATGATGACCAACATATAGTCAAAATGAGAGGCTAATTATAATTCCAATATATAATAATCCAATACAAACATACAAAGATATTCTATGTTTTTTATGAATATTCAACATATCCCTAAAATTAACATTCTCTATAACGGTAAAGGATTAGGGTACTTAGAGACGAGACACATAAAAAATTTATTTAATTACATTATTCATCATCTAAAACAAATAAATTTACATAAAAATAATCTAATAGAATAATCAATACTTAGGGAAGGAAAAAATTAGGAAGGGTGGGATTATATTATCATAAAGGGTAAACATGGGAGTTATTACTCCTTTGAAATCATAATCTTAATGGTATGATAACATAATCAAACGCATGTTCTCAAAATAAAATATTCATTCCCATAAAATCATATATTATAATCTCTAAAATCTATTCATATCAAGAATCATGATCAATAAGGGTTATAATTCATAAATCATCATTCAAGATTCATATCATAAGAATGTGACATCATTATCGTATAAAATAATAATCTTGTGAAAAATTTTATCTGTAATCATTTCCATGAATAATCTTGGGAGAATACATAAATATAATAATACTCAAACATAAAAAATGCGAACAATGTTATTTTTATACATTTCTATACATAATCTTGTTAGCATAGAGAGAAGAAAACATACTCATGCATCAATATATGAAGAAATATATTCACAATAATGACTATGTTTATAAACAATATCTCATGATATTTCAATATCATATTACCCAAAACATTGGATGGGTATATAATTATCTGAACCCCCATCACATAATCATAATCCATTTATATGTCCACAACAAGGTCATGAAAACATTAATACTTGTTTCATAGCTTAACCCATGGAAAAAACATGTTTCATTAATATTTGACTATCATAATAAATAAATATCCATAAAATGATTAAGGATTGTAGTATTGGATCTTGTACAAAGTAAATATTAAGTATCATCAAAGTATGTTTTCTTACATGAAAACCCCATTTAAAATATCATTGTAACCTTTTGTAGAAAAGTTCATTTTCATTTGAAAAGCTCATAATTATAATATAAAAATTTCAACAATCCTATAAAAATATATTATTTTATAAGAAAAATTTAAAAACATTGTGTAGTCATAACTATGGGATATTCTATCCATTGAATAATTTATAATATAATGATTTTTTCTTTAATTATAATAAAAAGTTCATTTTTTAGAAAATGATAACAATATTCCATTTAAACATTCTTATAAAAAATAATGAATGGGTAAAATTTATTTTAATGCATATTTATAAAATATTTTAAAAAAATTTAGAAAACATACATATAGAATTAATAGTATTTCTGACTAAAATAGGTGAAATAAGGAAATAATTTATCAAAAACCTTTTATGAACCATTTTGAGTACCAAAAATAAAAATATGGTACTAAAATAAAAAAAATCATAAATATTTTTGGGATCCAAAAAATTAAATTGTTTTATCATATAAGGGTAATATATTTTGTTCAATGGAAATTCAAGCATAAATAATTCAGATTAAAATGGGATTAAATCATAAATACCTTACTAAAAGTCTTTTTTTGCATCATAAAATATAAAATATCTTATATAACAGGTATATATTTATTTTCAATTAATTATAAACCAATTTGAACACATAACATAGTATATCATATTCCATTAAAATTACCTATTATCATTTTATTAATAATTCTTTCTTTTAATGAATATTCAGGTGAAAAATGATCTATTTTAAATGCATGTTTCGATTCAATTATTCTGATAATTATACCTTGATCATTGTTCAATGAATTAAATAATCATTATAATAACATAAATGTATTATTTTATCATTATATACACATTTATAATCATGAATATCATGTGATGATGAAATTTTAATTACATCACTTCGTGGAAACGGAAGTCTGTAAGTACGCAAGAGTGATGTTTCTTCTTTTTAATGTTTAGAATGAATGAAATTTAAATAAAAATTAATCATTATAGAATAATAATTATATCCTAAGTAAAATATATATTCATTAAATATATCTATATTTTAACCCATGTAAAATAGTAAAGAATAATAAATCACCTCTACTTGTGGAGGTGGTAGTCTACACTTACGCATAGTGGACATTATCATTTTTCATTAACAGAAGGGTAAAAGGATAAATAATTTATTAAAATTATAGAAGAATAATTATATCATAAATATCATAAATAAATATTAAATCCCTTATAAGAACCAAACATGAATTATGGTGATGTTAAAATAATTATATCACTTTGTGGAGGTGGTAGTCCACATGTATGAACATATGATACTTTCCATTTCCCATTTGATGGAAAATTGGTAGAAAATGGTTGATTCAACGCCATAATAAAATTAAGTATTTTTAAGATATTTTATTTATTTTTTATAATGGTTACCATATATTTATTTTACATGTAACAGGACATAAAATTTAAATTCCATGGCAACGAGTTATACACAGTCATTGAGAAACCTCCATTGGATTACACCTAAAGACTTGATATGATGTAATTATGAACAAAAAAATCCTCTAGGATATGGGGAGGGATTTTATTAAGGTATAAGCTTAAGTATTGGTCTATATATAAGGCTAAAATATTTTTAAGAAGATAGGATAAGTGGAATAATTTTACAAGGGTGGGAGAGGACACATATAAATTTTTAAAAAGAATACAATATATATAAATTTTACATAAAAAATGTGTTTTTAAGAAATAAAATGAATTACAAAAAATGGAAATATAATATTTATTCCAATATAATTAATTACACTATTTCTTATCCAAGGAGTATTATAATACTTTAATATTGTATTTAAAAAATAATGGGACTTTTTACTTGTAATTATTTAACAATTTTATAAAAAAATATTTCTGACAATTTAGTAGAATATTAATAATTCAGAAAAATAATTAAACATAATATAATTTTAATATATTTATTTTGAAAAATATATATATTCCTTTTACTAAAAAATCTAAAAAAATGTGTAAATTTCTTATTAATAATTAACACTAAATTAAATAAACCCCATTTTAAGAGAACAAATTTTTGAGGCAAAAAATTACTTTACAAAAAATAGAGAACTTAATTATTATATATTAACACATAAATTTTCATGATGAAAAACTTTTGAATATATTTTTCATAATTTATTTGTTATTATTCATTCTGATAATTTAATAACTAGGTTATAATGGTATATTGTATCATGGTTAATTTTAACTCAATTTTTTATGTCTAACATGTTATGAAATTAGTTAGGTTATATTAAAGAAATATATTGTAAAATTTAACAGCATAACACATTCCAAACTATATGGGAAAATATTATATAGGTTGTTAATGGAAATAAGGATTAATAAACCAATAAAAACCACTACAAGTGGACTAGATCGAAGATATTATATACCTATACCAAAAATGAGGGTAACTCTATGTACCATAGACTAAGGGACTATATTTTTATCAACAATGAGAATCTCACCATAGATTCACATGGCATGTTATCATAAAGAAATGCATCTGTGTTGTTCCATCTAATTATAATGACACAAATTACATATTTTAAAAATTAGTATGATATTTTTTTGAATCTTTAAATAGTTGAACCACTATCATCTATTTTAATAATCTCACTTGTAGGACAACAGGTCATGTGAATCCCTGCGTTCCAAGACTGATTCATGGGACGCCACCCACCTCCACAATCCAAGATCTAAATCCACAATAAATCATAAATCTAAACACCATGTGATTATCACTTGGTGAAATCATATATATAAATATATCAATGCATATAAAAAAACATTAGACCCGCCCTTTGAAACCTGGATTTCCTTTTGGTAATATTGTTCTTGATGCATCTTCCATAAGTACATCGTAGACCCCAATAAATTCATATGATGCATGTCTGCAAAATCATATATAGTATGAAAAATAAAATCCCTATGATACCACTTTTTAAAATATCCTCCTAATTCAATATGAATATTAAATAGATTGGTTGAGCTATGTAACCTTAGGAATTTCTCCTTTTATGCTAATCATTGCTAACAAGTAGTGTGGATATAAGGAGGAATCATGTGGAGAGTCTACCTTGTGTATTAGATTGTGAAATCACAAAAGAAATAATTGTGTATCATACACAATGGATAACAATGTAAATGAAATAAATTAAGTGTAATAACTTTAACGAATGAATTGAAGTATAAAATACATGAACAATCAAACATCATACAAGAAGGATCTCCAACTGGGTTTACCATACATAAAAAATTGATAAAAGTAAATTAAATTTTAATGTGTCCAACTCTAAATTACAAGAGTCACCTCATCCCATACCACATAATCCTAGATAAACTGGTCGATGATAAAAACATGGTCCTTAGACCACCCTATAACTACAACAAGTGATGGTATGACCGGTTTGACAAGTTCAATGGTTTCATGATTAGGGTATGAGTACATGACTTAATAGGGAACTAGAAATGTATCCCCATACAAGGCTAGTAAATGTTTTGATACGTGCATGTGAAATTCTCTAAATAAATAAATAAATTCTAAAAATAAATAAATAAATAACAGAACATCCTTAGGTTTGCGACCCTGATCAACCAAATATACTTTAGATACTGTTGGAGTGACTTTTAGAACATCACAATAACTATTATTACTGTAATAAGAAATTATGGAGCGTTAAACAACGTATACACTGGTAATGACCATAAAGTTGCACTAAAACTATTATATAGTATAATAACGTAGTAAATAAACCATCCTAGTACCACAACCTAGGTAATACTCATTCTTAGTATATGATGGTTCCAACCAGTAGATCCCAAGAACACTTGAAGGCTCGACCATTTCCATTGAATACCCCATAATCACATGATAGCTAGTGTGTGGAAGGATGTTAGTTCTCTACATGGAACCAATAATCCAAATTGTAAATAACTCAAATCCCTTCTATCATTATATACAACACCATGAAATGGGTGTTTTATTTAGTATCATATCCTCTACATAGGAAATTCTCATGATAATAAATAATACTACATTCCATTTTTAATATAAGTCCTCCCATGGGAATTTTATATTCCATCATCACCCTAGGGTAAGCTCATTCTGTTATATAATAAAACTTATAACCCCAGGGTATGCTCATTCTATGACTACTAAAGAATAATTAATATCATTTCACTAGGGCCATCAAGTCCTTCGACCACCAACAAAGGTTCTCAGGGTCTCAAAAATCAAGGACACAAATTAGGTGTTCCATTATTTAAAAAACATTTCTTGAGTCATGATTCATCACATTGGGGTATTAAAACTCTAGAAATCATCATCATCACTCTAAAGTACCACTTGTCCTATAAACATGCCTTAGTGGATTCACTCCTAGGAGATGGAATAGATCCCATCTAAAAACCTAAATCATCACTAGGTATGTTTGAAGACCTGAACTATATTCAAACTATTGAGGGCCTATCCACTATGGTAAATCATCTCATAGTAGGGAATGAATAATCCCCCCACATCAATCTCACTAAACTAAAGTATTTACATCATCTCAATGGTCTATATATCCATTTACCTAGATGACCATCATATTTCATCACACACTTCTACATAGATATCTCTTGGGGATCCTACACTATGGTTTCCATATTAATATTTTTAGTTTTATGAATGTTATACCCATTATGGGAGATTAGGTGTCTGAATAAATGTTTTACAAGGACCCAACCATTGGATTATAGGACATCATCTACTAAAATAGTTCCCAAATGTAATTTTCACTTTAATAAGTCATGGGAAATCATTTTATATTGAAAAATATTATATATGAAAACTAAAATATCAGTTAGTTAAACACACTAATGCTCTATATGGAAAGTCCAAACATCATATTAACTATAAATAAAATGAATAAAACCATTATGTTTGTATCAAGGCATGTCTACCTCATCCATTTAGTCATCCCATGTCAATTCATCACTAATCATCTATGCACTGGCTTATTATGGTTTATCCAAGCTCTTCTTATCTCATGATGCCACCAATAACCTATATATAGCCCTTAATCATGTCAAAAAACTCCAACCAAAGAATTATATAATTTATAATTAGTTAATTATAATAAATTAAAATTATCATATTGCATATTAATTATCCCAAAATCCAAATATCACTGATTCATTGAGAAATAGGGTGTCAACCACCTCTATAACACTTTTGAATAAACACTGACCAACATCCCCATCACAAGAATCTATTTATATCACCAACATAATTTGATTTCAATGAAAACCCATTGAAATTATATTTCATGATTTTCCTTCATTAAATCAATAAATGAAATTAGTTAGGCATCATTATGGGAAATCCCCTTGGCAGAATAAATACCGCACTAAAAATGGGTGATTTCACCATCCTTTTGTGAAATAATATTTTTTTCCTAAACCATGACTGATAAAAATTATTGGAAGAGGGATATTGATCTAATAATGATAACAAATTTAATCATCCTACCTCTAATTTCAATCAAAATTCCATAAAAACATACCCTCCCAATGGGAACCAAATAAACCAAATTGGGGAAGGAATTATCCATTATGTGATCAAAAATGATAGAAATGAGTGTTTTCTCACCTATGAATCCACGGGGATTCATACATTTTCTATTTTAAAACATCCAATGATGATACAATCTGGGATCACTAGTCATTCGCTGCTAGGACATTGTCCATTCGGTGGACAACTCACCAGTCGTCAATGGTTGTAGAATACTATAAACCGGTAGAATAACAAACTAAAACCTCATCTAATAGTCACCTAAGCCTCATAGATTCCTTAAAAACATATCCCTCCTAAAAAAACCTAATTTAAGGTGATAATCATTCAATATTTTGTTTTAAACCTCATTTCATAAAATGACGTGTCAACTAATTCCGAATGTAAAAATCCTTTGGAATTTTAAATCCCATGTGAAAATAAAATATTATAACCTCGCCAACATAATTATACTAAAATAAAAGATGTATTATTGTTCATATAAAAAAATTTTACCCACTAAATTTTACTATTCAAATTCAAAATTTATTTCTTTAACCATGAATTCCCAATGTGTTTTTAATGAAATACATTAATCTCAGGGCATGAATGTCAACAAAACTGAGCCAATGATTCTAACATATTTGAAAAAACACTCTATAAATACTCATAGAACATTTACACCCAAATACAACCTTGTGTTTTTAACTTTATTAATCATCAATCTCATGTTTCTCTTGACCATACATCACATATCATGGAAACCAATTTTGAATCACACAGCCTTTGACATTTTGAATTTCCTATATAAACATGTTCTTAGCGGTCCCCCCACTCACTCGATTGGGTTTCCAACTCACCATAACCATGCACCAGAATAATTATAACAATGACCCCTTCAAATTTATTTCTAAATTATATAAAACGTCATTTGAGTCTCATTTTCGATAGTCATTTCCACTTCCCAAGACACAAAGTTTCCAGTGGTTATAGGCTGTTGTAAACCTGAAACAATGCCACTTGGTTCTTCCTCTAATGCTCACCAAATCCTTTGAACTACTAACCAAACCACATTAATCATCCAAAACCTATTTTTTATGTTTTCAAAACTATATAAATTATATTATGTACCACGTTTCTCAAAAATTACATCCCCACTAATTTATACATTTAAAATTCTTCTAAATTTTCAACCCATATGGACAGAGGATCATATAGAAAAGAAGATAGAGTTTCTAGATCAATGATGATATTCATACTGATATATATAGACAAATGATTTATCCATAATGCGGTGTATGTTTTTATGTAATAGTCTTTACAATTGAATACATTCAATATGGTGTTGTGTTTCTAATGATACATATGTTTGAAACATTATAAAGCTCGTAGAGATTTATAATTAAAAATATAGAATATTACATTAAAGTATTATGATTTTTATTATATATCAAAGTAATGAATATGTGATTTATGATTTTACTGAACCATTGAGTAATTATGGATTTTTTTCATAGAAAAATATTTTGAGAACAATATAATTGAATGGTGTATCTATACAAAAAAATCATAACCCTCTAGACATGGTTCAATAGATGGTGATGTGATTGTACCTGCATATTTTATTATAGAGATATATAATATAATTTACTATATACCTTCTTAAATGGATTCCATATAAATAATTAATAAAGACACCATATGAGATATTTATTGGAAAAATTTTTAATATTTATTTTATAAGTATTTGAAATTTTAAAACAAATATATGATGCTGGGATTATGAAAAAATTATCCAAGATTAGAAAAGATATTATATTTTGGTCATCACAATGAATCTATATGATATTAATTAAATAATATTACTATACACAATGTAATTATATACCAATATAAAATTTCTATGAGATGTAACACCTGAATCACATAGTCATAGTGAGTAATTTTAAACTTGAAGTTTTTCAAAATAAAAAAATGGGATGTGTTCCAATGATGTAAATAAAGCTAGTTCGACAAAGAGTTTTTGAGAAATAACATATCAATTTTACTCCAGAACCTAAATTTTCATATATTATTAGTCAAAATCATGAGTGATATGGATTTTTTAAGGAAAAAATATTATGGATTAATGTTTGTATATGAAAAAACTAATACCTTATGATATGAAATTTGATGGATTTTTAGAGAATAATTTTTATTCCAAAAAATCTAAGATTAACAACATTTATAGAAACCATTTTGGTAAAATTGTAGATGTGCCTAAGGGGGTGATATAAATACAATGAAATGATCTATTTTAAAATAAAACTCACATTGATTATTGACTGTCTATAAATAATGATGATATGATATCCCGACATTACAATCGATAAATTTTGGTTGGAAAACATCTTCTTGATGAAAGGCATTGGTAAAGTTTCCTATATTTTATACATGAATATCTGTATAGATATATCAACGAGGATTATTATACTAAGAATAATTCGTATATTTGGTAATTTAGTAATTTAGTTTTTCATAGATAATTGAATGATCTAGTATTTACCAATGTTTCTTGGAATGAATATGAGTTGGATCCAAGATCACTATAATGTGTTATAAATGATGGATATGAGGGAACTATATAAATTTTATATCCATCTTTAATTTCATTTCTAACACTAATAATATATGATATTAATTAATTTTTTATCATGTGTATTATTAAGCGTAATAAAATAAGTAAGGATACTTTTTTGTATTTTGATGTGTGGATGTGATCATATTATTGATTTACATTGATTTTATCTTTAAATATGGAAATGATTATATGAGATCCCAATTTTAATTATTATTTTATTCATCAAAAGTTGATCTATAAGTTTAAAAAAAATCCCAAACATGCTACCTAGGTGGAATCAATAATAGAATTGTTGTAAATCAGTCCATAAAAATCTATAATGTAATCTATTTAGACCCAGAAGTTCATTACAGTTCATGGTATGGTTGTAAAGTTATGTAATTAATATTTAAAATGGCAATTTTGGAGCTTTTTCCTTGGTAAATTAATTTAGGTATGCCTAAATGACTAAAAAATATTTAAAAATAATATATCAATCGACATATATTTGAGAAGGGCGATGCAGAGATCTATTTTGTTGATATACAAGAAAATGTATCATAACTATTTATGGATTAGATAATTTAGTATAAACATGAGGGTCATATAATGTCTCCAATAATTATTTACATGAGATCCTGAATGAAATATTTGTTATCAAATGGGGTTTTATTTGAGTTCTACTATAATGGAATTACCTTGTTATCTTTCACTACTGTTCAATAAAAATATTCCATGGATATAAAAATAATAACATCCCTTCAATGTAAAACTTTTGATTATCCCTAATCGATGATTATAATTGATTATTATTTATTTTAATTATATATTTATATTACTATGAAAAGAATATTTTATATAATACAAATAATTGACTCAAGAAATAAAATTTGAAGACTTATTACTTCCACTAATACCGGAAAATATAACACATGGGATTCCATGTTGTCATGGATATATATAGGGGTGTATGTTTATTTT
Organism: Viscum album; assembly: GCA_963277665.1. Lineage (NCBI taxonomy): Eukaryota > Viridiplantae > Streptophyta > Magnoliopsida > Santalales > Viscaceae > Viscum > Viscum album. Next base: position 919,725,505 of record OY728156.1, read on the forward strand.
GAATACACATTAAATGTGGCTTTAAATATATATATATAACTTTTGATCATTTATACTTTGATACCATTCTTAAACCAGACATGAGGTTGTGTTAATTAGAGTTTCATTTTGTATGATTTTTATTATTTTATTAGTTAACTTCGATAGAGATATGAATGTTTCTACTTAAATAATAATAAAGCATAACTATTATATTGATTGAGTAGTTTATGGAATTCATTTCAATTTTCAGATAAGTTTCTTGGGATGTAATTATCTAAAACAATGATTGATATGAGATATATTCTTTCATTATGATCAATCCTCTCATGTAGTATAAAACGTATGAGTTCCTATGTAACAACCCTTGAATTTAGTATAAATTTGGAAAATAATTAAAACTAAATATTTTTTTCACCTAAAAACCAAAGAAAAAGAAACAATTGATACATTATATAAGTTTTTAATATTAATTTTGTAATAATGTTTTTTAATGATCTAATATAAATAGGATTAAAAACATTATGAAACCTAGAAAAATGGAATAAAGAAGTAGAATTTTTTTTATAAGTAAAATTTAATTGTTCTTGGAAAGGAAATGGTGTAGTTAGGATTTTTCATATACCTTTACCAATATTAACAACAACACCTAATGCTTTAAAAATCACATGTTGGAACTGTTCTAGCTCATGGAAATGAATATGATATATATACCAACTCAACCACCACTCGAGACTACCAACAATTTATACATTAACCCCATATTATATTCATATGTCTTGAAATAAATTTTAACTCCAAATTGAGATAATAGTAATATGTAATTTTTATTTTAATGAATTTTTTAAAAAAAATTCTCGGATACAATCTATTTTATGACTAAAAAACATGGTTCAAAAAAATGTTTTTTAGTTTTATGTGTTGTTATATAAAATTTAATTTTTATCGCATATCAAATTTTAATTTTCCAAAATTGAATTCATTTTTAGATTAAACATGTCAAAATTAACTTATGTTTAAATTTTTTAATTTTTATAAGAATTCAACTTTTACGAAAATTATGAAAATATTGATTTTATGAATACCATTACTTTTTTTAAAATAATTATTATATATGAAAGACTTAAAATTTTTTAAAAAAATTAATATGAAATTTCATTTATAATGTAAAATAATTAATTTAAAATTAGTATTTTGAATCTATAAATCTATTCTTTCCTTTTAAAATCTCAGTTATATTATATTTTAATAAAAAAATATTTTAGATGTTTTTCATTATTTATGTACTCACAGTGATCCATTCAATTTTGTATTTAGTAAAAATTAAAAACTATTTTTTAAAATAATAATAATTAAATTTTATGGTTAAAAATATTATAACTGATCTTGAATTGAATTCATTTTTATGCAAAAAAGGAAATTTTTCTGAAATTGTTTTTTATTGTATTAAAAATATATCTATTAAAATTAATTTTTTCAACTTTTAGAAATTTATTATTTAAAAATAGGTTAAAATTTTTTGAATCATAATTTTAATATTAGTTAATAATATCCATCTCATTTTTAGTAAGAAAAAAATGTTACCATTGAAAAATTTGGTCACAATATTCATGGTTTGAATTATGTAAAATTAGTAAATCATGGATTAAATCTTAAAATTCCCCCAAACTATTATCACCAAATATGTGAAAATAGGGTTTAAATACCTCCCCATTAAAAATTTTCAATTTGTATTAATTTTTTCTCTTCTTTCCAGGGGTAAGACTTCACTTTTATTGTTGGGAAATTATTATTACAAACAATTCCACTATTCTCCCTTAAATATAGAATCCTTCTCGACCCCATTTCTCCTCTAAAATAAACCATAAAAGATAAAAAGACTCTTCCAAAACAAATCCTAAAATATCATTAGATATCCTAGAGGTTATGGTCTCCCAAAACCTACAATCTATGAAGTATTAACATGTGATTTATTAGAGGATATCATATAAGAGGAAATTGTATTAATTTGGATCTTTTAAGATCTATTATTCTGTCCCCAACATTATTTCTACTATAATCATACATATATAATCTCATAAGTATCATTAGTATAATGAAATTTTCTTATTTTTCTATAATAATCATTATCTAACTCTCTTCCATCCATTAGAAAATGATAAATTTTCCAATGTTACAAGCAGACTATCACCTCTATGGATGACATATTCCATTTTACAACACCATCATAGATAGAAGATTATAAGAATATATTTAATGAATAAATATGATAAGTTTATCATTATCAAGGATATATAGTAATAATTTTGTCATTCTATTAATAATATTTGACCGTCTATAATGAGAATATCGAGACACATTGTATGTAATAAATTATTTCCATTTTCAACCATTTATCTTCATTGTAATACTTTATTTTATTTTATTATTTAATTTAAAATCTTTTTTTAAAAAAAGAAACCTCTATAAAATTTATATTATCAATGTATAATATAATTTTCTTACTCATTCAAATGTCAAAATATGTTCTAATTTAGGTTTATTTTACCACATACATGGAAATTATTATAATGCTTATCTCTTTAATGAATATGAAAAATTAAATTCATATAATAATATGTAAAAATGGTGAATCCCATATGTTATAATAATAAATTATAGGTGGTTTTACAATTACATTTACCTATAAATTCAATTATTTTGAAAATTCAATAATCATCCAAAGATGAAGTTATAGGTGTATCATTAAAACTTCCACCATAAGTTATATAAAAATACTATTACAATCAATAAATAAATCAAAAAAAGTTATCATAATAGAATTAACATACATTATGTTATTAATCAATTAAAAGGACTTAAGGATTTTGATGTCCAAACTAGAGCATATATGGGAAATGGATTGGTTAGCACCAGAATCCAAACTTAAAATAATCAATTAGTATATGGGTAATGATAAATTCTAAATGTTTGATATAATATAAATTAACAACGAATAATTTTATAATTAATTTTATAATTAAATTTAAAAAAATATAAATTTATTATACACGGAACATAAAGTGTGTTCTACTAGGTAGAATTCCAACGTACGTTTTTATCATCATAAATTTGTTTTCTTGAGACATGTTTCATGTTATAAACATATTTCATTTTATACGGTGTATAAACTAAATATTGAAAATATTATATCCTTATATCTTTTAATGGTGGTATTTTTAGTTCCTTCCTAATTTCTTTCTCTCAAAAGAGTTTTTATTTTATAATACATATGGTGTTTATTTAAAATTATTATTTTCTTCATTTTGAAGACTTTTTCACAACTCATTTCCTTCAATTAATATATTAAATATATTATTAAAAAAATTTATTTTATATACTCCATTATTTATTTTTCTTAATTTTCAAATATCTTCAAATTTTTATAGTGATTTTAAAAGGAATATTTTAACCTTTTAAAAAATTTATTTCTCAATTTTTTTAATGTTTGAAAGGAATATTTCCAATTGGTATCCACATTATCATCATTTAAATTCATTTCATTCACTATTAACTAGTAGTCAAGTGTTGAATGTTTATATGTTTTTTCCTACAAACCCTTATTCAAATTTTACTATGTATTGTTTTTAAAAAAAAGTAACCAAAATATAAGGATATTTTTTCCTTTTTTCAAATAATATTTATAATTGTTTTATAAAAGAATGTTTTATCTATTTTAGTATCCATTCATTATTTTTATTATTCATTTTTAATATTCTCTGATGATTCATTACAAATATTTTATTGAAATGGATTTTGAGGAGGTTTAGAGGAAATTTTCATAAACTTTGTTTCTCTTCCCCTAGTAATTAGGGTATAATGGAATGTGGAATACAATTACTTTCATGTAGAATTGATAATTATATTTTATAAATATGTTATTGTTGGGGGTATTATATATCCGTTAAATGAGTTGGTTAAAGATTTATATCCCATTTTATTTCCAAGGGATGTTGTTAGTGTTTCTTTATTAAATATAAAAGGGAATACTGTAGTAATTGTTGATCCACTATACTAAGTGCTGATGGTAGTGATGCTTGATCGATTATATTAAGGGATACAAGTATTGATTCCTGATCCATAATGATATTAATTATATTATTATGTTTATTCCACACACAAATGTTATGCTTCTACTCTAGGGTATATGTTTCATTTTTTTATGATTCTTTTTTTATGAACCAATGATATCAAACCATGATTTATGATATTTTATCTTTAATTGTGATTATTTATTATTATTAAATGATTATTTTTAATTATATATTTATCTAATTTCATCATCATCTCACATGTCTAAGATATAACCCTTTACAAATCACTAATATTTTTTCCCTTATTGATCATTTGATATCACTCTTTATTTGGTTTTTAACTTCCACAAATAATTTTATTTAGGAATATTTGTATAAAGAAGTTTTATATAGTAATTTTTAGGGGGGTTTCATATAAATAATTTGTAAAAAAATTGGTTTTAGTTTTTATCTCAAATGGAATAGCCACACATAAAAAACCTTGACCCAATTCATAAAAATTGCATTTTAATAAGATGAAGTCGAATATAAAACCAAATATCAATTAGTTTATCAGTCATGGAAACCCAGGTATAAACACAACTTCCATATTATATTTGTAAATTAAAAACATAACAAGGAATGTTTTCTTATTTCCTTGGAAATTATTCAAATATTAATATTTCATATCCTGGGGAAAGGAAAACAAATATATGGTCATATCATATGCTCAGTAAGGGTTATGTATAGTGGAAATATCTTGGGTAAATAATGAATAGTAAATATGGAAGAGTTAATAATCAAAACACACTCTATTAAATCAATAAGTTGAGTTCAAAGTAAATTAATGGAAAATATCAATATAGAAATCATAGGGACAATGAAAAATTAATTATCCATAATGGAAATGAAAAAATAAAGAAATTTATGATATTTCAATATATGAATCATCCAAGTTAACATGAATCCTACTTTCAAGGACTCTCAACCAAGACATCATTAATAATATGTTTTTTAGAGTGAACCAAATACCTATATAATGTGGTCACTTGTTTTTTCTATTGATAATTATTCATAGATCGAAGTTTATATCTATAACTATGCACCTCATAACACTTTCAGGTCCTATACAATCCCTAAACATTTAATTATCAGTACAATTGATTCCCATAATTCAATATATATTAAAATTTATCCATATTGAATCAATAATACATAATATTTCCCTATTCAATGAAAAAACATTCTTCCTTAAAATCATACACTGTATATATTTTTTATATTATTGAAAAATCATAAAATTAATAAAAATGATATTGAATTTATCCATTATATTTAAAATATGGATGTTGAGGACAAAAATAATGACAGATGAATAATAGAGAGTGATAGATAACATGATCACATGAAAGTTATTGACCTAAAAATAAGGAATAATCCCATATCAAAAAAAGATGATAAAAGACCATAAATTCCATAGAAATACTACTTCTATTATAAAATCATTCCATTATAAAAAACATTAGAAGTATAATATTCCAAGAAAAAACTCCTTAAATTTTTTTTACAATTGAGTCAAAAATCCCATTCAAAATTAATTTCATTAATTTATGAATATAATACTATTTTATTTTGATTATATTTTAAATACAAATACTAGAGTATTGAAAAAAACATTATTTTAAGATAACGATAGAAAATTATATATTATACTACATAGAATATAATGATTCTAATGATGGGAAATTTTGTTCATGTAGAATGAATTAAAATATATTCCTTTCAAACTTTTGATGAAATGTAAAAAAGTACCTTGTTTGGGAAATGAAAATAAGTTTCCATTAAAAACATTGTAAACAAAGTCAAATATTGTTAAAAATTACTTGAAATAATAATTGGACATTAAATAAGAACATTCTTGAAACAAAAACTTGGGAATGGGAAAAAAATATTTGAAAGGGAAACGTCAAAACATTGTAAGTAATTTTTTAAAATAAAATAACTTACATGTAGCTTGATTTTATATTATAGATCCAAAATGATATGAAATTTATAATAAAAATTTAAAAATCATTTATAAAATAAGTAGATGAAACAATATTTGGGTTAATATATTAGGCTCATGTAATTTTTTGAAATAAAATCCAAACATAAATTGTAATTCGGTATATGATATATCAGGTGATAATTATAAAAACAATATAATATTAATTTTGTGAATAATATAAAAATATATCATTGATGTTGAAATGTTATGAAATTACCATTACCTTGGGTCTCCTCTTAGAATTACTTGTTTTATATTTCGATATAATGAATTTAAATTTCTTAAATAATTTATAATAAATATTTTTCACCAATATTCAATATTTAATTTTTTATAATAACCATTTTAAATTCATTCCACCAATAGTTCTTTCTTAAATCGACCACTTCTAGTTTTCAATCAATTTCTCAAAATTAATCCACTATATTTTCTATGGTAGTAGTTATGAAATAGTTAAATCATATAAAAACTAATAATAATATAATTAAAAAAATTATTCAATATATAGAATTTTATAATCATTCATTAATTGTGGTAATTTAAATATGAAACGCATTACTATGTGGAGGTGGTAGTTCACACATACACATGAGTAACGTTATTATATTACAACCAATTGAAGAGAAACAATTTTTATGATATATTATATATTAAGAATAATAATTATGTAATAAATATAATATAAATTCATCAATTCGACCATTATAACCATACATGTAAAGTTGTGTTAAAAATAATGTTACGCTACTACCAGGAGACGAAAGGTCATACATACAAACAAGTGTTGTTTTCATTTTTCTATATGATATAAAATAGGTGAATAATGATTTTTATTTTTTCATAATAACTTTTAAGTGTATTGAAAAAACATAATTTATTATATTAAAATGGTTATTCAATATTTTAATTAGGTATAAAAGGAAATAAAATGACAACACTCAGTTAACAGTTGTACATATTCCTTAGAAAACCGCATTTGGTGTAAACATTAAGACTTATAGGTTGGTTAATTGATTATATGTTTTTCTTTGGATAATTCAGGAGTATTTTTTGAAGATATATTTATGTATTTTGTGATATATCAGGATCAAGAGGTGTGTAAAAGAGAGGATAAGTTCTTTCCTTTAGTAAGCGAGGGAAAGGGCATACATATAATTTCATAAAGGTTTTATTTTAATAAATATCATAATCATGTAAAGTGGAAAAAAATGTCTATAAATTCTAATTAAGAAAATTATATAGTCTAAATATCTTCATAATATAATATTTATACAGGTGTAATTTTAATTTTAAATCATAAAATTTGGTTTAATACCCTCAAAAATATTTTTAACAATAATTGTGGTTACACATTTTTAGCATTTAATGGTCCTCAGTTTACATCTAAGGTGACATGTGGCACAAAAATGGACAAAGAATGAAATTTTAGTCCATTATCCATCCCACATGTTCCCTTTAAATATATTTTATTTTTAAATCATTTAATAAAATATTTTTTATCATAAACTAACATTAAAGACATTTTTGATATTATTCATTAAATTTACTTTAATTTTAATGAGATACAAATGGATTTGTAGTATAAAATATTTTACCATAAAATATAAAAAAATTATTAACCATAAACTACATTTAACACACCAATTTAAAAAAAAGTCTTTTAATGTTTTCAAAATCACATAGTATATTTTTCTTATCGTTTGCAGAGGTACTGAGTTAGTGTCACATAAGTTTTTATGGAAATTATACCACCAACCATAATTAAAAGAATCAATATAATAAAATTAATTAATTTATGTTTGAAATATACTTTTAAATTAATTAATAACTTCTTTTTACCCCAATTAAATGATATAATTTTAATGTAAATTTTGTGAGTGACAGTTTGTATTTATCCTTTTCTTTAAATAATGTAAATGTTATAATAAAATAAAAGGGGAACAAATTTTACATATTTTCATATAAATAATGTATATGATCTGAAATATATCAAACAATATGATAAATACAAGAATTCTGTTCATTTTTGAGTCCTTATAACATTTTTTTAACCTTAACTAACCATTTTTACTCATTACTGTCATAATGAATTTTTACCTCTATTACTATTCATTATGACCAAAAATGAAATTGAATTATTTAACAAATATTAACCAAAATATTTGAAACAACAAATAACTTTTTCAATATTAAATTCAATTATGTTTCTTAAATGTTTTCATATAATTACCACAAAGTATCCAAATCATTTTTTAGACAGAGGTCTTTTAAGAATAAAAATGAACTTATACTAAAACCAGATATAATTTTGACCTATATATAATTAATTTTATTTTTAAAAATATAATGTATATTATTTTACTCTAAAAATAAATCCTAATCTAATTTTGACATTTAATTTTCTTTATTTAAAGAAAATAAATGTGAGTTTTTGAAAAAAATTGGCATTTTTCACTATTCACGCCAGAATAAAACTTTTTTAAAAAAAACATGAAATTTCATACAAATCCTATTATGAAATGATGATTAGAAAATTGATATTACTTTATTAAAATAATATATATATATATATATATATATATATTTAATTTAACATAATTACCCATATATAAATTAATTAAAACCCACTTTTTGAAGAAAATATTTTTAAAGCATAAAATTATTGTATTCTTATTCTTTTCCAAGTAAAAAAACTAAAGAAATGCTAAATTTAATGATTAAATTCACTATTTTCATGGAAAAAATATTTTATTACATATATTTTATAATGTGGTGAAATATTACTCATATATTTCAACACAATGGTTATTTGATAACAGTCCTATTTAATATTATTGTTTTACAGTTCATTTAAACTCACTGGTTTTTAAAATACATGATATCAGATTTAGTGTTTTATTAATATAAAATATAAAATATAACTTATTTTTATTATATTCTACCCTCCAAAAATTATGTTTAAACCTCACAATTGTAATTCTTCTTTTCTGAAAAGAATATAATATAGTAAACATATAAATATAGGTTTTATCATGAAAATTAAATTCATGGTTATGACTAAGAAAATGATCATGAATATACAAAAGTAAAATGAATACTTGAAAATGTGTTTTAGAAAATATACCTTGGTAGTTGAATGTTAATTTCTGCATAATAATCCATAGATTTGTCTTTAGTTTTCAAGAGTTTTTAGAAATTCTATTTTCATTTTAATTGAAAATAAAATAAAATTTACTTACATAATTAATTTTCATTCTGTAAGAATTATTTAATCTTTAATTGTGTATCATAAATATCATAATTACTTTTTCATTATTGAGTCACTAAAATCAATATATAAATGACCATAATTTCGAAAAAATGCTGGAAGTTTATTCCTCTTATATAAAATAAAAATCTGTAGCACAAGTTTTAATAATAACCACATGAATAGAATGTAATTTCCAAAATGAAAAAAAAATCCACAAAAGATAAATTTGAAAATCTTAAAATATGAGTAATTAAATTTAAACATAAAAATAGAAATGTTCGATCAAATTTTCATCAATAGTCAATTTAACATTTACCTCCAAACAACATTAATCACTCATAATGTCTTATAGAAAAAATATATAATCTATGATAAAATATCTTCAAAAAGATAATAATAATTTCACAAAATCACTTAAATCAGTATAAGAACGCCATAAAATTATATATTCTTCCAAGAGGCTACTCAATATATATTCTTTCAATAATATTATCCATTTTTTCATAAAATACCATATTTTATGAAAACATTTCCATTCACCTTAATCTTATAAAGTTCACAAACATATAACAAACATATTAAATAAATTATTTAATCAATCAGTCACAAAATATGTTAACCTCCATCATTATATATATGATAAAATATGAGTTCCCAAAAGTTAACAACCGTTTTTTCAAATTAACCATAATATTCAAATATTAAATTAACCCTAACTGTTATCAATAACATTCAACCATTTTCCATAAAATATAAAATCATTCATTCTGAAATAACCTTTAAACATAAGGGTTACATATACCACTAATAAATCAAATATCTATTAATACTCAATATATTTTTCTAGGTACTCCCACAAATAATTAAAAGAGTGTTAATTCGTATTAATTTATGATCATACTAATATCTTATCAATACTTACATATAATACCACTCCATAATAACAATTAAAACTCTATATTTAGATACATTAATCACCATTCATAATCATTTACCTATGCTCTATCATCATATTCATTGATTCTTCCTTTAACCACGTAAAATATATAAAAATTGAAAACAATTAGTTATCTCATAAATCATGATGAATATTGGGAAATGCAATAATGTCCCTCTGATGGTAAAATTTCTCAAATACCCTAACATATTATCATTCATGCGTTAGAAATTTTTATTTTAATTTACTTCCCAAGGATGCTACTAAAACATTTCTAATACAAAAAATAACATCCCCACTTCAAAAAAACATATAGTTTTTTCTAACATAATACATAGGAACAAGAAACCAAGGATCAAACAACCCATGGTAGATTAGTTTAATATCCATGGAAAATAATAAGCATAGATGACTTACATATTATATTTGAAATTAAAAACATTGCATGAAAAAACATTATTTAATCCTTGAAAATCAATCGATTAATATTTTTTTATATCCTAGGAAATGAAAAAAAATAATAGATGACCTCAGATGCTCAATAATTGTTCTTATATAACCAAATATTTCATTATTAAAAAATTCATAATTAATATGTAAGAGTGGATATAGATTTAACCAATAATTTTACACATACTATTATGTGAACTTAAACATAAATATCTAATATACATAAACCCAAAGATCATAAAGCCTGTGGTATTTAGAATACATGGTTCATTGTACCTCAAAAGTAATATTAGAACATGAAATCCTTATTTGATTCTCAATATGAGATCATAAATTCATTTGATCTCTTAAAACTACATAGGATAACATGAGTAATACATAAAATAAATGGTTGATCTAAAAATATTATTAAGGGGATAAACATGATAAGGAAACATAACATGTGACTCAATGGTACTACATGGTATCATAAAAGAGACGGATTATGAGTAATTACATAGAATAATTACACAAATAAAAAGGTATCATAAGTTTAATGTAACATATAAAATTTGAAAGCAACAAAAAACATGACAGAAACATGATTCAAGGATAACTTACTAAACTATATGAAAAGGTGGACAAATTCTCATAATGGAGTAGGTTTACTCTATAATCTCGTACATAACATCTCATGAGAAAAAAGCTTTACCCAAGTAATTAGAGATCTATATGGGTCTCCCATCACATAATGTTCATTATTTGTGTTTTCCAAAAAATTAATTCAATCATGAGGCATAAAAATAAGAATTACCCATATAATGAAAATGGGTTTCTTAATCTTACATCATATGATAATCAAAAGAAATTTCATAGTGAAGGATTTTGAGAAATGAAAAATGAAATGTATTATGCCATAAATGAAAGATATAATATAATATATATATATATATATATATTCTGACATTAAAAAATATTTTCTAATAATTTTATAAGTTTAATGAGATTGAGAATTTGAGTTTGAGAGATAATCGTCATAACCCGAAAAAACGGTGGTTAAGAGGGATCCCTTACCTTGAGCTAGATTCATCACATGCCTAATTTATCCCTATGAATTGTAAAATTAAATTTGTTATTTAATTTCATAATAACATTTTTTATTTATATTATTAATTTTATTTTATTTATTATCATGTAATTTTAAACAAATTAATCATTTAGGTCCGAGTCAGATGCTTTGACGATGTTCAGAACATATAGCCTAGATCACTTTGGAAAATTGACTATGGTAATAAGATTATTATTTTATAATATATATAATAATAATAATGAATTAAATATATTTTATATAAATAATTTTTACCTATAAATACAATTATTATTTATGTATATGAAAAATGAACTACCTTATAATCATGGAGACTATAGGCTCTATGTACACGTAACTAACATTTCCATTTTCAAAGATCACGATGGGGAGAAGTTAAGTGTTATTTTATCATTATATAATGATAATTATATCATATATATCATAATATTTCTTTAAAAAAACGTACATATACCATCAATGTTACACATTAATAAAAAATGTATCACATGGATTTGCAAGGTGGTAGTCTTCCACACACACTAACGATGTAATAATATTTCAATGGATGGTAAGGAAAGAAGGTATGTGATATATAAAATCATAAAATATGATAAATATGTAATAAAAACTAAATAGAAATATTAAATCCAGAATCATGAATACTCTTGATAGGTTATGATATAAAATGGAATACATTTGTTCTTGAGGCTGTAATCTGGTGTACACACGAACGATAGTTTTATTTCACATTTTATGGAAGAGGAGATGCATATATGTTGTGAAATTAACATAATAAAATATCATTATACAGGATATGAAAAATTTATAATCTCATAATTATTTAATAAAATTTTATGGAGCTGTTTGATGAAATAAATCAAAGATGCTTGATGGATAACAACACCTCTTCTTTGAACTACTTCTTTTGGATTATACCAAAAGCCTTCCTAGACTGGATTTTTGATCTAAAAGGGCCTCTAGGACATGGTTATGAATTTAAAATAGTATTTATGTTGTTATTAACATAACAAAAAGGTTTTTTTAATTTTTTTGAAGTATATGATTGGTGGTTTCCATTTATAAATGAGAGGGAATAGTATTTTTTTAAATCCCCAAAACAATTCAATAAATAAAATTCAATCCTAATACATGTGGCACAAAAATTGATAAATAATGGATTTTAGGAGAAATATGTTCAATATTATCTTCCATCATTTAAAAAAATTATTTAACCATGTTAATCAAAATACCTCTAAGGTTACTCACTTTTACTATTTTTTTACCCCGATTACAAATTTATTTACTATTTTTTACTATTCATTATGAAAAAAATTGTGATGAACCTATTAAACAATATTAAATATTATAATTATAAATATGGAATCCATTTTATCAATTTAAAAAAAATTAAAATTAAATTCAAAATTAAACCTGTAAAACGTTTCAAAAAATGGTTTTTCAAGAAATGTTATTTCTCAAGAAATAGGTGCTTCTAGATTAAAGATATGACTAGTAATCATCATTATTTAAATTTTAGTTCATATAAAATGAAATATATTATATAAATTTAATTTAAATAAATATTTTACGAAGTTTCTTTAATAAGTTAGAAATGGGCAATTATATGCACTTTCAAATAATTTTCTAAAAACCAGACATTAAGCATAAAAATAATCCAATACCAAAATCATGAAAACTAATTATTCGAAAAAAAGTATTTATATTCATTTCAATATTTCATTTTAATTCTAAATTTTAAATATATTGTAACTTTTAAATTAAATTATTTATTTAAAATAAATTAATGTATTTGAAAAATTCGCAATCCTCACTTTTCACTAAAAAATACAACAATTTATAAAAACCCCCAAAAAATTCACATAATATTAATTTTTATATAATTATATGAATAATTAATTTCATTTTATTAATCGAATTTTATAATAGTTAAAAAAACTAAATAATATATTTTCTCATGAAAAGAAATAAAAATAATTTTTCGGAATTTTTTTAAATGTATTTATAAAAACAATTCGTACTGATTTCGTGATAAATTGATAATAAATTTATATAGAGTTGGAAATTTGTATATATATTGTGAATTAGTTAATTCTATTCATTATAATTAATTTAATATATATATTATAATGATATTATACAAGTAATCATTTTTGGGTTAGGCTAAATGTTGTGTGTCTTGTACTATATTGACCAAGGTTTTCTTTTTTAAAAACACTGGGTGTTTCAATATTCCCCCATTATGTATCTTTTAGCTATAAATTTATTATTAAATACTAATTTTAAAACTATTAAGGGTAATTTTTCTTCACATTTTTTTACGGTTCTTATGTTCCCTCTTTATATTTATTATTATGTCATAGTACTTTTACAAGGTTAGTTATATTACTGCATAAAAACTTATCTTTTTTCCCCAAGATCATCACTAACTACCCCATATAAGAGAGATATCATTCAATATATACCACCAATAAATATAGTATATATATGGGATTTGGAATTTACTTACTCAATAATGATACATGGAATACATCATGTACTAAAGAAAGGGTTGGTGGGAGTGTCAGCCGATATACAACAACGTTGATGTGATCGAGAACCTTGAGTAGACTGATGTATGTGGGGCTTATATTTTCCTTATTCTCAAATATCATGACTCTATTCCATATAGATATAAAAAAACATTTTATACTCAACCTTAAACTCTAGATAATGTCAAGAGTTGTCATCATATATCTTCTATCAACTCTAGGGATTCATGTTGTTTTATTGACTAGTCTTGAAATTTTCAACCATTTCACCAACCATTTTAGTTCCTTCTATCTTTTTTCACCAACATCATCCAAACATGAATGTGTTATACAAATATTCCCATAAATGAATTCATATGGATCCATTTTGATTATTTATTTAAGTCTATTATTATATGAGAACTCATCTAGAGAAATATATTGATCTGATCCTCCTTTCAAGTCCATCAAACATTCTCTCGATGTATCTTCTTGTATATAAATAGAATACTCACATTGGCAATTAGTTTGGTGGTGAAAAGCTATAATGATGATCAACTCTATATTTACAGAATGTTTGACACTATTTCAGAACATGGAGCTAAATTTTTGATCTCATTTAGATAGAATCAATGGGGGTGATCCATGTAGCCTCATCACCCATCTAACGTATAACCTTGTATGTTTATCTAGTGAGAAGTATTATAAAATTTAAATGAAGTTAGAAGTATTTTTAAGAAAATAAACCATAATCCATATGGAATTTTTTCCTCTCAATGTATTTAGATAACTAGTTATAAATTCCATGGTGGTGTTTTCCCATTTTCATGCAGGTGCGGGTAATGGTTTCATAGTCCCCTTATAATTATTTCTTTCATCATTCACTTTTTGATGTGTCAAACACTTTTATGTATATTAAATGATCTCTATATTTATATTGTCTCACTAATAGTGATATTGAATATCATGATACTTCTTCATTATCCCTAGGTGGATGGATAAGGTCAAGTTGTGTGCATCATTAAATCGATACTTCTTTATCTCCAAATTTGATGGTATAAGTAGTCTCCACCAAATCATATGACCCCTTCTTCATAAATTTTAAACACAAATGATTTTTTTTTCTTGTAGATTCTATCTTCTTTTTAATTATCGCATCCTTTCATTGATTATCCATTATGTTCTCTAGAAGGAATAGTTTATGGGTCATTCGTGAAATAAATAATGATGTTCCTTCCTTCATGATTCTCATGTACATCCTTTTCAATTATTATATAATTGGTTCCTTCTCAATTATTATCATTGATAATTTCTTGAAATCCTTTCTACTTACATCCTATACCATTGTTTCATTTATAGGATAGTAGTTCATTGAGAATAAAATTTCCTTAATCAGATAAAACCATGTTTGTTAGTGTATATTGATATCATTATATGTTAATAAAAATTTGAGTCTCTTATTATCCATATATATTTCACACTTCACCCAATGAGATAAGGTAACCATATTTTCTATGAAATGATATCTAGTGCCAACTCCATATCATCTGTGGGATAGTTCTACTCATAAAATTTCAACATCCTCAAGTCATAGGATATTTCCTTATAATTATAAATTAGTACATATAATAATACCTTCTTTGAAGAATAATTTTTTACCATAAATAGTTCCCCACATGATGAAAATGTGAGGACGGATGCAATGATAAGCCTCTTTTTCAACTCCTTAATGATTTCTTTGCATTCACTAGTCTAGAAAACATTTACTCCTTTATGTGTTTTCGTGATTATTTGGGTTTCCAACCATGATATTTTTCTCACAAATCATTAGTAATACTGATCTTGTTCCAGAAAACATCAAATCTCTATTTTATATGCCAGTCTATGATATTCCTCAATTTTTTTTGTCATATAATGGTCCACATATATTACTTTACAATTGATAATATTACCCGAGATTGATACTTACTTTATCCTTAAATAAAATTTACTATACATTTCATATATCTTCACTTTCTCATAGCATTTATCATAGTATTCAAGTACCCCATATTCTCCTCCTTGACTTCAGAGAAAATAAAAATATCATCTATAAATTCTACCATAAGTTTTTTGAGGTAATATCTATATTATATATTCATTAAGTCCATAAATATTTTTTAATAATTAGTGAGACTTGATGGCATTACTATGATCTCATAGTTTACATGAATTGTTTGAAAGGTTTTTTGTGAATATATTCCTTTTTCACCCATAATTAGTTATATCCTCCCTGAAGTTCCACTATAAAGAAATATTGGGTCCATATAATTGATCTAACATGTTTTTTATTCATTTCATGGGATATTATTTCTTTATCATGATTTTATAGAGTTCATGATAATCAATAAAGAGGTGAAATGAACCATCATTTTTTGTGATGAATAAGACTGGAACACCACATAGTGAATCAATCAGGGGTATAAAACCATTTTTTAGATTCTCTTGAAAATTAATTTTCAGTTCTTACAACAAAACAGTGTTCATTCAACAAGGATTTGTTAATATGGGATGATATCCAATTATAAGTTCAATTGAGAAATCAACCTTTATGTTAGGGGTTCTAAAAAATCTTTTAGGAATATATTGGTACAATACCTCACAATGGGAAGGTATTCATGCATAATTATCTACTATTTCTCAATTAGTTTTAAATAGATACTCTTTATTATAAGTAAATAATATATACTATTGAATATATGATTACATGGGACATTAATCATTCTCTATACACTTATAATGAACTTGAGAATAACATTGATCATTACAAGTGATCTCCCTCTCTCTATTTTTTAAGTATGATTTATATAAAGACAGCCAATATATAACCAATATTTCATAATCTATACTAAAAGATGTAAGAAACGAGTTTATAGAAGGTTAAATCAACATAAATTGAATGGGGGAGTTAAATACTTATGATGAAACTATTTCTCCATGTTTTGTTCTCCTAAATATCTCAACACCTATGTTTTGAGGGGGTTTTTAAATATTTCCAATAAATATTCAAGATATTGAATAATTTGTATAACTAGAATCCAAAAAAATGTTTTTATTCAATTTTTGAGTGAAAATTTATCACACATGTCACAAAATCACTTTCGAAATACACCTTAGCTGTATTCATAGCATATGAAATTCCTTCATCTCTATTACAGGGAGGTTGTTGTCATTGATTATCTCCAATAACCCTTATCTTAGAGAATTGTCTTGCATAATGGTAAAATTTTTTGTAGTTGAAACATTTTACTATAGGGTTAGTATTGATTGGAACCATCATTTTTTCTTCCACATTAGTTGGATTCTTTATTTCTCTTTGGTAAAAAATATCTTGATTCCCTACATTTAATCATTTGGAGAATCTCATGGTTCCCATCAGATAGTCTCTATGATTCTTCTTCTCTCAACATTAAATTGGTCTCTAGAGTGTAATTTTTATAATTAAAAATCACTAGTACATTGTTTTTAGATGGTTTTTATGGATTTTTATGTATCTGATATGCCTAATTTGGTTTTGAGAGTATTAATTTTCTCGATTCAATGTTTGGGAGATATAGTATTGGGCACACGATTGGTTCATGGTTAGTTCTAAACATGAATCCAAACCCATGTGTCCTATTTTAACTTGATAATAGTTATAAAACCCATACGGGGTGATTCACATGGCCATTGAGAATCCAGAAATTTTAATTAGAGGTGATCCACATGAGTTGTGCACAGTTTGAAAAACTATGTCTCTACCCATGTGATGTGGAGGTGCCTTTAGATAGTGGCACTACATTGCTGGATCCCAATTAGCCAAAATATGGTTCCAAACCAAACAGTTAATTTAAAAATGTCTAAATTAATAAAATACCCTCCCTTATATTTCTTTATTATTCCATGATTCTTCTCCAATCCACATGAATAGTAGTGGATTAATTTCATTTCTTCCTCCTCTAGACCTTTTCCTCATTCCTTCTTTGGAGCTCTGATTTGGACATTGTCATTTGAATTGGGCGTGTTGGGGTAATCCTTTGATTACTCTTGTATACTATTGTATTTTATTTCTATATTTATAATATTGTATCTATTTAGAGAGAATTTTTAAAGAATCATGGTTTCTCTTATCTCAGTTCAGATCATAGGCTGGTCTTTAATGAGTTAGAACTTATGAGAATAAGGTATGTGGTCCCTAGATTTCTCCACATTAATAAAAGTTCTATGGAATGTGTACCCAAATTTTCATATGTGTTCTATTAGGGTGGAATGCGTAATAAATTAATTCTTGTAATTAAATATTCTAAAATTTTATGGGTGATAATTGGAATTATGTATAATATTTACATATGATATGTTGGGTATGGGGAAAGTGGTTTGTTGGGTATCTTATGCTGATTGTTTAATTTTTTAAATAAATTTTATTATTATATTACTGTATAAGATTTTTGCGGACAAGATGACTATGGTCTGAGGTATTGTGGTGAGTTTTATCTCAAGGATTTAGACTATGAGGTTTTTCAGGATGAGAGTGTGGCTTGAGACATATGGGATGGTAATAACCCTTATAATTGAGCAGATTTGATTATCTAGTTGATGTGGATTGTGGTGGAAATGATTTGGATGGGGTATGAGGTCCCCTTGTAGAAATAATGTTATATTTATATGTGGATAGGGTATTATTTTTGGTTAACGGTCACCATAGTTAGTGGATGATTTTATTTGAGTATTCTTCACAAAGATAGGACGTAGTTGAGGTGGTGTTAACCACATTTTATGGGTGCATGCCTCTGTAGATTTAACATCTTAAAGAATCGTTTTGACCATTAGTTATAGAAGAGTTAATTAATGAAAAAACTTGTGGTTGATGGATATTGATACCATCAGTTGGCGGTTGTGGCTCTCTGTATATGTTGGGTAGGATGGGTTAGGATTATTAAAGGATGGATATCATCATTCCTTGGGATGTAGGGTTGTTGATCTAACTGGGATTTATTATTCATGGAGGATGGATATTTTCGGGGCTCGAGATGTTGGTCCTTTGTCCAATTCATAATTAAAGAATGGAATTACAAGGTAATTGTGAGGTATTGATAGGTATTCTGAAGGGATTTCAGTTACTTTATTGTTCGAACATGAGGTGTTAGATGGAATGAGGTATTGATGATATGTTTATAGGAGGAGCCTGATGGTTCCCCAAGTATGATATTCTTATTTGGACACAAGGGAATTTTATTGTGGGTCCCCCCCAGTGTAGATAGGTCTTTAACGAAATGTAATATATGAATATATATATCTGATGGAAGGTATTCAAAGACATATATGCATTGGATGATGTAGGTAAATGCTCTCATGTGGTTGTTTAGCACTATTGGAGTGAGTTTGTATTTTTATGTGTGATTTTATACTATTTACTTATGTATGAATGAACTTTTTAGATATGGATGTATGATATACACACACTGGGGGTGGCCTACTGAGTTCATACCCACACCCTACAC
Organism: Viscum album; assembly: GCA_963277665.1. Classification (NCBI taxonomy): domain Eukaryota; kingdom Viridiplantae; phylum Streptophyta; class Magnoliopsida; order Santalales; family Viscaceae; genus Viscum; species Viscum album. The sequence continues at coordinate 919,745,336 of OY728156.1, forward strand.
AGGCCTCTAAGGACACATTTAGAAACTATGGTTTTCATATCAGGTCAGGGACATAGATCATGATTTGGACCATTATGATCAGCAATTTATAGTTTAATGGCATGGCATTAAAATGGTCCATGTTGAATATTTTTATCAATTTTGATTTTCTCTTAGGGATTTCTCATATATTATTATATGTTCTTCCATCGGTGAACTTTCATGTCTATTTTTGTATGAATAATTTATATATACACTTTATTGGCCAGAATAGATGTTACTTTTGGAATATTATTTCTATTTTAAAGTATTCATCCATTTTTTTTGGTATTTATGCTTCTATAGTGTTTTATATTCATTTGAACTTTATTATAACATCACAAGAGGGTATATTCTCCCCAATATAACCTAACAGACACTCTCTACTAATCTGATGACAATGGAATATATGGAGACACAACTAAGACCTACTGGTCCTTTATCCTAGACCATATATTTTCAGTTAATATTATGTTGGTGATCTATAAATGGAATCAAAGGTGTTTCTTTTATTTTTGTTTTTATTATTTGGGAAATTGTATATTGAAGACTAGATTCCAGTCGAAACATGGAAAATAGCTTATGTGTGGGTGCCTTCAACCCCATGCGTGGGGCTTATACCAAGTTTTCTGTGGTGGTAAATTGAGGTTATGATTTTCACTTTAATATTTTGATTGATTTATCCCTTGATTGATGCATTTGGGTATGGTGTTATTTTATTATGCGGTTTCCACCCTTGGACTAGTATGGCTAGTTAGAAAAATTTATAAATCATGGTAGGCACATAGGTTTTTATGATGTGTGTATATTATTGTGATTATAATTGAGAACCTAGAATACTTAAGGAGGGTTTAGTCTGTTTAATGTGTCAACAAAAATCTAAATAGTGTTTTCCTACATGTCCCTTTTGGATGAATTCTACTCATCAATCCCAGGTCTGTGATTCCTGCTGATATTGGTCTGTGATTTTATGAATATATGGTATATGTGGTCTAGAAATTTGTATGGGTAGTAAGTATTAATTATTGGGGGTGACCTATTTAAAATTTCAATAAAAATATAAACAATATTTTCCTACATATCATTTTATTGACATTGTACTCATCCACACTAGATTAATGGTATTTGATATGCATTATACGTGATAGGTTCCTCTATTATGTATATGTAAGGGGCCAGAAGGTAGGATAAATTATTACATGGGTGTGGTAGGGGATTTTAAGGTTTGTGAGATACACTTGATTTTATAGAACTCCCTATGTACAATATATATAACTGTTATGCATAAATTTACAATGTTATTTGGTCATCAGTATAATGCCACATTGATGGATTCTAGTGGAGAATCTGGAGGGGGAGATGTGGTGTCTCTATATTTTTCATGGTATAAAACCCATGAGGGTCAAGATGAGTCCCCTGAGGGTTGGGTTGATAATAAGTTTCATGTACAGGATTTGATACAGGCACATCATTTGAAACTAATGGATTAATTTGGGCCATGGTGAGATGAACAGATAAAGGTGAACATAGTATGATTCATATAGGGTATTGACAGGGGATCTCAGGGAGTTGATTTTCTAAAGGCCTAATGAACATGAGGGTTCGTGAATTATCACTATAGCGTCCCGCCTTTTTATCACATAAACTTTCATTACATTTTACAAAACCGAGGATATTTAAGGTTTAGTGTCTTGGAAACCAGGAACTTAAAACATGAAAACATAAAACATTCTTCTTAAACAATTGAAAGGATTCTCCTCATGTTAATCCTAGGTTAATTATTGCATCTCATAACCTTGGGACATACATCAAAATAAAGGGTGAGCAGAAGGCCCAGTAAGGGAAACAAGGGAAACATTTTACATGTGAACTTGAGATACTTCTACAATGTCATGAAAAAGAACTATAAGGCATGAGAAAAAAATCGTGAGTCATATCATAATAAAAATAACATTTTTTATAACTTGAAGATGTGGCTAAATCATTTAACATAGACAATCATGAACATATCACCAAGGTCCATCCCCAAGGTGTCATTTGAAAATTACCATGGTTATTCACCATGATATCGTGAAAATTGTAATCTCTAGTGGTTACATCATTACCCAATGCATTGGAGCGCTATCAGGGTGAACCCATAAATTTTCATCTATTATCATGTGAGAAACATATATAATCATCAAAAATTTCATAAATAACCCATATAGCATAAAATAAATGGTTTTCATTTCATAATCATAACATTTTAAAAACTTCTTTAAAGATATGATCTTTAGGTCACTTTAAACCCATGGAAGGGGATAGCGGGTATCATGTATGTAAATCCCAGAATTTAGAATAGAAAATTTTGATATATATATATACGTGAATAACCCTGTAGAAATAAGAGCTTTGAATATTCACTTTATAACATAAAATATTTTTGAGAAAAGAGAGAGGCATTTTGAGACGAAAATTCTGCAGCATAACGGCTATGTTTCAGGGTTTTAGAAAAAATTGAAAAGATAAGGGACATGGGTCGCCCACTCATAAATGATCTATAAAAATAGTATAGGGACAGAATATAAATGATATGAATCATGGTAATGAAATTTAAAGGACATACCATTTGAAATGAAAAACATGGAAGTAAGGCAAAAATAAGATTTCTCTTATGAAAATTTTGTAGCCTAACGGCATCACTTAAATTCAATAAAAATGAATTGATGAGATCAAATAGGGTCTCTAATCATATGAACATAAATTATAAGTATGATAGATATAGAGATCATACCCCAACTTAATGAAAAGGAACTTGAAAGTCTTGACCAGAAAATATAACTTGAAAAAGAGAAGGGTGAACGAATCCCTTAAAAATTCAGCAGCCTAATGGCGCCACTTAAAACATCAAAATATTGAATTGAATAGATCAAATGGGGTCTCTCATAATATGATCATAAAATATAATTATGATAAATATAGAGATCATACCCCAACATAATAAAAGGAACTTGCAAGACTTCACAAGAAAATAGAACTTGAAAATGAGAAGGGTGAAAGAATCCGTTACCAAAATTTCGGCAGCCTAACGGCGCCACTTAAACATTCATAAAATGAAATGATGAGAGTAAGAGGGGGTATATCATCATATGAACATAAAAAGGACAGTATAATGAATATAAAAGAACATCCTCCCACATAATAACATGGAGCATAAAAGAAATGACATAAAAGAGATCACTTGAAAAGAAAGATAGGGGTCAGATCCCTTACCTTAAAACGTAACTCTTAAAACTCAGAGGTTGGGACATTGAGGGCTTGGGGTCACCTTGATAGGAATCTATGGGAGGTAATGAGACAATATATTCGTTGGGGGAGAGTTGGGAGTGAAAACTAAAGGAGGAATGGGTGGGTATTTATAGGGAAAGTGAGGGGACAAGGCATTAATGGCCAAGGGACACCTCACAAGTGCTTTTCTCAAAACCATGTGCTCTCCCATGTAATTTCTCATGGAGTTATGCCACATGGGGCCCCCAATACAATAATTCATCACTTTTGGTCGGCCAACCCTTAAAATATCTCATGAAATCATCATGACACAGTTATGAAGTCATTATACATACTGAAACCCTAAAACTGTATTTTTACTATTCACTGAAAATTTAACTTTCTCAGAAAAATCCCAAAATTTAACCTTAACCAAATATCAATTCTCTGATTTCAAAAATGAACTCCATTTTATAAAAATATTTTTATAAATATTTTTAATTTATTTTTTAAACAAATACACTATTCACCGAAAATTCATTTTTTCTGAAAACACCCCAAAATTTACCTTAACATAATATCGAAGCTCTAAGTTTAAAATTTAAATCCATTTTATAAAAATAATTTTCTAAATATTTTTAATTTAATTTTTAATTAAAAAACACTATTCACCCGAAAAAAACTAATACTTGAATAATAATTTATGTAACCGTTATTTAACCATTTTATTGAATCACATTACTTAATCAAGGTGCCTAGATTATATTAATACATTCTTTAAATGAGATTACTAATCCATTTTCTCACATTACTAATCCTAAGCATAAAATCACTATTCATAATTTACTATTCATCAAAAATTAATTTGATCTCATTAGACTTAAATTTCATACTGAACATAATTGTAGAAGACCATTTTTTGAAAATCATTACACATTTTATTTATTTAAGGTTTACATAATCATTTTTAAAATATCCTTTCTCTTAAATTCATCAAAAATATGCATACTATATTTATCCAGACATTTGAAAATTCATAAACTTCATCATAAGAAGAAATCAAAATTTTTATTTAATACAGAGGGTTATACAAGGCAGTTACGGTCTCCTTACATTGTCCCTTACCACACCAGCATAGGACCTAAGTGTAAGGTGTGCTAAGGTGAGAGAATCCGAGGGAGGCTCGGCTAACATCGCACGAGTAGTAATTTCTATCAGTTTGAACTTCTCGCGAAGGTGATCCTGTTCTAGCTTCACACGATGAAGTTCAGCTTGGTTTTGGTCTATAGCAAAGCCCAGTGGTGCTACCTCCTTCCCAAGTTCAGTTAGATGGGATTCGATCGGTCCAAGACTACTGGGTGAGGCCATTGAATCTTCTATCTATTTTAATTAACCAAGATTACTTGTATTTAGAGACAATAATCAAAACGTTTAGTTTCCAGCAGTCATATTGATCAATGGTCATATAACAATCAAAACCCAATAGTCTCATTTTAATTATACTCTTTTTATCAAATGAAACATTTTTGTTGAGTATCAAAAATAAAATAACACACAAAATTAGGAAACAAGATTCATTCAAAATTTTGGGTCGTTACAATCCTCCCCCCTTAAGAATTTGTGTCCTCACAATTTTTTTAAAATTGGGTTTTTAAATTTAATTGAAAGTCCCACATTGGAAAAGGAGCCAGTAAAACTATTACTTAAAAAGAAATAAAGGGAAGTACAAAGGTCACCCAAGTTAACCCATACTAGAATTCCGTGGAGGAAAACATAGATATGGAAAAAACAAAGGGTCATGTTATGGGGGAGAGTGATAGAAAACATGATTAGGAGAAAGTTGACCACGATAAAATCCCAAACTTATGATGTGTGTAAACGGTCTTTGATTACCTAGTAGGAAACGTAAACCAACAAAATTTTTGTTTTATGTTTCTTTTCAAAATTTTGTGGAATTCATTTACTACATAGAACAAAAATATAAGGAAATATACCTACCATCATATAGATTTTCATCCTTTAATAAGTTTCTACCAAAACTAATCTTTTCTCCAAATGATGAGCATTCAAAACTACTTGGCCTCATCAAAACACATGAATCATCTTCTAGGGAATCACATAATCCACAATAGATTAACGATCTATTTCTTCTATCTTTAAACATTTTCCCAAAAACACAAAGGTTGAGGTAAACCAACTCTTCAAAAATAAAGAATCCCATTGGAATGGAAACTACTTTTAAATTGTCAAAGTTCCATAGTACTACTCAAAGTTCATCATAGACCATTCCATAAATAACGGACCTTAAAATTCCTTGAAATAAACCAAACTAAGACTGAAACACAATTACAAGAAGGATTTGATAACATAGTCTTCCAAAATAATTTTCATCGTTCATCTCCAAACAACATAAACCACTCCTAACATCTTATAACAAAAGTAACTAACCTAAACATATTTTCCCCAAGAAAGTTTATTCCTTTCAATAAGTAACCTATATTACCATAAGTTCACCTTAAATTCATCGATTCATCAAAATATACGTCAACCTTACTCCTCAATGAAAATACCGTAGTAATCTATTTACCTCAATCATATAGGGTCCCCAAAATAGTGAACGTCATCCAAAATAATAATCATCTTTTAATTCCCTAATCATCTCTGTCATATTAATACGGCCATCGTCACATTTTCTATCACATTGGTTGTTGGGACATGTTCTTCCCTTCCCAACCCTTTACTAAGAATAGAAAGTATAATTAGGGGCTTAAATACATAGCCAATAATCATGAAAAGGAAATTAAAGCATATAAGGATAACTTGTAGAAGAAAAGTATATCCTAACTTGTGATCCCCTAGGTTTCAAACTAGGTTATCCATGATCATATATTCTTATGTGAATCTTTAATTTATTTTATCTTTGTTCCTTTAATAATGGTTCATACTAACCTTATGAATTTACCAAAGAATATCCCCCGGGAGTGTCGTAACCAAGAGTGCAGCACGGCTCGTTGTCATGTACCAGTTACAGTTCGAGTCTTGCTCAAAGCGGTGTTTTCGGGTTTTACCCCTATGTACATCTGTGCCAGATCCACCTCTACATTCTTGTATCCAGACAGGGAAGTATTTTCTTGGCAACCCCTTACTCAATACACACCAAAATATGAGGAATATTTCCTATATTTAAATTTTTCTATAGGGTTCTTCCTAGAGTTTTCATTTCCTAAATTCCACAAATAACTAAACCATCCTTTGATACCAACTATAGCACCCCGCCTTTTTATCACATAAACTTTCATTACATTTTACAAAACCATGGATCTTTAAGGTTTAGTGTCTTGGAAACCAGGAACTTAAAACATGAAAACATAATACATTAGTATTAAACACTTGAAAGGATTCTCCTCATGTTCATCCTAGGTTCATTATTTCATCTCATAACCTGGGGACATACAACAAAAGAAAGGGTGAGCAGAAGGCCCAGTAAGGGAAAGAAGAGATACATTTTACATGTGAACTTGAGATACTTCAATAATGTAATGAAAAAAAACTTTAAGGCATGAGTAAGAAATCGTAAGGCATATAATAATAAAAATAACATTTTTCATAACTTGAAGATGTGTCTACATAATTTATCATAGAAAATCATGAACATATCACCAACATCCATCCCCAAGGTGTCATTTGAAAATTACTAAGGTTATTCACCAAGATATCGTGAAAATTGTAATCTCTAGTGGTTACATCATTACCCAATGCATTGAAGCGCTATCAGGGAACACCCTTAAATTTGACTTTATTATCATGTGATCCACATATATCATAATTAAAAATTTCATAAATAACCCATATAGCATAAAATAAATGGTTTTCATTTCATAATCATAACGTTTTAAAAACTGCTTTAAAGATATGGTCTTTAGGTCACTTTAAACCGATGGAAGGGGAGAGCGGGTCTCATGTATGTAAATCATAGATTTTAAAATAGAACATTTTGAAATATATATTTTAATACCCCTGTATAAATAAGATCTTTGAATATTCACTTGATAACATAAAATAATTTTGAGAAAAGAGAGAGGCATTTTGAGACGAAAATTCTGCTTCATAACTGCTATGTTTCGGGGTTTTTGAAAACATTGAAAAGAGCAGGGACATGGGTCGCCCACTCATAAATGATCTATAAAAATAGTAGAGTGAAAGAATATAAAGGATATGAATCATGATAATTAAATTTTAATGACATACCATTTGAAATGAAAAACATGGAAGTAAGACAAAAATAAGATTTCTCTTATGAAAATTTGGTAGCCTAACGGCGTCACTTAACTTCATTAAAAATGAATTGATGTGATAAAATAGGGTCTCTAATCATATGAAAATAAATTATCAGTATTATAGATATAGATATCATACCCCAAATTAATGAAAAGGAACTTGAAAGACTTGACTAGAAAATATAACTTGAAAAAGAGAAGGGTGAACGAATCCCTTAAAAATTCAGCAGCCTAACGACGCCACTTAAAACTTCAAAATACAGAATTGAAGAGATCAAATGGGGTATCTCATCATATGATCATAAAATATCAGTATTATAAATATAGATATCATACCCCAACATAATAAAAGGAACTTGAAAGACTTGATAATGAAATAGAACTTGAAAATGAGAAGGGTGAAAGAATCCGTTACAAAAATTTCGGCAGCCTAACGGTGCCACTTAAACTTTCATAAAATGAAATGATGAGAGTATGAGGGGGGATCTCATCATATGAACATAAAAAGGACAGTATAATGAATATAAAAGAACATCCTCCAACATAATAACATGGAGCATAAAAGAAATGTCATAAAAGAGATCACTTGAAAAGAAAGAGAGGGGTCAGATCCTTTACCTTAAAACGTAACTCTTAAAACACAGAGGTTGGGGCCTTGAGGTCTTGGGGGAACCTTGAGAGGACTCTTTGGGATGTAATGAGACCATATATTCATTGGGGGAGAGTTGGGAGTGTAAACTAAAGGACTAAAGGATGGGTATTTATAGGGAAAGTGAGGGGACAAGGCATTAATGGCCAAGGGACACCTCACAAGTGCTTTTCTCAAAACCATGTGCTCTCCCATGGCATTTTCCTTGGAGTTAGGCCACATGGGGCCCCCAATACAATAATTCACCAACTTTGGTCGGCCAAACCTTAAAATATCTCATGACATCATCATGACACAGTTATGATGTCATTAAACATACCGAAACCCTAAAAGTGTATTTTTACTATTCACTAAAAATTCAACTTTCTCAGAAAAATCCCAAAATTTTAACTTAACCAAATATCAATGCTCTGATTTTAAAAATGAACTCCATTTTATAAAAATAATTTTCTAAATAATTTTAATTTATTTTTTAAATAAATACACTATTCACTAAAAATTCATTTTTTTCAGAAAAAACCCCAAAATTTACCTTAACATAATATCGATGCTCTGAGTTCAAAAATGAAATCCATTTTATAAAAATAATTTTCTAAATATTTTTAATTTAATTTTTAATTAAAAATCACTATTCCCCCAAAAAAACTAATACTTGATTAATAATTTATGTAACCATTATTTAACCATTTTATTTAATCACATTACTTAATCAAGGTGCCTATATTATATTAATACTTTCTTTAAGTGAGATTACTAATCCATTTAGTCACATTACTAATCCTAAGCATAAAATCACTATTCATAATTTACTATTCATCAAAAAATATGTTGATCTTATTAGACTCTAAATTTCGTACTAAAGATAATTGTAGATGATATTTTTTTGAAAATCATTACACATTTTTATTTATTTAAGGTTTACATAATCATTTTTAAAATATCCTTTCTCTAAAATTCATCAAAAATATGCATACTATATTTATACAGACATTTGAAAATTCATAAACTTCATCATAAGAAGAAATCAAAATTTTTATTTAAAACAAAGGGTTACACAAGGCAACTACGATCTCCTTACATATCCCCATATCACACCAGCATAGGACCTAAGTGTAAGGTGTGCTAAGGTGAGAGAATCCGAGGGAGGCTCGGCCAACATCGCACGAGTAGTAATTTCTATCAGTTTGAACTTCTCGCGAAGGTGATCTCGTTCTAGCTTCACACGATGAAGTTCAGCTTAGGTTTGGTCCAGAGCAAAGCCCAGTGGTGCTACCTCCTTCCCAAGTTTTGTTATATGGGCTTCGATCGTTCCAAGACTACTGGGTGAGGCCATCGAATCTTCTTTCTATATTAATTAACAAAGATTACTTGTATTTAGAGACAATAATCAAAACGTTTAGTTTCCAGTGGTCATATTGACCAATGGTCATATAACAATAAAAACCCAATGGTCTCATTTTAATTATACTCATTTTATCAAATGAAACATTTTTGTTGAGTATCAAAAATAAAATAACACACAAAATTAAGAAACAAGATTCATTCAAAATTTCGGGTCGCTAGAATCACCCTCCATTGTTTCATATTGAGGGTGGACTGAAGGGGTAAGATAAGTGAATCATGTGTATGAAAATGATATTTTAATAGCCTGAGACACCCATAGTTTAAAATGTAAAGCTATCTACAAAAAATGATAAAAGGGTTATAAAATTCTTGGTGGGACAAACAGGTGTAGGATGGTAGGCATGTGGATCTGGCATGGAAGGATTTTGAGGCCCTTCTCATTGAGAACTTTTTTCCCAAAGATGTTAAGGGATGATAAAGCTAGAGATTTAATGAACTTGTAGTGTGAGATACATCTATTATAGGTAATACAGGTTAATTTCATAGACCTATTCTAATTTGAAGCTTCAATAGTGGGTGATGAAATTGTTAGGTTGAGGTATTTAGAGGATGGTTTGTCACATGACTTAATGGTTCATATGAACATCATCTGGTTGGACTTATTCATCGAGGTAGTTAATTGGGGTTTGATATCCAAAGGGAATCTCATGTACCAGACCAATTTGAGTCTATTGATAGTTTCATATGATATTGGAAGGGATTCTTTGGGTACTTGGAAGCAGGGTCATGTAGATTCCTAGTAGGTATGTCGAGATATAGATTTTCAAAGTCTTTAGAGGAGTTGTTCAATGATGGTGTGCTTCTAAATTGGTCCATTGAGACCTATTTGAACTCAGTGTGAGTGACCTAAAAAAAGTAGTTTTAGATACACAGTCATATGGGGAACATAGAGAGGTTCTATTGTAATACTTCTGATGTATTTGGTAGTTAGGGACTGATTTCAACTCAAGTATTTGAGGAAGGATCAAGTGATGTACCGGGAGATGGTAGATGAGCTTCTACTGTGTTTTCAATTTATGGTAGAGAGAGAGATTCCTAGCAATTGGTTTAGTGGAAAGATGTTAGTGAAGCACCCTAAGGAGTTCAAGCCATAGTTAGTTGGTATTCTCGATAGGTACATCTTATTTATCTGGTAGGGGTAGAGAGAGTCAGGGAACTGACGATGGATAGATTTATATCATTATCATGGAGTGTCCTCTAATTTTCGGGCATTACTGATATGGGTTATTGAGGTTCAAGTGATGAAACTGAACTAACTAGGTGGTGTATAGTATATGGGAATGAAGTATGATGCGTTTCTTGTATGAGATTTATAGGTAGGGGGTCTTTTATGGACATGAGAATATATACATATATATGATGTCAAATTACTTTTGAACATAATTTGTGATATAGGACATATATGTATCTGATGATATGTAAGACTCATGAATGTCATGTATGACATGAGAATAAAATTATAACATGATAAGTTGAAGGAATTATAGTATGTTATATAAGGATGGGCAAATCTAGGAATGGTCATTGTAACTATTACTGTGTTGGATTTTGGTTTAGGAAATGACTGGGTAGGTATTTCATTATGTGAGGAGAGACATAGAAAAAAATTAACTTGTGATTGGGTATCCATGGTAGATCGGGGTAATTATTATGATATGGGTATGTTTTGTACCTTATTGACTTGAATAAACATTGCTTGGGATGATATATTGTAAGGTGGGGAAACAATAATGTTCTATGTTTTTTAACGATTCAAATTTTCTGAATGTTTTTGAATTTAATGTTTAGTGGATGGGCCAACATTAAAATTTTTATTTGGAGTGTATTTTTGAAAATTAAAATTTTATTGTTAAATATTTATTAGATAGGATTTATTTACTAGAACGATTTTTTGGTGGTCTAGATAGTTTTTGAGTGTTTCGGTCTTTAAGAACAAAAGTTCAAGAGACACCACACCGGGTGAATGGTTGTCGCATGGTTAGTGTTAACCATGTCGTGCAAACCAAGAATTAAATTTGAAATATATCATGGTTAGAAACATTGTGTGGGGTAATTCACATATATGTTCAAGAAACCTAGTGTTTTTAGAAGTGGTGATCTATACAGGTTACACAGAGTTTTAATTATGATGCACCTAGCTGAGTGATGTGAAGGTGCCTCGGGATAGTGGTACCACAAAAATGGGACATGATTTTTCATACTTTTTGGCCAATATATATGGTTAATTTCAAGGGGTTAAATTATTTAACAACCCCTACCTTCTATTTCTTTCTTCTATGTGTTTTATTCTCCCATTAGAGGCACAAAAGGGGCTTCCTCCCACTTTTTACAGCTATATTATTCATCCTCCTTCCTTCATGTGTGCTCTGATTTGGACATTGTCTAGTTAATTATATGTGTAGTAGTAATCCATTGATTCCTTATTCTTCTTATATTATTTTATTTCAAAATTTTGAATTCCATTTCAATATAAGATAATTTTCCCTATTTCCATGTTGTTTGTCAAGATTTTCAATTTCATCTATTTGAACATAGATTAGAGGTCAGTATTCGATGACTGTGTTATTTCAATCATAAGTATGGTGGTTCTTAGATTTATACACTTTTATATGCATGATATGTGATTTTTACCTAAATATTACTATGTGATGTGTGTGGGTTAAAACCTTAATAAATTAATTCATGTCTATAAATTAGTTAATTATTATTGTGATATGTCAATAATAATACTCGATTCTTTTTAAATATCCAAAGTTGGGTTTGGATATTATGGTTGGTTATAAATCATATGTTGATGTTTTTAAATTGAATTATTTAATTATATTTTGATATGGAAACATGAGTTTCATGATAATGTGACTATAATGGACTAATTTATGAAGGTCATGTTGATCACTAGGACTAATATGGTTAGGTTCATTAGGATAAGGGCATGCATCGAGACCTGAAAGATGGTGATGAACATCGGAATTGATATGACGTGGTCATCAAGTTCTTGAAGATGGTGGAGACTATGTCACATATGAGTGATGAGGTTTTCATGTGTCAATTAAACTTCTAGCTGGCATGAATTAGGTATTTTTGATGATTTTCTCTCACTGTTGTTGGATGATAATGACATTGGAGTCATGTTCTCATATATAAGACACAATTGAGGTGGATTTGATCACTTTTTTGTTGGTGGGGACCTCTATAGATTTAGAATATTTTTATATAGTGTTTACTATCAATTATTGAAGAGGTTCTCACCATATATATCCATCGTTGATGGTGTCTAACACCATTGATTGGGGGTTGAGACTCTTCATATATATTAACATCGATATTCTAGGATTATAGGAGGATGGATATAGACGTGCCTCAGGATGTCAGGATGTTGAGTCGAGGGTTATTTATTATTCATGGAGGATTCATATCCCCATTACCTGGGATGATAATATTTTCATCTAATTGGAATTTAATGAATAAATATCTAATGGACTTTTGTATTATTGATTAGAATATGATGGGATATGAGTTTCTTGATTGGTGGAACATGAGGATTTGGAGGGAATGATGTGAATGTGAAATGTGTATTGGAGGATCCTAAGGGTTCTAAAGGTATTTTATTCTTATGTATACACCTAGGAATTAAGCCACAGGTCCTCACCTATGAAAATAAATCTTTCAAAATATGTATTGTTTAAACATATATATTTGGTGCCTTGTATTCAAAGACATATTGGTATTGGAAAAACCATGTAAATGATCACTTGTGGGTATTGAGAAAAAGATGACTAAGACATTATTTTTATATGTGAATTGTTTAAATTTATTTAAATAAACATGTGCTTGGGTAAAAATGGATTTAAGATAGGCACCCTGAAGTGCATTGTGTTGCATTTGTTGTCAATGAGGCATGAAGTTGTCTTGCAATGAATGGATGTCAAGGAGTCAAGATGTGAATGTCAAAGGATGTGATGGTGATGGTGATGAAGGAGAATGGTCGTGGTACACAGATGCATGTCACTTAGGAGATTCACTAAGTGACATAGGAGATGATGGTTGAAACATTCTCTAAGAAAATCTGACGATTGTTGAGCTGCTCTATAAGTTCATAGAACTTGTATCCTGATGATACAAAGTCACAACATGATTAGAAGACCATGCATTGTAGTGACAATGCATGATGAGTTGAAAGGAGTTCCATCCACAACTACTAAGTGGATGATGTGCATTAATGAAGTTCATGCACTATCACTTAGTGCATGTGAATTTGAAGTTGATCCAATTGATCTCTGATTAGATCAATGAAGCACATTGAAGAATTTAAGTGATTCAGGAGCTCAGTTGAAGATGAAGACCCTTCGTGAATTCCATTACAAATTGATGAATAAATGTTGAAGAATAATGGAGGAATTCTAATGAAGAATAAATAATTGATCAAGTGATTCGGCTGATGAAGAACCTTCTACAAATGTCTCATAAGTCTAGAATACGTGATTGAAAGGAGTTGAGGATGTTTGTGGAAGAAGGATGAAGAAGAAATGGAAAGAATGGCTTAGAAGAAGAGGAGGAGGCATTTGGCATTTAGAATTGGTATTTTTCATGGAGGACTTTGTTTTTGACAAAGTCCTATTTGTTACTTTGCCAAAAAATATGGCCAGCCCGTGAGCACCTTGTGGGTTCAACCCCAAGGCTCATGTGGGCCTAAGGCTCCACGCCCAAGGGGGAACCCGTGGGGCGAGCTCAGGGCGGCAGGGGCGCACCCGCAGACACCACATGGGCGCCTGGGGCATGCCCGGAGGAGCGCAGGGCACGCGGTGGTGAAGCCCGCGCACCCGGTGTGTGCATAGTGGGCGCTAGGAGCGCGCCCGCGGGAGCAAGAGTGGGCGCAGAGCGCGCCCGCAGGGAGAACACGGTGCGGGGCGGCACCGTGGAGGGAGAAGATGCAACTGAGGAGTTGCGGGCAGCGGCAGGGTAATAAACCGCGGAAAAATCCCGCGGCGTTTCGATGTGGGACGCGCAAATTCCACCGGGAGCAAATCTCCGCCGTCCGAGCAATCGCGCGCTCGATCTGGACCGCTCATCTGATCCGACGCGCCCCCGATTTAATCCGGCCGTCCGATGTCTTTCGATCACCTGATCCGACGGCTCCCGGCTCATCTCCTTCGTCGAGCCACCCCGAAGTCACCCGCGAGCTGCCGACGAACCAGAGGCCATCCGAGAGAAGGATTTCGAGTTCCCTGCCACCTCTGAGAAAACCAAGACCTTCACTGTGATCGTTAGGCCATAACGAACTCATGCATGCATTAAAATGTTGCATGCATGCATCGAAGGAGAATTTCGAGTATCGGTCGAGGCAAACAACGTTGCCGAGGCCTCGGTGTATTCGTATTTTGCATGGAGGGATTTTAATGAGGCTCTGCATGTTGTTCCATGCACATACACGTAGAGGGACCGAAAAATAAGGGAAGCCGCGTTGAAACAGAGGAAAGAAAGTTCAAGATTTGAAAAATTCTTGAAGATCCGAATATTTCGGGAGTTTGGATTTGAATCCCGTGGAAGAGGTGAAGCATCCCTCTGCCTATAAAAAGAGAACCCGAAGCACGGTAATGTTTGCTGAAAACTTGAAGATCCGCGTAGAGCTTTCTCTGCCTCGCGAAGAAAGAAGCCACCGCGCAAATACTTTGCGTGGCTATTGTTCTCGGTGCCACCCGAGGCCCGAAGGAGTTCCTTTCGCGCACCCCTTGCGCGAAAGAGGTGAAAGGAGATCCCCTGCGCGCTAATCCTTGCGCGGCAGGAAGAACCGGGGTTGCAGCAAGCCTTGCGCACCCTTGGTTGTAGCCCGTGGTTTGCACTTGCGCACCCTTGTGCCTTGTGACTTGCGCGACCCGCGGCCAGTGCACACTTGCACGCCCTTGTGGCAGTGGCACGTGCGCACCCGAGCCTCCATGCACTCAAGTGCTTGAGGACTTGCGCGATAGTGGGAAAGAAGAGGCAGTAGGGTGTGTGCAAGAAGAGAAGGAAGGCCGAGCCCTTGTGCTTGTGTACCAAGAAGACAAGAAGGCCCTACGGGCAGTAGGTGTGAAAATAAAGGAGAACCGAAGTGTGTGCACAAGTTCCAAGTGAAGAACCTACGGTTTGAGTGTGTGCAAAAGAGTTGAGGCCAAGTATACCACACTTTGTGTGTGTGAGAGGTGAAGAAGGAAGGCCGAGGCCTTTGTGCCTTTGTGTGCAAAAAGACAACAAGTGGCCGTAGCCCTTGTGTGTGTGTGCAAAATTGATGAACCACCGTGGGCAGTGTGTGTGCAAAAAGGAGAGAAAGGTCGTAGCCCTGTGCAAACGAGAAGACCACACCAGGCAGTGTGTGTGTAAGTGGGGAAGGACACATCTCTTGTGTGTGTGAAACAAGTGAAGAGGCCGTAGCCATTTATGTGCAAGAAGAAGTGAAGGCCAAGTTTCATGTGTGTGCTAAAGTGAAACAATTGTGTGAAAATTAAAGAAGTGGCCGAACCTAGGTGTGTGCACTAAGAAGTGTGTATACACTTAGAAGAAATAAGGAGTGACCCACACTAAAGTAGAACACACTTTAAGTGTGTAAACACATTGAACAAAGTGTGAAGTTCAAGTGAGCTGGTGTGTGCTTAAAGATACTAAACCCATTGTGGGTCTACTGCACCAAGAAGAGGAAAGGGAAAGAGCATGCATGCATGCATGCACGTGCACACGTGAACAGTGCTAAATCAGTGGTGTTCATCTGAGGAGTCCAAGACTTGAAGATCTTGAAGAGTTGCCATGCACTCAGTGCATGATGATGAAGTGAACTGAGACTGAGCCATACTGAAGTTAAAGAGATTGGTTGTCTGAGTTTTCAGTAGATTGAGAAGACCCTGATCATCACAAGTGATCAGAGGTAAAGAGCAAGGCTAGCAGTCTTTATCCCAGACTGCTGAGGATACTTGAAGAAGACCTTAAAGTGAAGAAGAGCTACTCGTGCGACTCGAGGAGCCAAGAGAAGACCCTGTGGGACTCAGGGAGAAGAAGTCTTCAGTGGGATTCTGGAGCAGGCCAGTGGGACTCTGGTAACACTGTGTGACGCAGTATAAAGACCCTCCTGTGGGACTCAGGAGAGATACGGTGGGAATCTGTATCGACCATTGTAATACTAACAGATTATAATGGGAGAATCCATGCTGGGAGAGCATGGCAAGGATGTAGGCCTTTGGTGCCGAACCTTGTAAATCCTTGTGTCCTGTGCCTTTTCATTACTGCATTATCCGGGAAAGGTTGAGAGACATAAGAAGAGTGGATCAAGGATTTAACCAGCCATAGAGGTTTAATTGATTAAGAATCAATTAGTAAAAAGTTTTAAAGGATCACTGATTCACCCCCTCCCCCTCTCAGTGATTCACACTGATCTGGGCACTTCAATTGGTATCAGAGGGAGGTTACCTCTAAAAGATCCAAGGGAGTCTTTATGGAGTGAAGATTTGAGGAAATGAGTGACCAGCCTCAAATGGAGATATCTGCCAAGACTCAGAAAAATAGAAAGAAGAAACAGGCAAAGAAGATGAGGAAGAAGGTTGTAGCAATCAGAGAAACTCCTTCTATGGAAAGAAATGTGAATGTCACATTAGATGACAATTCCTTTTATCATTCTTCTGATGAAGCCTGCTCTAGCTGTGATGAAGATGGAAGAAACAATGATCTTCTAAATGCAATCAAATATCTTCAGAAGAGAGTCCCCAAGAAAGTTGCAATGTGTATAGCTACAGGCCTCCTTGATCTTCAAGAAGAAAAATTACAGCTAGAAAGATATGAAACAGTATCTCTTTGCAATGAAAGATATGAAGACACTGCTGAAGAATTGCAAAGAATCCTTTCTGAGAAAGAAATCTTTAAAGTTATAATCAAAGATGTTTACCATGCACTGGAGAAGAGACATAGAGTATCAATGGTTGTTAAAGATGCTCAACTTGAAGACAAAGTAAAATTGGTGAAGGAGCTGGACAATTCATTACAAGAATTAAAGAAGGTGCATGAAGACCAGATGAAACAAATGGTGGAGAATTGGGAAGGAAAGCTAAGAACTATTGAGGATGAGAAGAACTCCCTCAATATGAAATGCTTAGAACTAGAGGTGATATTGAAAAATCAGCAATCACCCAAAGCTGAATCCTCCCTGTCAGCTGAAAGAAGAAATGTTGCTACTCAAGTGAACCTTGAGCAGGATGATTCTAAGAGAAAGACATCCTCTAATAAAAGTGCAACATCTTCTAGAAAGAAGGTACCATCCATACCATCTTGTACTCATGCTTCTAAAAGTGTTTCTACTAAAAGTGCAGGATGGAAGAATGAATCCAAACAAGTATGGATGAAGACAATGAAGAAAGAAAGCTCTCCTGAAGCAGCACAACAATTCAAGACAGGTACCCAACAATCAGAAGGAATCAAGAGGTCAAGATTTGTGGGTCAATGTTGGTGTTGTAACAAGTATGGGCATTGTGCAAAGGATTGTTGGTACAATCCACTGAATGCCAAAGCACAGAGGAAACCCATGCCTAGGGGGAGCAAGCCAGAAGGAAAGAAGCAACATCCACAGGTCCAGAGACATCTGTTTACTGCAAATAGATTTGGATTACTTGACAACATCTGGGATGATTGAAAAAGTGGTCAAAAAGATACATGTCAATCTCCAACTGTATCCAGAGTTCAAAAGAAGATAAGATCACAGAACCTGGCTAAGAGAGATTCCTTGGGAAGCAAGAAGAAAGTAGAAAATGCTCCCAAGAAGTGTTTTAGAAATGAAGAGAAGTCCTTGGAGTCTGAGTCCAAGAAGGGTGATGCATCCAGAAGGACCACCAAGAAATGCTTCTACTGTGGAAAGAAAGGGCATATCATGGATCTTTGTAAAGAAGCCATGAAATTCAATAGAGGCAGACTGAACTCAAACAGACAATCAATCCAGAAGAAGCAGAAGGGATTGATTGAAAACAAGTTGCCTAAGAAAGGTAGCTTGACAGCATCTAAGGAACCATGTGAAACTTCCAGAACTGGGGCCACTCTTCCAAATGATATACTTGTCATATGGCCACATCAGTTGCAACTTGCCAGAGATCTACAAAGAGCTGAAGATGAAGTTCTGGCAATTGCTAAGGCAAAAGGGAAGAAGAATATTTCACATGAAGATGTATTGAGATCCACACCAGCACAATCATCAATGAAGATCAAATGTGCAAGTGTGAAGACTGGTGAAAATGGGACATCTCGGTTGAGAGAATCTTCTCAACCTTGTTGTTCACATTGATGAACCAAGGAGGTTCCATCTTATTCCCTTATACATTGGTATTTACATGTTCTAACAATGCAGGGAATTGAAGATGATGATCATTCTCAACTGGAGGATGGTTTGGAAAGAATGGAGTGCACCCCTTGAGGGGGAGCCAATCTGAAGAAGATGGCATTCTTAGATTAATACCATCTTGAGAAAAGTGAAGGTATTCCAATCATACTTTCATCCCTTGTTTCTTAATTGAGTTTATCTTTTCAATTAAGGGGGAGTATGGATTGAAGACAAATGATTGAAAGGGGGAGCTTTATCTTTGCACTGAACTTTCTAATGAGTTTTGTGAAGTATGTGCAGGATTTAGCAATTCATTGTTATATCTGAAAAATTTCAAACCCCCAAGCATGATCTCACATGTGTAGAGAATTATGGACAGCTTTGAATTCCTTGGTCATATCACTCTTGTTTTCTACACCGGGTTTGCCCAAGTAGACTTAGAGCTGATTTACTAAAGGTTCATTGCTCAAGTGAACATGTGACATCATCCCTCTCCTAGTGTTTTTCAAGAAGATGCTATTCAAAGGGAGGAAGATATTTGTGAAAGTGAACCACACCACACCTTTGCATTTGATTGCCAATAAGGGGGAGAAAATATTGGCACACATATTGACCCATTCATATGTGCTAAAGGAGAGTATTGACAACAAATACAAAGGGGGAGATTGAAGTGCATTGTGTTGCATTTGTTGTCAATGAGGCATGAAGTTGTCTTGGAATGAATGGATGTCAAAGAGTCAAGATGTGAATGTCAAAGGATGTGATGGTGATGGTGATGAAGGAGAATGGCCGTGGTACATAGATGCATGTCACTTAGGAGATTCACTAAGTGACATAGGAGATGATGGTTGAAACATTCTCTAAGAAAATCTGACGATTGTTGAGCTTCTCTATAAGTTCATAGAACTTGTATCCTGATGATACAAAGTCACAACATGATTAGAAGACCATTCATTGTAGTGACAATGCATGAGGAGTTGAAAGGAGTTCCATCCACAACTACTAAGTGGATGATGTTCATTAATGAAGTTCATGCACTATCACTTAGTGCATGTGAATTTGAAGTTGATCCAATTGATCTCTGATTAGATCAATGAAGCACATTGAAGAATTTAAGTGATTCAGGAGCTCAGTTGAAGATGAAGACCCTTCGTGAATTCCATTACAAAGTGATGAATAAATGTTGAAGAAGAATGAAGGAATTCTAATGAAGAAGAAATAATTGATCAAGTGATTCGGCTGATGAAGAACCTTCTACAAATGTCTCATAAGTCTAGAATACATGATTGAAAGGAGTTGAGGATGTTTGTGGAAGAAGGATGAAGAAGAAATGGAAAGAATGGCTTAGAAGAAGAGGAGGAGGCATTTGGCATTTAGAATTGGTATTTTTCATGGAGGACGTTGTTTTTGACAAAGTCCTATTTGTTACTTTGCCAAAAAATATGGCCAGCCCGTGAGCACCTTGTGGGTTCAACCCCAAGGCTCATGTGGGCCTAAGGCGCCATGCCCAAGGGGGAACCCGTGGGGCGAGCTCAGGGCGGCAGGGGCGCACCCGCAGACACCACATGGGCGCCTGGGGCACGCCCGGAGGAGCGCAGGGCACGCGGTGGTGAAGCCCGCGCACCCGGTGTGTGCATAGTGGGCGCTAGGAGCGCGCCCACGGGAGCAAGAGTGGGCGCAGAGCGCGCCCGCAGGGATAACACGATGCGGGGTGACACCGTGGAGGGAGAAGATGCAACTGAGGAGTTACGGGAAGCGGCATGGTAATAAACCGCAGAAAAATCCCGCGGCGTTTCGATGTGGGACGCGCAAATTCCACCGGGAGCTAATCTCCGTCGTCCGAGCAATCGCGCGCTCGATCTGGACGGCTCATCTGATCCGCCGTGCCCCCGATTTAATCCGGCCGTCCAATGTCTTTCGATCACCTGATCCGACGGCTCCCGGCTCATCTCCTTCGTCGAGCCACCCCGAAGTCACCCGCGAGCTGCCGATGAACCAGAGGCCATCCGAGAGAAGGATTTCGAGTTCCCGGCCACCTCTGAGCAAACCAAGACCTTCACTGTGATCGTTAGGCCATAACGAACTCATGCATGCATTAAAATGTTGCATGCATGCATCGAAGGAGAATTTCGAGTATCGGCCGAGGCAAACAACGTTGCCGAGGCCTCGGTGTATTCGTATTTTGCATGGAGGGATTTTAATGAGGCTCTGCATGTTGTTCCATGCACATACACGTAGAGGGACCGAAAAATAAGGGAAGTCGCGTTGAAACAGAGGAAAGAAAGTTCAAGATTTGAAAAAATCTTGAAGATCCGAATATTTCGGGAGTTTGGATTTGAATCCCGCGGAAGAGGTGAAGCATCCCTCTGCCTATAAAAAGAGAATCCGAAGCACGGTAATGTTTGCTGAAAACTTGAAGATCCGCGTAGAGCTTTCTCTGCCTCGCGAAGAAAGAAGCCACCACGCAAATACTTTGCGCGGCTATTGTTCTCGGTGCCACCCGAGGCCCGAAGGAGTTCCTTTCGCGCACCCCTTGCGCGAAAGAGGTGAAAGGAGATCCCCTGCGCGCTAATCCTTGCGCGGCAGGAAGAACCGGGGTTGCAGCAAGCCTTGCGCACCCTTGGTTGGAGCCTGCGGTTTGCACTTGCGCACCCTTGTGCCTTGTGACTTGCGCGACCCGCGGCCAGTGCACACTTGCACGCCCTTTTGGCAGTGGCACTTGCGCACCCGAGCCTCCTTGCACTCAAGTGCTTGAGGACTTGCGCGATAGTGGGAAAGAAGAGGCAGTAGGGTGTGTGCAAGAAGAGAAGGAAGGCCGTGCCCTTGTGCTTGTGTACCAAGAAGACAAGAAGGCCCTACGGGCAGTAGGTGTGAAAATAAAGGAGAACTGAAGTGTGTGCACAAGTGCCAAGTGAAGAACCTACGGGTTGAGTGTGTGCAAAAGAGTTGAGGCCAAGTATACCACACTTTGTGTGTGTGAGAGGTGAAGAAGGAAGGCCGAGGCCTTTGTGCCTTTGTGTGCAAAAAGACAACAAGTGGACGTAGCCCTTGTGTGTGTGTGCAAAATTGAAGAACCACCGTGGGCAGTGTGTGTGCAAAAAGGAGAGAAAGGTCGTAGCCCTGTGCAAACGAGAAGACCACACCAGGCAGTGTGTGTGTAAGTGGGGAAGGACACATCTCTTGTGTGTGTGCAACAAGTGAAGAGGCCGTAGCCATTTATGTGCAAGAAGAAGTGAAGGCCAAGTTTCATGTGTGTGCTAAAGTGAAACAATTGTGTGCAAATTAAAGAAGTGTCCGAACCTAGGTGTGTGCACTAAGAAGTGTGTATACACTTAGAAGAAATAAGGAGTGACCCACACTAAAGTAGAACACACTTTAAGTGTGTAAACACATTGAACAAAGTGTGAAGTTCAAGTGAGCTGGTGTGTGCTTAAAGATACTAAACCCTTTGTGGGTCTACTGCACCAAGAAGAGGAAAGGGAAAGTTCATGCATGCATGCATGCACGTGCACACGTGAACAGTGCTAAATCAGTGGTGTGCATCTGAGGAGTCCAAGACTTGAAGATCTTGAAGAGTTGCCATGCACTCAGTGCATGATGATGAAGTGAACTGAGACTGAGCCAGACTGAAGTTAAAGAGATTGGTTGTCTGAGTTTTCAGTAGATTGAGAAGACCCTGATCATCACAAGTGATCAGAGGTACAGAGAAAGGCCAGCAGTCTTTATCCCAGACTGCTGAGGATACTTGAAGAAGACCTTAAAGTGAAGAAGAGCTACTCGTGCGACTCGAGGAGCCAAGAGAAGACCCTGTGAGACTCAGGGAGAAGAAGTCTTCAGTGGGATTCTGGAGCAGGCCAGTGGGACTCTGGTAACACTGTGTGACGCAGTATAAAGACCCTCCTGTGGGACTCAGGAGAGATACGGTGGGAAGCTGTATCGACCATTGTAATACTAACAGATTATAATGGGAGAATCCATGCTGGGAGAGCATGGAAAGGATGTAGGCCTTTGGTGCCAAACCTTGTAAATCCTTGTGTCCTGTGCCTTTTCATTACTGCATTATCCGGGAAAGGTTGAGAGACATAAGAAGAGTAGATCGAGGCTTTAACCAGCCATAGAGGTTTAATTGATTAAGAATCAATTAGTAAAAAGTTTTGAAGGATCACTGATTCACCCCCTCCCCCTATCAGTGATTCACACTGATCTGGGAACTTCACACCCATTAGTGGTGTCCCACTGTGTTCATACTCACAACATACTTAGGCTCCTTATGATGCGTGTAGACTGAAGGGTTTTGAGATTAGTTCATTGTTCAGAATTATTCATTTAAATATGGTGATCAAGGATGCATGGGCTCGTAGGATGGATGGAAAATGGATCATGGTGGATATTTGTATTGATCTAGAGTTTATTTTAAGGATTTTGAGTATGTTTTGATATGATCAGCCATGGGAGATCATGCGTGTCTATTTTTGTATGACATCTAGGAATTTACTCTATTGTTATGAATGGTTTTTTATTTTGGATATTTATTTTTTTATTTATTTTTTTACTATGTTTGGTATTTATGTTTCTATGGTATTTTAATATTATATTACCTTTGTTATATCATCACCAGTGTCACACATGTGTTCTCTTTTTCATGTATTATACTATTTTTTTTATCTTTTCTCCTTAGTTTTTATTTGAAAAGTTAACAGAAAATAGATGTTTTGGGGGTATATCCCTACACACGGTTTGCTCATGATTAGTAGTAATGGTGAGCCCACCCAAGAAAATATTTTTTAGAAGAAAGAAGCTACCACACAACATCTGCACTACCGAGTTCCATGGCCCATGTAACTATGTGGAGTTCTCTTTCTGGACAAAATGTTCCACATGGTAACCACATAGTTTCTCAAATCATGTGAACTAAACATGAGGATACTCCATGTCATTAAATTTTTTTATTTTCATTTCCCTCCTCTCTGGTTTAACCCCCAAATCCTCCAATTTTGTTTTTCCACTGGGTTTTCCTCTCCTAGGCACAACCCACCCTCTTTCCACCTCCCTTGGAGCTTCCATTTTTTGCAGATTTGGTGTGATTAATTCTTGGTTCTTCAAGTAAGTGTCTAATTTCAATGATTTATCCTCTTTTTTAGGGTTTCCCCCCTTTTTGGAGGTTTTAATCTTCTCCATCTCTAGGGTTCTGATTTTAGGGTTGAGTCTTTTTATTTGTGGGTTGATCTCTTGATATAAGGTTCTATATTACTTCATCATGGGGAAGTTGAGTTTTATAGGATATTTTTCACCTGATTTAGGGGTTTCCACATCAAAGGTAGGTGGTTCCATGATTAAACATCTCTTGATGAATTTTCTTGGCTTTCTTATGTTCTTTAGCATGTTTTATATGTTATGAACAGGGTATGAATTCAGTTTTTTTACATTTTAGATATGAAATTAACTTTAAAATGGAATTTTCTTGTAAAATTGGTGTATTCATGAAGTTATTCCCTATTATGTGCATTGTAAAAGTTTTAAAAATTGATTAAATAATTCATTATATTTCAAATTGGGTGTGAACTATATTTTGGAAAGGATTAAGTGTGTCTTGAATGAGGAAAGGGGATTTTTCGTTTGTGGATGTGGTTTTCGTGTTATAGTTCCTTGGTTGGTTGCATGTATGAGTTTGGTGAATTTTATGGAAAATGAAAATTGATAGAACACTAAGGGGAGCCTAGGTAGTTATGAGGGAGGAAAAGGCTAGTTTTCTAGTGATACAGAAGTGGCTACGGCCCAGTTTCACATAGCAGGATTGATGATGACAACACTTAGTAAACATTAATGATGAGAGACCACTATAATATAGGATACATCTCCACTATAGTGTATTGTTCATGATAACATGGATAGTTATGGTTCATATACCACTTTAAACTGATACATGGGGTTATAGGGTCCCATTATCTTGCAAAGAACCATAGGTCCTCTCCCATGTTGGTTCTCTTTGACAATGTTGTGGTCAAAATCAACATATTGTGTGGCTTTGGGTTACATCATTTTTAATGTATTTTTATTTAAAATTTCATCCATTTAAATTTTGTTTTCATCAAAACTATTTTCCTTTAAACTATTCAAGAATTTCATTCTTTTCATTAAACATGATAGTATATTTTTCTTTTAAAATTTTGAGCGTGGAATATTTTTAGGTGGAATCCTTCTGGCCATTGTCTCACACCCTGCATACACCTTGGGGTGTAAGTAGACTTGGTTATGTCTGATACAGGTAAGGGAAAAGTCTTTAGTGATGGTTGTTTGTTATTCTTGTGATCCTATTGGGTGGTGTTGCGGTGTTGGCTTGAGGGAGATTATACCCTTTCCTTGTAGTGTTTTTTATAGATGGGTTTGGGTTCCCTTTTTTGTTGTATCTTTCTTTTGGTTTTGTATTAACTTTTAGACATGAATCTGAAACCTTAAAAATGCGTGTTGGTTTGGTTTTTCTTTCTTTTTAATTTTAAATTGTTGATTTTTTATAATTTTACAATCATGTAAATCTTTCCCACATACTTGTATTGATACATTTGTCTTGTGACAGCTCATGGGGATTGGAAACTCCCTTCGGGCCTTGGCATGGACCGGGTCGAGCACCGGGTTAGATGGAATCCCAGCTTGGTTTGTCACAAAATGGTATTAGATGAGGTTTTTAGATCTTTGGGTCATTTGAGTTGGGATGATTAGGGATAGATATGAGTTATGATTTTTAGGGATATGAGTTCTGGTTGCGAGTATGGTGCTTGGCCTACACACCTCATGACAGACCTCGAGTCACCATGAGATATTGGGATGTTGGTTTGGATTCTCTACCATGTGGGAACTTGTAGGCTGAAGAATGTGCACAGACATTAGGAGTTGGTGAAGTGGTTAGTTCATTCAGCTTCTTTTTAATGTTTGATTTATTAGTTTTCTATTTGTTACTGATATTTTTCTGATATGTTGTGTTAAGGATTTTCTCATGTGACTAATGCCTTTTGTAGAAACATGCCTCCTCAGAAAGATACATTGTAACCACATGAAGATTCTAGATAGAGTTATCCAACACCAATTGATCAAAGTCTTATATATGTTCTAGTTTGAACTATCAAGGATCTGGGGGAGACAGTGGGAAATGAACCTACCCCGATCCAGGAAGATGATCCAGACTTTCTTAGGGATAAATCCATATAATTCTTAAAGAATAATCCTCTTTTTTTATGAGGTAGCTCCAAGCCTCATGTTAAAAAAGGAGTTTGTTAGGAATATAGGGTTATGTTTGAGTTCCTGGACACCCTGGAAGATGTTATGGTGAAGTGTTCTTTATATTGGATAGAGGGTCTTATCCGACAGTAGTGGGACTTAGTGATTCATGTTGGGAATCATGAGAAGATGATCTATAAATACCTCAAGGTGGTCTTCAATGACCACTACATCCCTATGGTCTTGGAGTGTATGAGGTCCCCAAAATTAAGAGATCTTTTCCAGAGGGGGCCATTTGGTGATGGATAATGCCAATCTTTTTGCTAATCTAGTTTGGTATGCCCCCCGAGATAGTCTCCAATGAGCAGATGAAGGCTCAACGGTTTGAGAAAGGTTTATATCCAGAGATTTACTCTTATGTCAATTTGTTCAAGATGAAGGATTATGATGAGGTTGTTGAACGAGATTGTATGGCGATGATTTACCATAATGGTAGGTCAAGTACCTTTGGGCTATGATTGAATTAGGAAGCAGAAGTTCATCAGAAAAGAATACGAAGCGTGAGGAGCAGGAGAAGAAGGATGGTGGAAGTTTAGGCCATCCGTCAAGGCAGTCTCCCCCTATGGCCTATGATGTTGGTTCTGTCATGTGACACTAATGTGGAAAGGTGAGAAACACTTAGACTTCTTGTACATATCCTCACAAATCCTGTAGTCAGCGTGGAGTGTTGGGGCACCTTCAGTGACTCTGGAGAACTACATGTTTTTATCAGGGAACTGAATGATCAGTGGCTTAGAGGGGAATTGTAGCTTAGTCAGAACCATCTATGATGGTGGGGTTTGAGTTGGGTGGTTGAGGTAGTAGGATTGGACATTCTTCCAGTTAGAGTAATCTTAGAGAAAAGCCATAGTCTAGTGGTCATCGTCAGAATCAGATAGATACTAGGCATCTTCATGCTGTGGAGAAAGAACCAGTGGGACAGGATGCAAGGCAATCAACTATTCAAGGTATAATTTTAATTTCATCTTCAATATCTACAATTTTATTTGATATAGGTGTATCTATGTCTTTTATATCTTCCCATATTGTTATCCTATTGAATTTTTCCACCGACCATGTATCTTTCTTGATGAATTTGGTGATTTCATTGGACAAGAAGAAGGAGTATGGCCTCATGTTTCTGTCTTGTGCACTCTCCATGTTAGTGATTGAGATAGAATGGTATTTAAGGGTCCTATATATTAACTAATTTGATTTGATCCTTATCACAGACTATATGGTACGTTTCTAAGAACACAATGATTATTATCAGAGGTGGGTTAGTTTTATGGAACACTATGGAAGTGCTCAGGTTTTCCTCATAGAATGGGATCCTCGGTTGGGTCATGATAGACCTCCACTCCTAGAGTTGGGTAATATTTATTTTCAACTATCATTGCTCATATTAGAGGATTATGGTGGTTCTCTTTAGGTCATATTACATCATGTGATGGAGAGATATTTCCTGGTGATATTTTAGGCATACCCCAATAGGGGGAAATGGAGTTATTAATTGATTTGGCATAAGGAACACAACTGATATCCATTCCCTCATATCTTATGGCCCCCATTGAATTGAGGGAATTAAAGATATAGCTAGATGATTTGGAATCCAAAGGGTCCATTCACCCGAGCATCTCTCCTTGGTCTTCTCCTATTTTGTTCATGAAAAAGGCCAATGGATCTCTCTGATTGTGTATCGACTACCAGAATCTCAAAAAGGTAACCATCAAGAATAAATACCCTTTCCTTAGATTGATGATTTATTCGACCTTCTGGAAGGGGAAAGTGTTTTTCCGATATCAACATACATTTGGGTTACCACCAGATAAGAGTAAAGTGGCGGATATCATTAAAAAATCTTTCTCAAGAATGTATGTCCACTTAAATTATATTTTTTAAGCCTTTAAAATTGAAAAATAATCCATCGAACATTATGGCACTCATGAATAGGGTGTTCCCCCAGTACCTCAACTCATTCATTGTGGTATTTTTGGATGATATCCTAGTCTACTCCCAATATGAAAAGAGCATGAGAATCATTTGTGGATTGTGTTGTAAACCTTATTGGATCATTATATTTATGAAAAGCTCACAAAATTCACTTTCTAGATTAGGGAAGTGGAGTTTTCGAGCCATGCCATCTCAAATAAAGGGTTTTGGTGGATCCAAAGAAGATCAGTTCAGTAATGTCATGGGAATAGCCAAAGACAATGTTTTCTATCATGTGTATCCTTGGCCTGGAAGGGTATTATAGGAGGTTCATTCGAAATTTCTCATGGATTTCCTCCTCTCTAACCATGAGAACACAAAAGGGGGTGCGGTTTGAATGGATCCCAGAATGTCAATAACATTTTGAGGACCTGATGTTACAGTTTACTACCACACCTGGGTTGATCATTCAGAAATGATTAAAGGGGTATGTGGTTTATTATGAAACTTTAGGTAAGGGTCTCAGGTCTATGGTTAAGCAAGATGATCATGTGGTGGCATATGGTTCTTGCCAACTCTAACCACATAAGAAGAATTACATAAACCACGAATTAGTGTTAGAAATGTTGATGCATGCTTTGAAGACATAGTGTCACTACCTATTTTGGGAGAAGTTTGTGGTATACTCAAATCATAATTCTATGGGCTACATATTCTCTCAAAAGGATCTCTATCTATGGAAATTCCCTTGGATTGAATATCTGTATGGGTTTGACTTTGATATCATCTATTTCCTGGAAATGGGATATGTGGTGGATGATCCCTTGAGAAAGAAAGTTACAGTCCATGCATTAATGAAGTCCAGTGATGAGTGGACATTGATGATGGTATTTTACCAAATTCACATAGAGACCAAAGATCATAGTAGACTTGCATTTCTGGAAAGTGTGCAGTTGGCTCCATCTCTTTTGGAGCTAGTTCAGCAGGAGCATCGTAATGATGAGTTGTGTCAGTAGTATATAGATTTTCTTCCTAGTGGGCACATTTCCCCTGATTGTTTGTTGTCTCCTGAGGGAACTCTATGTTTTAAGGTAAGTTTTTTGTGTGGTTATCTCTTAGGAATCATGTGATACCAGATATCCACTACTCTTAGTGGGCCATTAAACCTTGGGCTACCAAGATGTATTTTGATTTGTGTCAGTGATTCTTGTTGCCATGTATGAGACAAGACATAGGTGACTTGTTATTTATATGTTATACTTGTCAGTAAGTGAATGCAAAGCATCAAAGGCCCTCTATATTGCTTCACTCATTAACCATTCCTACCTAGAAGTCGGATGAGGTCTCCTTGGATTTTGTTGTTGGATTACCTCATAAACCCTGAGGAAAGAACACTATCTGGGTAGAAATCGATAATCTGTCCAAATCATCTCACCTTATTCCCATGCGAGATAAAACTAAAGTGGATGAGTAGGGATGGTTGTATGTTCAGGAAGTGGTCAGGATTCATGCTGTGTCATCATTGATTGTCTTTAATAGAGATTCTTGTTTTACCTCTTGGTTCTTGGAGGGAATTAGAACTTATTTACTATCCCAGATTACGATGAGTACGTCATATTATCCTCAAACGGGTGGTCAAATATAGATAGAAAATCATATTATAAAATACATGATCTATACATCCGTCTCGGACATTGGTGGTTTGTGGGATATCCATTTGGGATTAGATGAATTTTATTATAATAATAGTTAATAATCCCCTATTCAAATGGCTCCCTTTGAGATCCCCTGTGGTCAGTCTTGTCGATCTCCCATGTGTTGGGATGAGGTGGGTGAGACCTCACTTTTACGACTGAGCCTTGTGTAAGAGATATCTAATATAGTCAAGATGATCAGGTAGAGGTTATTGACAGCTTAGATTCCCAAAAAAACTTATTCTAATCAGATATATCAAGACCTGGAGTTTTTTTGGTGATCTGGTGTTCATAAGAGTGGCCCCTTTCTTAGGCCATCGTTACATGGTAAAGCAAGGAAAGCTAATGTCAAGGAATAAAGGAAACTTTGAGGCCACTGAGCGAATTGGTATGGTGGAATATAGGTTAAGTATTCCTTCTTATTTGAATTCTATTCATGATGTGTTTAATGTCTCTTAACTGAAGAAGTATAACCCAGATAGGTCTCATGTGTTGAATTGGGAAGAGTTGGTGAAAGATCCCAATTTATCAGTGTTTGAATAGTCAGTTCAGATAGTGGACTCATAAGAGAATATTATTCATGGGAATCCTATTCTATTGGTCGTTGACCTTTGGAAGCATTAAAATTATACACATGATACTTAAGAGTATAAGTATTGGCTCATGAAATAGTAGTCATTTTTTCCAATCATGATTTGGTATAACTTTCCGAGTGTTGAAATTTTTCATGGTCGGAAGAATTTCCACACCTGTGTTCTATTTTTCAGGTAATCTTATATTTTATTTTGGTCTATCTTTTCTCCTTGTGTATCCTTCGAAAGTTTGGATGAAAATGGATTTTTTTGTTGGGAAGAGCCATGTGCATGGTCGGCGCATGGTTAGTAGTAACTATTTATCCACTCATGAAACCTTTATGTAGCACATAGAACCTATTGCATGGATTCTGCATGGTTGTGTTCCATTTTTATAGTAAATTTGTGGAGTTATCTTTATGGAAATAATTTTCTACACGGTGACCACATAGTATTTCAAACCATGTGGACTAACTGTGTTGATCTTCCATGTTATTAAAATTTTGGTTTTATTTCTCTCTCTTATCAGGTTTATCCCCTAAATCCTCCCATTTCCCCCTCCCTCTGGTTTCCCTCTCCTAGGAACACCTCACCCTTACTACACCTCCTGTGGAGATTCCATGATGTGCTGGATGTGGTGTGATTCCTCCTTGATTCTTTAGGTAAGTGTCTCAACCCCATGATTCCTCTTCTATTTTAGGGTTTCCTCCCTTATTTTTGAGATTTTCATCTTCTCTAACACTAGGGTTCTGATTTTAGGGTTGATTCTTGATCTTTGTGTGTCGATCTCTTGATTTAGGCCTTCATCTTGTTTTCTTTTTGTGTGGTTTAGGTTCGGTGGATATTTGGCACTGAATTTTGGTGTTTTCTACATTAAAGTTAGGTTGTTCTTTTATTAAATGTTTCTTGATGAATTTACATGGATTTATTATGTTATTTATCATGTTTTATAATTTATAAATTTTGGTGTAAATGTTTTTTAAGGATTCTGGATGTGAAATTACTTTTAAAAAAGAATTTTCATGTTAAATTGGTGTATTCTTCAATTGAGGGCTTCTTGTGTGCATTAGAAATGTTTTAAAAATTGAGTAAATGTTTTATTAAATTTCATTTTAGGTGAGAAATATATTTTGGAAAGGATTTACGGTTTTTTTAATTGTGAAAGTGGATTTTTGGTGTGCGAATGTGGTTTTTGGAGTCTATACCCTTTGTTGGTTGTGTGTATGAGTGTGTTGGATTTTATGGAAACTGAAAATTGATTGAACATTCGGGGAATCATGGGTAGCTATGAGGGTGGACTAGGACTAGTGTAATTGTGATACAAAAGTGGCTATGGCTAGGTTTCAATAAGTGGGATTGATGATGACATCACTAACTAAACATTTAGGATGATCGAAGACAACTATAATATTGGATGCTTCTCCTATCTAGTGGATCATGCATGAGAGCATGGATGGTTTTGGTTCCTATACCTCATTGCACCGAGACAAGAGGTTATAGGGTCCCATTTTCTACCTAACACCCATAGGGCCTCTCCCATGTTTTTACTCCTTGACAATGTTTCACTCACCATCGACATATAGTATGACATTAGGTTACTTCAAGATTATGGTGATTTTATTTAAAATTTTATCTCTTTAAATGTTTTTTTCTTCAAAATTGTTTTCCTTTAAACTATTTAGGAATATTTATTTATTTATTAAACATGAACGTTTATTTTTCATTAATAGATTATAGCATGGAATTTTTTTTTTGGGTGGCATGCTACTGGGCATTGGATCACCCCCTACATATACCTTATGGTGTATGTAGAAAAGGTTATGTTTGATACAATTAAGGGGAAAAACTTTAGTGATGGTGATTCTGGATGGTAGTGGTCCTCTTATGTGGTGTTGTGGTGATAAATTTAGGGAGATTCCCTCCTTTCCTTGGGGTGGTTTTTGGAGATATTTTTTGGTTCCCTTTTTTATTTAATCTCTCTTGTGGTTTTGTATAAACTTTTGGACTTGAATCTGAAACCTTGTAAAGGTTTTTTAGTTTGGTTTTTATAGCTTGTTAATTTTATATTATTTTTTTTATAATTTTAAATTGGGTGAATTATTCACACTTTCTTGTAACGATTCCCAGGCACTTATACCAGCCCATGGGAATCTAGAACACCCTTCGAGCCTTTCCAAAGACTTGGTTGGGCGTCAGGTCAGATGGCAACCTGGCTTGGTTCATGATAAATAGAGTGTATAGTCTCCCCAATATCACCTAACAAAACCCCACTCATAATTGGATGCATATGGAATATTTACAGATACAATTAAGGTCTAGAAATTCTCCTACATAGAACATGGGTTTCAAGGGGATAATGGGTTTGGAATATATACTTTGGGAAGTCAGATGTTGGGTTTTCATTCCTCCATATAATTAATCTATCAATACTCAAAAATAAAACTACATTTTATTTTTTTCACTCTAGTCCCATGATATCCCCAATCGTTTCTAATCTCTATCTAAAATTTGAGGGCACAATGGAAAATATATTCATTTTATTCAATGACCCAAATTTACAAGGATTTATTTATACAAGGATTTAACACACCAAATGAACAGTCCAATTTTGATTTGTTTTTTAGGAAAATTTCAAATGTGTACTATGAAAGACTAGTCATGTTTTCCTCATATGCCATGTTATACTCATCTTCCTTTTACATCTGACCAGGTAACTCCATCTCTATTTTAAGATTGATGTTTTGGGGAAAATATTTATTAAAGAATATTTTGATGAAGTATTCTAATTCCATAGAAACAATATCCAATTTTTAATTTTTTTTCTTGATTTGTGTCCCCAATTGATAAATGTATCCCAAAATGCAATAAACGACCATTAAAACACTATTTTTTCATAGATCTATAGGATTTATAATATTATCTCAATGGAGTGAATTCATTATTCCATGATGATGGGATCACAATATCCACTAAAGGTAGGAGTCCATTATCATAAAAAGAGACTCCACCATAACTTTTTCCATCTTAGGAGGAGCAATGTGTTCCTTATGATTCAAGTTATTATTCATAACTTGAGCTAGTTGTCCCAGTACTTACATGATTTTCTCATCACCCTCACTCTTAAGGTTAGGAATATCATTGTGAAAATCATCACATTTATTATCATGTTGTCGTTGTCAAGTTTTCACTTATCTCATCCATTAACTAAAATAATGAAATATGAGATGATAATACATTGAATGATGAAAATAAAAATGGAAACTTGTAAACATAGAAGGAATATATTTTAAATTATATATATATCTTGATTTATGAGTCTGTATGTTTATATAAAATATTATCCATGGTAATGTTTCCTATTATGTTTTCTAATCTAACAATTTATTCATGTCCTTCCTACTAGTTCATATTGAGTTTTGGGAAATTTCTACACATATCCCCTCAGGAGTGTTAAACCATGTCTTTATTAAGGATCGTTATATTGCACTAGATGATTATTGAATCAATATCGATGATCCATTTTTTGGGGAAATTTCTACTATGTAAAAATTTTCAAGATCCAAATCAATTTTTAGTATCCTGAGAGAAATATATTTTCTTGGAATCCACTTTGTCTATACTTAACCAAAATTTATGTATTTTTTCCTATTCTTAGTCCTATCCCTAAATATTTAACTATAATTTTATAATCATAATCATAAAAAAATAAATAGACCTCAAAATAATACCAACTATAGAAACCCAGTCATTTTACACATATTATTACCTAATTCTTAAATAGAAATATCCAATACATACATCCCCAAATATCATGAGGCCTACTGCCATTGGAAGACTAGGATTATTATACATTAAAAGGAAACCTAAAACACAAAATTCTTATTTTATTATAAATAATGAGCTCTTAAAACTACATTAGATAAACGGGGTAATACATAAATTAAATGGGTTGTCTAAAATGCTTAGTAAAGAGGTATAAATTATTAAGAAAACATAATGTGTAAATCAAAGGTAGAACATGATATCAGAATAGATATAGCTTATTAGGAATCATATAAAACTATAACATAAATAAAATGGTTTCAATGTATCATTGTAACATAAGATATGTGGTAGAAACATGAATAATGATATGAACATTTTTGAAGTATGACATCCTAGACAATATCACATGGAGGAAAAATTCCCATTTTGAATTAGGTTTACTCGTTAATCCCATACATAACCTCTCAGGCGACTGAAGTTTTATCCAATGAATTAGTGTAATTTGGGAACACCAATAATAATATGTTAATGATTTAAGTATTATATAAAAATAGATTCAGTCATAATTCATTAATATAATATGTATCCATGGAATGAAAATGGGTTTCATAATCATTATTAACATCATAGTCAAAGGAAATTTCATAATGAATGCATTTGAGAAATGATCATAAGGCAAGTATTACCCAATAAAATGATGGTAAAATATAATAATTATATATTATTAAGACATATATAAATAATTTTTAATTATATCATATCATTAAAAAGGTAGAAAATGTGAGTTATAGAGCAATGGTTATAACCCAAAGAAAAGGGTAGTTAATTGTGATCCTTTACCTCGAGCCTGATTCATTATGTATCTCATTAATCATAATGAATTATAATCTAATATTAATTATTTAAATTAATTAATAAAATTTTTCAATTTTATTACACTTTTTAAAATATTTATTATCTTGTTGAATTCAACTACCTAATCATTTTGATTCAATTAACATATTTTGATGATGTTAAGCTCATATATGCAAGATAACATTTTAAATTTGAATATGGTAATAGATATTTTTATTTGATAATATATATAATAATAATAATGAAATAATTATCAATTTTTATACATAAATTATACCTTTAATAACAATCATGAATTATGGTTATTAAAAATGAACTATGTTACAATCATGGAGATGTTAGGTCAAACATACGTAAGTGTAACATTTTCATTTTTCAACGAATGTGATAGAAGGAAGGTAAGTATTATTTTCTCCTTATATAATTATAATTACTTCATAAATATAATTTTATTTCTTTAAATACACTTACATGTACCATACAAGTTAGGTTGTAATAAAACAATTCATGTCGCTTCGTGAGGTCAAGTTATTCCTTACACATGAACAACGTTATATTTTTTCACTGCATGCTACACTAAAAATACATATACAATATTAGTTTTACATAGTGATTAATATGTCATGAATAAAATATATCGACAAAAATCCATAATAATTAACATAAATGAGGGGTGATTATGGGAAAAAAATTTATTGGTCCATGAGACTGTAGTTCGTCAAACACATGAATGATGGTTGCATTTCTCGTTTGAATGAAGAAGAGATGGTTTTATGTTATGAAATTAAAATGATAAAATATAAGTATATGGGAGATACATATTTTAATATATCACTATGAATTATTATTATTTTATGGTAGTGTAATAAGAAATTAAACAAAAATTCTTAGTTAAGAACAATACCTCTTCTCCAGACCCCCCCAACAAGCTTATAAGTAATGCCTACATAGATTGAATTTATAATCAAATATACCTCAATGAATTAGGGAGAGAATTAAAGAATATATCTTGGTAGTTATAATATAATTTAAAATTATTTTTATGTGTGGGAATTAGATGATAGGAGGTGTCCCTTTAAAAGTGAGGGGGAGTGGCATTTTTGTAAATACCAAAAACAATTCAATAATGGGAAATTACTCTAGATCCATGTGACTAAAAAATTTAAAAAAAATAATTTGTAGAAATTATGTGGTATATACCCACATCCAACATTAAAAAATAATCATTTATTAAAAAGATTATTCCATTCACCTCTAATGTTACTCAATTTTTGCAGTTTAGAAGTTTATAACGAGAAGTAGTTTTTTTATTTTTACTATTCAATAAGACCATAGTTAAGCAGAAATTATTACCTTATATTAATTATTGAAATCATAAATGTGGAATTAATTTTAACATGTTAAAATCATATTATTGGAAAATTTTAATTTAAAATTAATCCCAAAAAACATATCGAAAAATTGTTTTTCAAGAAATGCATTTTTTATGAAATATATGATCTTATATTAACTATATTACAACTAAAAAACACTAAAGTAAATTTAATTAAGACAAAAATATATAATATATAAATTTAATTTAAATACATATTTATTTTGGCTTATTTCAATTTTATTTAGAGGATAATATTTATGCTCATACAAATAGTTTATAGAAAACTGTGTTTTTAAGCCTAAAAATAATATTCTACAAAAATAATGAAAATAGATCATTAAAATGAAATTAATTGTATTATTAAAATATAAATGGTTCATATTTTATTTTTAAAAGAAATATAAAATATAATGGGGTTTTTAAAATACATAATTTAATGCAATGAAATGAAAAGTATTTGAAAAATTTGTAATTTTCCCTATTCACTAAAAAATCAACCATTTCTGAAAAATCAAAACAATATCACCCTAAGATAATTATAATATTTTTACTTCCATAATTAGGATTATTTTATCATATATGTTTTATAAAATTTCTAAAAAATAATTATAATATTTTCTCACGAAAATTATTATAAATCAATTATTAAGAAAACATATTTTTTTTATAAAAAATGACATTACTATAAAATTTGGTTACATATTTTGTAACAATTTAATAATAATTTTATATTGAGTATGAAAATTATATATATATCATGAATTATTTATTTCTATTCATTCTTTCTAAGTTAACAGTTGTATTATAATGGTTATATTTAAGTAATCATGGTTCATTTAGGCTCAGTATTACACGTCATTTAAACAATCGAATATAGTTTTATTTTTTAAATTATTAAGAAATTATATGATAATAAAAACACATTTCATTCAATATAAAAATTTATTTCATTTTATATCCACGAAAAATATAATCATATCAATCTCATGGATAATTAAAATTAAATTTTCAATAAAAATTTCAAAAATATAGATATTCATTATATTTTTTTAAGGCCTGGAACTAGTTGTCATGAATCATGAAAATATTTCCTCTAAAATAAGAAATAATTATTAATAAATGGGTTGGTTTTATCCAAATACCCATCAAATTTGACCACCTCTTTTATCTTATGATACTTTCGATTGCATTAAGGGGATATATGTAACTGGGACCCACCCATCACAATCACAACCTATGAATTCTCCATATATTGAATGATAAATACAATTAAATACCAAAATTATTTATAAATAAACATTTCGCCAAAGTGAATAAATAATATGGAATATTTCCCCATTTAATGAAATAATTATCTTCCCTTAACTGATAACTTATATTTGTAATTTTATATGGTTGAAACAGAATTAAAGAAATAGATATTATATCGAATGAATCCATGATATTGAAAATATGGAAATAAAAGAGAAAAATAAGTACCGATGAATAATGTAGATTTATATATACTGTTATCATAAAAACAGTTCTTGATATCAAAATAAATTATAAAACATTATCAGTAAAGGTTGATAGAAGACCATTTAATTATCACAAATGATGTCTTTATAGTAAAAAGAAGAATGAAGAAAATTTATTTGAATAAAAACATCAATAAAAACATCATTATATGTTATTTTTATAATGGAGTAATAAATATCATTAAAATTTATATTTATCCCTTTTTGAAAATATCACCTTTTTCATAAAATTTTAAAAGAAAATTCCTAGTGTGACATCCCATACTAGGATCCCACTTTGGGGTTCTTCGAGTCGAGTGGGCCACATGTCCTCAAGCACATCTCCCCGATTTCCAGAGGCTACCAACTAGTAATGAGAACCTACGGTGTGTTTATGGGGATATTATTCCCTCATTACCAGAGTTTAGCATATTGGAGAAATGAAATAGCAGATAAATAGAAAAATAAATATAAAAAATATAAGGAACAAAATAAGAAAATTATAATAATAATAATTAAAGAAATTGAAAATCATATAAAAAAGAAGATGATGATATTTTATGTATATAATAAGATGAAAAACACAGATAAGAAGTGTAAAATACATTCTATAATAAATAGAAAAAAAGATTCTAAAACTATAACTAGTATCTCGAGCTCTAGCTCGTTCATATTTTACCAACTCTTTCCTAATACATCAAGAAATAATGTTTCAAAAGCTGTACACATCCCTTTTTCAATACCTACATTCCTTTATACTTCCAGGGTTCTATTGGCTCACCAGAAAAGGTGTGGGATAAATATCGGTAGGCCACCACTAATGAAGTCTATAATATCTACTCCATGTTATATAAAGTGATATAGTGTTCAAGAATTAAAATATAAAAGTAAAAAGTCCAATCACATAAATACCCAATTTCATGCTTCATCCCTTGACTGGGGTCTAAACCTATTACATGTTCATTAATTAATTTTGTTTTATTTTATATAGTAAGTCACATTTAGTAAATTCAATGCTAACACCATAAAATTATAATGATAGTGAAAGAAACCAAGACATACCAAAGAATCCTATAATGATGAGAATATTAAAGATGTGGCCATGAAAATAACCAAGTAAATCAATACCTTAAGAGTCACCAACATAATTGAAACTATATCTGCATTATAGGGGTAAGAGTGTAATCCAAGGAGCATTATCCATGGTATCCATTAATAGTGTATCTCTAATTAAGTATAAGGAAAGAATCGAAGGTAAACGGGATAAGTATTGACAAGGACCAAGGGAGTTTCTAAGGCCCCTCATGTTTTTTGAAGTCATTATTTATCTAAGGAGTGTATAAAAGGAATCCTATAATACTAAATGAGGGATCCTACAATGTTATGCCAGGAATCCACTGATATAAGAGGATACAGTTCAAAGGTGGATATCAACCATGGAAATTGGAATCCGTGGATCGGAATGGCATTGACGAGTGCTCAAGGAATTCCTTATGGAATCCAAAAGGATAACTCTAGTCTAACAAATCCTATGGTAATTAATAGGTATATATTCATTATGAACCATTTAATAAACCCATTTAATAATGTTGGCCTTGTAATACTCATGCCTCTTGATAATACTTTTCTTCCAAGACACTACCTTTTATTAGTGTGATAAGGATGAATGGGCATGAAACCATTTAATTAATTCATTTATTTCATAATCATTTTTATGGTTAACTTCACTACCTTCAATTATATATATCTAGGGGTTCTACAGTCATCTAAAAAAGTCAGTCGATTACATTTATTGGCATTAAATTTGGACAAGTCATATATATGGTATACATTCCAATTTAATCATTTAATCATTTATTAAATTTGTAGATCACATGCCTCATAAGGGTCATGAATAACTACCATAAAAAGAATATTGAAACACAAATTAAATAGTCATTTAATTAAGGAAGTCTTACTATTAGAATAGTCAATCCACAACACACGTGAATGGTGGTTTAGACACATATAACAGACCACAAAAGGAATAAATTATGGAAACATCCTACTTGGGGTCGTTGTTATTTTAGACGTAACAACCCACAATGAATAGAATATTTAAAAGGGGTCATAGAACACAATAATAATGAATATAATCAAGGAAAATAAATTAAATAGGTCACACCTGATGAAATTAGTTTGCACACACAATGATTTACAAAATGAAAAACCATGAGGGATGAGTTGTAGACCACTTACCTTGTACTCTTATAACTCTCCTCATCCAGCATCAGTTTCAAGTTTTTCTTTGAATGAAAGAGATCTGAAGAAAATATCAATGCCCTAAAAATAGGGCATATGATATTGAATCTAAATAGCTTCATCAATAGAAATAAGAATGAAAAAATGGATAAAAATTAATTAAGATCTTAAGAATGGGGATCCAACGAGATGAGCATTGATCGGTTTGGAGTTTGTTCGGTGATCTAAAATCAGATGCTATAAAAGAGGATCAAAGGTGAATATAAATGGAAAAGATAGGTTCTATGGTCTATTGGAAAACCAAGGGAAGAAGTAAATTAGGTTTAAACATTCATTTAATGGAAATTCTATAACTTCGTCCCAAAATGGGAATCACACAGTTTCGTCACATAGTTTCCTAAACTATGTGCAAACTATGTGCCATCTACTTTGCGGATGTGAATTTCACATAGTTAGGCCACACAGTTAAGGAAACCATGTTTCAACTATAAAAAATACCTCAACAACATGTATGTATTTTTTGGCATGGTTGTGTTCCCTAAATCATATCATTTTTCTAACCATGTGGACTATATGAATCCACTATCCATCCTTTCATGTTTACAATAACCCTGAGGCCTTCCCCACATGGTTTCTATTAATCAGAAGATAATTCTTTTCTAATGGAAATCAATCTCCGAACAATCCTAAAACATCCCCAAGACACTAATTAAATCATTAGGAATTTGTATTAGTTTATGAATAAATAATTAGTCAAAATTCTAAGTATCCATAACTCAGTAAAAAACTATTTTTTTACAGTCTTCCCACATTAAAGGGAACTCT
Organism: Viscum album; assembly: GCA_963277665.1. Classification (NCBI taxonomy): domain Eukaryota; kingdom Viridiplantae; phylum Streptophyta; class Magnoliopsida; order Santalales; family Viscaceae; genus Viscum; species Viscum album. The sequence goes on from OY728156.1 coordinate 919,786,261, forward strand.
TCCCCTAATTCACCTTCCAAGGGTTGTAAACCAATATCTAAGAAAACAACTGGCCACTAGGAATGTTCTTCAGCCTCCTTCTCCCCAGACTCATCCTATATATAGTCATGATGCCATATTACATGTTCTATAGGGACAGTCTAGGCTTAGGAGGGAATTTCTTATTTTATCAGTTATTTTTATAGGATACTCTTCAAATGAACCATAGGATCCCAACTCCAGTTCCTCGGTATCAAGAGTATGTGATGGTTTGGCATGATAAAAATGATGCTGGGATTCATAGAAGACATCGTGTATGGAATGGTGCCTCTGAAGTTGTAGAAATGGATAGTATTCTATTCATACTCTCTCTAATATCTCAAATGATGCTAAATAAGGATGAAACGACATCCCTTGACTTTAAATCAGTTTCTTCCCATGCATGGGAAGTACCTACAAGAAAATACGATCCCGGCCTCAAACAACAGATTTCATCTATGGGGATCAACATAATATTTCTATACAGACTGAGTAGTATACATATGATTCAAATATTTGAACCTACTATGATGTTTCCATCATAATATGAGGACCTAATAGGGTTGCCTCTCCTATCTCGAACCAAAATAGGGGTGAACAGAATGCCCTAAAATTCAAGTCCTCAAAAGGAGCCATCTGGATAGTCACCTGAAATAAATTTTTATAAACAAACTTAATGATCGGGATATTCTTCTCCAAAGAACTCAAAAAATCAAGGATATATGACCAGATCATGTAATTTGTTACATGTATTGTCAATTCTGATTTTCCATTAGTCTTGTGGTGAAATAAGTTCTTAGAATCACCTGTGTACCCAAAATATTCTACAACACTTGCATGAACAATGATATAAAATGACTTTACCTATCTTAAATGATTGTTTGTTGGACCCCATGTATTCATATGATCTCAATGACCTATAATATTCTCATCTAAACAACAGAGAAAGTCCCCTAGATAGGAAGTAATTGGGATACTTTCATCCACCTTTCAATGACATCCCATACATTTTCACTACCTCTAGGCAATCTTGGTTTGCTGACTACAAAGTCCATGGTGACAACTTCCCTTTTCAATTATGAGACTTTAAGTATCTATAATAAGACTTTGGTTCTTTCATCCATTGGATTCAGATACTAATATGTGGAACACATAGTGATAAACCATACTATCTGGTGTTTCATCCCATTTCACCAATACCGGTGTCACATATCTTAATACATCTTATAGATGCATAGATGAACTGTCCACTAACAAGTATGGCACTCATGCATCAAATCTTATATCATTTTTTATTAACCCTAACCCATCCATGTAACACCCCGAGATTTTATGAAAAATATTCTTTTTAATTTCATTAATGTCTTGTGTTATACGCTACACCAAAAGGAGATTTCACAACACACATCTCTGACCTGGCTTGAATTACACGCAATCGTGACCTTCCTCGATAGCGTGTGTTGTATGCAACACTAAGTTTCGCTAAACAACGATATGCTATTAAAATATTATTAAAACTAGCCATTATGAATAGTAATAACCTCTTTTTAAATTTTTTTTAAATTTTATTTTTCAAAATGGACTTCATTTTTGTATTTGGAATATCGAAATTAGCATAGGGTGAAATTTTGGTACTTTTCGGATAACTTTCATATTTTGATGAATAGTGAAAATTACGAAAGTTTAATTAAAAACAACTTTTTCAATCAAAATAATTAATAGTGATAAATTATTAATTTTAGTGGTTTTAAATTATATTTAGAATATATTTTTACAATTTAATACAATGATGGTCTTTGGATGTAATTTCACATTTAAACCAGTTATAAACAAGTTTCAATCTTTTGATAGTTATTATCTCTTAAAAACACGCTATTTGTTTTGATGATGGGAATTAATTTTTAAATTAGTTAATGAAACTGATATGTTTTGAATTTGGTAAAATAGACATCATTTTTGAGTTCATAATATCAAATATAGCTTAGGCCTAATTTTTGGTATTTTTCTGAAAACATTCAATTTTTGATTAATAGTGAAACCACTAAGTGGTAGTTTAAAAAACTGAATTGTTCATAAAACTTAATTTTACCGCTTCTGTGAGTGGAATTTCAAAAATCCGAGAGACACAGTTGATGTCAGTAAGTAAAATTTGGTTCAATGAGATAAAAATAATTTTTTGGTGAATAGTAACTTTTTACTTTTTTTACCACGGTTAAAAGTAAATAGGGTAATTAAGGGTAGAAATGATATTATTATTACCCTAACACATGTCCTAATTCTATTGGACAAGTGTAATTCGACCAAAAACACACTTAGGAATAAAATATGACCATTTAGGCCCACTTGGATTAGATTAGGACATTTATTATTAATTTATTAAAGAAGGGTTAAAAGAGTTAAAATCAATGTTTATTTACTAAAACATTTTTAATATGGGGTTATACATAAGATAAATTCAACTATAAATATTCATTATAAAGCTAAAAAGATTTCCTACATAATGGTATTTTATTTGTAATTTTTAGACATTAAATAATTTAATTTATTTATGACACAACAATGATACAACAATTATCTTATTAATGAAATATTGACATAATTGATGTTATAAATACCCAAATAAATATAATTTTAGACTTTTTATGAATTACACTAATTTTCTGGGTTAATATGGCATGTTAGTATTGATTTAATTAACTTTGTTCGAACTTATCATTCTTTTATGATTTTCACAAAAATAAATTACTAAATAGTTTCAAAATTGACATAAAATTGTTTTTAAAACAAATATTATATTATAAATTGTTATTTTATTCCTAAAAATCTAAGGTTCAGCCAAATGACTTAGATAAGGTTATATATATTAATAATAAAAAACTTGGGGTTCGTTTGGCTTCTTATAGTAAGTTTATCAACCTTATAGTGTAAGAACACAAGAAGACACGGTAAAAGTAAAATTGTGTTAAATCTAAATGATGAGGTTAAAATAGGAACCTAAACTTGTCTAAATACAATTGGATGAGATGATTTCTACCCATCACCACCTTAGCTTTGAAATATATCAATTTTGAGCTATTTAAAAGCGAAATTGACTTTATAATAAAATAATATTTTTAGTTATTCCAAATGTACCCCTCTCCTCTCTTATAAAAGGGAACCTCCTCCCTCTCTTCCTCACACAACTTTGAGACTTCAATCTCGGCCAACCTCTGCCAAATTCTCTTCTCCACTTCCCTAGAAAAATCCTAGAGGTTCTGGTCTTCTTCAAAGACCCATTTTAGTGCCCTAAAAGGAGGTCTCAAAGAAGCACTTCAAAGAAGAGGTAATGTCTGTTACCGATTCTTTCATCTTTATTTTTTCTTCCACTTCTTCTTCTTAGGTTGTTTCATTATGAAGTAATAACATCAGTATCACTCATATACTGATATGTTATTATAAGTATGAAACAACCCTATTTCACCATCTATCCATCCTACGGAAAAAGAAATCACTGCGCGTGCGTACGTACGGAATACTGTCTCCACGCCGTGGTGTAATCTATTTTCCACCACCACCTTACATGGATGGGTATAATGGTGTAAATAATATCTATACATAGTTATTAGAACATCATATTGATTCTGATATATTGTATCATCCACTCCAATTCAATTCAATAATTATGGAAATGATATCATCACTCATGCGTACGTACGGACTACCGTCTCCACGACGCGATGAGATTCATTCTCCATGTTAACCATTTAAGAATGATTATAAAGTATATATAAGCAATAATAATGAAATATATAAAATTATAAAGCTACTGGATTTATGTGTATATATATGTATGTCATCTTTTTAATTCCACTCAATTCAATAACGAAAAGAAAACAGCGTTCATGCGTACGTACGGCCTACCGTCTCCATGAACGGTGTATTTCTTCCAATTTATCGATCCATTACATATATGTATATTCTGAATGTATATTATATATAAATCATGTTTTATATTCTATAATTAAGTAATAATGATCTAAGTAATCATATGAATAATTACAAGTTAAAACATGAACGACAAATGAGACGATTTTACCCAAAACGCTACTTTAACATGGAATTTACAAAAGAACGGGAAATATAAAGTCATAAGTGAACCATATATGATATAATAACAATGAATATGATTCTTTGATAAGTCAATAACATTATTTAAATCATTATACAGGAGGTTCGGACACTTACGAAGCAAATCGGACCTAAGGTAAGGGAAATATCACAATCTCATTTTTATTCGAGATTGTTTATACTTTGGTATTTACTGGGGTGTATTTTATCATCCACATCCATGTTTCCTAAATATGTAATATTATTTCCCTTCTCCTATAATTTTTTAAATCCTATTTTACCCTTCATTGAGTTTTTATTAAAAGATATGAAAGAAATCTGTTGTCGTTTTTCGTACGAGGTACTTTTTGACTTTTCCGAAAAAAGTACAAAGAATGCTTTTTTAACTTATACGGCATGAATGGATTTTTAAAAAATTATTTCCAAGAAGATTCCTTTACAAGTTTTCAAGTTTATTTTTAATCAACTTCTTTTAGTTTAAAATAGTATGACATGTTGAGAAAGGAAAAGTGTTTTTGAAGTAGAAAGGATATTTTCCTCAAGAATGAAGTTCAAGTGTTTTATCAAAATTATTTTCCATCTAAGATAATAAAGGGTTCTGTTTTTATCCCTATTATTATTACATTGATTTTATTATGTTGTGATGGAATTATTTTTATGAATTCCTTTATCGTATATGAATTGTTTTATGATGTCATGATTTTTAAGATTCCCATTTTTATTACATGGGTTATGTAATGATGTATGATTTATGATTTTGTGGCACACATAAGAATGGTATCATTATGAGATGGGTGGGACCTATATCTCCCTCTAATGCATTGGGTAAAGATTTTATATCTCATGATATAGACATGGTTGGAATGGTAGGTTATACCGGTTCAGTGAAACAGGACTGAAACGAGGGTGACTCGGTTCAGAAAGGGACTTTGTCCACTAAGATAGTCTTGGAAATGAGTCTTGACTAACAAGAAATGATTCTCTATGATTATGTGTGTATGCCACAAAGTTTAATGTTTTACGTTATTATTATTTTGATTACATTTCACTGCCATGAGTTATCCCAGGTTATGAAATTATGATCTCTTTTACAGGTTATGATTTCCAAAAGTTATGTGCTTATGTATATGATGTGATTGATATTTCTTTTCTTTACCCTTACTGAGCATTTGAGCACACCCTTTTATGTTTTCTTTTCCCCAGTATATGAAGAAAGGATTTAGGTATAAAAAAAGGAAGATCTTTATGGGAGATGTTGAAGATCTTTCACCAGGATTAGAAAATTATATTCCGAGTTTCCAAAGACACTAAACTATTACAATCCTTGTCTGTGTGTTTTTGTTATATACTCAGTATTCCGAAAATGTAATGTAATTTACATGTACGTCAGGCTTCGGGTCTCTACAATCCATGTATACATTATATATCATCTCTATCCATAGGACAATCCAGGGGCGGGTCAGCTCCTGAAATTCACTCAGTGAGAACGAAGCCTTCAGGATATTTAAATTACATCCTATTAAGAATCTCATGGAGGGAAGACGTAACTATCAAGGATGAGAGATATGAGTTCAAAATACTATCATGAATTCTTATATATGGCTTAGAAAATAGGGTCCTCGATTTCCATTCGTTAGTATCTTCTGGTATGGCATGTACCTATGTTTTGTGACTCAGTGCATCTACTACCTCATTGCCTTTTCCAGTCATATAAAAAATCTCAAAATTAATGGAATTAAGATATTCAACCCATATCCAATTTATGAGATTCAATTAACATTTTTTAAATATATATTTTAGGCTCTTGGTGTACTTATATGCCAAAAAGTTCTCACACAGCAGATATTGTCTCCAGCAATGTAAGGAATTCATAATTGGTGCTAGCTCAAGGTTATGTTTCGGGTAATTTATCACAACAGGACTCAAATTTAGAGATCCAAATGTAATTACTTTATCCTCTTAAATCATCACTACACCTAGAAAAATTATCGATGCATCAATGAACATTGTATAATTCTCTAGGTTTAGGCAGTATCAGAATCTGTGTCGAGACAGGCCTCCCTTTCATCTGAGGAAAGGACTTCCCACACTATTCTAACCATAGGAACCTAACACCATTCTTTGTAATAGCATTATGATTTGAAGAAAACCATGAGAAGTCTTGTGTGAAATACCTATAATATCTATCCATCCCCAATAAACTCTTTATATCAAATATGTTCTTATGAATATCCCTATAAACCACAACACTAACCTTTTTTGGGTCAACAGAGAGTCTTGATTACAAGATAATATGACCTAATAAGTTTTATTTTTCAATCCAAAAGTGGTACATAGGAATCTTTGTATAAGGATGAATATCTCTCAATGTACTAGGAATTATCTCAAGGTGCTAACAATGGTCACTAAGAGGGAGAGAATAAACCAATATGTCATCCAAAAAGACTATGAAAAAACATCTAAATAGGTGTGGGAAACCCTATTAATCAGTTCCATGAAAATGTTGGGCACATTCATAAGACTGAATTTTATAATATTATACTCATACATACAATACCTACTATGGAATGTTGTATAAGGTATGTTTCATGGCCTAACATGCACCTGATGATAGCCCGATCATAGGATGATTATTTAAAACACCATTTCTCCTTGAAGTTGGTCATAGAGGAAATCTATATGAGGCAATGGATATCGGTTCCTAGTTTTAATATAGTTCACCAATATGTAATCCACACATATATTATTGTTCACATCTTCCTTCTTGAAGAAACGATAGGGAGAACTACAAGAGGAAGTGAGGGGTTTTATAATTCCATTTGCCTCTATATACTCCAACTACTGCTTGAGCTCCAAGATCTCAGTAGTTTTTTTCTTTTATGGGGGAATGTGAATTAGAGATACTCTTGAAATAAGATCAATAAAAACTCTACCTCTATCGCAAGAGGTAATATAGAAAACTTATCAGGATAGATGTCCCTGAAATGTTCTACTGACAGAGAAAATTCAGCATGATGTAAACCCAAATCCTCCCGGAATAGATTGAAAATTTGTGTGGTCACCCCACCTATCTAACAATGCTCTAGTCTAGGTAACCTAACCATGACATAGAACATTCCTTTATGTAGATAAATACTACCATCTTGAGATGTAAATTACATGCTTTGTCAGTAAAAGCCTACACATGCGTGATTCAAAACCAAACAATCCATCTGGAAAATCACAACAAAACATGTCATCTTTAGAAAAAAGAGGTCCCATGAGAAAGGGTAACTAACTAACTCAGGGGGACATCCCTATATTTTCTTATCCCCTATTATCGTACAACCAATGGTGTATCTAAGGTTATCACACCACACTATTACTGTATTTCTTGCCTAAGACATTCCATAATATATATATATAAATAAAGTATTGTCAAGAACCTATATCAAATAAAGTAGATACTATAGTGAAGGATACTAGAATATAACATCATAATGTAGGTGGCTCTGTAACTTACTCCTCAGGTATTGATTTTAGTGTATTCAACTAACATGATCTATGGTCCTATGAAATATCTAGACTTCCCTAATCATGACCGCTCTATTGGAGATATTGGTGATCAAGAGTTTGGATACCATAGCCAAGACCTCCCCCTCAAGTAGTCCTTCTAGTTCTAATCCAAATTCCCATCTGGAATAGTGTAAAAGAAACTTCCCCTATAGGTGGAGCTAGTGTAAAACCTCTTCCGTTTGATGCTAATGGAATGGTGTGATAGAATATCTGAAGGATCCCATTACTGTTGCAAGCCCAGCACTCAAGACGGTCTCTATCACACTAAACCTTTATTTTATCATGTTTTTAACATTGATGGACAAACATAAACCTCCTAGTACAAGTACATAGACTTCCACTGCCCTGGTAGCAAACCTCAATGGATTACTTTTTTCTACCAAAATTACTATTGGCATGCCTTGTAAATGATCCTATATGCATGGTACTATCAACATCCTCAAGTTTTATCTCAATGATAAGTTCCTGATTAACTATTTTAGATAAACAATGTAGGTGAAATACATTCACCTAAGTATATATTGAATACTAGAGCCCATCCTCAAAGTGTCTAGCATGAAAAATCTCATCACCATCTTGAAATGGTGAAAAATGGTGTACCTTAGTGAAAAATGTTGAATACCCCATAACTAACATTGAAACCATATTGAGATGCATGAACTCTTAAGATTTATCATCTATTATTTTTAGAGTAATGAACCAGTCATAGAAGGTAGTATGTAACTCAACCCATACCATACCCTGATGCAGACAGGTCTGGGTAATCACACCCCAAAAGTGCTTGGCTGAATCACACAGCATGTATAGATGGATCTTGACCCTCCACTCTAGAGGAATCCCTAGATTATCAAATATATACAAGGCTTCATCATACCAAGACTCAATAGCATGTGGATCGCCATCCCCCAAGATGGTAGGAGGATGTTGCGACTGGAACTCATAGGTCGAATCAGCCATCATCGGTGCAAGATAAGGAGCACCTTGCATGGACTATATCAAATATTATAAACCATCATGAAGTTTCACGTTAGTGCCCAGATTATATAAAACAGGCAGTGCCTCATGTGTCACTCATAGTAGTAATACTAGTGGCTCAGGGGCCAACATGTCTAGAGAATTTTTTATTCCACTCTCTTGACTCATTACATGATTATATCATGGTGGTATTAGTATGAAAATATTAGGAACATAACATAGAAAATGATTTCATGTATATAAATAGAAATAGAGGAATCTTAATTTAAGAAAAGGGCTCAATATCCAAGGTATACAACCTTAAATACCCACTTAGAAGGCTAGGTATTAATAAGTATCTAGTTTAAATTAGAAGTTCTCTAGTTGATGAAGGGTAAAATTTACTTTTCTTTTTCATTTATTGGAAACCATTCCATTTGATATGTCAAGATTCACTTTTACAGTTTTCATTTTCTGATTTTCATATATCAAGGTTATTTTAAAATGGATCTTCATTCCTAGTGAATCAAGGCCCATACACCTTATCACTAAAATTGACATCGATTCATTTCAATTCTAATGGACCAACACTGAAAATTACCCATTCCAACCAATGAGGTCCCATACACCACATGAGTTGAAACTATCAATTAATTAATTATATCAAAGATCAACAAAAGAATATATTTAAACAAGGATCACTAAATAATGATAAGTAATACAAGAAAATAAACGAAGTGAAATGCACCTATTTGACCATGAAATATGGATGGAATGTGAACTGTAGGTGCCTATGATGATTCATGTAATAATTATAATTTCCCTCCTACCATCAATCCATAGATGAAATGAAAATTTCATCAAAATAATAATTAAAAAAATATCCACAAAAAAAAGCATGTACGTCACCCAATGGTAAAATGATATCAACTGTGACCTGAAAAAGAAGGAAAAAATATAATTTATGAATCTCTGTATTTACCCCCAAATATGGGTCACGTGCACCCAAGAAAAGATTATAACCAAGTTCCAATGAATTTCTAATATCCCTTATATTTTCTTCAAATAGTAATGTAAGTGACCCACCTATAATACCACTTTGTGATGTCCCGAACCTGAATTCCACTCAAAGGTGACCTAAACCTAGTTTGCCACATGTCCTCAAGGTTATCTCCCCAAACAAAAGTGGATTCCAACTAGCAGTGAGTTCCAAGGGTGTCTCTATAGAAAGGCTAAGACATCATTACAGTAGTGTAGCAGAACATATAAATTAAATTGAAGGTAAATAGTAGAATCAGTATAAGACAACAAAAGGAACATCAAAACCAAAAAATAATAATAATAGATGAAGAACCCAGAAATCATATACAAATTCTGATGATGATATTTCATGTATCTAATGTGATAAAAAATATGGATACAAGTAGTAGAAAATACTTGTTATACAAAATTAGAAAAAAGGAATCCAAAACTATCCCCAAGATCTGGAGCTCTGGCATGATCATCTACTATCAGCTCCATCCAAAGCAGTCAAGTAGTAATGTTTCTAAAGTGGAATGATTCCCTTTAACAACACCTTTATACATGTAGTATTCTTAAATTCCTATGGTGGCCATATATGGTGTGAGATAAATCTCAGTAGGCCCCCACCAATAGGCTCTATAACATCTAGTCTGTATAATATAAATAGAATCATTGTGAAAGCATGAATATATATATGTAATTCAGTATAGTAAGGTAAATAACAATGTAAGAGTTATATCTCTCGGCTTTAATCTAAATATGTAACTATTTTTTTAATTAATTAATTTCGTGTTTATATAATCAGTCACATGAGTTAAATCCCGTACTTACATCATAATAAGGTAATAATAGTGAGAAGATCCAAGAAAAATCACAGAATCCTATAATGAATATAATATTAAATAATAATCAACGTAACATTTTCCTTAAGGGTTTCTAAATCAGTAGTAACTATAACCGAGCTATAGGATTAAGAGTTTAATCCAATGAGTGTTTTCTAAGGAATTCCATAATAGCATAAATCTAACTGATTCCAATGAAATCATCTGAGGAAAAATGAGATAAGCAGCGACAATGCCCAAGAGATTATTTGTGGTTCCTCGTGTCCTTCGAAGTCATGTTGGATCCATGGAGTTTGTCCAAGGAATCCTATAATAATAAATCATGGAACCTATGGTTACATACCACGAATCCACTGATATTTGATGATTGGGTTACATGGTTGGTCTTAACCAGGGAAACTCACATCCTTGAATCAGAATGGAATCCCCAGGTGTTCAAGGAATTACATCGAGAACCTAAAAGGCTAACTAGAGTCTAACCACTCTTATGGTAATGAATAGTTCCATATTCATTAGTCACCATATAATCAATTCATTTCATAATATAGGACTTATAATACTCATGCCTCTTAATAATAAATTGGGTCCAAGCTATTGGTGTGATGAGGATAAATAGGCATGAAACCATTTAATTAATTAATTTATATGATAATAATTTAAAAATATTCACTCTACTCCCTTTCATTAGACAAGGAAAGGGCTGATACAGAACTTCAATCAAACTATTAAGTTACATTTAATTACATCATATTAGTCCAAGTCATATATGTATTATACTTTCTAATTTGACCATATAAACATTTATTAATAATGTATGGAAGTTACCATAGAAATTAAAAGTGGAACTCAGAAAATAAATTCTAGTCAAGCACCAATTCAATAGTCATTTAATTAAAGGGGTCTTATGATTAGTAGGGTCTAGCCAAGGTAAACCCAAAATAGTGGCACTAATGCACATAAAACCCCTCAATAGGTATAAACTATGGAAAACCCTTACTTTTGGTGGTTGGTGTTATAGATGTAACCAACATTGATGAATAGAATATTTATCAAGGTTATTATAACATTGTTCTAACAACAATATGATGGCACATAAATTAAGTAGGTCACATCCAATTAAATCAGTGCGCAGACAAGAAAAATTACAAAAAAGATGAAACATGGGGGATCAGTTATAGACCACCTACCTCATGCTCATACAACTCTCCACATCTAGTACCATCTTCTAATTTGGAATGGATTGGAAGAGATATGAAGAAAAGAAAAACTCCCTTAAAATAATACTTATGAGACTGCATCTAAATATCATTTTTGATAGAAAGATGAACAAAAAATGGCTAAAAAAGAAATTATGTTCTTAGTGATGCAAATCTAACGAAATGAATGGTGATAAAATTGATGTTCATATGGTGATTAGAGATCAAAATATAACCAAGAGGGTCCAATGTGGATAAAAATTTAAAGGAGAGGGTTTTCCGTCTGTCAGAAAACACAGGAATGAATGAAATTATGTTTAAATATTTATTTGTGGTAAATTTTATAATTTCAACCAAAATGTGTATCACACAGTTTTTTCCCATAGCTTTCCAAACTGTGAACCAAATGTGTGTAATATTTTATAAGGAGGTAAATTTTGAATGATTAGGTATTAAATTTAGATAAATTGTGTTCCAACCATGAAAAACAAATCTATAAAATATCTACAATTTTTTTCATTGTCATGCACCCCAAATCACACTGTTTTTCGAATAGCATAGCATGTCTCACTCTATTTTCCAACCTTAAATGGTTAAAACTAACCATGTAGCTTACCCTACATGATTTTTAATAATCATAGTAGAGGACTCTTTCACCGAAATATAAGTCTTGGTGCTTCAAATTAGACTCGTACACCCCTGAGATACTAGTAAACTCATTTTGGCATCTGTATTAGGTCAAAAATAAAGAAATAGGCTAAAATTAAATGATTCATACCTTTGTAAAAAACACGTTTCAAACTTCAAGAATATTGAGAAAAAAATATTTTATAAAAATCATTTCATTTTATAAATATTACTTTAAAAAAAGAACAATCATGATTTTAGGAGGTTTTTTTATATGTTAAATAACAATAACAAAGATTCATGCCGCACTTTTTTAAAAAAAAGTTAAAAATAACATGTTTCAAAAATGAATAGAACATTCTCTTAAATAATTATAAATGAAGAAAAATATGGTTTAAAATAATATACATGAATCATTTGATTTTAAATAAGAACATTATTGAAACAAAAACATGTATATAGAAGAACATTTTCTGAAAATGAAACTTCAAAACATTTTAAGTATGTTTTTAAATGAAACTACCTTACATGTACATTACATCTGTTTTATTTTATACAATAAAATAATAAATATAAAATAAAATTATAATCCTTAAAATTAACCATATGATAATATAAAATGATTTTATGATGTCAGGTTCGTATAATTTTTATAAAGTAAATATGAACATAAATAATCCCGAAATTAAATGAGATTGTATCAAAAGTCCCTTGTGACATTAATTACATTTGAATCCAGATACATTAAAAGAGTTAAAATGAATTTGAATTTAAAATACCTTGAATAAAGATTAATTATTTAAATAATATTTAAAAGGAATAGTATATGCAATTCATAAATTAAATTAGGTGCATAATATAAACATGTCTCATTGAAGCGAAATTGAGATAAAATTACCCTTACCCTGGGTATCTACTTAGTCATATGTGTTTTATCATCCTGTATAATGAATTTTAATTCATTAAAACTTGAATAATAAACTTTTTAATTTATTTTCCTTTTTTAATCCACTATTATAATAATTTATTATTTTTTCATTTAATATTTTTTTCTTATGTTGACCACTTAATGTTGTTAAGTCAATTTCTTCAAAATTTCTTCGGTATAGTTTTTTAGTTAATAATGTTTTGAAATGGTCATATTGTATCAACAATTTTAATAATATAATGAATATAATTTATTTATTATCTAAAATTTTAAAATCATCCATTAATGGTGGTAATAGAAAAAACAAATTATATTACTTTATAGAAGTGGTAGTCTATATGTACGCATGAGCGACATAATCATTTTACAACTTATGGAATGGTAATTATATATATGATATATTATATATAAATAATTATAAATAAATATTAAATATAAAATTTATTCCATAGTTCCACCTCTATATATTGTGCTTATGCAAGAGTGATGTTTTCATTTTTAATACCACAGAAAAAAGATTAATATGGGTTGTGACTTAATCATACTAAAATTTCAGCATATCAAAGATATTTATTTTTTTATCTTATCATAGTTATAGAATATTTTATGGAGGTATAAGAGTAAATAAAATTAAAACACGCAGTTAAGAGTTATACACCCTATTAGGAAAAAATCCATAGTCTTATAGCTTAAGCTATATATATTGAGATTTTTTATAGAAAATAACCACATGGTCACTAGGATGAAGTTTTAGAATGGATTTTGGAAGTTCGTATTCAAGATAATATAATATGAAGGTATTAAAAATAGAGGACAAGTGGTTCCCTTTTATAAGTGAGGGAAAGGATAGGCGTTGAATTACATTTAATATTTAAATATAAAATATATCATAATCTTCTGATGTGAAACCAAATGGCCACTATTTTAATATTAGTAAATTATAAGGTCTAAATATATTCAAATAAAACTATTTATAAATTTTTTGGATGAATTTAAAACCAAATATTTTGGTGTAACCACCTCGTTAACTCTTTTTAAGGTAACACATTTTTTAGCCTATAAGGGATATAAATTTACATATAAGGAGAAAAATGCTTCAAAATGGTCAATGAAACAATTTTTATAAAATTTATCATCACACTTGTCCTATCTAAATATTTTTTTGATCTTTAATTTTGGATTATTCGTATAATTTCACTTTAATGTCTTCTAAATAATAATATATTTTTAATATAAACAATGTTATGATATATAATACATTTATAATAATCATTAAATTTGTGTAATTCAATAATTCATCCAAAAAAGTTTCTTTTTATGTTTTTAAAATAATTTAATAGATTTTTTCTACAGTTTACAGAAGAACTAAGTCAGTGTTGCATATGAATTTATGGTAATTATACCATAACCAAAAAAAAATTATCAAAAATAAAATTTTATTACGGTCACAAAATCATTTTATATTCCTTATAAACTACTTTTTATCCGTATGAAATCATGTTAGATGAATTAAAATCCAGATAGTGATATTTTGTAATTATCCCTTTCTTAAAGTAATGTAAATATTATAATAAAATAAAAGTGTAATTAATTTGGAATAATTTCATAATTAGGATGTTTCATTTGGAAAAGAACTTCTAAAATAATATAATTTAATGTTTTTTTATTTTGAGACATTTTCTCAAATTTTTAAACATATTTAACTCAATTTACCCAATACTGTGTTATCGAATTGTTACCTCAGTTATGATTCATTTTGACCAAAAAATAATTTAACTAATTTACCAAATTTTATAAACTTGATTATAAATTTGAAATATTTTTTTATGATTAAATCCATATATTTGGAATAAATTTATTTTTATTTAATAATGAAAAATTCATTGAAATATGTTTCATCAAAAATGGGCTTTTAAGAATATTAATAAACATATACTAAAAAATATTATGAAAATTCCTATGGAATTAAGTATATTGTAATTAGTAAAAAACAATCTATATAAATTTAAAATAAATTCCAAAATAATATAATACTTTTAAATTATTTTATTTATAGAAAAGAAATGAATATTTGTCAATAATCGTCACTTTCAACAATTTAATCTAGAAATAAATATTTTAAAAAAATATATCTCAAAGTTTCATCCTAACCCTTTTTTGAATGTTGATTTCCAAATATAATTTCATTTTGGAAAAATATAAATTTTAAAATTAGTATAAATTTTTTCAAATTACCCATGTATAAAATTAGTAAAAACAATTGTAGAAGAAATTTATTTTTAAATAATAAAGCGAATTTATTTTTATTCCAGCAATTTTAACAATAATTAAATGAATGTTAAAATTCATAATTTAATTACATATTTATTAGGGAAAATTTTATTAAATTTATATAATAAAGTGGTGATTAAATTTCGTACACACCAACCGAAATTCTACGTTATAATAGTATTATTTAAATAATATTATTTTATGGTTCTTTTAAACTGGGTGTTGTGTCTACTATATGGTATAAAAAGTAGTTATTTTTTTAAAAAAAATATATAAACTGAAATATTGGGGAATTATATTCTCCCCCCTAATAGAAATTTTGTTCTCTAAATTTAAATTATTATTTTCTCAATAGAATTGAAAATAGTAATAAAATGAAAAATATATTTATCATCAACATCAATTTCTAGGTTATGACCTAGAAACTAATTATTTATGTACCTTTATAAGTCTCATACTTTAAAATTAGTTTTCTGGAAATCTACCTTGGTAATTAAGTGATACATTCCACCTAATACTCAATAGATTTATCTTTAGTTTTATTAAGATTGATAAATTCCATTACAATAGGGATAAAAATATGAAAAAACTTACTTATATGATTTCATCATATTATATAATAATTCCTTCATCCTTAGATGTTAATAATCATTATCATCATGAGTTTCTATTTCCTAAAGTTATAAAATCAGCTTTTAATCAACAAGAAGATTCATACAAGTATGGAATGTTATTCTGTCTATCTAAAACAAAATTGTTTAGTATAATAAACAAATAATATAAAAATATTAATAAAGAAATACCTAAAATTAAATAGTAACCAAATATCAATTTAAAACTCCTAGAATATTATTTATTATATTTGAACCAAAAAATTGGAATCATTGATCTCTTTTTATTCCATGATTAACTTAACATTTATCTCTATACAAAATTAATCACCCATAATGTCATGTATAAAAAAATTGAATTCTATAGTTATATATTCTATAAAATATTCAAATAAATTACCAAAATACCTTAAAACCCATAAAACCCCAAAAAAATAAAATAAAACCTCACTCAAAAATTATTCAAAAAATAATATCAACTACTTTTTACATAAAATCCCAGATTAGCCAAAAGATTCATTCACATTAATCTAACATTATTACTGAAAATATTTTAAACTTTTTCAAAAATATAATTAATCACCTAGACACTAAATAAATTTTAAATGTCAAGGTTATCTATGTGATAAAACATATTTTCCCAAAAATTAATAAACTTTTTCCCAATTAACCAAAATTATAAAATATTATAATGATTTGAATCGTTATCAATAACATTCAATTTATATCCAAAAAAGTATAAAATAAATATTTATCAAAATAACCATAACTTTAAATGTTTATATAATTCAAATATACCTAAAACATAAAATGAAACTCAATAAATATCATAGTGTTACTACTATTAATATTTAAAAGTGTATAAATGCCTTCAAATTTATGACCATCTTATATCTTATCAGTCCTTTTATAAAATACCATAACATCATAAATATAGAGACCTTATATGTAGATAATTCAATCAACCATTATAACCCATTATAAATTACTTGTTTTCTTCTTCCTTAACACTTAATCCCTATTTGTTTAATCTCTAAAGTATGGAACACACTTTTTAGCTCAAAATGACGATGAATATTGATCCCTGGAATAAAAAACCCTATGATGGTAAAATTTCTTAAACACAAAAGGGGTTATCATGCTCATAATATCTATGTTTTTCTAATATATAGTCCCCAAGGAACCAAATTAACTTTCTGCGATACCAGTTATAATAGACTCACCTCTAGAAATGTAGAGGTGGTTTATATATATTACCTTGGAAAAAATTACATAGGATCACACCACTTATAATCAGTCAGTTAAGAAATATTTTAGGACAATATATATAAATGAATTACATATTTTATTGTAAATAAAAAATATAACATGAAATACATTCATTTATCTATGAAAATCATTCAAATATTATGTCTTCATATTCTAAAAATATGAAAAAAATAAAGGGTGAGATCATATTCATAGTAAGGTTACATAAAAGAAAATATATCATCATTAAATAATGAATAATCAATATTGATAAGTGGATAATCAAAAAAAATAAATTAAAAAAATAAATTGAGTTCAAATTAAATTCTTGTATAATATGAAAAAAGATGTCGTTCCAAAGACACAATTATAGTAAGTAATAATTTTATTTTTTGAGGAACAATAACATAATGTATATAGATTTATTGAAGAATATTTTAAAAAACTAAATTTAAAAATTTTATAAATTTCTTTATGATAAATTTATTTCATTTTTTAATTCATCATATCAAAATTATTATATTATTAATGTTTGATATTTTTTAAAAATAGTTTCTTTTTAACTAAATAGTGAAAATAATTATTTTACAAAACTGTCACTTTTATGACATTATACTGGTATAATAAGAGAATTAAGGTTTGTTAAACTATATTTTAAGAATATATATATATATATAATACAATTCATATAAAAATATAATGTTGAACATAGAAATATATGCTTAATATTCTAGAAATCTAGGTAATGTTTTAGTTCAAATAAAAAGTATTTTTTATTCATTTTTTAAATCAAATATTTAAAGATAAATTGATTTTTTGTTGAAGTTATAAATAAAAATTATAATTCTTTTTTAAAACATAATCCATTTAATTCCATTGGAATTAAAATTTTCTTTTTTGTTGTAAAATGATTTTTATGCTTTAAATAAACGTTTTTCTAAAAAGAGTTTTCATTGAATTTTATGAACTTATATTAAAATTAATATCTTCCACATCATGGATTTGAATCATGTAGAATGGATTCAATATTTATGATAATTATAATTAATATTAGATAGTAATTTCAACTTAATTTTTGTTGATAATGAATTGTAACCATGATAAATATGAATCTCCCCAGTTAAGGGTAAAATTGATTAAAGAATTAAAATAAAGGGATATTGCATAAATATAACATAAAAACTGATTGAATCAAATTGATTGGTTAAATTTATGATATAACCTTATAATATTTGAATCTAGGAAATTTTTGATCCACTTAAATAGGAAAATGACTTTATATTATTTAAATATTTTAGGTAATTTAGTGTGTGTCCCTCCCCTCACTTATAAACCGGCACCAATTATCCAACATTATTGGTAGACATTGATAAATATAGCTTAGAGAATAAATAATTAAAATAATTACTATATTACAAACATTATTTTGGTTCTATTTTCCTCTTCTATTACCACCTTATGATCTCTTCATTTGTAAACAAAATGAGGGCTCTCAAAGAAAAGGTAATCATATTTTCTAACTATTTAAAAGATTCATTCTTCATCTAATTCCTCTAAATAAATTTTACCAATATTAAAATAATTACTCCATTGTCATAAATATAATCATAAGATATAATTATTATTGAAAACCCATTTTATTTATTCATTATGTCGTCTGTAAAATTAAAACAACGCTTATGTTTACGTACAACCAATCTTCACCACCTAGTAAAGTAATTTTATTTTCATTACCAAATTACATGGATAATTTTAAATATTTTATTAATTAATATAAATATATTATATTTTTAAAATAATTATGATTTAATTAATATTATAAATAATTTATTATTTTTCACTTCCACTTGTAAAAATGTTATGGCATCTGTCAAGTGTACATGTGGACTACCACATCAATAAGGTGATGTGATTCATTTTTCATTTAATAATTTAATGGATGATTTAAAATATGTTTATAATTATTATATATTATATTTAAATCATGATTAAAATATTAGAGTTTATGGAACCACGATCAGTATGCGGGGACCATAACTGTTTATTAAAAACCCACATGAAAAATGAAACAGTTGACACTCATAAATGATGATTTTAATAAAAAAATATTAATTAACAAGTGTTGTAATTTTATAAGTGTATCAAATAGGATTTAAAAGTATTTATATGGTTATATGATAGATTTATAATAAAACTATATGTATTATATATGAGTTTAAAATCATGTATGTGGAAGTTTGAACATCGATAAAGGGATTTCTTTAATAGTCTCATTTTATTTTAGGATTATTTATATTAATATTTAAATTTAGAAATTATATGATCTAAGTATCTTCAAACCCATATATTTTTTTATAATATCATTATTTTATGGGTTTTTATTTTTATATTCCATTTCTTCTCTTATTGTATCATTAATTAATAACTTACATGTAAGTAACATTCTTTTCAAAAAAAATTTGAAGTTTTACTTGAAAATATTTTTATTCCATTCCCATTTAATCTATAAAATGTTCTCCATAATGTTTTAAATATTTTATAATTACATATTTAATTAATTTTTACCCATGTTTTACTTTTTATAAAATAAAATTAAAAGGAAACTTCTTACTATTTTTTGAATGACATTCTTCTTACCAAATGGGTTGAATGGAATATTTGTTTTAATATACACTTCATGAAAAACTTTTCAACCCATCATGAATTGTATTTTAATATAATTTTACCCTTCAATATTCCATTTTTATTTTCAAAGGAAATAATTTCCCCCATATTTTTTTTGTTTTCATTTAATATGATGTGAATAGGGAGGGTATTATTTTCTTAATAAAATTAAAAAAATGAAAAGATGTTTATAACTCTTTTATTATACAAAGTTACAAGGAATATATTTTAAATGTATTGAATCTAAATTATTTTCTAGATTCAAGGTTTTACAACATAACCTTCAATTATGATGAATTTTTTTATATAATTCATTACTAATAATGAACAATTTCTTATTTTGAGATCATTAATTTTATAATGATCATGTTATTCATTAGACATTATTTTTATCTTTTGTGTATATATTTTCATATCATGGTTTAATTTTGAATCATTTATAGTACTTTGACAATTTTTCAACCATATACCATTTATATATATAGTAATAATTAAAGGAATCTTATTAAGTCTATTTTTCATTTATTGGATATAATTTTGATTTTCGGTATTCTCGATTTAACATGGATAATTGTTGATAATAAATTGTGAGAAGAAGTTGTGTTAACAATTTAATAAATAAGGAATAAATAGTATATGAAAGTGAATATTGAGGCATAATTATTGATATCCCCATGATGGGTCTTTAGGTAACATGATACAAATAAAATAGGCATGCCATATTATATGGGAATTTAATTTTCACCTACCCATTTTTTAAGAATGATGTCTTGGTTATGAGGCCATGGTGGTAAGATTCCTGATATCTCTATTGAGAGGCCTTTATCGTGAATGTCTTGAATTATGATTTTACTTTATAAAGGATTTTTTTCTATTATGTATGTAATTTATATGTTGATTTTACCTAAGGATGTTCATTGAAAACGTGTTTTTTTATCGAATTTATTGTTTTTGATTGTAAACTTCTTCAAGTTGATTATGCCTTATTTACTAATGATATATTTTTCTACATGTAACCCTTAATGAGAATCTGGCCTCACACTTTATTTATTTTTCTCCTTTATCCAGGATATGAATAATGATACTATGAATTATTACAAGGAAAAATTTATATTTCTTATACTATGTTTTTATATTTCCAATGTAATATAGGAATGATGCTTGTTCATAGTTTTAGAAGAATTCAAAATTGATTGATCATGTATGTTGATAACCATTGTATCTTGTACTAATGTAATAAAGTAAATATGGACACTAGTTTTCTAGAGTTGGGGTGTTAGAGTTGGAATCATAGAAATTGTATTAGGATCCTTGGGAACTAGATATTAAATTAACATAACTAACATGAGATTTATGATAATGCCTTTATGTATTTTAGAATTTTTACCATTATTAATTTTACCATTTGATGGAAATATTCATAATAATTATTAGATAACATAGTTTATTTCTTTATTTAGATAAGGAACCTAGTATAAGAAAGTGAATAAACACTAAAAGTAAATAAGGGGATTTCACTACTAAGCTAACCAATAAATCTAGTGTTGTATTTGAGAAAATATAATCCATATTAAGGCAGTTTAACTAGGTTATGATTAATGAAATTTCCTATATATAGAAACCTATTATTCCATATAATTATTATCCAATATTGGATCACTTCATGTAATAGAATCCTCTATTTTTTTAAAGAATACTTTTTGGAACCAAGGATTTTTTTATAGCTTGAAATGGGGTGTGATGGTTTTGTTGTCAATCTACACTGGGATGATCATGATTTTTACATGGAAAGAAATATTACACTTTGTGAGGCATCTGTTTTCAAAGCAGAAACTTTTTTTAGTGTTTTCTAAATATTTAGGGATCAAATCTAGAGTAGGGATAATGCATTGAAAATTGATTTTTTCCAGGATAGAATCTTCATTTATGTTGTGATCGTATGGATATCATGAAGATTAGAGTTTCATAAAGATAATGTTTCCAAAGGATGTGGATCTTCATGAAAGAGTCTTATTTTTCAAACTTTTTATGTTTTTTGAAATAGGATTCATGAAAATTGATGAGACCCTTTTGGGTGATGGTAATACTATGTGATTATGAGAATCTTCAATAAATGGGTAATTTTCCCTGGAGATTTGAAAATACAAGTTTCTTTATAAACATGAATATAGAGGTTCAAAAACTATTTTTGGGAGCATGGGGTCTTCAATAAGTGTTAATTATATAAATGGGTTTATTACAAATATCATTTTACATTGATAGAATTTGGATAAATGGCGAAATGATATAATTCTGAGAAGGCACTTTGCAAAAAAATTCCATTAGAAAGAGTTGAACTTTTCTTAAATTCAATCTTCATGAAAAGTATTTTTTTTAAACTATTTGACATTAAAAAATTTCATAAAAGGTAGTTTCATAAATAATGGGAGATTCATGATTGTTTAGAGCTTTATGAAGACTAGTTGTAGCGCAAAGGTCAGGAGATTCTCAAAAACTAATGGTTTCATGAAATAAAATGTGTCATTGAAATAGGAATGGGTTTTCTAAAAGTCTAGGAGATACATGAACATCAGTTCTGAACAAATTTTCTTAGTTCATATTTCTCCTAAATGTATTAATTCAAAATTATATTGAAATATTAGTCTCATCCTAATATTGGAAAAATAATTAAATAATCAATATATTGAAGAAACCCTCATGTTGATAAACTCAGTATGACTTCTCCCAATGCAGTGAAAAAGGTTTTTTCAATGGAATTAATTAGAAGGAGTCAATGTTATACCCCTAAATTTATTATAAAGGAAGTTTTCATGGAATTTAGTGAGTGGTTCTGAGCTTATATACATCATATTAACTAGTAAAGGTTAGTGGGTTCAAGTATGTTCGACAAACTGTTGTCATATTCTCCGTAGACTAGCCCTTAGTGGTAAACCAATTAAGCTTTTGTGTTTTGTATCTATATATGGATGTTTAATAACTACATGACTCCATCAGATATGTTTTACTAGTTCATACCCTTGTCATAACAAGATCCACCTCTTTAAAAGAAAATAGGTTGAGAACCTAATTCACCCATCCCCTCAAAATGTGTTCTATGGTTCTAGATGTTGTATGGGACCATATAGGTTATTGGTGAAAATTTTTCCTATATTTTTTTCAAGGCTAATTCAATAAATGTTAGGATATTTCCCTTCATTGATGGAACCAACTTCCAGATTTTGATAAATGGAATGATATCTCATCTGCGATCCCTTGGGATTCAAGTTCTCAATGTTATAGATCATGGTAATTAGGTTTGTGATTCAATAGTCCTTTATATGACAAAGAAAATCCATAGAATGATTTATAAAGATTTTGAAAAACAATTACCTTATTTTAGCTCACTCTAATAAAATATATTTTAATTTATAGAGTTTAACTTTCACTAAGTCCATCTAGGATAAATTGGAAAATCTATATGAAGGTGATAAAAAAGTGATGGAGGCCAAAATCCAAGTCTTTCACAAAATTTTTAATGATTTCGAAATATGTCCAGTTTAAAATAAAGATTAGTTTTTTAAACAAAATTAGTAAAATTTTTAGAATATTTTGAAGAATAATTGAAGAAATATAATATATTGACATTGTGAAAAAAATATTGATAAGTATTACACCTTTTTAGAATCCAAAATAGTTAGCCCCTAAGGAAATTTATTTGCCTAAACATTATCTAGATGATCTGATAATAAATTTGGTATCATATGAAACAAGATTCAAACAAAAAGATAAAATAATGTAATAAAATAAGTAAATTTCATTCAAGGACATGGAAAATATTTACATTTCAAAATGTAGTTATTATTCAGATAATTTGGATGATGAATTTTATTTTCATACTTCAGTAAAATTCAAGAGTAGAAAACATATATTTAAAGTAAAGATTACATTGGGTTACAATCGGTGTGGGATTGTTGGACTCATTAGTGCTCGATTACCCTGGAAATTTGATAATATAATGGGATGTATAAATCTTCACAAAGACGAAAAATATATTCCCTAACAAGGTAGACATCATGTCATGAAATAAATTATAGAGAATGATATTCATCTATAATGAATTAAAATAGGATATTGAATTTTTGATGGATGTAGAACAAGAGTCTAAATCTGAACATGAAGCATCCATAATGGATATAGTTGAAATGGTAGAACATAAAAAATATGAATATAAATAGTTTATTGGTGTTGCTGATATCAAGGTGGAATATTTGGGTACTCTTGGTGAGATTATCATTAAAATAAATAATAATAGAAAGATGGATATTATGTTGAAATAATCATCAGAGTATGTTGATCATCTTGATATAGAATATGATGTAATGAAAGGATTGGTTGAATAAAATTTACAACTCTTAAAATCTCAAAAGAGGTTTTGGAATTTATACTCATGATTGAAGTGTAGTAAAAAGTCATCAATGACCTTATCCTGAGATCAGAAGAAAATGATAAAATATTTGAGGGACTTGAAGAAGAATTTTTTACATTATGTATTAAATTGGTTACTGGATCAAAATACAGAGAAACAATGTAGAGCTTATTTTTTGGAATATTTTCAGATAAATAGTTGATTGAAAGAGATAAAAATGGATATAAAGGAGTAGGAAAGGCCATGAATTACTAAAGCTCCACATTTATGAGGAATGATAAAATTGGATATGATATAGAAACTTCAAAGGATTGAAATGGGATGAGACACAAAAAAGGAATTAGAAAGCTACACATATCATAAAGGCACCTGATGTCCCAAAAATATCATTTGAACCAAATAAAAAAGGGAGTTGAAAATAATTTTTAAGTATCTAAAGAGTATCACTAGTCATATAACTTTTTAAAAGAAGGTGGGATATGTAGGAATGAAAATCATAAGATATTTCCCCTCATAAAATGTTAATTATGTGGATTTCCTTCCAATAAAACATCTTACTATGAAGAAGAAATGTTCAATATCAATGGATAACCTCCTGGAAGTCAAAAAAGGAGAATGAAACCATATCCATCATTATATAGAAGAAATATTTAATGTTCCAAGCATAGTGGAATCTCGGTTGGGCAATTTCCCAAAATTAATTTTTAACATGAACAAGGATTATTATAGGATCAATACGATGATGAACTCCAATCTCCACAGCATAAAATCAATGATTTAGATAACGAAGGATGAGTCTTGAAACCTTTAGAGAGGATCTTGAACATCATGTTTATAATTAATTTAATTAAGTTCATAATGAATAGAATATATGGATCTTCAGTATTCTCTTCATTGAGGATGTTGATAGTTTTGAATGACCCTTCTAGATTGTCTCATTTCACTTGCGAGGATCCAAACTTGAATCCATCTAGCAGTGATCCACGCATGATCTGGTCGCCTCTGATCGACACCACTCGTTCTCCAGGTGCTATTACGGAGATGTGAGTGTCTTGTGTTGGTTGTTCTTGATCACTTTTTCTTTGGTCTTAAATAAATTCTCTCATTCTTGAGGGTGGAAAGAAGAGGATTTGATAGAGAATTTGTTTAACTCAACAATTCTCATTTTATCAGGCGTGCAGTTAGGTACATGGCATAATAGATGTATATGCCTATTTATCGACATGGGGCTCTAGTTACAATATTTAAATGTGTAACATTAATTAAATATATTCATAAAAATACAGAAAACATAATATTTTAATAATAATACCGTGTTATTATTTATGGTGTGCCAACTTGTGCAAAACAGAATTATAAATAAAATATACCATCATAAAATAATCTTTGTGTTATTAATATGTTCATTTGCACCAACTAGTTAAATAATTATTTAATGACTTTCAAATAATTATATTACTACCAGACCAACCTGGGTCTGCTTGAACACCACTTCCATTCATTGAGCACCTAAATAAAAATTAATTAATTAATTATCTTAAATAAAAAATGTACTTACAGTCTAGTAAATAAATATTTATTAAATGTTAAATAAATTAAATAAATATATTTTACCCACAATCCAGTGAATAAATATTCATCATGAAGGTTTCATGATAGTTTCATCAACCTTTGTGCTTGATATGTCATTCTTTGACTACCTAAAATAAACTCATCATTACACAATGTCTATGGAATTTGACACGAAAATTCTATTTGAATCAAAGGTCTGAGAAATCAACTTCCATAAATGGAAGAGACAAATCATTCCTCAAATTATCCATTAATAACATGCCACTCGTGATGCACCCAATGTACCCTACTTCCCGCCAACTGTCTGCATGATAGTTTTCGTCAGTAAATCAAAGTGTGCGAGTCATGACACTTATTAATGATAATATTAAATTCTCATAATCATTATACACACTGGCAGATAGGAATATCTGATGACACCAAAACATATATAATTCTTACTGGTGGGTTTGTTCTCATAATCTTCTATCTTGGAGATTACGATGTATGAACTTCATGAGAGGGAATCTCATCTATTTACGAGTATGTGCACTTGAAGGTCTATATACTATGTGTCACATTATAGTATGTCATCCAACTAAAAAACTATATTTAAGATTATTTTTATAGAACATTAGGGTTCCCATCATAGTGGGGAACAATTATGAACTTTTCAATGCAACAAGTACTCCAAGACATTATTACACTACAGTCATGAAGACTAATGATCAATATGTAATAATATGTTTAATAATAAATATTAATGTAATCAATGTAAAACTAGTTGGTTCTAGGACACCAGCTCCTACAAACACCCACATGGACTAGAGCCAACTACCTACGACTTTCAGTCCGCAATACCTCACAAGATGATCTTGTTTCTACTGAGTCAAGGATTTATTCGACAGTTCCTCCACATTTTCTTACATGGAAATACTTCTAACTATAACCTCACCTCTATGAGAAAAATCCCTCAAGATATTATACATCCAAAGTATTTTATTCATCTGCTGATGTGACCTTGGTTCTTTTGCGAGATCCACCACTGTAGTTTTATCACAACACATTGTGATGGGATCTTTACTACTAGGTATTACATCCATCTCCTAGATAAAGCATTTCTTCCAAACTAATTCTTTAGCTGCCTTAGAAGCTTCAACATAATCACACTTTTCTATAGAATCTACGACTACACTCTGCTTTAAGCTCTTCCAGCTTACTACACCTCTATTCTAAGTGAATATGAATCTCATATGTGACTTCATGTCATCTTGATCAGTCTAGAAACTAGTATCTACATATCCAGTGATGACTAGTTCCTTGTATACTTAATAAACCAAGAACATATCCTTATTAAGCCTAAGATACTTTAGCATAGTCTTGAATACCATCCAATGGCGGTCACTTGGGTCATCTTGATATCTTCCTACCGCACTCAATTCGTAGGTGACATAAAACCTACTACACAGTATGGAATGCCTGACTAACCCAATCATTGTTTTCTATGGATTCCCTTCCATTATCTTTCATTCCTCATGTTCTTAAGGACACATTTTCTTAGAAAGACGAATTCCATGTGACACTGGAAATAATACCCTCTTTGATTGTTTCATACTAAACCTCTTCAGTTTCTTATCAATGTATGTACTTTAAATTAGACCCAGCAATATCTTAGATCTATCATGATGGATCTTGATCCAAAGAATATACATTTCCTTTCCCATGTCCTTCATGGATAAGAAATGATTAAACCATTTCTTAACAGACAGTAAGACTGGTATCTCGCTTCCAAAAAGTAATATGTCATCAACATATAATATTAGTAATACAAATTCACTCCCAGTAAACCATTTATAGACAGAAGTCCCATATTCATTCTTGATAATACAAACTTTTATTATGGATTTATCGAAACGAATTTTCCACGACTTGGATGCTTTATTTAATCCATAAATGCATTTTTATAACTTGAATACCTTATTGGAATCCTTTGGAGTCATAAACCCTTCAGGTTGTGTCATGTAGACATCTTCTTAAAGGTTCCTATTAAGGAAGGATATTCTGACATCCATTTTCCAAATCTCATTGTCTGGGTAAGTGACAATAGACAATAAAATTATGACAGATTGCAGTATTCTAAGTGGTGAAAAGGTTTTTTTTGTAGTTAATGATTTGATGCTGGTTGAACCCTTTTTCCAACAATCGTTCCTTATAGGTTCTGACTTTTCCTACTAGGTCCAGTTTCTTATTGAATACCCATTTTCAACCAATAGTCTTTACATCAACTAGAAGATCTACCAAAATCTCGACATGGTTCTGGTACATGGAATCTATTTCGAAATTCTGGGATTCTTTCCACTTGGAAACATTTGTGCCACTTACTTATTCTATATAGGGTATATGATCATTATTATCAACTAATAATGAATCACCATCCACGATAACTTGAAAACAATATCTTTATAGTTCTATAACCTCTCATTTACTCTTAAAAAGTTCTTATGTATCTGGAATAGTCCTATCTTACATTGGGATTTGTGGAATTGGTTCATGTACCAACTCGTGTGTACCTTGTGCCTCGAATTCATCAAATTATATCTCACTCCTACTATCTCTCTTAAATATGTGCTCCCACTCAAGGAATATGGTGTTTCTTTCCACTATAACATTCTATATAAGGGGTTGTATAGGTAATATCCCATTGTTTCCTTGGGGTATCCTATAAAGGTACACTTTCTGCCATTGGGTGCAAGTTTGTTACCTGGAGATGCCTTAACAAATGCATCACTTCCCCACACATGTAAATTTGATAACATGGAATTAATTCCACTCCATAAATCATATGGAATACCATTTATCGATTTAGTTGGTATGTAGTTTAGTATGTGTGCCAATGTTTGTAAAAGATATCCTCAAAATGATAATGGATGACTCACATGACTCATCATAGATCTCACAATGTCCAACAAGGTGTGGTTCCTCCTTTCACTCTCACAATTCCACTAGGTCATGTAATGAGGGGTGAGTTGGGATGGTATCCCACACTCTCATAAGTAATCAATGATTTCATTATTAAGATATTCTCTAGATTGATCTGAGCGAAGTTTCTTAATGTTCTTACAAAGATGGTTCTCAACTTCCTTCTTTTATTATTTGAATTCATCAAAAGAATATGACTTATACCACACTATGCAGAGATACTAATATCTACTAAAATCATCATCAAAAGCTATGAAGTATGATTTCCCTCCACTTGCTACAACTAGAAATGGTCCACACACATCTGCATGAACAAATTCAATAAGCTCTTTAGTCCTTTCACCTTTCCCACTAAATGGGGATTTGGTCATTTTTTCTTGTAAACATGCATAACATACATGAAGTTTTTTTACTTTCAAATAACCTAAATATCCATCTTGATGTAACATTGTATGGTTTTCCTCATTTATATTACCTATTCAACGATGCCAAATATGGGTGTTGAAAGATTCATGTGAAGTATCTTTGTTATTGATTTCCATTACATTTTTTGTGTAATCCAACACATAAAGACCGTTGTATAAACATGCCCAACCAAAAAAAATTATATCTTTGTAAAAGAAGCAACATTAATTTCCAAAAATGAAAAAAAATCCATATGTATCAAATATGGATATAGAAATAATGTTTTTAGTAACATATGGTGCAAAATAATGACCCTTTAACACTAATATCATCCCAGCTAGCAATGTGAGGTGGTAGTCCCTGACAGCTATAGAAATGAGTTTGTCTCTATTGGATGCATGTAGATCTACCTCCCCTCATTCAATATTCCTGAATCTACTTGGTTCCTATATTTGGATATATATTTTATCACCACAAGCTATATCTAATACACAATTTTGAGAAATAGATAGATTACATTCGATAAAAAACACACCAGAAGCTTCCCCTTTCTTCTTAGGCTAGGTGTAGTTCTTTTTCCAGTGTCCCTTCTTGCCACATGCAAAACAAACATCTTCTAGTTCCTTTACCTCCCATTTGATCTTCCTTTTCTTGGAAGGGCATGAAGAAGCTTTCGGATTAAATCTCTTCGCCTTCCCATTCCTCTAATTCACCATAAAGACTGAAGGATTTTTCCACTTCATATATTTGTCCACTTAGAGAATGGGGAGTAGAAGATCAAATATAGACTTCTAAATTCTATTCATATTGAAATTAACAAAGTCCCGGAGAAGTTATAAGTGAGTCGTGAAAGAATGAGATTGCTACCCAGTTCTTAGGGGAGTTTAAACACTAGAACCTACAAGTTCTCATTATATCTAATGATCATGACTACATGAGTCCTGAATGGGGAACCTTTTACAAGCTTACTCTGAAAGAGTACCTTAGATATCTCAAATTTTTCTTGTCTTGGACTCTCTTGCTAATGACCATGGAGGTGCTTTAGTATTTTATAGGCATCCATGTTTTCATGAGATTTCATGAGCTCATAATACATTGATGATATCATAAAACATTGAATATAGACTTCATCATTCATATATTTCATATAGACCAAGAACTCTTTGTCACTCGCCTCTAGGGTAGGCAGATCAGGTAATGCTAACTAAAGCATGTAAGAATTGTTTTCCTAGTGTAGAATAACCTGATTGTGTATAAACCATTCCTAAAAGTTTTTGTTGGTGAGGATGTGTTCTGTATCTAGAATTGATCACAAGGATAGTGTGGTTGAAGATTTTTTCATTTTATCTAACAATTAAAATAGCATATCATTAATAAATTCTTGATTAACTTTTATGAGAAAAAATAAATTATTTTTATTATGTCTCCTACTATTTTATCAAGTACCAATGGCACTCACCATTGAACTCATAATGTACAATTGCTATGACGTTCTAGAGGAAATGATCTATATTCCCCTTCACATAACCCCAAAAATGGTTTGTAAAGATATTTAAAGGTATTTAGGTTGGAATGTCATTGCCAGCAATGGGCTTGATGTTCCTTGATCTTTTGAGTGGACTCCCAAATCCAAAAAACCTGATTTTGGACTCCCTTAACCCTTTCTTGCAATATTACACAAAGTCTAGAAAGGAATACTCCTCTTGATGTAATATCTTTATGTCAACCAAAAATAATTAATAAGGGATTCCTATATAAAAGTAAGTGTCCTAATAGGGTTTGTCAAACACATTGTTTTATTTAGTTTTTCCCTCAATCAAGTAAAGGAAGTATTGGTATAACATTGTATTTTATTTGAGTTAATTTTATCTCTTATGTGTGAATTGATTATTATCATTATAACATTCTTGTTAATATTAAGTTGAACTTACTTAACTGATTAACCATGTATTGATAATATTTACTCACAAGCATAGTTTATTTTATTTCCATCTTTCATGCTTGTTTAATTCATTAATTATGTGATCGTGACAACACATCTATAATGATAAAAACTGCAACTGACATAAAAAAAAGAAAATTGCATGATCATGACCTTTTCTAATGGTTAGTTTATCTATCAGTTGATAAACCAACCCTGACCTAGGGTTGAAACACATTGAACCTTTTGGGTTCGTGTTTATAGAATTCCACCTATCCACCTCTGTATCTCCTAGGATTGGTTTTTTCTCGGATATAGTTTGAACTGACTCCTATAGCTTGGTAGTTTCATCCATTATATATGATTTTTTAACACACATGTTGGTGAGGGGTAAAAAGGGGGTTTACATAAAAGAAATTGTAGGCACGAAGACCCTACATGTTAATGAGGATAGTTGGCTCCCATGCCAACAAATAATTTAAAAAATAAATTAAAAGGAAACCAATATCATACAGAGGTCTTGGTCTGTCTCATGATCACCCACATGCATGCAATGAGATTCATATTTAATAAAACTAGTACTCAATTCCTCAATCATTATTGTTTAAGATAAATCACATTTGAATCAATTGATTATCATCTTCAATTAATAAATATATTTATCATAAAAACCTTTTCTGATTTTCCTTAAGATTCTCATCAATCATAATTTTAAACAAATAAATTCATTTAAAATTATCATTTTATTTTACAAATACCCTGGAGGAAACCCAATGAATTCCCATTCATAACTACCCAATGAGTAGGAATGAACCTTACACATATTTTAAATTAATCACATATATATATAATACCAATCATGTGTTGTACCTCATCTCTACGCCTGCCCCATGGTACACATCTCAAGGGTTTGTATAATAGAAAAATAAATTTTAATAAATCTTCATAATTTGGATGAGTAAACAGTGTTTAGTTCCTACTAGATGATGTTTACTATTATTCACTATCCATTCGAAGTATGTGCTTGGGGATACGGTGTGTATATCTACTTTGTAAATCCTCAGAGTACACGGCATGTCCAGTGGGCCACACGCCTTAGAGTATTCACGTTACACTGTCTCCATCCAGGAAAGCTAGGTTTGGGGTACACAGTCCAACCCTAACTCAAAGAGACTACATGTCATTTCCAGTGGTCCACATGGCGTGTAATCTAAGAACTGTTTTCCAACTGTTCTTGGTCAACACATGAAGTATTTAAGACTTAAAAAACACCAATGACACGGATTGGTTTGGCAGACCAATCCTGATGCATTGAAGCTTGATACATGAAGAGTGAATCCAACTGCATGCCCTTTATTTTGGTGTTGTATGGCCAAGAACCTGGGGAACCTTTGGATGAGATCCTCTATTTTATTTTAATAAAAATTAAAAGAAGAGATCATTTATATATGGTGAATGATAATCGAAAGAGAAGGAATAGATATCGAGATTCATATTTGAAAAATGATTAACCTGAATTGAAAAACTATATTATTAACCAATAAATAAAATATGAATTATTTAAATAATAATAAACTATGATGTTACACCTATGATACCAATTGAAGGTTTAAAGCACAGTGGAAGCACAATTGGGACATCACCCAACTTTAATTCTTAAAATTATCAAGGATTATTCTGGGATTAATACACCGATGAACACCAGTCTTCATAGAATAGAATCAAATATTTAGATAAATAAGGAAGTGGCCCAAAACCAATAGACAGGATCTTTCACTTCATGTTTATAATTAATTTAATTAATTTCATAAAGAAATGAATACATGGAAATTTGGTACACTCTTCGTTGATTATGTTGATCTTCTGGAATGACCCTTAGAGATTTTATGATTTCACTTGCGAGGATCCAATCCAGAATGCATCTGGCGGTGATCCACATGTGCTCAGACGGCCTCTGATCAACAACACTCTTTCTCGGAGTTCTAGAACGGTGAATCAAGTGTCTTATGTAGGTAATTCTCGATCTCATGTTCTTTTTTCTTGAAGAACATATCACTTTCTTGAGAGGAGATGGAAGAGGATTCAAGAGATAAATCATTCAACTCAACTATTCTCGATTTACTAGGCGCATAGTTTGGTGCATGTCCCAATAGGCATATGTGTCTCTTTATTGGCACGGGGCTTTGATTGCAGTATTTATTGGCATAACAGCAATTAAATACATTCATAGACTTAGAGAAAAATCATTCTTTTAATAATATTACTGTGTCATTATTTATGGTCTGCCAACTTGCATAAAACAGAATTAAAAATAAAATTCCACGTCACAAAATAATAGCAACATTATTATTATTTTAATTTGTGCCAACTAGGAAAATAATTATTTACCATCTTGAAAATAATTATTTTACTACAAGACCAAACTTGTTCCA
Source organism: Viscum album (assembly GCA_963277665.1). NCBI lineage: Eukaryota > Viridiplantae > Streptophyta > Magnoliopsida > Santalales > Viscaceae > Viscum > Viscum album. The sequence goes on from OY728156.1 coordinate 919,819,998, forward strand.
CTCGAACTCCACTTATATTTATTAAACACTTTAATAAATAAATAAATAATTTCTTCCCATTAATTAATATTTTATTAAAAAACATTTACATAAATATTTATTAAATTTTCAATGAAATAAATAAAAATATTTTACCCAAAATAAATTGAATAATTATTAATTTAATTTATTAAATCAATTTAACTTGAATAAAATTATTCCACTGTCTTGATCATAATATTTATTCCATTAATTAAATTAAAATAGAATTTAACTAAGACCACTAGAAACACATACTGTGTGGCCCTCTAGGATTATTTCTCATTGGAATTAGGTGGGCTTTCCTAAATTCCAAGAGTACTCTCTATAAATGGTTCAAGGAACCCAAGAGAAAGAACGTAAATTCGCAACAATGACACCCACATACAAATTCTCACTATGTAATATATTCCCTTTGTATCAATATCTCATCAAGTAGGTTTCATAATAGTTTTACTAACCTTTGTGCTTGATAAATCATTCTTTGACTTCCAAAAATAAACTTTTCCTTACATCATGTCCATTTAATTTCGTGAAATGGTTCTATTTAAAATAAATGGAAGATATATCTACTTCCATAAATGGAAGGGGAAAATCCTTCCTTGACTTATCCACTAAAAACATGACACTCGTGACGCACCCAATGTACCCTTCTTCCCCCTAAATGTCTGTGTGACAGTTTTTGTTTGTAAATAAAAGTGTGAAAGTTGTGACACGTATTGAAGATAATTATAAAGTCTAAGGATCATTAAAAATTCTCGCATAAAGGAATATCTGATGACACCAAAACATACATAATTACTACTGGAAGGTTTGTTATTATAATATCCCATCATGGAGATTACCAAGTCCGAACCTCATGAGGGGAAGTCTCATCTGCTTATGAGTACTCTCACCTGATGGTTTGTATACTATGTTACCCATTATAGTATTTCATCAAAAAAATAACTATATTTAAGAATATTGGCATAGAACATAAAGAGTATCATTATAGAGGGTAACTATTATGAAATTTTCAATATGACAAATACTACAGGACATTATTACACATTAGTCATGCAGAAAAATGATTTATATTTAATAAGATGTTTCATATTAAATATCCACGTATCGAAGTACAACTAGTTCATTCTATGACACCAACACTTACAATATTATATATGGATATTATTTTATCTATTCTAACTATGAAAATAATTTTATTCTTTAAAGGTATAAGAAAATTTGGAAATACACCAAAAGAACTCTAAGATAAGTCAATACTCGTCAACCAAGTCGAGTAATTCTTGGAAATATGTATTATAATTTAGAAGGATAATATGAGTATGACGAACCCATTCATATTTAAAACCTATTGGAATTTCCATATTTATCCTCTAATAAATCAAATTTATCTGATAAGGAAAAGAAAAATATCTAGAAATCCAATGTTGGATAAATTGCTTTAAAGCTAGAAATAATAATAGAACCAGAGTTGTTAAAAGAGGATGTTCATCTCACATTGAAGGTAGTTTTGATTTGTTGAGGAATTTTAAGAAAATCATGGATGGTTGAGTGAGACTTGTAAAAAATGATGCTTTAAAGATTAAAGGTAGTAGAAATAGAACTAGTAAATGAAGAACTAAGGAAAATTGATTTTCTCTACATAGAAGGTCTGCGTAACAATCTCATAAGTGTGAGTAAACTACATGACTCAGAATAGGTAGTGAAATTTAATCAGAAGGGGTGTAGTAACAAGGGATATAATGGTAATTCTCTCTTGAAGGGATATTTTATAAAATCTAACTTACACAAGATTAACTATAAATAGAGTTATTTTTTATTAATAATTGGAGAAGAAAAAAACTTGTGAAATTGATAGCTGGGTCACGTTAATGGATAGAGAATGGAATTTATATCAACTATTATGATTTTTGTTAACATTACCAATATAAATAATAATTGATAAAATACATGTGATGCATTAATATAAGGAATGATATTCTGGAGTTTATATTTATTGTATAATAAAAGGGAAATTAATCTTCAACATATCATCTACACAGACATATGTGGTCCAATAAATATAGAGAGCACATTTAGAGAAAGGTACTTATTCGTTTTCATTGATAATTACTGTATAATGGATTGAATTATTTTTATGTAGAAGAAATGATAAGTGCTTGATTAAATTAAGAGTTGTCTTTAAAGGGATGAGAATGAAACTAAATGCAGAATCAAGATTTTATGGTATAACAATTGAGGAGAACACACATCCATTGAATATGAAAATTACCTTGAAAAACATGGGATAAATAATGAGATGTATTCAGTGATAATCCTTCAACAAAATGGGGTTGTTGAACATATAAATCCAGAGGTGAATAATATGTATGGAACTACGTTGATTGAGATTCTTGTTTCTCTTTATTCATAAAAAGACGCTATTGAAATAGAGTATTATGATCAAAATTATACAAGGATTTTTATAGGAGACTAGGAAACCATATAATATATGGTTTGAAAATAAAACCTATATTTTTTTATATTTTTTGAAGTAAATGCTTCATATGAAATAAAAAAAGTGGTCATGGAATGTGTGTTGATGCTACATTGGAGGGAATATTCCACAGTTATTCAATGAAGAGTAAATACAATAAATGTTACTATAATTATCTTATTAATATTTTGGAATGTATTGATGTCAATATTATTATGCATAAAATCAAAAATACCTCTATCACCTCATATGTTGATATGATTGAACAATGAAGAAGAAGGTGGAAAAGGGGAAAATTCAAATGTAGAAAAAGTGGAAGGACTGAAAAATATTCAATGATCAGAAAATCATACAGACATAGAATAATAATCTAAATATAAAACATGGTAGAAATATAATATTATAAATGTTTCAATTCAGCATCATTAGTTTTTGGACACCTCCTACATAGACAAAGAGAATGAGGAATGAAGGAAAGTTTGTATTCCTATCAGTTTTTGAATCAACCACGTTTGAAAAATTAGTGAGGTTTGAATCATTGGTTACGTCTTTGAATAATTAACTGGATAAAATTAATAATAACTGAACATGGGATTGTGTTATGAGAATAGAAAATAAATTTTTTTTCCAACAATGTGGATCTTACAAAAATCGAGAAGCTTCAAAATGTGATTATAAACAATGAATGATTGTTGTATACAGTTATGCATAATGTGGCGGCATTGATATTGAAGAAACATTTTCTCTAGTCGTTGTACTTGAGTCGATCAAGATCTTCCTTTCCATGGATATTCAAATGGGGTACAAATTGCATCATACGGATATCAAAATAGTATTCTTAAATGGATTTCCAAAATAATTATACACTGAAAAACTAGAGATAATTTTTATTATAAATGATTAGACAAGGGTTTATAGAATAATGAAGGCAGCCTATGGCCTGATGTAGACATCATAAGAATGGTATTTCTGATAGGATGCTTATCTGAAAAAGGTAAAATTTTAAGGGGTTATTTTGAACATAATTTTTTGATTAAAATTTATCAAAAATATTAATTTATGGTTCTCTTGTGTGTGGATGTTCGTATTTTTTGAAGTAGGTGAGGATCAGTGGAATAATTTTCTAATAACATGAAAATTTTATTTTTAAATTTCAATGATTGGTGAAATCACATTAATTTTGGGACTATGGGTGATTCAAGATAAGTATTACACCTTCATTTATCCGAAAAAATATGCAAGAGTGCTTCTGAAAATAGTCAAAATGCAAAACTACAAACCAATGTCAACTCTAATTATGGTTGAGGAGAATCATAGAAAGGACAAGGATGGGGCATATATGGATCACAGTCTATGTAGGAGAATCATTAGAAGATTATTATACATGGATGAAACATTTTAACATATCTTCTTTGCAACATTCTTGGTGGCTTGATTTCAAAGTAATCCAAATGAAGAGCATTTAACAGTAGTTAAAAGAATCATGAGGTATATTCAAGGTACTCTAATCTTTGGGTTATATGTTACAGAAGGAAAAGATAAAGAACTATCGACATTTGGTGATGTTGTCTTTTCCTGAGATGTTATAGATACCCAAGCCTGTACACATATCATTACATTATTTTAAGCTTAATTAAACATCAAATTATAAGACAAGGATCGAAAATTCTAGTGTCTTGGAGATTAGGTACAAAATTAAACATCATTATTACAAAATAATAACATCTTTTATTAAATATTCATAAATATATCCTAACATAATTTGATCCCATACATTGGAATAGGATAACCTGGGGATAACATGAAATAATTGATTATTTAAGATCCCAGTAAGGTAATAAAAATAAGAATAAAGATGAGCATATAAGTTATAAAGAATAACATATTGACATAAAAAGAGAAGGAACCTGATTAAATATAAAGAGTCTTAAATGGGATCATATAATAATGGAATCGTAGTAATTTATAAGCAATATAAAACTTTACTTCAGCATGATTCAAGGATCATTGCACATAGAGAAGCTTGAGTCAAGGATAACCACCAAGACCATTACACAAGGAGCATGATTTAAGGATAACCACCAAGACCGTTGCACATAAAGTCTCATGACACTAATCATTAACCAAATAATTGGATCACTATCTGGGTGCACCCATCATAACATTTTCATGAATATGTTTTCCACATAAAGAATCATACATAAGAAATAAAACATAAAGATAAGGGTTTCCCATGGAAAGAATTGTGTACTATAATAATGTCATAAATCAAAATAAAAGGTTGTTTCATAAAAGCGTCCATTAATGAAAGGAATTAAATCATATATTGACATTCATAAATAAAAATATTCCTAGATACTAATTAGTGATGTCAAAATAAATTGATAACGTTTAAAAAGTGTATTTAAGAAAATTTATAAATGAAACATTTTAGTGTGGTTTTTATAAAATATTAACAATAATTTAATATAGAAAAAAGAATGAGATTTTATATAAAACCAAAATTGAACCAATAACGCATTCATAAGAAAATGATTGATTTTAAAAAAATATTACTGTCGTAAAACATATTATAGAGTGTAACACCCTTATGTTTTCATGAAATATTTTCTTTTAATAATTATAATACCTCATTAGCATTTACTGCACTAAATCATGAGTTTAAACAAAAAAAATATTCCCTTGGTATAAAATGACCATTTTAACCTAGCCGTTATGTTATAGAAAATTTATATATCCAACTGATGAAAATGTAGGTTTAAGTATTTCTCAACTAATTATTTATGAAAAATATAAATCAATTATATATTTTAATCTGTGAATTTATATTAATAAATGAAATTAATGAAATTTATATGTTATATACTTAATAAAATATTTTTAATATTCATCCTATAGATTTTTTTTCCAATGGGTATGAATAACCCTTATTTGATGTATAAAATCCAATATTTTTTAAAAGGGAAATTTTTTTCCTTTTAGTGGCAAACCCCTATTCAATTAATATTTTGACATATAAATAATTATTATATTAAAAAATAAATTTTTTCTTTTGGAATAATGAATTAAAAATTTATTCTGGATTAAATTTATGTTTTTTTTCTAATAACATTCATATTTTTATGAATAGTAAAAAATGCTAAATTTTAATTGAAAAAACAATTATCTAAAATATTTTATATGGTTAAATTTTATTAATTAATGGTTTTAAAATATAAATAAAATATATTTTTATCATCAAATATAATTTACTTCATTATAATTAATTTTATATCGAATTCAAATGTAAAAACATTTTAATCTTTTGCAATGTTTTAACTTTTAAAATTTGTTCTCTCTTTCTAACAATGGGACTTATTTCATAGTAATCACTACAAATTTTTTGTTTGAATTTTTAAAAATGGATTCCATATTTTTAATAAGTATGTCCAATTTATTTATATATCTTTATTTTTTTTGGGCATTATGAATTGTAACTTTCGTAATTTTTATTCTTACGATAAAAGTGTAAATCAGGAAATTAAGGGTAAAAATAATATTATAAAATTATCATTACACTTGAATTAATATAATTGGATTAGTTTTTTTACCCAAGGCACCCTTCAATCTAATTTGCATCTTTGGGAATCCCCTTGGATGATATTAGAACATTTAATTTATTTTATTTGAAGAAAAGTTAAATATGTATCACTAAAAATTTAATGACAAAATCATTTTATCTGTAAGGATATACAGAAGATATTTTTGATTATAAAATATCATTTAAAATCAACAAAGTTTTATTGACCATGATAATGTTTTTTTAATATTTTTGAAATTAATAATTACATTAATACCTTATACATTAAATACCTAGAAATTATTTAATTGATGAAAAATCAATAATATAGTTTTTATTCAAAAGATACCCTATAAAATATCCAAGCACTTGACCGAATCTTATTTTTCGAGTATAAATCAACCATAATCTTCCATGTATCGAGTTATTGACCATTTTTATCCTTATAGAAGGTATTATTTCATTTATATTTTTTTTATTTAAACTGGTGTTAAATTTGTCACATTCATAATTTAATAATTATAAAATTTTAAATATTGGTTTTAGAGAAGATAAATTATACCAGAAATAGTCTTCCAAAATCTAGTTGACTTGTCTTAATTATTTTATATTATTCTTAATTTTTATTCAAATTATGTATATTAAATAATTACACAAAATTTATGTAATAATTATTTTATTAATAGAGATAACAAATAAGTGTTATTAAAAATATTAAAGTAAATATAATTTGGGATTATTGACATCTCTAACTAATTTTATATATGATATATACCACTTATTAATATAATAAAATAGGTGGTTCTAAGTTAAATTTTTAACTTCATATTTTATAAAAATAAATGAATTCGATAGAGTCAATATTGATACTATTGAATATTAATTAAAATAATGTTTTATTAAATTATTTAAAAATCAAAAAACATTTTAAAAAATATATAATAAGTATTATATGGTATAAATTTTATTATTTATTTATTTATTGTCTATTTTATGTCTTATGATTATGTATTACTCCGTTTTAATATTTAATTATTTGTTACCCTAGCTAAAAATTAAATAGAATAACTTGGTGTCAATTAAAAAGATAAGGTTTAAATTGTTACGAAACAGGCCAAAATTTTATTTTTTGATGCTATTACAACTCTATCTCATCTCATATTAAATATTTGGACATTTTTTACTATTTTTATGTGGTTTGATTTTAGGATAAATTAATATTTGTGAGGTTTCCAAAAGTTCCCCTCACCCCAATTATAAAAGGGCACCTCCTCTCACACATATTCACTTCACATTGAGCATTCCAACGTGGAAATAACTTTTCCTTTTCCCTTATAAACTTCCCTGGTAAAATTCTAAAGGTTTTTTTCTTCTTAAAAGACCAACTCTAGTGCTCTAAGAGAAGATTTAGAGGAAGTACGTTAAAGAATATGTAATAACCCTACTAATTCTTTCAAACATCAGTCTTCTTCTAATTTTTCTTCATGAGTTGTGTTATAATAAATTAAGAAATCTAGTATCACTTATATACTAATATTTTATTATGACTACGAAACAACCATATTCGATCTTCTATACATCCTATAAAAAACGAAATCACTATGCATGTGGGGGTACGACTTACTGTCTCCACACCGTGGTGTAATCTTTTTTATTCACCATCCCCTTACATGAATGTGTATAATGACATAAGTAATGACAATATATTATTATTATAAAAGTATATTTATTATAAAATATTATACACCATCCATTTCATTACCATTCAATAATTATGGGAGTGATATCTTCGCTTGTGTGTACGTACAACTAACCATCTCCATGATGTGATGTCATTCATTATACATGATATTTATTAATAAATATTATATAAATGAATTTAATTAATAAATATGATATATTATACAAATATAATTATTTTAGTGATATAATTATAACCTAAGAAGAGTAACAAGAGCTTATTTGACACAACATGCATCAAAAATAAATAAGTAAATACCCAAGGCATGAGTAATAATGTTTCGAACAAACAGATGATAATATGATCAGATATGATTTCATAAAAATTGATATGATTTTGGAATAATACAATGACATTGTTTAAATTATTATATATGATTTTCATATAACTACAAATAAAATCATACCTGAGGTAAGGGATAATTTTGTATTCTCATTATTATCTGAGATTGTTTATACATTAGTATTTTCTAGTGTATATTTATATTGCATATCCATGTTTACTAAATATGGAATATTATTTATATTCATAAACAATTATTTGAAGTAAATTTTACCCATTTATAAATTTTTTAAACCATATTAAATGAATCTTTTACTATTTTCAGTATAAGGCACTTTTTGACTTTTCTGGAAGAAGTACGAGAAGAATGTTTTTTTAACTTATATGAAACCAATAGATAATTATGATTTCATAACACCTTATTTCCATGAATATTGCATTACAATTTTTCATTATTATTTTCAATTAAATTATTTTATTTTTAAATTGTTAAGAGTTTTGAGAAATGAAATCATTTTTGAAGAATAAAGGATATTTTTCTCAAGAATTAATTTCAATTGTTTTATCCAAATTATTTTCCATCTAAAATGACAATTTTTAAACCAGATTGGTTTCTCTCTCTATTATTATTATTATTTTATTATTTATATGATGGAATTATTTTTATGAAATCCATTTATTTTATATGGATTATGATGGAATTATTTTTAAGAAACCCATTTTGGTTCTGTGGGTTTTTCTATGATGAATGGTTTATGTTTTTTTGTCACACATAATAATGATTTCATTATGATATGGGTGGGACCTATACTCCCACCAATTCATTGGATAAATATTTATATTTCATGACATATACATGAAGTTAAAAAAATAAATATTGTTTAGTAAAATGGGGCTGGAACGAGAAGTGAACTCGATTCAGTAACGGACTATATCCTCTATAATGGTATTGAAAATGTGCCTTGAATAATATGAAATTATCTCCTATGATTATGGTTAAGACACAAATTTTCATGTCTTATGTTATGAATTTTTGGATTACATAGAAATTTTATGATTTATCCCATGACATGATATCACGATCTTTTATATATATGATAATATTTTAAAATGTAATGTTTTTATGTCCTATGATTATGATATGATTGATATCTCCGGCGTTTACCCTTAATAAGCATTAGAACTCATCCTTTCGTATGTTTATTTTATCCAGGTCATGAAGAATGTTATTAAGTAAGATATGTTAATAATTAGTCTAGTTATGAAGAAACAAGGGGGGACAATGTAAATATTTTATGAACATGTTGTTTATATTTACAAGTATCTAAATACACAATTCCTATATGGTCCTGTAATAGATTTGTTATATTTTTTAATGAATACTCTTCAATATTGAACTAGTATCAATTTATGTAATATATGGGTCATTATAGTTGGTATCAGAGGAAAGGTATAGTTAACCTTTGGAAACAAGGATGTGAAAACATTAATAAGAACCCAAAGGATATATCTTACTATATGTTACGATCCCAGTGCTTTACAAATGGTCAAAAATTACATAGGATAAAATGTAAAGTATCCTAAATTGAAATTTTATTCTTGATTATGTGGTTTTTCTATTACGATTAATGTTTCTCAGACTATGCTTCTTTGTTTTAGTCAACATATGGAACCTGAAGAAACTGCGTTAATGTTGAATGTGATGATCCAGGAAATGATTATCCCCCTGAGAAACAAAATGTTATGGGAGAAAGAATGAAAAATTGTGTAGTTATTATTACACTACTTTCTCAAGTTATGAATCATGTAGGACTTACAAATGAGAAAAGGAGGTGACAACATTCGATTGAGTCCTTCATGAGGCTGCATCCACCTTCTTTCAGTGGGTCTTCCAATCCACTAGTGGCTAAACCATGGATCATCACCACTGAAAAGATATTTTCATTTCTCCAATATCTAGAACATGATAAATTCATATTATAATTCTATCATTTGTAAGGTGAATCTGATCAATGCTGGAATTTTAACAAGAATACGAGAAAAATAGATGAAATTGAGTCCATGGAATGGGATGAGTTTAAGACCTTATTTTACAATAAGTACTTTCCTTGTATTATTAGGAAAAAAAATTTAAGGACTTTCTTGAACATAAGAAAAAGGAAAATGAATATGTTGGTACCTATGAATAAAATTTTTCCAGAAATTCAAGGAAAACATCTAAAATGTTATCCAACCTAAGAGTAAAATTGATAAAATCATTAGTGGATTAAAACAAAGTCTCTAAATGGAATGATCCATGAGGGACTTTAATAGCTACAAGTAAATAGTTTTTCTTGATCTCAAGGACGATATAGATATTGGAGTAAACCATCAGTCCTATGGGTTTGATAATAATAGAAAAATAGAATTCAAAGGAAAATATAAAGATCACACTAAAAACAAGATAATTTTTCCCTTATGCTTAATGAGTGGAATGAAAAATGAAGGAAATTTTATTAAATGGACTAGTAAATTTTTTATGTGTGGAAAAAAAGGTCATCGAGCAGTTGAATTCTGAAGTGATGGGTAAAGATGTCTAACTATTCTAATACATATAAGGCTCCAAATAATGAACCTCTTACACATCAATTTTACATGTGAAAGGAAATGGGAAATTATGCCAATCAATTCTCTAATCCAAGGTTTATTGATGATGATCGATTTCAGAAAACTCTCAAGGACAAATAAAAAGTCAAGTCAGATGCAGTCATTATTGGTGATGAGGAGTACGATAATGAAGTGGTTAAAGTTACACATAATATCCACTCTAAAGTATCAAATGTTTTATTTGATTATGGATCCTCCAACTTATTTATTTTTGATGAATTTTTGAAGGGTATCATCATATTAACTCCAAAATTAGATGTTGAGTTAGCTATGAAAACTCTTAATGGAACAACAATCACATCAAAAGTTTATAATTCTTTTCTAGTTTTATTTTGTGGGATAGTGCTTCCTGAAAATTTTTTGATCCTTACTATATTATAATTTTATGTGATTCTTGGTATGGATTGTCTTTCTATATATGGATCTCATATCAATTACCAATTGATGGAAGTCCCATTTAATAATTTGGATCAATCTATGATCATCTATCAATGCATGGGTGAATATAACCTTCGAGTAGAAATTTCCTCCATATTATGGGTATTTATCCCTATAAATTAATTTTATCTATCTCAAATGGTTCGGTAGAAACTCACTATTAATAATTATACTATTGTATAAGTTTTTTTATGTCTTATCAGAGGATTTACCATATCTTCCACTAAATCATGAATTTTATTACTCAGTATAACTCTTACTAAGTGATATTCATATTTAAAATACACCTTATATAATGGCCCCAATTGAGTTATAGGAGTTAAAGATGTTACTCCAAGAGAATCTTGACAATGGATTCATATTCTCTAGAAAATCACCTTAGGAGCACCTATTCTGTTTGTTAAGAAGAAAGATGCATCAATGAGAGTCTTCATTGATTATTAAGAACTTAACAAGTTCACTATCAAGAACAATTATCATCTTCCCCACATTGATGACTTATTAGACCAACTACACAGAGCTCAATAATTTTCCATGATTGTTATTCACTCAATATATCATCTGAAACACAAGAGATTTTTATGAGTAATTTTTTGTTTTTATATATCATCAAAGGAATCTTTCACTACATACTAGCTTGGCTTACTTTACACGCAATCGCGACCTTCCTCGATAGCTTGCGTCGTACGCAATACTGAGTTTCACTAAACAACGATATGCTATTAAAATATTATTAAAACTAGACGTTATGAATAGTAATAACCACTTTTTGAAATTTTATAAATTTTATTTTTCAAAATGGACTTCATTTTTGGATTCGGAATACCGAAATTAGCCAAGGGTAAAATTTTGGTATTTTTCTAAAAACTTTCATTTTTTGATGAATAGTGAAACCACTAAGTGGTAGGTTAAAAACCGAATGTTGCATAAAACTTAATTTTACCGCTTCTGTGATTGGAATTTCGAAAATCCGACAGACACGGTTGATATCAGTAAGTAAAATGTGGTTCAATTAGATAAAAATAATTTTTTGGTGAATAGTTACTTTTTACTTTTTTTACCGCGGTTAATAGAAAATAGGGGTAAATATGATATTACTATTACCCTAACACATGTCCTAATTCTATTGGATAAGTGTAATTCGACCAAAAACAACCTTATGAATAAAATATGACCATTTAGGCCCACTTGGATTAGATTAGGACATTTATTATTAATTTATTTAAAGAAGGGTTAAAATAGTTAAAATCAAATTTTAATAAGTAAATCATTTTTAATATGGGGTTATACATAAGATAAATTCGACTATAAATATTCATTAGAAATCTAAACAGATTTCCTAAATAATGGTATTTTATTTATAATTTTTAGACATTAAATAATTTAATTTATTTATGACACAATTATGATGCAGTAATTATCTTATTTATAAAATATTGACATAATTGATGTTATAAACACCAAAATAAATGTAATTTGAGACTTTTTATGAATTCCACTAATTTTCTAGGTTACTATGATATATTAGTATTGATGTAATCAACTTGGTTTGAACATATAATTCTTTTATGACTTTCACAAAAATCATATATCAAATAGTGTCAAAATTGACACAAAATAGTTTTTAAATAAAATATTATATTATTAATTGTTATTTTATTCCTAAAAATCTAAGGTTAGGCCAAATGACTTAGATAAGGATATATATATTAATAATAAACAATTTGGGGTTCGTTTGTCATGTTATAGTAAGTGTATTAACCATATAGTGAAAGAAAACAAAAAGACACGGTAAAAGTTAAATCTAATTGATAAGGTTAAACTAATACCCTAAACTTGTCTAAATCCTATTGGTTGATATGATTTCGACCCATCCCCATATTATCATCGAAATAAGACCCTTTGGAACCATTATAAACCGATTTTGCTTTTAATATAAAATAATATTTTGAGATATTCCTAAGGTTCCCCTTTCCTCCCTTATAAAAGGGCACCTCCTCCCCCTCCTCCTCACACCAATTTGAGCACTCAAGCTCGGCCAACCCCTGCCATTTTCTCCACTCCACTTCCCTATAATAATCCTAGAGGTCCTGGTCTTCTTCAAATACCAATATTAGTTCCCTAAGTGGAGGATTCAAAGAGGCGTTCCAAAGAAGAGGTAATATCCATTACCGATCTTTTCAACTTCTTTCTTCTTCAACTTCTTCTTATTTAGTTGTTTCATGATAAAGTAATAACATCAGTATTAATTACATACTGATATGTTATTATAAATATGAAACAACCCTAATTCACCTTCTATCCATCCTACGGAAAAATGAAATCACCGCGCGTGCGTACGTACGGAATACCGTCTCCACGCCGTGGTGTAATCTATTTTCCACCACCACCTTACAAGGATGGGTATAATGGTGTAATGAGTAACTATTTATGATTATTATAAAGTAATATTGATACTGAAATTATATATATATACTCCAATACAATTCCACGATCATAGGAATGATATCATCACTCGTGCGTACGTGCGGAATACCGTCTCCACGATGTGATGCGACTCGTTCTACGTGATCATCATTACATAGTAATTATATAAATGAATTTAATGAATAAATATGATATATGTCACACTAATACCATTCTGGATATAAGGAATCTATAACCTTAAAAGAAGAATAAGAATTTATTCGGCAAAACACGCATAAGAACAAAAGGCATTAAAGACCTGAGTAACAAGTAACAATGAAATATTACTAACAAGAAGCTAAGAATATGACCATATATGATATCATATCAATATGTATGATTCTGGAATAAGTCAATAACATTATTTAAACCATTATACAGGATCTTCGGACACGTACAAAGAAAATCGGACCTAAGGTAAGGGGAAATATCAGAATCTCATTTTTATCCGAGATTGTTTATACTTTGGTATTTACTGGGGTGTATTTTATCATCCACATCCATGTTCCCTCAATATGTAATATTGTTTCCATCCACTTACAATAGTTTAAATCCAATTTTACCCTTCGGTGAGTTTTTAGTAAAGAATATGAAAGGAATCTTTTGTCTTTTTTTCGTACAAGGTACTTTTTGACTTTTCCGAAAAAAGTACGAAGAATGTTTTTTTTAACTTATACGGTATGAATGGATTTTTAAAACATTATTTCCAAGAAGCTTCCTTTATAAGTTTTCAAGTTTATTTTTAATCAACTTATTTTAGTTTATAATTGTATGACATGTTAAGAAAAGAAAAGTGTTTTTGAAGAAGATAGGATATTTTCCTCAAGAATGGAGTTCAAGTGTTTTATCAAAATTATTTTCCATCTATGATAATAAAGGGTTCTGTTTTTATCCCTATTATTACATTGATTTGATTATGTTGTGAGGGAATTATTTTTATGATGTCATTTACCTTATATGATTTGTTTTATGATGTCATGATGTTTCAAGAATCCCATTTTTGTTACATGTGTTATGCGATGATGTATGATTTATGATTATGTGGCACACATAAGAAAGGATTAATTATAAGATGGGTGGGACCTATATCTCCCTCAAATGCATTGGGTAAAGATATTATATCTCATGACATAGACATGGCTGGAACAGTAGGTTATACCGATTCAGTGAAATAGGACTGGAACGAGGGTGACTCGGTTCAGAAAGGGACTTTGTCCACAAAGATAGTCTTGGCAATGAGTCATGACTAACAAGAAATGATTTTCCATGATTATGTGTGCATGCCACAAAGTTTCAAGTTTCATGTTATGATTATGGGGATCTCATTTTCTCTTCTATGATTTGTTCCATGTTAAGATATTATGATCTCTTTTGAAGGTTATGATTTTCAAACAGATATGATATGATTTTTATTTCCTTTATTTTCCCTTGTTGAGCATTTGAGCTCACCCTTTTATGTTTTCTTTTCCCCAGGTCAGGAAGATGGATATTAAGTAGAATATGCTAAAAGGGACCCTAGATATGATGAAATAAATGGGAGACACTTTAGAAGATTTATGAACCAGTTGTTTATGTTTCCCATTTTTTAAAGACACTATACCTATACGGTCCTTTGTGGTTTTGTCATATGTTGTAATAATTGAGCTTCAATTTTGAAGTATTAACAATGTATGTAAAGTATGGGTCGTTATAGTTGGTATCAGAGGAAATTTATAGTCAACCTTTGGAAACTAGGATGTGAAATCCTTAGTAAGAACCCTAAGGATAAGTCTAAGCATAGAACACAATATTAGTGTTTTAGAAATGGCCATGAATACCCTAGGATAAGACCTTAAGTGTGAAATTTTATCCTTGATTATGTGGTTTTCCTATTATAATTAGTGTTGCTCACACTATTCTTCTTGGTTTTAGTCAATGGCTGGAACCCGAAGGAACCGTGTTAATTCGGAATGCGATGGGAAATGCAATGATTGTCCCCCTGAGCAACCAAACGATATGGGAGCTGGAATGAAAAATCTTGTAGCCAAGCTCACACAACTTTCTCAAGCTATGAATCATGCAGGACTTCCAAATGAGCAGAGGAAGGAGAAACATTCTGTTGAATCCTTCATGAGGCAGCGTCCACCTTCTTTCAGCGGGTCTACTGATCCATTAGTTGCTGAACAATGGATTAGTACTACTGAAAAGATATTTTTAGTTCTTAAATGTTTTGAACATGATAAAGTCATCCTAGCAGTGTATCGTTTGGAAGGAGATGCTGATCAATGGTGGAATCTTATTAAGAATACGAGGCAAAGGGATGAAATTGAGTCTATGGAATGGGACGAGTTCAAGAACTTATTTTTCAATAAGTACTTCCCTCGTATTCTTCGAACAAAGATGGAGAAAGAGTTTCTTGAACTGAAGCAAAGGGATGATGAATATGTTGGTACCTATGAATAAAATTTTACAAGACTTGCAAGGTACGCTTCTGGTATTATTATCCAACCTGAGAGTAAGATCGATCGATTCTTTAGTGGATTAAAACCAAGTCTTCGAAGGGCGTTATCCATAAGGGACTTCAATAGCTACGAGGAAATCGTTCGATGTGCTCTCAAAGTCGAGATGGAGATTGGAGTAACCCATCAGTCACATGGGTTTGATAAGAAGAGGAAGATAGAATTCAAAGGAAAATCTAAAGAGCACATTGAAAAGAAGATGAGCTTTCCCTTATGCTCAAAGTGTGGAAAGAAACATGGAGGTAGTTGTCTTAAAGGGACAATTAAATTTTTCAAATGTGGAAAGGAAGGTCATCGGGCATTTGAATGCTGTGATAATGGGAAGAAGATGTCTAATGATGCAAACAAAGGAAGGGATACACAGAATGAACCTACTACACTTCAATGTTTCAAGTGCAAGGAGATGGGGAATTATGCCAATCAATTCCCAAATCCAAGGGTTGATGATGATGGTCGACGTCAACAAAATATTAAGGCTAAAGACAAAGGAAATTCACATGCAATTTCTATCAGCGATGTGGAGTGTGATAACGAAGTGGTGAAAGGTACACTTACCATCCACTCTAAAGTATCAAATGTTGTATTTATTCTAGATCCACCCACTCTTTTATTTCTGAAAAATTTTCTAAGGGTATCACCGTATTACCTCAACAATTATATGTTGAGTTATCTGTGACAACACCTAATGGCACAACAGTTGCATCAAAAGTTTATAATTCTTCTCTGATCGATGTTTGTGGGAAAGGGCTTCCTGCAAATCTTGTGATCCTTCCTTTAGTGGAATTTGATGTGATTATTGGCATGGATTCGCTTTCTCTACATGGAGATCATATCAATTTCCAAAGAAGGGAAGTCACATTTCATATTCCAGATCAATCTACGATCGTCTATCGATGCAAGGATGAATATAACCTTCCAGTGGAAATTCCTTCCATCTTATGGGTCTTGATTCCACTAAATGAAGGTTATTTATCTCAAATGGTTGGTGAGAAACTTACGATTAAGAATATTCCCATCGTACGGGAGTTTGATGATGTCTTTCCGGAGGAATTACCGGGTCTTCCACCAAATCGTGAAGTTGAGTTTTCAATAGAACTCGTACCGGGTGCTTTGCCTATTTCAAAGACACCTTATAGAATGGCCCCAATTGAGTTGTAGGAATTGAAGAAGCAACTCCAAGAGAATATTGATAAGGGATTCATATGCCCTAGTGCGTCACCTTGGGGAGCACATGTTCTATTTGTTAAGAAGAAAGATGGATCAATGAGACTCTGCATTGATTATCAAGAACTTAACAAGATCACTATCAAGAACAAATATCCTCTCCCACACATTGATGACTTATTTGACCAACTACGCGGAGCTCAATACTTTTCCAAGATTGATCCTCATTCAGGGTATCATCAATTAAGGGTCAAAAGGGAGGATATACCAAAGACGGCTTTCCGTACAAGGTATGGACACTATGAATTTATAGTGATGCCATTTGGTCTTACTAATGCCCCTGCTATCTTCATGGATCTAATGAATAGAGTCTTTAGAGACTATCTTGATCAATTTGTGGTAGTCTTTATAGACGATATTCTTGTCTATTCAAAGATCAAGGAAGATCATGAAGATCACTTAAGAATTATATTGAAGACCCTGAGAAAGGAGAAGCTTTATGCCAAATTTACCAAGTGTGAATTTTGGCATCAAAAATTTGCATTTTTGGGTCACATAATCTCAAAAGAGGGGATATTTGTGGATCCAGCAAAAACAGAGGTTATCAAAAGATGGTCGAGACCAACAACAGTAACTGAGATCCGATGTTTTCTTGGTTTGGCTGGATATTATCGATGTTTTGTAAAAGATTTTTCACGATTATCTAATCCACTCACCAAGTTGACTCAGAAAAGAGTTAAGTTTGTTTGGACAGAGGAATGTGAAGAGAATTTCAAGGAGTTGAAAAGAAGGGTATCCAGTGCACCTATGCTCACACTGCCTTGTAGTGGAGAAAGGTTTGTGATCTACAGTGATGCATCCAAGAAGGGATTGGGGTGTGTTCTTATGCAAAATGATATGGTGATAGCTTATGCCTCACGGCAGTTGAAAATCCATGAGCAAAATTACCCAACACATGATTTGGAGTTGGCTGCGGTAATCTTTGAATTAAAGATTTGGAGGCATTACCTTTATGGTGAAAGGTGTGATATTTATACTGATCATAAAAGTTTGAAGTATATTTTCAAACAAAAGGAG
This sequence comes from Viscum album, assembly GCA_963277665.1. Taxonomy (NCBI): domain Eukaryota; kingdom Viridiplantae; phylum Streptophyta; class Magnoliopsida; order Santalales; family Viscaceae; genus Viscum; species Viscum album. The sequence continues at coordinate 919,838,366 of OY728156.1, forward strand.
CTGAATATGCGTCAAAGAAGATGGTTTGAGCTGATTAAGGATTATGACTGCTCAATCCATTACCACCATGGGAAAGCAAACAAGGTGGCAGATGCATTAAGTCAACAATACCATGCTAGTTTATCTATGATTAGGATCACAAAAGTTCCAATATTTATGGATTTACAAAGGATGGATCTTGGAATTATAATGGAAGGGGAAAAATCTTATCTTTCTCAAATGAATGTTCAACCATCTATACATGTGAAGATTAAAGAGGCATAGAAAGAAGATGTCGAGTTACAAAAGAAGGTGAGAAATGTTCCTGAATTCAACCTTGATTGTGATGGGATAATAAAGTTCAGGAATCGGGTTTGTGTTCCTCCCATCCCCGAATTAAAGAAGGAGCTGCTGGATGAGGCTCATAGTTCTTCATTCTCTATTCATCCTGGAAGCACGAATATGTATAGGGACCTGAAGGAGTACTTCTGGTGGGATGGAATGAAAAGAGATGTTGTTGAATATGTCTCTTGATGCTTGGTTTGTCAACAAGTTAAAGCTGAGAGACAAAAGTCTAAGGGGATGTTACAACCATTACCCATACCCGAATGGAAATGGGAAAACATCACTATGGACTTTGTCACAGGACTTCCTAAAACATCCAAAGGCAATAATGCTATTTGGGTCATAGTTGATCGTCTTACAAAGTCTGCACACTTCATTGCTATTAGAGAGGATTTCTCTCTAGATCAGCCTCCCAGGATATATGTAAAGGAAGTGGTAAGATTGCATGGAGTACCACTTTCTATTATATCTGATCGGGATCCGAGATTTACCTCGATGTTTTGGAGAAGTCTTCAGCATACTCTGGATACAGAGTTGAGTTTCAGCACTGCTTATCATCCCCAGACATACGGTCAGTCTGAGAGAAGAATTCAAACCCTAGAAGATATGTTGAGAGCTTGCTCTATGGATTTCAAAGGAGGTTGGGATCAACACTTACCTTTGATGGAATTTTCTTATAATAATAGCTTTCACTCCAGTATTCAGATGGCTTCTTATGAAGCTCTCTATGGAAAGAAATTAAGGACTCCAACTTGCTGGGATGAAGTTGGGGAAAGAAAGCTATTAGGACCTGATCTCATTGATGAAATGGCAGAAAAGGTCAGATCTATTCAACAACACATAAGAGCAGCTCAGAGTCGACAGAAAAGTTATGCCGACAACCGAAGAAAAGACCTAGAGTTTGAAGTGGGTGATAAAGTGTTCTTACGAATATCTCCCTGGAAGAGGGTTATGAGATTTGGAAAGAAGGGGAAGTTGAGCCTTAGATATATCGGTCCATACAAAATACTGGATCGTGTTGGAAAGGTAGCTTACCGATTGGCGCTTCCACCGAATCTCTCTCAAGTTCACGATGTGTTCCATGTATCTCTCCTGAGAAAGTACATACCTGATCCTTCACATGTACTCAGCTCAGAAGTTGTACCGTTGGAGCAAGATCTTTCTTATGAAGAACAAATGATAGAGATTCTGGATCGTAGCGAAAAAGTCCTACGAAACAAGACCACTAGATTGGTGAAAGTTTTATGGAGGAACCACCAATTAGAACAAGCTACATGGGAGCTTGAGGATATGATGAGGGAGAAGTATCCTCATCTGTTTGTTACAAAGTGACGAATTTCGAGGGCGAAATTCTTTTTAAGGGGGGTAGAATGTAACACCCGAGATTTTTATGAGTAATATTTTGTTTTTATATATCATCAAAGGAATCTTTCACTACATACTAGCTTGGCTTACTTTACAATCAATCGCGACCTTCCTCGATAGCTTGCGTCGTACGCAATACCGAGTTTCACTAAACAACGATATGCTATTAAAATATTATTAAAACTAGCCATTATGAATAGTAATAACCACTTTTTGAAATTTTATAAATTTTATTTTTCAAAATGGACTTCATTTTTGGATTCGGAATACCAAAATTATCCTAGGGTAAAATTTTGGTATTTTTCTGAAAACTTTCAATTTTTGATGAATAGTGAAACCACTAAGTGGTAGGTTAAAAACTGAATTTTGCATAAAACTTAATTTTAACGCTTCTGTGAATGGAATTTCAAAAATCCGACAGACACGGTTGATATCAGTAAGTAAAATGTGGTTCAATGAGAAAAAATAATTTTTTGGTGAATAGTAACGTTTTACTTTTTTTACTGCGGTTAATAGTAAATAGGGGTAAATATGATATTACTATTACCCTAACACATGTCCTAATTCTATTGGATAAGTGTAATTCGACCAAAAACAACCTTATTAATAAAATATGACCATTTAGGCCCACTTGGATTAGATTAGGACATTTATTATTAATTTATTTAAAGAAGGGTTAAAATAGTTAAAATCAATGTTTAATAAGTAAATCATTTTTAATATGGGGTTATACATAAGATAAATTCGACTATAAATATTCATTAGAAATATAAAAAGATTTCCTACATAATGGTATTTTATTTATAATTTTAAGACATTAAATAATTTAATTTATTTAAGACACAATTATGATGCAGTAATTATCTTATTTATGAAATATTGACATAATTGCTGTTATCAACACCAAAATAAATGTAATTTGAGACTTTTTATGACTTCCACTAATTTTCTAGGTTACTATGATATATTAGTATTGATGTAATGAACTTGGTTAGAACATATAATTCTGTTATGACTTTCACAAAAATCATATATTAAATAGTGTCAAAATTGACACAAAATAGTTTTTAAATCAAATATTATATTATTAATTATTATTTTATTCATAAAAATCTAAGGTTCGGACAAATGACGTAGATAAGGATATATATATTAATAATAAACAATTTGGGGTTCTTTTGTCATGTTATAGTAAGTTTATTAACCATATAGTGAAATAAAACAAAAAGACACGGTAAAAGTTAAATTATTTAACTTAGAGTTAAATCTAATTGATAAGGTTAAAATAATACCCTAAACTTGTCTAAATCCTATTGTTTGATAGGATTTCAACCCATACCCACTTTAGCTTCGAAATAAGACCCTTTGGAACCATTATAAACCGATTTTGACTTTAATATAAAATAATATTTTGAGATATTCCTAAGGTGCCCCTCTCCTCCCTTATAAAAGGGCACCTCCTCCCCCTCCTCCTCACACAAATTTGAGAACTCATGCTCGGCCAAACCATGCCATTTTCTCCTCTCCACTTCCCTACAATAATCCTAGAGGTCCTGGTCTTTTTCAAAGACCAATCTTAGTTCCCTAAATGGAGGATTCAAAAAGGCGTTCCAAAGAAGAGGTAATATCCATTACCGATCTTTTCAATTTCTTTCTTCTTCAACTTCTTCTTCTTTAGTTGTTTCATGATAAATTAATAACATCAGTATTACTTAAATACTGATATGTTATTATAAATATGAAACAACCCTAATTCACCTTCTATCCATCCTACGGAAAAATGAAATCACCGCGTGTGCGTACATACGGAATACCGTCTCCACGCCGTGGTGTAATCTATTTTCCACCACCACCTTACAAGGATGGGTATAATGGTGTAATGAGTAACTATTTATGATTATTATAAAGTAATATTGATACTGAAATAATATATATATACTTTAATACAATTCCACGATCATAGGAATGATATCATCACTCGTGCGTACGTACGGAATACCGTCTCCACGATGTGATGCGACTCGTTCTACATGGTGATCATTACATAGTAATTATATAAATGAATTGAATGAATAAATATTATATATGTTACACTAATACCATTCTGGATATAAGTTATCTATAACCTTAAAAGAAGAATAAGAATTTATTCGGCAAAACACGCATATGAACAAAAGGCAATAAAGACCCGAGTAACAAGTAACAATGAAATGTTACTAACAAGAAGCTAAGAATATGACCATATATGATATCATATCAATATGTATGATTCTGGAATAAGTCAATAACATTATTTAAACCATTATACAGGATCTTCGGACACGTACAAAGAAAATTGGACCTAAGGTAAGGGGAAATATCACAATCTCATTTTTATCCGAGATTGTTTATACTTTGGTATTTACTGGGGTGTATTTTATCATCCACATCCATGTTCCCTCAATATGTAATATTGTTCCCATCCACTTACAATAGTTTAAATCCAATTTTACCCTTCGGTGAGTTTTTAGTAAAGAATATGAAAGGAATCTTTTGTCGTTTTTTCGTACAAGGTACTTTTTGACTTTTCCGACAAAAGTACGAAGAATGTTTTTTTTAACTTATACAACATGAATGTATTTTTAAAACATTATTTCCAAGAATCTTCCTGTACAAGTTTTCAAGTTTATTTTTAATCAACTTATTTTAGTTTATAATTGCATGACATGTTAAGAAAAGAAAAGTGTTTTTGAAGAAGAAAGGATATTTTCCTCAAGAATGGAGTTCAAGTGTTTTATCAAAATTATTTTCCATATAAGATAATAAAGTGTTATTTTTTTATACCTATTATTACATTTATTTGATTATGTTGTGAGGGAATTATTTTTATGAAGTCATTTACCTTATATGATTTGTTTTATGATGTCATGATGTTTCAAGAATCCCATTTTTGTTACATGTGTTATGCGATGATGTATGATTTATGATTATGTGGCACACATAAGAAAGGATTCATTATAAGATGGGTGGGAACTATATCTCCCTCCAATGCATTGGGTAAAGATTTTATATCTCATGAGATAGACATGGCTGGAACGTTAGGTTATACCGGTTTAGTGAAACAGGACTGGAACGAGGGTGACTCGGTTCAGAAAGGGACTTTGTCCACTAAGATAGTCTTGGCAATGAGTCATGACTAACAAGAAATGATTTTCCATAATTATGTGTGCATGCCACAAAGTTTAAAGTTTCATGTTATGATTATGGGGATCTCATTTTCACTTCTATGATTTGTTCCATGTTAAGATATTATGATCTCTTTTGTAGGTTATGATTTTCAAAAAGATATGATATGATTTTTATTTCCTTTATTTTCCCTTGCTGAGCATTTGAGCTCACCCTTTTATGTTTTCTTTTCCCCAGGTCAGGAAGATGGATATTAAGTAGAATATGCTAAAAGGGACCCTAGATATGATGAAATAAATGGGAGACACTGTAGAAGATTTATGTACCAGTTGTTTATGTTTCCCAGTTTCTAAAGACATTGTACCTATACGGTCCTTTGTGTTTTTGTCATATGTTGTAATAAGTGTGCTTCAATTTTGAAGTATTAACAATGTATGTAAAGTATGGGTCGTTATATCATCAATTAGGGTTCCATATGGAAAATATACCGAATAGGGAATTCTGTGCAAGGTATGGACACTAGGAATTTATAGTGATGTCTTTCAGTCTTACTAATACCCCTTATATCATCATAGATATAAAGAATATAGTCTTTATATACTATCATTATTAGATTGTGGTAGTCTTTATAGATGATATTCTTGTTTGTTCACAAATTAAGGAAGAGCATGAAGATCATTTAAGAATTGTACGGAAGACCTTAAAGAAAGGAGGAGCTTTATGAAAAATTTAACAAGTCTGGATTTTGGCTTTAGAAATTTTCATTTTTTGTTCACATAATACCAATATAGGGGATATATATGGATCTAACAAAAATATAAATAATTCAATGTTGGTTGAGACTAAAAATGGTAACTAAGATCAAATGTTTACTTGGATTGGTGGGATACTATCAATGTTTTGATAATGATTTTTCATGATTATCTAATCCACTCACTAATTTGAAATGGAAAAGAGTTAAGTTCATGTGGATGGTGGAATGCGAACAAATTTTCATATATCTCAAAAGATGGTTAGATAGTGCACCTATTCTCACACTACATTGTAGTGATGAAATGTTTTTTATCTATAGTTATGCTTCCAAGAATAGGATAGGATGTGTTCTCATGAAAAATAATATGGTGAATGCTTATACCTCATTACAATTTAAAATAATTGATCAAAATTATCCAATTCATGATTTCTAGTTAGTTGTCATAATCTTTTAATTAAATATAAGGATTCATTATTCATATGGTGAAAGGTGAGATATTTATACTAATCATAAGAGTTTAATATGTATTTTCAAACAAAAAGAGTTAAATATGTGCCAAAATAGGTGGTTGGAGTTGATGAAATATTATGATTTCTCAATACATTACCACCCTGGGAAAATGAACAAGGTGGCACGTGCTTTGCGTGAAAAGGAATAAGTAAGATTATCCAAGACGAGGATCACAAAAGATCTAAAATATATGGATTTGAAAAGGATGCATCTTAAAATTTTAAAGGAAGTGGAAAAATAATTTCTTTATCAAATGAATATTCAACCATCTATACAAGTTAAGATTGAGGATTTGCAGAAGTAAGATGTAGAGATAAAAAATAAGGTGAGATATGTTCCTGAATTTAACACTGATTGTGATGGAATAATAAGGTAATGGGATTGTGGTTTATTCCTCCAATACAAGAATTAAATAATGAGCTATTAGATGAGGCTCACATTTCTTCATTCTCTATTCCCCCTAGAAGCACAAAGAGTTACAATGAAATAAAAGATTATTTTTTGGGATGGAATGAAAAGAGATATTTTTGAATTTGTCACTCAGTTTTTTCTTTGTCATCAAGTTTAGTTTGAGAGACAAAAGTCAAAGAGGATGTTACAGTCATTATCCATACCAAAATGGAAATGGGAAAACATCAGTATTGAATTTTTCATTAGACTTCCCAAAACATATAAATTCAAAAATGTTATATGGGTTATAGTTGATAGTCTTAGAAATTTGGCACAGGTCATTTCTATTGGAGACGATTTATCTCTTAATAAACATTCCGAGATATATGTTATAGAAGTGGTAAGATTTCATGGAGTGCCATTTTTCATTGTATCTGATTGGGATCCATGGTTTACCTCAATGTTCTGGAGAAGACTTTGGAAGACAATTGATATAGAATTATGATTCATCACTTCCTATAATCCCCATATAGATGGTCAATATGATAGGACAATTCAATCTCTAGAATAAATTTTGAGATCTTTCTCTATGGATTTCGATGGTGGTTGGGATCAACACATACCTTTGGTGGAATTTTAATTCAACAATATCTTTCACTCCAGTATTCATATTCCTCCCTGTGAATCCCTATATGGAAAAAATTATAGAACTATATCTAACTAGGATGAAGTTGGGGAAAAATCTATTAGGACCTGGTCATGTTGATGAAATGGTAGAAAATGTCATATCTATTCAACAAAACATAAGAGTGGCTAAGGGTGAGAAAAAATGGTATTCTGGAAACTGAAGAAATTAGATACAGATTTAAGTGGGTGAAAATTTGTTTCTATTAATATCTCCATAGAATAGTGTAATGAGATTGGGAAACAAGGAATGATGATCCCTAGGTTTGTCGATCCTTATAAAATTATGGATCATGCTGGGAATATATATTATCGATAAGCACTTCCACCGAATCCCTCTCAAGTTCATTATGTGTTTCATGTATCTCTCCTAATAAATTGCATACCTAATCCTTCACAAGTACTAAACTCAAAAGTCTTATCACAAGAACAAGATCTCTCTTATGATGAACAACCAATAAAAATTATGGATCGTAGCTAGAATGTTCTATGAAACTAGACCACTTGCTTGGTTAAAGTTTTATGGTGGAACCAGCAATTTTAAAAAGCTATGTGGGAACTTGAGTATATAATGAGGGAGATAAATCATCAACTTTTTGTTTCCAGGTGATGAATTTTGAGGTCAAAATTTAGTTTAAGGGGGTTTAATATAACCCCCAAATAATTTTATGAAATATTTTCTTTAAATAATTTTAATTTTCCAGTATCTTGAACTTCATGAAATCAAGAGTTTAAAAAAATTGAGATACCATTAGTATAAAATAACTATTTTAACCTAGTTGTTAGGTTATTTGGATTAAATTTAATTAACTTATGAAAATTAAATTTAAAGTCTTTCCCTACTAATTATTTATGAAAATTAAAAATCAATTATATATTTGTATATGTGAATTACTATTGCTAAAATAAATTAATGAAATATATATGTTATATATTTAATAAAATATTTCTTATATTAATCTAATATATATTTTTTCATTGGGTATGATGAAACCCTATTTGATGTATAAAAAACTATATTTTCCAAAAGAAATTTTTTTTCCCATTTAATGGTGAAACAATTTAAAATTGATATTTTTAAAATTTAATTATTTTTATATGAAAACATAAATGTGTTCTTTGTATTTGGGATATAAAAGTTTACATTGGATGAAATTTTAATATTTTACTAATAACATTAAATTTTTTATTAGTAGTAAGATATTCAATAAATTTTAATTGAAAACAAATTTTTCATCAAAATAATATATATGGATAAATTATAATATTTAAAGGTTTTAAAGAATAAAAAAAATAAATTTTTATCATTTGAGATAATTTATGCCAATATAATTAATTTTATATTGAATGCAAATGTTAAAACATTTCAATCTTTTGAAATGTTTAACTATTAAACCTTATTCTCTCTTTCGAACAATGGGAATAATGTTAAATTAATTACTGAAACAATAGGGTTTTGATTTTAGAAAAATGGATTCCATATTTTATTGAGTATTTCCAAATTATTCAAATAGCTTTATTTTATTTTTGGGCATTATGAATACTAACTTTGGAGTTTTTTTATTACAGTAAAAAGCTGAATTAGGTAATTAAGCATAATATTATTATTATAAATTACCCTAACTCATTTCATAATATCATTGTATTAGTTTTTTCTACCTAAATCATCATTGGGTGAAACTTTTGTCCTTTGAAAGCCACTTGGATGAAATTATGACTTTAATTTATTTTATTTAAATAAATTTTAAATATATCTCACTCATATTTTAATAACAGAATCATTTTTATAAGGTTATAAAGATGATAAATTATATAATAATTACTCATTATAAATATAAAATGGTTTTATTTATCATTTTAATTTATCTGTACATTTTTGTGAATAAATAATTACCTTAATGGTGTATAAATTAATGATTCAGAAATTACTAAATTGATGAATAATCAATAATATAGTTTTTATTAAAATAGCAATACCCATTAAAATACCCAAACACTTGAAAAAATTATATTGGCAGAGTTTATCTGAACCATAATCATCCAAGAGTCAATTTATTGACCATTTAGAACCATATAGAATTTATTATGACACTTATATTGTTTTTTTAATGTGATGTTAAAGTTGCCACATTAATAATTTAATAAGTATTAAATTTTAAATATTGGATTTTTTCAGAAGATAAATTTGTCTCTAAATATTATTTATAAATACTACAGATTTATCTTCATCCTAGTATTTTATTTTTTATGTTTATTAAAAATTTACTATATCAAATAATTACAAAAAAATTAATGTAGTTATTATTTTATTAATAGAGATAACAAATAATTGTTATTAAAAATATAAATTAAATATAATTTCGTCTAATTAACTTGTATAATGAATTTTTTTGATGAAATTTACCTCCTAGGAATATAATAAAATAGTTGGTTTCAGTCCAACTTATTATCTTAATATTTTTTAAAAATAAATTATTTTAATAGTGTCGAAATTGACACTATTGATTATTTATCAAAATAATGTTTTATTAAATTGTATAAAAATCATAAACCATTTTTAAAAATATAAAATAATTTTTATATGGTATAGAATGTTTTTATTTATTTATGATCTATGTTCCATCAAATAGATAAATATTTTACCCTTTTAATATGGAATTATTTTTTACCCTGGTTAAAAAATAAATATAATAACAATGTTTTAATTAAAAAGGTAAGTTTTAAATTTATAGAAAACATGTATACAATATTTTAGTTGATTTTATTACAAACCTATCTCATATCATCCTTAAAATTGTTACATTTTAGAGGTTTTTGGATGGGGTTTGATTTTCTTAAAAATTAATATTTGTGAGGTTTCCAAAAGTGCCCCTCACATCAATTATAAATTGGAACCTCCTCCCTCACCTCTTCACTTCACATTGAGCCTTATAGTTTTCCAATACCCTGAACTTTTCACTTATTAACTTTCCTAGTGACATTAGGTTATGGTATTTTTCGAAGACCAACACTAGTGCACTAAGAAGAGATTTAGAGGAAACACATTGAAAAAGAGGCAATCTCCTCTACCGATTCTTCCAAACTTATTTCTTCTCCAAATTCATCTTCATGAGTTGTTTCATTATAAATAAATAAATACATTTTCACTTATATAAAGTGATTTTATTATAATTATTAAAAAATCATATTCCATCTTCTATCCATCCTACAAAAAACAAAATCACCACACGTGGGTATGTAGAGCTTATCGTCTCCACCCCATGATGTAATCTATTTTTCACCACCACCATAATGGGATGAGTTTAATGATGGAAGTAATAACTATATATAATTATTTTAAAATGATATTGATTATAAAATATTATACACAATCCCCCTCAATATCATTCAACAATTTTGGGAATGATATCGTCGCTCGTGTGTAAGTACGGCTAACCATCTCCACGATGTGATGTGATTCATTCTACATGGTCATCATTAAATAAATATTATATAAATTAATTTAATGAATAAATATGATATATTATTCTAATATAATTCTGTGGATGATATAACTATAACCTAATAATTGGAATAATAACTTATTCAATACAGTATGCGTATGAAAATAAAGAAGTTTATACCTGAGGGATGAGTAATAATATTTCTAGAAAACGTATGATAATATGATCATATATGATATAATAAAAATTAATATTATTATAGAATAATTAAATTACAGTATTTTAGTCATTATACAGGAGGTTCGGATACATAGAAAATAAATCCAACCTAAGGTATGGGATAATATTTCAATATCATTATTATCTGAGATTGTATATACCTAAGTATTTACTGGGGTATATTTATCATCCATGTGCATTTTTCCTAAATAATTAATATTATTTATATTCTTATGCAATTTTAAAAATTTAATTTTACCCATTGGTGAATTTTTATTAAATGGTATAAATGGAATATTTTTTAATTTTTTATACGGTGTACTTTTTTACTTTTCTAGCAGAAGTACAAGAAGAATGTTTTTTAAACTTATTCAGTGTCAACAGATTATTTAGATTTCATAACACCTTATTTTCCTGAAGATTGATTTATAATATTTCAAGTTACTTTTCAATTTAATTCTTTTCTTATAAAAATTCATGGCATTTTGTTAAAATAAAACATTTTTTAAGAAGATAGGATATTCTCCTCAAGAATTAATTTCTTGTGTTTTACCAAAATTATTTTCCATATAATATGTCAGTATTTAAATATGGTTGTGCTTCTATCCCTATTATTACTATGATTTGATTTTGTTTATGATTGAATTATTTTTATGAAATCCATTTATTTTATATGGATTATGATCAAATGATGTTTAAGGAACCCATTTTTGTTCCTTGGGTGATGTTATGATCAATGATTTGTGTTTTTATGGAACATGTAATAATTATTTCATTATCAGATAGTTGTGACCAATATATACCTCCAATTCATTGGGTAATGATTTATATCTCATGATATAAACATGAATGGAATGGAAAGTAAATCTGGTTCAGCAATATAGGGCTGGAACGAGGGGTGAACTCAGTTTAGTAATGGAAATTTCCCCAAGGATTGTATTGGAAACAAGTCTTGAATTTTGGGATTATGTTTAAATTTTATGATTTATACCATGAAATTATACAATAATATTTTTTATATTGTATTATATTTTCAAATGTTATGTTTTTATTTATTATGATTATGATATGATTGATATCTCCCATGTTTAACCTTACTCAGAATTTGAACTCATGCTTTCATATGATTCTTTTCACTAGGCCGTGAGGAAGGGTATTAAGTATAATACGTCAGAAAATGAGTCTAGTTATGAAGAAACAAGACAGAGACAAAGGTAAATGTTTTATGAACCCGTTGTTTATGATTCCTAGTTTCTAAAGACACTGTACATATATGGTATTTTCAGGTCTTTGTTATATTTTCAAATGAATATTCTTCAATTTTGAAGTAATATCAATTTATGTACAACATGTTTAATTATAGTTGGTATTAGAGGAAATATATATTGAACCTTTAGAAAAAATGATTTGAAATCCTTAATAAGAACTACAAGGATATTTCTAAGTATAGGTTACAATCCTAGTTCTTTATAAATGATCATAAATAACCTTGCATAAAATTTAAAGTATCCAAAATTGAAATTTTATTCTTGATTATGTGGTTTTCCCATTTTTATTAGTGATGCTCTCACTATATATTTTTCTTTCTTTTATTCAATGGATGGAACCCAACAAAATGGTGTTAATGATAAATGTGATGAGCCATGTAATGATTTTCCTCTTGAGAAATTAAATGTTATGGGAGCTAGAATGAAAAAAAAATCGATATTCTTACCAAAATTTATTAAATTATGAATCATGTAGGACTTCCAAACAAGAAAAGGAGGGGAAAACATTAAATTGAGTCCTTCATGAGGTAGTATCCACATTATATCCGCAGGTATTTTCATCCATTACTAGCTGAAAAATGTATATGTACCACAAAAAAGATATTTTGAGTTCTCTAATGTTCATATCATGATAAAGTCATATTAGCAATCTATCATTTGGAAGGCGAAGCTGATAAATGGTGTAATTGTATCAATAATACGTGGAAAATATATGAAATTGAATCCATGGAATGGGGTGAGTTCATGAAATTATTTTTTATTAAGTACTTTCCTCATATTCTTAGAAAAAATATTGGGAATGAGTTTGTTGAACATAGGAAAAAGAAAAATGAATTTGTTTGTACTTATGAAAATAAATTTACAAGACATAAACGATACACATCTGGAATTATTTCCCAACCTGAGAGTAAAATTTATCGATTCTTTAGTAGATAAAACCATGTATCTGAAGGGAATTATCCATATGGTAAATTAATATCTACAGGTAATTCATTTGATGTTCTCTCAAGTTAGAGATTGAGATTGGAGTAAACCATCAGCCCTATGGGTTTGATAAGAATAGAAAAATGGAATTCAGAGGATAATATAAACATCACACTAAAAAGAATATGATTTTTCCCTTATGCTTAATGTGTGGAAAGAAACATGGAGGAAATTATCTTAAAGGGGTTAGTAAATGTTTTAAGTGTGGAAAAGAAGTTCACCGGGTAGTTGAATGGTGAAGTGATGGGGAAAAGATGTCTATCGATTATATTAGATAAAATGAAAAAAATGAACCTCCATACACTTCAATGTTAAATGTTGAAGTAAATGGGGAATTATGTCAATAAATTCCTTAATCCAAGTGTTATTGATGATGATTGATGTCTAAAAACTCTCAAGTCCAAAGAAAAAGTCAATTCACATGCAATTTGTATTGGAAATGTGGAATACAATAATGAAGTGGTGAAAGTTACACTTATCATACACTCTAATTTATCAAATGTTTTGTTTTATTATGGGTCCTCCCACTAATTTATTTAAGAATAATTTTTTAAGGATATTTTCTTATTACCTCAACAATTAGATGTTGAGTTATCTATTTAAAATCCTAATGGAAAAACAATCATATCAAAAATTTAAAATTCTTCTCTGGTTGAAGTTTGTGGGATAGGGCTTCCTAAAATTCTTGTGATACTTCATATATTAGAATTTTATGTGATTATTGGCAGGGATTGGATTTCTCTATATGGATATCATATCAATTTCCATGTGAGGGAAGTCCCATTTCATATTTCTAATCAATCTATGATCATCTGTTGATGCAAAGATGAATATAACATTTGAGAAGAAATTTATTCCATCTTCTAGGTATTGATCCCTATAAATGAATTTTATTTATCTCAGTTTTTAGGGGGTGATACTCACCACTAAGAATAAACCTATTTTATGGGATTTTTATGATGTTTTCCCAGAGTAATTAGAATGTCTTACACTAAATCGCGATGTTGAGTTTTCAATAGAACTCTTACCAGGTGATATTACTATTTCAAATACACCTTATAATATGGTTCCAATTGAGTTTTAGAAATTGTAGAATCAACTCCAAGAGAATATTGACGAGAGATTCATATGATCTAGTGCATCACCTTTGGGAGCACATGTTCTGTTTGTTAAGAATAAAGATGGATCAGTGAGAATCTGAATTGATTATTAAGAACTTAACACGATCAATATCAAGAAAAAATATCCTCTTCCCCACATTGATTACTTATTCGGCCAACTATGTAGAGATCAATACTTTTACAAGATTGATTTTAATTCAAGATATCATCAATTAAGGCTCCATAATGAATATATACCAAATATGGATTTCTATACAACATATGGAAACTAGGAATTTATAGTGATTCCTTTCAGCCTTACCAATTCCCCTACTATCTTCATGGATATAATGAATAGAGTTTTAGAGATTATTCTGATAATTTTGTGGTAGTATTTAAAGATTATATTGTTGTTTATTGAAAAATTAATGAAGAACATGAAGATCACTTGAGAATTGAACTAAAGACCCTGAGAAAGGAGAAGCTTTATGAAAAAATTACAAGCGTAGATTTTGGATTTATAAAGTTTCATTTTTAGGATACATAATCTCTATATAGGGTATATCTATGGATCTAGTAAGAATAAAAATTATTAAGAGTTGGTCGAGACTAAAAATGGTTACTAAGATCCAAAGTTTACACGGTTTGGTTAGATATTATCGATTTTTGTGAAATATTATTTATGATTTCATAATCCACTCAATAAGTATACTTGGAAAAGAGTGAATTTCATGATGATATAGGAATGTGAATAGATTTTCAAAGAGCTCAAAATATTGTTATCTAGTGCTCCTATTCTCACACTACCTTGTAGAGGAGAATTGTTTTTGGCCTATTTTGATGCTTACAATAAGGTGTTAGGATGTTTTCTCATGAAAAATAATATGGTGAAAGATTAAATCTTGTGACAATTGAATATAATAGGGAAAAATTACCCAACTTGTGATTTGGAGTCAGTTGTTGTAATATTTTCATTAAAGATATGGATGCATTATCCTTGTGGTGAAAGGTGTGAGATTTATACAGATCATGAGATTTTAAAGTATATTTTCACACAAAAGGAGATAAATATGTTCCAAATAATGTTGTTGGAGTTAATTAAAGATTAATATTGCTCAATATGTTACCACCATGGGAATTTGAACAAGGGGGAGATGATTTGAGTCAAAAGGACCAAGCTATCCTATCCATGAAGAGGATCCAAAAAGATCTAATATATATAGAATTGAAATTGATATATCTCAATATTTTAACAGAAGGGTAAAATCTTGTCTTTATCAAATGAATGTTCAACCATCTATACAGGTGAAGATTAAGGAATTGCAGATGGAAGATGTAAAGCTAAAAAATAAAGTGAGAAATGTTCCTAAATTCATCCTTTATTGTGATGGAATAATATGCTTTAGGAATTGGTGTTTTATTCCTCCCATGCCATAATTAATGAAGTAGATATTGGATGATTCCCATAGTTCTTCATTATCTATACAACCTAGAAGCATAAAGATGTAAAGTGACCTAAAAAAGAATTTCTGGTGGGATGGAATGAAAAGAGATATTGTTGAATATTTCTCTTGATTCTTTTTTTGACAGAAATTTAAGGTTGAGTGATATATGTCAAAGGGGATGTTACAAACATTACCCATACTAGAATGGAAATGGAAAAACATCACTATATACTTTTTTATCTGACTTTCCAAAACATATAAATGTTGAAATGTAATATGGGATATATTTATCATCTTACTAAGTCAGTACACTTCATTTCTATTAGAGTGGATTTGTCTCTGGATCAACATTCCAGGATATATGTAATGGAAGTGGTAAGATTTCATGGATTACCACTTTCCATTGTATCATATATGGGTCCTAGGATTAAAGTGATCTTCTAGCTAATCCTTTGTTAGTCATCAAATATAGAATTATATTTCGTCAATTCATGTCATCCTAATATATATGGGAAATCTGATAAGACAATTCAAGCTTTAGAAGACATTTTGAGAGATTTCTCTATAGATTTCAATGGTGGTTGGTATGAACACCAACCATTGGTGGAATTTTTATTGAAAAATAGATTTCAATAAAGTATTCAGATAACTCCATATGAATCCTTATATAGAAATATTTACAGAAATCAATCTTACTAGGATGAATTTGGGGAATGAAAGCTATTAGGACATGATCATGTTGATGAAATGGAAAAAAATGTGAGATCAAATCAACCACACATAAGAGCAAATTAAGGTCGGTAAAAAACTTTCCTTAAAACTAAATAAAATACCATGAGTTTGAAGTGGGTGATAAGGTGTTTATATTAATATCTCCCTAGAATAAAGTAATGATATTTGGAAACAAGGAAAGTTGAGCCCTAGGTATATTGGTCCTTTTGAAATTCTGGATCATGTTGGGAATGTAGCTTATCTATTAGCACTTCTACTGAATCCAACTCAAGTTCATGATGTGTTTCATGAATCTCTCCTAATAAAGTACATACCTAATCCTTCGCATGTACTAAACTCAAAAGTCTTAGCATTGGAATAAGATCTATCTTATAAAGAACAACTGATAGAGATTATGTACTATAAGGAGAATGTTCTACGAAACAAGACCACTCGCTTGGATAAAGTTTTATGGTGGAACAACCAATTTTCTAAAGCTCCATGGGAATTTTTAGATATAATTATGGAGATATATCCTCATCTGTTAGTATCCAAGTGATTAATTTTGAGGGTAATATTTAGTTTAAGGGGGTAGAATATAACACCATAATATTTTTATAAAAAAATTTCTTTAAATAATTTAATTATTCAGTAGCATGAATTTTTCGCAATCAAGAGTTTAAAAGAACCTTGAGATAACCTTAGTATAAAATGACCATTTTAACATACTTTTTAGGTTAGAGGTAATAAATATAACTATCTTATGAAAAAGAATGGTGAATCTTTCGCTACCAATTGTTTATGAAGAAACCCATTATATATTTGTATATATGAATTACAATTACTAAATGAAATTAATGAAATTTTTATTTTATATACATAATATTATATTTTTGATATTCATCCAATTGATATTTTTGTCATCAGGTACGAATAAACCCAATTTAATATAAAAAACCTATATTTTTCAAAAGAAAATTTTCCGCCTTTTAATGGTGAACCCAATTTATATTAATATTTTGAAACATTGATTATTTTTATATAAAAACATAAATGTTTTATTTGGATGTGTGAAATAAAATTTTACTTTGGATGAAATTTTAGTAATTTACTAATAACATTAAAATTTTAATGAATAGTAAAAAAATATTAAATTTTAATTTAAAACAACTTTTTCATCAAAATGATTTATATGGATAAAATATAATATTTTATGGTTTTAAAGTATAAAAGTAATATATTTTTATCATTCTATATTTTTTATTTTATTTTCATTAACTTTATACTGAATTCAAATATAAAAACATTTCAATATTTTGTATTTCTTTATCTTTTAAAACATATTCTCTCTTTCGAAACACACGAATAAGGTTAAATTAATTACTGTAACATCGCTATTTTGAATTTTGAAAAATGGATTCCAAATTTTGAATTAGTATGTCCAAATTATTTTAATAACTTTATTTTATTTTTTAGAATTAGTAAAAGAAACATTGGTGATTTTTTTAATATTGTAAAAGGGTAAATAAGTTATTATGCCTAATAATAATATTATAAATTACCCTAAAACTTTTCATAATAAAATTATATGCATGTTTTTCAACCTAAATCATCCTTGGGTAAATATTTTGTCTTTTGGAAGCCACTTGGATGAGATAAAGACTTTATTTAATTTTATTTAAAGAAAATTAAATATGTCTCACTCAAATTTTAATAAAAAATAATTTTTTATAAAAGGATATATAGATGCTAAATTAGATTATAAATACTCATTATAAGTATAATATTTTATTCTCATGGTAATTTATTTTTCGTTTTTTGAAATAAATAATTACCTTAATAGCTTATACATTAATGATTCAGAAATTATTAAATTGATGAAAATACATTAAAATAGTTTTTATTAAAATAATAATACCCATTAAAAGACCCAAACACTTGAAAAAACATATTGGTCGAGTATATCTCGACCATAATCATCTAATGGTTGATTTATTTACTATTTAGATCCATATAGAATTGATTATGACACTTATATTATTTTATTTAAAGTGATGTTAAAGTTTTCACATTCATAATGTAATAAGTATTACATTTTACATATTACATTTTTTAGAAGATAAATTCTTCTAAAAATATTATTCTTAAAAAAAAGATTTATCTTTATCCAAGTATTTTATTTTAAATTTTAAATAAAAAATTAGTCTATTGAAAAATTATAAAACAATTATGTAGTGGTTATTTTATTAATAGAGATAACAAATAAATGTTATTAAGAATATTAAATTAAATATAATTTGGCCTAATTAACATGTCTAATGAATTTTTCCGATTAAATTTATCTCTTAGTAATATAAGAAAATATTTTTTTTTCAATTCAACTTGTTATCTTGATATTTTTTTTTTAAATCAATGAATTTAATTATTTCAAAATTGAAACTACTGATTATTTATCAAATTAATGTATTAGTAACTTATGTAAAAATCATAAAAAAATATAATATATAGAATAATTATTATATTGTTATGGCCCAGACCCTCATGGTCCACCCCTTTGCCAAAATCTGGATCCTAAGGGTGGCGTCTCGGTGGGTTGGAACGGTCGGTATGCGACCAGTCGGCACGCGACCGATTGGCGTGCAACCGAACGGCGTGTGACCGAATGGCGTGCGACCGAACGGTGTGGCGTAATCAGTGTGACACCAATTGGTGTTTGGCATGATCGGTGTGTCACTTATCGGTGCCTCACCGATTGGTGCAATCGATTGGTGCGACCGATCGGTGTGACCGATCGGTGTGTGGCACGATCGGTTCCACCCAGCCTTGTCGGGTTTTTCTTCTATAGTTTCACTCATGACACCACTTTTTGGAATTTTAACCTTTTATAAGTTGTTCAAGGCCATTTTAATCCCTTAAACAATGTTTAAATTCATAAGGGTGGGGTAACCCTCAATAGACCCAGCTGTGTTTCAACATATCGTGCCTCTCCGTTTATATAAAATCCTTTAAAATCATAGTTGTTACCACCTTTTCCGATAAGAATCATTAAATAAAAATTAATCCCTTCATGTGTAACCACCCAACCTCATGGGGAACCATGATCCGACTTTAAAGCAATTGAAATCCCCATATCCCGTATCAACGAGATCTTATCTATATATCACACGGGAATTTCTTATTCTTCTTCCTCTTGCCCGACCTCCTTTTCTTCCCAGTGCATTTGGAGTCTCCCTACCCGAGACAAGAGGTGTTCCTGTGCTGGAACCTTTCTGCTCACCTTTGGAGTCCCCGACATTCTTGGCGCGTGGAAAACTTCGATCCTTGATCAACCCAGTAGGATTTTTTTCCTTTGTCTCTCTTTACTGTGTATCATGTGGGGTGGGTATGCTATTGTTTCTGTGGGAATTGATGAAACCAAACTTAATGAAGATAATTAACGGACCTATAAAGAATGAAGGGGGTGTTATTGATGTTCTATTCTACACTTATATGTTGATATGTGTTGTGAACGGTATGAGCTTGTGCTCACTAAAAATCATGGTCGTTGGTGCTCTTTCCTTGCATCCTAATGAACCCTTGTTTTTGTGATGACTAAATAACTGTAACATGGAAATTGGTTATTCACCTCAACTCAGTTGGTTTAAATGTATGTTCAACAAAACAAGAATCCCTATGTGACCACCCCGGTTATCAAACATAAAGAAAACCCTAATGAATGATGTTCTTAAACCTGGAAGTTTCACACTTTTCTTTGGTAGTAGGTGTGTTGTTCTTCTTGGTGCTTATGGGAAGATGTGGATGAGGAAGGGATCCTCTGTTGTAGCACGGTTGTTGGTTTTGAATTTGAAGCTTTGTAGGCTGTATCTCGGGGCTTGCTTTGGTTCTAGTACTTCGAGGGATCCCACTGATCCCTTTTTGTTGGTGTAAGTGTGGGTTGAATCTCGAGGCTTGCTTTGGTTCCAATACTTCGAGGGATCTCACAAATCCCTTTGTTTTTGTGACATTACAAGAGAACCGGGTGCGAATGCTTAAATTTCCATTTGGTTGTTTCCCTTCTCTGGCTTGTGGTTGTTCCTGTTAGTTTCCTCGTAGTGTAGAATTCACCCAAATGGCATCACATGAACATGAAAACAAGAATGGTTTAAATGGGGAATTGGTTTTAGTGATGTGTTGTGACTTAACTGCGAGTTTTGTTCTTTTCTTTATGAATTAATAGTAATGAGGGTGTTTGTGCTTAGGTTTTGGAGCCCTAGGTTGGGATGAGTGCCTGTTACCTATACATATATTGTATTTCTTATGTTTCTTATTCGCGCCCCACCCATGTTGAGCACATAGTGACGAAAACCCCATTTCATGGGGAGGGTGTTTTTTCCCACACTCTTATTAGTGGCTGGTTATTATCTCTTTTTTGGATCCCTTTCCGAAATAGCCCAAGACTCTTCGGGTAGGCTATGATGGCCTAAGGTCCATTATAGCCCAATATTCTTCGGGCAGGGTAGTTGTGGTGGTTGGCCCAGGTGTGTGCGGGAAGTTTGTTTCCAAAGAGTCTATGGGGTGAGGCCCAGTTTTCTTCGGGCATGGCAGTAGTTGTTCTGGCTCAGGTGTTTGCGGGCGTGGTTACGCGTGGTGGTTCCGGCCCAGGTGTCTGCGGGCAGGGTGTGGTAGTGGGACTACGGTGAGAATGGTGAGATTGGTATGATGCGTAGTATGTCTTCAATAAACCATGGGAAAGTGGTACGGGGTACCCAAACATCGATGTGTTATTATTATACATCACTTGACTTGCGTTATTTTGGGAGTGTTCCTTGGTGAGGCTTGGGTGCATAGTTTACCTTGATAGATGTTTTGGTTATCAATTTTTCTCACAAGGAATTAGAATGCCTCTCCACTTGTGCACGAGGGCCTCTGGTTTTCCCTACTGAGTATACTTATATGCTCACCATACATATATAAGACTACTTTCAGGTTTCCAGGAGGACTTTATGGATTTTGTGGGACCATTCTTGCTTGGACCTTGGGGCAGTTTCTGTTGTCATTTTCCTTTTTCTTGGTACTTAACCATTGGAGTTCTTGTGGCTTGTATCTTTTAATTTTGAACATGCATATGGGAATGGTTTAATTTCAGATTTACCATTACTTTCAGCTTTGTTTTTGTTGGGGTTTCTATCTTATCTCCCAATCCTATAAAAATAAAAAGGGAAATGCCTTCCATCTTGGGTGTGATTCTATACCCCTGGTGATGGTCACCACTCGATGACCTGTCGAAGGAGGGTCTTGGGGGTCATTATCTCTCCTTCAAATTAAATAAGGAAGGGTCTGGAAATCTGTTATCCCTTCTCTCCTTTTGGTTATGTCGGGTCGTGACAGAATGGTATTAGAGGGGTGGTTAAGAGATACGATGGAGTCTGGGGTTAGGCACAATGAGGATTGCATGGGATAGTAGGGCAATAGTGTTGGGTGATCTTGGTGTGTGAAATAGTACAGGGAAGAACGGCTAGGACACAGGATTTTAGGGCCCCCCATGATCCGATGCAAGGACTCTGGACCTACCGAACGACCAAGTAAGGCTACAATGATTGCTGGGTAGAGACCCTAGGGAAGGTACATGCATCATAATGACTTGTGTTATTATGTTTAATTGGTATTTTGGGGGTTCAAAATGAATAATAATCCTAAGAAAATTTAATAACAATATTCTACACTACTCAGGATTAGGAATTCCTTATTTAACTTGCAGCTATGGCACCCAGAAGATGACCACGAGTAGTGCGGATGATTGAGGCCCTGGAGGTTTCTTTGGAAGATCGAAAAAGGGATGACCGAGAGGAGGACAATCATTGGAAGAGTATGCTTTGTGCCTTTCAGTGGTAGACCCTTGGGAAGTATGAGGGTAGTGTATTAGATATGGAGACAAAGTGCTGGCTCGAGGAGCTAGTGATAGATTTCAGCTTGATTAGGGCTTCAACATAGTACTGGGTTCCTCTGGACGTCAGATAGATGCAGGGAGTAGTGCGTCAGTGTTGGACGCTTTATCTCAGGGAAAAGAAGGAGGCTAAGGTTTCGTGGGCTGACTTCGAGAGGAAGTTTTGGGCGGAATTCCTCTCTTCCACAATGAAGGCTGAAAAGAGTCATGAGCTGCACTCCCTCTAGTAGGGGATAATTTCAGTAAGAGATTTGGGGATCAAGTTCAAGGATCTCCTTCGCTTCGCTCCAGACCTCTTTCCAGATGAGGAGTCTTAGGAGAGACATTTGGATGAGGCACTTCGACCTTCTCTTCAGTATGATGTTACTCCCTTAACCTTACCGACCTATTTAGAGGTCTAGAAGAAAGATGAAGTGGTGAAAAGGATTCACACGCTGGTAGGTGTATCACGAGAGGGAATCTAGTTGGGCTCTTCTAAGGGGAAGGTCGTCAGCAGCAGGCCTCCAGCATCCGGACCCTCTACGTTTCGACCAGCAGGAAGCATGCCTCAGCAGTTCCAGTTCTGATCCCCTGTTCCTTGCCCTTTTCATTCGGGCCCATGACTGAGGTGCTTCGTCTATGGGAGACATGGAAACCTTCAAAATCAGTTCCCGATCAGAGTAAAATACAACGGGGGTGGCCAGGTTCAGTGTCCACCTCATCCACAATAGTTTCTAGCTAGGCCCCTTCAGCAGCAGCACCAGGGACAGCAGGCTCCCGCTCCTCCAAGACTATAGGTGACGGGAGGATGCCGACCTCAGGGCACTCCTCAAGGACCTCGACCATGTCATGGTCGGGGTGACAGCTGACAACCAAGAGGCAGAGGAGCTGTGCATGGGTAGTTTCACGCCACGGAGGAAGCAGTTCTAGCAGGGCCAGAGGTCATTCGAGGTACGATCATCTTGTTCAGTAATCTTGCCTATGACTTGTTCGATATAGGAGCTTTTCACTCCATTGTTACACCCAGTCTGAACCATGCCCTGGTTTTAGACATTGAGAGACTTTCAGTGACCCTGGTGCTGAGCACGCCAGTCGGATGTCAGACTTACTTGTTTTAAGTTTGCCGAGGGTGTAGACTGATGATGGGTCCACATCAGTCTATCAGATATCTTCTACTATTGTAGATACAACCAAATGATGTCATCCTAGGAATTGACTAGCTATTATCTGTATATGCTGTCATTGACTGCTTCCGAGGAAGGGTTGTGTTTTCAGATTTGGGCAGTCAATGTTTAACTTTCATCGGTGAGCGGGGTTGTCAAAAAATCCCCAGATGAGAGGATCCCCTCCTTTCCTTATTGGCTAAACTATCAGTATAGTTGGTGTATTTAGAGATGATGGAAGTCCCATGGATCATTAGTGAGTTTATGGACGTATTCCCAAAAGAGGTGGTGACTCTACCCCCTCTATGTGATTTTGGTTTCATGATAGACTTGAAACCTGGTGCCTATCCGATTTTGATGGCTCCCTACCAGATGGCACCTTCTGAGTTGCGGGAGTTGCGGATCCAGATTGACGATCTGATGAAGAAGGGTTTTTTTCGGCTAAGTGTGTCACTATGGGGTGTTGTTTTCTTGTTTTCAAAGAGGGAGGATGGTGGTCTAAGACTGTGCATAGATTACAGGATGATGAATCAGGTGACGGTCAAGAATCGCTACCCTCTCCTGAGGATAGACGATATCTTTGACCAGCTGAGGGGAGAAGGTTGGTTATCCATGATCGATCTACGGTCTGGATATCACCAAGTGAGGGTGAAGGAGGGCGATATCTCCCAGACTGCCTTCAGGTGCAGATATGGGCCTTTTGAGTTTTTGGTCAAGACATCCACCATTACAAAAGCTCCAGCTGTGTTAATGGGACTCTTGAACTCTATCTTCCAGGAATACCTTGATCGGTTCGTAGTCATGATTATTAACGACATCCTGATCTACTCAAGATCAAAGGAGGATCACGTTGAGCACCTGGGAATGGTTTTAGAGGTCCTCTGACAGCACCAGCTCTTTGGAAAATTGTCCAACTGCAAGTTCTGGATGAGAGAAGTGCATTTCCTTGGGCATGTAGTGTCTGAGAAGGGGATAGTAGTGGACCCATCGAAGGTCGAGGAAGTTGTTTCTTTGGAAGCACCCAATAGCGTGACAGAAGTTTGTAGTTTCCTAGGTCTGGCAGGTTACTATCGGAGGTTCGTACCCAAATTCTCCCGAGTTGCAGCGCCTTTGACAGCCTTGACCAAGAAGGACCAGGATTTTGTGTGGAATGGGCAGTTCGAGGCATCCTTCAGTTATCTGAAGGAGAAGTTGGTAAGATCCCTAGTGTTGAGGTTACCAGAGGAAGGGGAGGCGTATGAGGTGCTTTTTGATGCTTCAAGGCAAGGCCTCAGATGTGTGTTGATGCAGTGGCCAGGGGTGCTATCCAATTGGTCTAGCCAGTTATGTCCCCATGAGCATAACTATGCCACCCATGATCTGGAGCTTATGGCGGTCGTGTTCGCACTAAAGATTTGGTGGCATTACCTCATTGGGGAGCGCTTTGTGGTCTTCACCGATCACAAAATCTTGAATTATATCTTCTCTCAATGGGACCTGAACATACAGGAGAGAAGGTCGATGAAGTTCCTTCAGGACTACGACTTCAAGATTTCCTACACCTTAGGAAAGGGGAATGTGGTGGCTAATGCCTTGAGTACGAAGTCGCAAAAAAATGTAGTTTGAGAGTCGTCAGATGCTTGGAAGGTGATGGAGGAGTTGGCTACCCTGCACCTGGATGCAAGGATGGAAGGTGGTATAGGTTTCCTGTATCAGATGACAGTGTAGTCTTCTCTGTTGTGGAAGGTAGAGGAGTCCCAATGGGGAGACTCAGAAAGTGAAGTGATGCCGGACTAGATTAACCAAGGTGATTCTCCGGAAGGGTGGACAGAGGATGGTTAGAATCAGGTTATTTTCCGAGGAAAGCTGTTTTTTCTAGAGGGGATGCGTGAGAGAGTTCTTACTGAGTTCCACAAATCACCACTAGCGGGTCACCTAGGAGTTTCTAAGATGTACCGGGGCTTGAGAGGTCAGTTCTGGTGGCCCGGGGTGAAGAGGGAAGTGGCAGAGTTCGTGGCTGGATTCCTAGTGTGTCAGTAGGTGAAGGTTGAACACCATGTTCCAGGTGGTTTTCTGCAGCCTTTGGATGACCCCAAGTAGAAGTGGGATGAAATCTCGATGGATTTCTTCATGGGACTACCCAAGGTTCAAGGAGGCTGCGACGTTATTTGGGTAGTGGTGGACCGGTTGACGAAATTGGCTCACTTCCTGGCGATCAAGGAGTCGGGTGTAGTGGATGCATTAGCATTAAGGTATGTGGATGAGTAGGTGCGGTTTCATGGAGTTCCGAGATCCATAGTCTCGGATAGGGATGAACGGTTTACCTCACGAATCTGGAGAGTATTGCAGTATACTTTTGGCACCCAACTCTGTCTTATCACTGCTTTCCATCCCCAAACAGATGGACAGACAGATCGCACCATTCAGACCTTGGAGGATATGTTATGGACTTGTATACAGGATTCTGGGGGATCGTGTGTGCAACACTTGCCTCTATTGTGTCACGGTTGTCACGACCCGTCCTCGGGGCTCGTGTCATGACTACCCCAATGCCGCCTTCCATGGGCCAGGGGTTGGCGACTAGCACCAAAGGCGTAAATCCCGATAACTGGGAATGAATTGATTTTATAAAAGTAAACAAAACATCCTAGAGTACCAGAAGACGTAATACACTGAGTACAAAAGAAAGTGCTGAAAAGTAAGTGGGCCAGAATACAAAACCCAACAAAAAGTACAGCTACAACTGAATGAAATTACAACAGAAATAGACAAATAGCTGGAAGAATGAAAGCATCTCCTGGGTCGTCCTCCTCGGATCCTACTTGAAGGGTAGGTACAGATAGCGCAGCTCCTGGATCGTCCACCACAGATCCTACTTGAAGGGTAGGTACAGATATCCTCCACAACGCTCTCTTTCATCAACCTCCTCTAAGTATCGTCTCTTCTTGAATTCCACCTTCGTATACTGACTTGACGTGAGATCCACCTCCGGGTACCATCTAGCCCTCGAACACTTGGACTCTGTTAGTCCTGCCCATCGTCTACAACCAACACAACGACGTGCGGGTATAGCCCATGCAGGGGTGAGTATAACGATACTCAGTAGGAACCCCGAGACCCTCAAGGTCTCACTAAATCCAACAAGGATAACCACAAAGAAGGATCTCAGTAGATAACCTTTACTTAGGTATAAGACCATACATATACGTAAGTTATCAAGTAACCCATCCCAATCATGAGGAAACACAAAGGTTATGAAATCAACGGATAACCACCACCCAGGTATATGCCCATACATATACCTAAGTTATCAAGTGACTCATCTCAATCATGAGGTAAACACAAAGGTCATAGACTCAGCTCAAACCAGGATTTTCATTATCGAAACTGTAACTGCTGAAGAGCCCCGTCTCTGGAGTGTATAGTGATCCTGTCACGACTCCGAGGTACTACTCACTAACCTAAGACTACTGAGGTACTCCTCATGTCGAGTACCGCGGGTCAGCCACCCAAACACAGTAGTGCTTCTCGCCGGGGTCGGCCACCGAAACACAGTAGTGCATCCCCCATAATAGCCTGTAGAGGTACTCTCCGGACGAGTACCATGGGTCTGCACCCAAACTCAGTAGTGATCCATCCTCTATGGGTCTGAACCCAAACAATGTAGTGCTCCGTCCACTGGGCTAGTCGACTCACTCCAAGTTGAGTAGGTCAAGCAGTCGTCAGGTCTCAACTGGATACATGGTCTCTGTACTCTGTACGCTCATCTCTAGGAGGGTCCGCTCCATGAGCTACTGGTTGATACTCCAATTATCACAAAGTCCCACGAAGAAGTATCTCAAAGGACCGCCTCGTCATAGGGGTCTCAACGCAACAGACGGCGCGCCAATCGGAAACCCGGTCTGTGAGTTATTAGCCTTTTCGTCCTAGGGGCCCGGTTGGTTTCGTGTGCGAACCAACCCAGCCGTATCTCAAATGTACCCCGAACTCTCATAGGGTATACTCATTGGGACTGTTTCTCAATGTGATCACCAACGCCGCTGATGGTTCGTCAAACGGACGTCCGGTCTGAAAGTTATCAGCTTTTCCGTTCTAGGGGCCCGGTTGGATTTCGGGTACAATCTGATGCAGCCATACTCCAACTGCATAAAAATCTTAGGTGAAGTATGCCAAAAGTTCCGTATCATCAAGTGGAATCCAAAAAAGTCGACGTAACATCAATCAGACGTATGGAGCTCAAGTTATAAGCGTTTCTACTCCGAGGGCCCGGTTAGTTTCGGGTTCGAACCAACTCTTCCATAACCAAAGTTCCCCGAATCCTTGAGTGTAATATACCGAAATGACCACCTCGATCCAAGGATCGCATCGCAACTGACGGTGTGTCGATTAGCGGTTCGTATCCCAAATTATGAACTTTTGAACGAAACCTACCGAAAATAGGGGGTTCGGGCCTGGTCCCTCCAGGCCCGATCCCCCCCCCCCCCCCCAGGTCGGCCCAAACCGGGTTGACCCACCCCGAGTTCGGGTCCGGCCCAATAGAGCACGGTCCGGCCCGGCTTGGGCAGCCGACTACCCAGGGGTTGGCACGGCGCCCGTGTGGCCAGCGGGTGCAGGGGTTATGCCCCCCCAGCCCCCCGGTTGAAGAAAAACCGGCACAGCTTAAAGTCGTGACGCTCCGTCTCTGAAATGGCTAAGCCTTTCCGGTTTGTCCACCGCTACGGCTCAGCCGTGGCGGTCCTGTTCTTGTGGCGCACCACTGCCGCCTTCCGCGGACCACCGAACGTGCTCCTGTGGTCTGTTTCGCCTCACTTCCACTCCAGTGGTCCTCCTAGGACCCGACCTTTACTGCGATGGATTTAAATCGACTCTGCGGCCTGATTCATCATTTCCCGAAGATTCGTATGTCAAATAACAAAATGCAGACTCTTCTTCATTTTCTGGCATGGCAACGGCGCCACGACTTTGTTCGGCCTCCATGGCGTGGTGCGACGACGCCGCGTTTCTTCGTCGTGATTCTTCCTGATTCCGCGCGGTGTCGTTGCACCGCGCTGCCTTCATTCGTGCCGCAGCAAAAACAACATCGAAGGGGGTAGGAGGGTCGGCCGTGTTTGTGCGGTCGACCTTCTCCTATTATTACGATAATAGGTGGCCAAAAAGAAGTCGATGAACGAAAAATAATTCAGGAACAAATAAATTACCCCTACGGTTTTCCCCGCAATCAAGAATTCCCAACCCGCAAACATATTCTTTTGTGGTTCAACATAATATTTAGTTGATCCGCGTTCTTTGTTTTAGAAGGTAATAAACATGGGTTCATTAAAATTCACAAATTAATTCCCTACCTCAAAGGAAGATTGTGGAAGCTAGTGTCGCGGGGGGTGGTTTCGATGACGGTGTTGGCATGCATCCAAGAAGGGAATGACGTCTCACACCAGCTGCATAGAGGAGAAGGAACGTCATGTCGTTGGCGAGTTTCCACGTCGGTGCCTCAGCCTTTGTCGTGGAGGAAGAAAAGGTCTGAAGATACCGGGTCTCTGATTCGATGATCCTTGATGAAGTGTTGTCGTTCTTCGTTGAGGATGAAGATGTTCTTCACCGGAGAAGATGATGTTCTTAAAGAGACTTAAAGCTCTCTCCTCCAATCCTCAACACAACCAATCTGACCCCCAAAAATAAAAAAATCTATTCTTATTTTATTAAGTCATTATTTGAGTTCAAAATTCAAAAACTTAATTCCATTAATTGTATTAGTGTGTTGGCATGATTAAAGTGAGGAGAGGGAAAGTCACCCAATTAATGGGAAGTTTAAAGGTTAAGATGAGTTACACATCTTAAGTGGGGGGTTTGATGAGTTAGGGAAGGTGAGGGGTTGGGCTCGTGTGGGCCCCACCCCACCTTTATTCGCTCAAGGGTAGTTAACAACAAGTAGGTCCTACCCAACTACCACACATAGGTTAACAACATAGAATATGAAATAAAATTGTAACACAATTTTATTACTTCACATTTAACTCCCCTTTTTCTTAACAACTCCTCCCGAGCAAACACACCTTCGGGAATAGTCGTCTTAAGCAATTACCGGCACTGCGGTTTCATCGGTGCCCTCAGATTTCAATTCCGAGCACCGGTTCAAAAGATAGAAAAACCCACTCGTTCATTTCACTGAACGTACCCGAGCTAAACTTCGGAAATTGATTTCGGGCACACCGGACCTCGGATTCAGGTTCCGTCAGAAACTGCATTCTTGTAAAATCCCAAGAAATTAGGAAAAAAATTTCATTGAAATTTCTGGGTCTTTACAACGGTTTTTGGTTGTGAATTTGATGTTGTGTGGACTGTATCTTGGGGCTTACTTTGATTCCAATACTTCTAGGGATCTCACATATCCTTTTTTGTTCTTGTAAGTGTGGGATGTCTCTCGAGGCTTTCTTTGGTTCCAATACTTCAAGGGATCTCACTGATCCCTTTGTTTTTGTGACCTTACAAGAGAACTGGGTGTGAATGCTTAAATTTCAGTTTGGTTGTTTCCCTTATATGGCTTGTGGTTATGCCTGTTAGTTTCCCAATAGTGTAGAATTCACCCAAATAGGATCAATTGAACATGAAAACAATAATTTTTTAAATGGGGAAATGGTTTTGGGGATGAGTGGTGACTTTTCCATGAGTGATGTTCTTTTCTTTTTGAATTAATAGTAATGAGGGTGTTTGTGATTAGGTTTTGGATCCCTAGGTTGGGATGAGTGCCTGTTAGCTATACATATATTGTATTTCTTATGTTTCTTATTCGCGCCCCACCCAAGTTGAGCACTTAGTGCTAAACACCCCATTTCACGGGGAGGGTATTTTTTCAAAAACTCATATGAGTGGATGGTTATTAGCTCCTTTTCTACTCCCTTCCTCGAATAGCCCAATACTCTTTGGGTAGGATGTGACGGTATGAGGTCCAGTATAGCCCAAGATTATTTGGGAAGGGTAGTTGTTGTGGTTGGCCCAGGTTTGTGCAGGTAGGTTTCTTCCCAACAGTCTTCGAGATGAGGCCCAGGTGTCTTTGGGCATGGAAGTAGTTGTTCCGGCCCAGGTGTTTGTGGGTGTGGTTATGTGTGGTGGTTGCGGACCAGGTGTGTGCGGGCGGGGTGTGGTAGTGGGACTATGGTGAGAATGGAAGGATTGGTATGATGTGTAGGATGTCTTCAATAAGCAGTGGGAAAGTGGTGTGGGGTTCCCAAACATCGATGTGTTATTACTATACATTACCTGACTAGCGTTATTTGGGGAGTGTGCCTTGGTGAGGCTTGGGTGGATAGTTCACCTTTCTAGATGTTTTGGTTATCTCTTTTTCTCACAGGGCATTAGAATGCCTCTCCACTTGTGCACGAGGGCCTTTGGTTTTCCCAATTGAGTATACTTATATGATCACCCTATTTATATAAAATTACTTTCAGGTTTCCAGGAGGACTTCAGGGATTGTGAGGGAACGTACTTGCTTGAACCTTGGGGGAGTTGCTATCATTGTTCTCTTTTTTCTTGGTACTTTACCTTTGGAGTTCTTGTAGCTTTTATCTTTTACATTTGAACATGCATATGGGAATGGTTTACTTTCTGCTTTACCTTTACTTTGAGCTTTTGTGTTGTTGGGGTTTCTATCTTATCTCTCGATCCTATAAAAATAAAATAGGTAATTCCTTCCATCTTGTGTGTGATTCTATACCCTTGGTGTTGGTCGCCACTCCAGGACCTATCAAAGGCGGGTCTCAGGGGTCATTATCTCTACATCAACTTAAAGAAGAAAGGGTCTGGCAATCTGATGTCCCTTCTTACCTTTTGGTGAAGACGGTCGTGACATATATTGTATAAAATGTTAAAATTAATTTATTTATGGTCTATTTTTCATCAAATAAGTAAATAGTTTACCCTTTTAATATGGAATTACTTGTTACCCTAATTAAAAATCAAACAGAATAACTATGTTTTAATTAAAAAGGTTAGGTTTTAATTGAGGTAATACTTGTCAAACATTTATTGGTTGATGATATTACAACCCAATAACATCTAATATTTTAAATTGGGACCTTTTTTAGTTTTTATGGGGTTTTATTTTCATATAAATTAATATTTTTGAGGTTTCCAAAAGTACCCCTCACCTCAATTATAAAAGAGAACCTCCTCCCTCACCTCTTTAGTTCACTTAGAGCCTTATATTTTTTCCATACCCTACAATTTTTACTTATTAAATTTCTTAGTGACATTATATATGTTAGGGTATTCTTCAAAGAACAACTCTAGTGCTCTAAGAACATATTTAGAGGAAGCATGTTGAATAAGAGGCAATCTCCTCTACCGATTCTTCCAAACTTCCTTCTCCGTATAATTCATCTTCATGAGTTGTTTTATTATAAAGTAATTACTAAATTATCACATATATACTGAGATACTATTATTATTATGAAAAAATAATATTCCATCTTCTATCCATCCTATAAAAAATGATATCACCACACGTGAGTACGTATGACTTAAGGTCTTTATTCCATGATGTAATCTATGTTTTAATCACCACCATACATGGATTTGTATAATTATGGAATTAATAAATATATTTAATTATTATAAAATGATATTTATTATGAAATATTATACAACATTCCCTTTAATATCTTTCAACTATTATGGGAATGATATTGTCGCTTGTGCATATGTATGGCTTATCGTCTCCATGATGCGATGTGATTCATTCTACATGATATTCATTAAATAAATATTATATAAACAAATTGAATGAATAAATATGATATATTATACTAATATAATTCTATAAATGATAAAAATATAACAAAATAGGAACAAGAACATATCTGAAACAACATGCATATGAAAATAAAGAAGTTAAAACATGGGGGATAAGTAATAATGTTACTAACAAACAGATGATAATATAATCATATATGGTATCATAAAGATGACTAAAATTATAGAATAATTAAATTAAATTATTTAAATCATTATACAAATGGTTTGGATACATACAAAGAAAGCATGACCTATGGTAAGAGGTAATTCTGCAATCTCATTATTATCTGAGATTGTTTGTACATAAGTATTTATTGTGGAATATTTATCATCAACGTGCCAATTTCATAAATATTTAATATTATTTACATTCCTATACAAATTTAAAATTTTAATTTTATCCATTCGTTAATTCATATTAAATTTAATGAAAGTAATATTTTTTCTTTGTATTTTTGATACATGGTACTTTGTTTACTTTTTTAGCATAAGTACAAGAAGAATGTTTTCTAAAATTATACAGCATAAAAGGATTATTTCAATTTCATAACTCCTTATTTCCATGAATATTCCTTTAAAATACATAATTTTTATTCTCAATTAAATTATTTTCTTTTAAATTCGGTGGCATTTTAAAAATAAATTTGAAGAAGAAAGGATATTTTCCTCAAAAATTAATTTCAAGTGTTTTACCAAAATTATTTTCCATATAATATGACTATCCTTACATATGGTTTTGTATATATCCTTATTATTACTAGTAATTGATTTCATTTATTATGTAATTATTTTTATGAAATATGTTTATTTTATATGGATTTTGATGGAATGATGTTTAAGACACCCATTTTTGTTCCTTGGATTCTGTTATGATGATGGATTTATTCTTTTATGGAACATGTAAGAATTATTTCATTATGAGATATGTGGGATATATATCTTTCTCTAATTAATTTTTTAAAGATTTATATCTCATGAGATAGAAATGAATGGAACGAAAAGTAAATCTAGTTCAATAATAGAGGGCTTGATTGAGGAGTGAACTTGGTTTAGTAATGGACTTTGTCTGGTATGATGGTTTTGGAAATGAGTCTTGACTAATATGAAATAATTTTATATTTTAATATTTTTTCCAAAAAAATTAATTTCATGTGTTATTAATTTTTGGATTATTTTTAAATTTCATGATTTATCACATGACATGATATCACGATATTTTATATATAAGATAATTTTTTCCAATGATATGTTTTTATGTCCTAGGATTATGATATGATTGATATCTCCCCTATTTACCCTAACTGAGAATTTGAACTCAAATTTCATATTTTTCTTTTACCTAGGTCACGAAGAGGGGTATTAAGTAAGATATGTCAAAAAAGGATTCTAGTTTTGAGGAAATAAGTTGGAGACAATGTAGATGTTTTATAAACTAGTTGTTTATGTTTTACACTTTCTAAAAACACTTTTCTTATATGATCATTCCATGGAATTGTTATATTTTTAATGAATATTCTTAAATATTTAATTAATACCTACGTTTATAAAGTATGGGTTGTTATATAGATTTCACACTAAATTGGGTAAGAATTTGGATGTTTAATTAATTAAGGCTTTCTTATAAGGAACAATTGAGTAGGGAACTGTTTAAAAAGAAGTATGTAACTAGAAAATAAGGATAAATGGATCCAGATACCTATGTTTGGAATATATAAGCAGCATTTATAAGATTTAAATAAAAATAAAAAAGAATTTACTTTGCTTAAAAATAGAGAAAGAGTAACCTGATGGAATTATGGAGGTTCCAATAGAATACCTTACCATAAGTCTGAAGGTGTTCTTTAAATGATTTTAATATCCTATATAATAGAATTAGATTCATTAATTAAAAATTAAATAGAAATTTCTACTTTTATTTGATTCATTATAACTTTATTAAGCTCATTTATGTCCTCTCTATGGGTTTAGAGGATCAAATTCATCATTTAGAAGCATTGGTGTCCTTGGTTTTCATGATCGGTTTACATGTATACATGTATGGAAGGTCATATAAAGTGTGGTAATTATCCAAAATTAAACTTTTATGTTATTAATGATCTTATACTGGTTAAATTGTTCTTCTATATCATTTATTTTTATTTCATGAGGATGAATCATTAGATAAATAGTTAATGATAATCTTTGGGGTTTATTTTGGTGGTTTTCAATCACAAATAACTCATTTTTTTATATATTTATATCATGTGTAAAAATCTATTCCAAAAATTTACATATGATATAATACATATATTATAATCTATTTAAACTATAAAAAAAAGATTCATTACCATCCTTGAAGATGGTAATGTAAATTTAAAACTTCATCATCCCTGAATGAGATAAATTAACACATCATAGACAATGTTTTCATATCTATACAAAATGGAAGAGGAAAGACAGATGACGATGAATTATTCCATTAGTATAAAAAAATTAAAATATATTTAAGGTACTATATTTATCATACTATTTTTTATGAGGGGATGTGAAAAGAGAAAAAAAAATCATGGAACTTAAAAATAAATTAAAAGAAAATGAAGAGGAGTTTACCTCTTGATTATTTCTATTTGAGAACCTCCATAGAGGATTTATTTTTGTCTTTTATTAAGACCAAAAGCTCTTGGACATGGTTTAGGGTCTTGGGAGGATATTTTCATATAATCGGGATAAAGATCAAGGCTTAAAATGTGTGAGAAGAATTGGTGGTGAGGATGGTATTTATAGTGGAGGATAGGGTTGTTTTCACATTATTTTAATCTATATTTTATCATTTTTCTCAAGGCAAGAAATAGTGATGATTATTGAGACTAAATACCATAATTAGTTCATTTTCATTCGAATAAATGGTCACTTACATAATCCAAGACACACGTATAACTCAAAATTCATTTAATTACTTATACTGTAAATTACCATATATCACTATTCACTATGAATTCAAGTGATTTACAAAAATATAAAAAATTATCTCTCCCAAATTTATAAATTCTTTTTTATTACATTGAAGAATTAACTAAGGTCTCAAAAAATTATCTTATAACCATAATACATCAAAATAATATTTATTTATTTATTTTTATAAAAATAAATTTTAATTTTAATTATTAAATTATTCCTAAAATTGAAATTGAATATTTATGACTTTTAAAAATACCAACACAAAGTTAAAAAATTTTAAAGTGTTAATTTACTTATACTATGATATAATTATAACATATTCTCAATTATAAGATGGATAAATTGTATGTCGACTTTCATTAGTAAAGTTACTATTCAATTGTCTGGTTTACTATTCATAAGGGTTATGATACTATTCCAAAGGTCAAGTTACTATTCCTTTGGTATATGTTACTTAACTTATAGAAATGCCTTTTATTTCATTAAGTATTCATTTTTAAAGTTTTTATTTTGTTCTTAATGTGATTTTATGTTATAATATATGACATAATTATAAGAATTAAATTTCCATTGAAATAATTCAAGGTTGTCACATTCTTTCCCCCTTATGAAATTTCCCCCTCAAAAATCGATTCTACATTCTAATGCAAAAACAGGAGTGGGTACTTTTCCTTCATCACTTCCTCTAGTTCCCATGTTGCCTCTTCATACATATGGTTCCACCATAGTTCTTTGAATAGGTGAGCAGTCTTATTGCATAAAACATTATCTATACGATCTAAGATCATTACTATTCCTTGTAAGAAAAATCATTCTCGAACTGTACCACCTATAAATTTAACACATTTATGGGATTTGGTACCTACATACTCAAGAGGGATATGTGTAATACATCTTGTATTTAAGACATAGTTAATGGACATGAAAGTCTTTAGGACACAACTCTAACACGATCTAGGATCTCGAAGGGGCTAATGTACCTTAGACATAGCTTCACATTCTTCCATAATCTAATGATCTTATTCTATTGAGATATGCAGAGTATTACCATGTCTCTAATATTAAACTCCATGTCTCATCAATTATTGTCTTCATAGATATTTTTTCGATATTAGGCTACCTTGATGTTTTTATGAATGTATTTAACCTTCTCCACCATTTCCAAGACCACTTTATGTCCTAGCAGCTATTTTTCCCTAACTTCATCCCAGAATTCTTGTGTTTTGTGCCTTTTCCCATAAATGGATTCATTTAGATCCATTTGGATGCTCGAGTGGAAACTATTATTTTAAGAGAACTCAACTAGAGGTAAATGTTGGTTCCATATTCCTTTGAAGTCTATCAAAAATTCTATCAACATGTCTTATACTATCAAAATACTTCACTCAGATTGTCCATTAGTTATCAAATGAAAGGTCATACTAAATTTCATTGAAGTTCTTATACCATGTTGTAGATTTCTTGAGAACTTCAAGGTTAATCTCAGACATCGATGGGATAAAATTAGTAGTGATACTCTATGGAACATTACCACTTATTTGATATATATCATTGAAACTTTATTGGGTAATAATTACTCTTAAAATGTTATAAAGTGAGTTTCGTTTTTATGATGGTCCACAATAACCCAAATATCATTGTTCCCTATTGATTTCATTGGAATTCCAATAAAAAATTCCACGGTGATGCTTTCCCACTTCCATGTTAAAATTTATAATAGTTGAGTCTCCCAATTAGAATTTTTCTTTTTATCCTTCACTTTCTAACATACTAGGAACTTTGATGTATATTCAGCGATATCCTTTTTCATATTTTCTCACCAAATGATTTCCTAGAGATCTCGATACAGTAATATAAACCCTAGGTGACTGGATATTGTTGATCTATGTGTGTTATTCATAAGACCTTTCTTTATCTTTGGATTGGATGGTATACATTGTCGAGACCCAATTATTATGACTCCATCCTCATCGATCTTGAACTCGGAGGATTTCTCATTCTTGATTGCTTCATCCATTTTCTAAATTTCCACATAATTTCATTGAGTATGATTTATTTTCTCCATAAGGGATGGTTGAGATACCATTTGAGAATTTATTGATCATTTTCATCCTATAATGATTCCTATGTCCATCATTTTTATGTCTAATAATATCAGATCATTCTCAATTATCATCATTGATAAAGATGCAGGATCCATTCCCCTTTGAGAATCTTACATCATATTTTCCTTATCACGATGGTAGTGGATTGATTGGTTGTAATCCTTTATTAGATATAACCATAATTTCTAGCACATTTTAAGCTCCTTATATGATAATAAATATTTGAGACTCTTTTTATCATTATATATCTCACTCTTATCCCCATATAGATAATACCACCAAATTATCAATATGAAGATCACATCTGCTAACTCCATATCATGTGTAGGAAAGTTTTTATAATGATTTTTCAACTTCCTTGAGCATTATTCTATCAAATTATTATTTTGAATCATTGCACAACCAAATAATTTCTTTGAAGCATCATTGTACTCCACAAAGAGTTCTCCACTTTTTAGGAGTGTGAGTTCTGGGGTAGTAATAAGCCTTTTTGAGCTCCTTAAATATTTCCATGCATTATTGAGTCCAGAAAAACCTCACTCCATTCCATGTCAACATTTATATTAGGTTTAAATATTATAGGAAGTTGTTTGAAAATCATCAGTAATACCCATAAGTAAGGAAACTATGAATCTCTTTTATAGAAGCAAGCATGGGACAATCCTTGAATTCCATTATCTTGGAAGGGTCCACAAATATCCCTTTACTAGTAAAATCATTTCCCTAGAATGATACTTCCTCCATCCAAACCTCTCATTTAATATATTTTTCATATGGATTCTCCCTTTGTAAAGTCTACAACACGATTTTCAAAATCCCCTCATGTTCTACCCTACTCTTGGAGTATATCATAATATCATCGATAAAGACTACCATAATTTTTTTTAGGTAATTTCTAAAGACTCTATTCATTAATTCCATGAATATTTTTGGGTCATTAGTGAGTTAAAATGGAATCAATATGAACTCATAGAGTCCATACCTTGTTCTAAAGGCAGTCTGGGGAATATATTATTTGTTGACATTTAATTGGTGATATCTCAATTGAAGGTACACATTAGAGAAATAACTAGAGCCACATAGATGATTTAATATTCATTTATCCAATGAAGGGGATTCATTTTATTTATCAAGATTTTATTATTCTCATGATAATCAATGTAGGGTCTCATTGATTCATACTTTTTTTTCAAATAGGACCAGTGCACCCCATTGTGAAGCACTTGTTCATTTTAAACCCTTTTCGAAATTCTCATATAACTGATTCTCCAGATCTTCTAGCTTAATAGTATCCATTCAATATGATATATTTGATATAGGTAAAGATCTATTAATAAGTTCAGTTGAGTACTCAACCTCTCGATCAAGTGGAATTCCAGGAAATTCATCAAGGAATACATCATTTTAATCCCTCATGATGGTCATGTCATCAAGAATGACTATCTCCTTTGTCTCAATCTTTTTAAGGAGATATGCTTTCATATAAAGTTTTA
Source organism: Viscum album (assembly GCA_963277665.1). Lineage (NCBI taxonomy): Eukaryota > Viridiplantae > Streptophyta > Magnoliopsida > Santalales > Viscaceae > Viscum > Viscum album. The sequence goes on from OY728156.1 coordinate 919,877,094, forward strand.
ATATCCACAAATTAGTTGATGATTCTAAAATAGATTCCATGTCCTCCTTAAACATTTAAATAATTGTGTATTTCTTTGATACATGAAGATTGATCTACCTTTCCCAATAGTTGATGTTGGCTTTGTATAAAGATAGTTAATCCATTCCCAAAATTGCATCAAACTCTACCAACGGATGTAATAAAAAATTTTCTGGGAGGTTCAGTCTAGAAACATTAACTATGGAGGAGAAATATTTACTTTTGATGCAATAATTTCTCCATTAAATAATCTCATAGATAACTCAACCTCTATATTTTGAGGTGGGGTTTTAATACCTCTTCTAAACATGAAAGATGTTAATGAATGCATAGAACTAGAATCAAATAGTATGTTCTCTATTTTTGAATGAATAACCAACATAGGATCCACCTCTAAAGTAGTGATATAATATTCCTTTCCTTGTTTCCTTGGAGGTTATTTTCAATTTTCGTGGATAACCTTGGGCTTAGGGAATTGGTTTTAAAAATTTACATGTTCCTAGAAGTTGAAAAACTACACTATAGGCTGAGTGTTATTTTGTAGCTTCCTATATTTGTCTACATTAGTGGAATTCTTCATGTCCCTTCGGTATTTCTTTACCAGATTCCCCATTCATCCACATTTGAAACATTTCCTAGTTTCCATTAGACAGTTCCTAGGATTATTCTTCCAAAAAATTTGGACATTTGGGATATTCATTATTCTTTCTATAATAGGATTTATTTCCTAATGAACCCATATTATACTCCATTTTTTTCTTTTTTTCACCAGGACCATGAGACCATTGAGAGTCTCTGATATCCATTTCAACCTTGAGAGAACAATAGACAATCTTTTCATTACTATTGAATTCTTGAATCACTATCACTTTTCATAGACCCATCTTTAGTACGAAAAATAAGTGATACACCTTACTTTTGATTTCCATGAAAAAGATGGAGGCATATATTTCAAGACTTATAATGTGTGCATTATATTCCGTGATAGACTCATATTCCTTATACTTATGTCCATTAAATTCTCTTTCCCTCTTGATATGGATGGTTTGATGAAAATTTTTATTAAAAAACATTTTCTTGAATTCCTCCCAATCTATTGAATCAATTTCTTCCTTAGCCTTTGTATTCTTGATCATTTTCCATCATTGATCATCTTCCCCCATCAAAATGATATACAATCATCACATTTTTCTCATATTCTGAGAACTAGAAGAAATATAATATCTTTTAAATTGAGTTAATCCACTTTTATTTGAGGAGGGGATCAGAATATCCACTATATATGGGAGGCCTTTTTCATATGAATTATTTGACAGAACATGCTCTTTCCTTGGATAAGGAGGTAATTCAACATGATTCAAGTTATTATTCATAACTTTATCTAGTAGAGAAAGTATTCTATAATGTTTTGAGCACCCTTTCTCATCATATTTGGCATATCATTATAGAAATTTACACATTGATTATTGCATGTATTCTTATATTTCAACCCATTAACTAAGAAAAATAAAGTGAAAATGGGGGGGGGGTTAACACTTTGCTAATAAGCCTAAAATAAAAACATTAATCATAAAATGATAAACTCTAAAGGGAAAATTATATCCTAAAATGTGATTCACTAAATTTAAATCTAGGTTATGAAATTTTTATTTCCAAACATATACTCTTATGGAAATTTTTTTGTCCTCTTAATAATGGTCCATAATGAACTTATGAATTTACCAAAGAATATCCTCCAGGAGTGTCAAACTAAGTGCCTAGTAAGTCCCATTTTCATTTACCAAGTAATTATAAATCCAACATGGAACACCTTTTTAGATTTTCTACTCCTAGGTACATATGTTACAGATCGACTTCCACTTGTAGTATGTAAACAGGTATTTAATTTCTTGATAAACCAATTACTCTATACCTTCCAAAATCTTGGGATTCCTTATTAGAATTGGACTTATCCCTAAGTTTCAAACAAATGTTTTTTATTCCCAATATCCAAAAATAGCTAAACATTCACTCTGATACCAACTATCAAAACCCAAGCCTTTACACATATCATTTCAAGATTTGAATCATAATTAAACATCTAATTGCAAGCTAAGGATTGTAAAGTTTATTTTATTGGAGATTATTAAATAATTATAAATCATAATTCCAAAATAATAACATTCTTTATTTAATTATCATAAAGATATCCTAACATAATTTTATACCTTACATCGGCATAAAATAACATGGGGAAAACATGAACAAATGGATGATCTAACATCCCAATAAGGGAATTAACATAAGAATAAAAATTATCACATGGTTTAGAAATCATAAAATAATGATATAAAAAGGTATAGAACATGATTAAATATAAGGAATAATAACATGAGATAATAGATTCATGTATTCATAGTAATTTGGTAGAAACATAAAACAATAATTTAGTATGAATCAAGAATCTTTTCACATATAAGAGAATTAGTCAAGGCAACCCACTGGGATTGTTGATCATGGAGCACGAGTCAAGGATAACCACCAAGATTGTTGCACATAACATATCATGAGACTAAACATTACATAAATCATTGGGGAAATATCAAGTAGGACCCATAATAACATATTCATGATTATTTTCTCTATATAAAGAATCATACAGAATCAATCAAACATAAACATAAGGGTTACCCATGGGAAGAATTTGGTATCATAACCATGTCATAAAGCAAATAAATGGTTATATTTTTATATTTTCTATGAAATAACTGACTTAAATAATACATGGACTTTAATAAAGTAAAATACTCATATAACATGATTATTGATGTCAAAATTAATTGATAACATGTAAAAAAGTGTATTTGAGAAATAATAGAATTAAAACGATTTGGTGCAGTTTAATGAAAAAACGCAAGAGTATTTAAAGAATAAAAGGGAGTAATATTTTATATAAAACTATAATTTAACTATGAATTTTTTAATAATAACATAATTGGTTTTATAAAAATATTGGGTACTTAAATTATATTATAGAGTACACTTGAAATTGGGTAATAATTTGAGAAGTTCACTTAAATTGGGCTCGCTTATGGGGAAGAATTGAGCGGGGAGACATTTAAAAATATGTATTTCCCAAAAAAATAATGAATAGAAATTTATAACTGATGTTGGAACATATACACAACATTTATAATATTTAAAAAAAATAAAATAGAAATAAATTTGTAATGAAGAGATAAAGATTAACCTGAAGGAATAATGGCAATTTGGGTAGAATCTCTTACCTTAAGTTCGAAGGGGTTCCTAACTTGATCCGAATATCCTGGATAATCAAATTTTATTCATTAATAAATAATTAAATTACCCTTTATACATTTATTTCATTTTATATAACATTATTAAGTTCATTTATTGCTTTTTTTATAGGTAAAGGGGTTCAATTTCATCATTTAGCAGCATTGGTATCCTTGGTTTTCATGATGAGTTTACTTGTATAATTATATGAAAGTTCATATAAAGGAGGGGTAATTATCCAAAATAGAACATATATTTTTTTAGCGATATTTTATTGATTAAATTAGACTTTTATATCATTTATTTATATGGCATGAGGATGAATCATTAGACAAATAGTTAATGATGATCATTTGGGTTTATTTTTTTTTAGTTTTCAATCACTACAAAATGATTTTATTTTATAGATTAATATCATAAGTAATAAATCATTATAGAACATTACATTTGATAAAATACATATATTTTAATCTGGTTCAACCATAAAAATGTTTTTATGACAACACATGAAGTCGGTAATGGAAATTTAAAACTTCATCGTCCTTTAATGTGATAAATTATCACATCAAGGACTATGTATTCATTTTTAGTATAAAAAGAGGGGGAAAGAGGGATATTGATGAATATTTCAATTACCATAGAAAAATTATATTATATTCATGTTATTAGAGCTATCATCCCATTTGGATGAGGGGAGGTGAAGAGAGAAAAAGGAAATAAATGAACTTTAAATGAAATTAAAAGAAAAGGAAGAGGGTTTTACCACGTGATTCCTTCTTTTTGAGAACCACTGTAGGGGACTGGTTTTGGTCTTTTATTAAGAACAAAATATCCTAGTCAAGGGGGAGGGGCATGGGATGATATTTGAGTACACTTTTTCTCAGGGATCGAGGATTTATAGTTGTGAGTAGAAGAGGTGTTGTGTGTGGTATTTATAGTGGAAGAGTGGGGTGTTTTATCATTATTTTAATCAATATTTTATTATTTTTCTCATGACAAGAAATAATGATGAATCTTGAGACTAAATAAAGTAATTAGTTAATTCTAATTCAAACCAATTGTCACTTACATCATACATGACTCAATAATGACTCAAAAATTCATTTATTTAATTATACTATAAATTACTGTATTTCACTATTCACCAAGAAATCAAGAATTTTAGAAGAACCCCCAAAATTCAACCTAAACATTTTTAGATGTTTGAAAATTAAAATTGATCTATATTTTATGAAAATAATGTTCTAAACATGTGTAATATCCCATATTTTTTGGGTATTATTTTTAAATATTATATGGAACAAATTTGAGTCCAGGTGCTGAGATGGCATGTGATTCCAATACTTGTGGTTCTCGGAATAAATGATTGCAATAAATTAAATATTACGAAAATGATTTTTTCTTAAAATTGAGTAATAACATCTTAACAGGTGCTTGGATCATCAATATGAGGGCACCATTGTGTTTAGAGCTGGGGTGTTACCCTAGGTGAGGCCTAACATTAGTTGGTGTGGGTCGACTGTGAAAGATAGTTTTGGGATGTTCTAAAGGGTAAAATAATTTTAGGATTTATTATATTTTATTTTTTTTCATGGAAACAAGGACATGTTTTATTTTTCTAAAATAATCATCACGACAGGGACACGGGGTAGGAATTGATAACCCTTGGGAATTCCCTGAAGTCTCTGCATAGAACCTCAGAGAAATCTCTAAACGGAAAATGAGAGGATGGTAGATCGAGATAATTCTTGATGGATCTCCATCAATAATTAATCCCTGATAGAAAATGATCCTTTCCCAGTTAGGGTATTGTTATTTCATATTCTTCTTTTCTATTCAAAAAATTAACGATGAACATGGCTCAACCAATAAACGGGTTAACCCATATATCGATCGTTTTTTAGGGATGGGTTTTATTTGTAGGATTTAATTATTGGGTTTTGATTGTTGGAATTTATAATATTTTTCTTAATTTTTCTTATGAAATGGATCAAGGCGTTAATGAAAAATGTCCGAGGTTCATTACATGGGTTCTTCCTTGTGCACATCATCCTCTAAATTCTTCACATTCTTCATGTTCTTCGCATTCTTTTTGATCTTCATGGTTTATGAAAAAATGATTATTGCACCTTAGTTTCATGGCACAACAATCTATGATTGATGATCCGGTATTGGTACAACTTCATGAAGGTGTGGCGGTTACAAAAGCAGATCGAACGATGGTGGGTGCTGATTTTCTCATTCTTCATTGGAAGCGAAGAACGATGATGATCTAGTCTTATGAGTTGATTAAAGGCCCCAATATTACCGATTAAGTGATGGAGGGACAAGATGACCTCAGATATGGAGTTTCCTGATAAGAAATAGCCCAGATCAGTGGTCATAGCGATGGGGAAGAAGATGAATCACAGACCATGGTTTTTGGAAAATACCAATGAATACAACGTGTATTTCAGAATACATAGTGTGTGGGCCCAAATAAGTGGTGACTAGGGTTTCAAGAATTAGTATATTGTCATATAGCATGTGATCCCTTCCCTGAGACTCGAAATGTATCTTGGAAGATATATGGACATGGGGCTTAGTACACGAGGTTCCAACACAGAGTGTACTCTCCCACGTGTCTTGGCTAAACCGGTTATGCAGATTACCCCATGTACGGGTACACAAGCATAACTAATTGGTTGAAACCATATACTAGGACATTTTTAGAGTACAATAGTAGAACTTCGATATAAGTTACTGAAGTCTGAGTCTTTCTACACACTATGTACTCTCTTTTTACATGACATGTTCTTATGTCACGGGTCGTCGTATATGAGTAGTACCCGGGTCAAGGAACATGGTATGGGACCCTGATACATGATGTGTATACCTTTTTACATGGATTGAATATATTTTTCATGATATATTATACAATTTACATTAGTTTTTGTGTCCTTTATCCTTTCCCTGATGGTTGATGTGTATCATTTCCTACTTATAGGAATATGATCCCTTCAACAAGCCATTCTGGATAGAGTTGTCGAAATATTCTCTAAGAGGCATAGAGAAAGATACTCTATTCATTCTTTATAACCTAGGTGGAGTCCTTGTTATTTACATAACCATCTTCCCAAGGCATTGATACTATACATATATGATTTATTTATATGGAGTTGTTGGTATCACCCTATGGCCATGGATGTGATCCTCATTTGTTTTGTCGTATCTCTCTCTCTTTAGAACTATCAACATATCTCTCTCATGAAGGTTCCAAACTAAAAGTAATTCTCAAATGGACATCATTAGTTCAATCAAACTCAAGAGTTTTTTCTCTAATAATAGTGCTTCATTTAATCTTTTTAGCTGAATCCATAGTGGTGGTATGTGATAGTTGGGACTCACCTCAATACTGTGTGTCTTAGTTTGAGTATATATGGATATTCTTGTTATATGTGTTGTACACATATAAAATGTAGATATGATTGTATCTTTCATTTTGTATTTATTTTTGGTTTTGGGGTGTCCTAATGAGTATTTTTATACTCACCCCTACATGGGGTTTGTCCACACATGGCCTAACCTGTGCAGACGAGCGACCTTTTGACGAACCAGGACTCGGTAGAGAATTGTGAGTCTAGGTTGGATAAGGAGTTCCTACATCTTTAAGTATCAGTATCCATACCTATATTATTTATAGTTTGTAAGATGTAGTTTACAGACTCTTTCTTTTGGTGGGATGGTATTCTGTCCTAGTTTACTTTATAGCACTTTACTTCATATCGTACTCTTTTTGTTGGGATAGTGGTATGCATGCTTTTTTGTGTGGTAGTTTTTACATTTCAATAATTTCATGAATGGATGAGTTTCTGTTCATATAGTTTCATAGGAAATAAATCTAATGTTAGTGATATGACTAATAATTTCTAGTCACCATCCCATATCCTATTTGAGGTGGGCATGGGGAGTTGCGGAACAGGACCCAGTGGGACAGGTCGAGACAGAAAGATGATTATGGACTTACTCCGAGAGAATCAGATTTATAGGAAACTCTTGTTGTTCCTAATCTAGAGCTAGTTGGTACACATTCTAGGGAATGTTATCTCAATTGATGGAGTATAATGGACCCACCCTTGGTGAACGTAGTGTTAGCATGAGATCCACTTAGGAGTGTGACAGAGGTGTTCAACTTCCTTTGGATGGAAGCCTATTATAAGATATTTATACCTGATTTATCTATAGTGTCTTGTCTTATAATACCTTTGACTTTAAAGGGGAATACTTTAGTTGGTAAATAGAAGTGCCAATATTATTTCTAGTAGTTAAGTAAGGTTTTATGAGCACTCTGATCTTTAGATTACTGGGGGAGGGTTTTGAGTGTGTAGTGCGTTGTGATGCATCAGAGACCGTACTTTTTTGAGTCCTGATGTATATGAAAGTGGTTATTTTCTATGGTTCACTCTATTTGAGGCCACATGATCATAAAAACATGTCCCATGACATACAGATGGTAGCAGTAGTCTTCACATTGAATATGTGGTGCCACTACCTAATGGGCTAGCAATTTACCATCTACTCTAATCACAAGAGTCTAATGTATATATTCCCCAGGAGGATATGAACTTGAGATTGAGGTGATGGAAAAAATTCCTCTATGACTATGACATTGAGATTATGAAAACTCTTAGGAAGGGGAATGTGGTGGAAGATTCTCTCAGCAAGGGATCTAGTTTACAGTTGTTGAATGATGTGTCAGATTAGTTAGCCTCATTATAGTTATCCATTAAGAATCGAGATGGAAAATCATACCTAAAGTCGATGGTTTCACCCCTCCTCTTTTTTAGTGAGTTTTGGGGTATATCTTGGTGATATAGAATATGAGACTCTACATTCTCAGATGTCCATAAATATGTGCTTGATGGTTATTCACAATGTGGGGAGCACAACATCTTTTTCATAGGAATCATAGTTGTACCATTGGAATTGTGGGAGGAGTTTTTACATAAGTTTCATGAATCCCCAAGGGTGGTATATATTGAAGTGGTAAAGATGTACTAGGACCTCTGGTGTTAGTTTTGGTGGACATGGATAAAGAAGGTTGTGAAAGACTTTATTTCTCGATGCCTTATGTGCCAACCGGTGAATAATGAGCCTCAGGTTCCAGGGGGTTTAGCTCAACCCCTTAGGATCTGAAATGGAAGGGGTATGGGATATCAATGTACATCATGAAAAATTTATCACATAAATCTAGGGGACAAGATTCCATTTGGGTGATCTTTGAACGACTGGCCAATTCGGTCCACTTTCTAGCTATCCAATAGTATAGTTTAGTAGTGAGTTTAGGATGCCTCTATGTGAAGGACATAGTTCAACTCCATAATATCCCATTGAAAATAGTTTCTAATCTGGGTAATCAACTTACATCCTAGTAGTGGAGGGATTACAAGAGTCATTTGGGACTCATTTACACTTGATCATGACGTTTCACCCCCAAACAAACTGCTAGATAGACGAACCATTCAGGTTTTCGGGGAAATGTTGCGAGATTGAATGATAGACTTCGGTCATAGTTGGGAGGATCACCAACCACTAGTGGAATTTTTATACAACAACATAACCATACCACCATTGGTATGTCACCATTCTAGGATTTTTATGGGATACCATTCTATTCAACACTTTGTGGGACTGAACCTGGAGAGACATCACTCATGGGTCCGATGTTGGTGCAAGTTACTACAGAGAAGATGAAGTATATCCAAGAGAAGATGAAGACTATATAGATCCGTTAGAAATATTATGCTGATAGGTGATGGAGTCATTTGGAGTTCGATTAAGGATACCATGTGTTCCTTTGAGTATCTCCTCGATGGAGATTATGGAGATTTGGTCTGGGTGTCAAGTTATCTCTGAGATTTATTGGCCCTTTTCAGATACTGCATAGAGTTAGTGAGGTGGCATACCACTTGGATATACCCCTGTAGTTAGACTAGGTACATGAAGTCTTCCATGTTTTGCATCTTAGTTTGTAAGTTCATTATCCATCGCACATCATCAACTAGGTAGAGCTGGACATTTAGGATGGAGTGACTTTTGTTGAGTACCTAGTATAGATCAAGTATTGACATGAGAGGATCCTCTTTGGGAGAGTAATTCCCATTGTGTGTGTCTATTGGTGGCATGTGAGTCTCAAGGAGAGCACATTGGAGAGGGATTCTCAAATTCATACATAGTACACACATATTTTTGTATATACATTGTTTTTTCTTTTCAAGGACGTAAATCCCTATGGTGGGGAAAATGTAATGTACATGATTTTTCCCCATGTAGTAATTATAAATATTATATTGAATTAAGCTGAGACCATGCGCTAAGAAGGAATGTGATTCTAAGGCCCATAGTTCCTGGAATAACTTTTTAAAATATATTAAAGTTATTAAATGTCATGTGCATGAAATTTTCCTAAAAAAGTGGAATAACTTCCAAATGGGTGCCTGGATCAGAAATATGAGGCACCATATCCTTCATAAAAGTGGTTTTATCCTAGGCCAGGCCAAAAAATGGATGACATAGTTCATATGTGAAAGATTGTTTTTTGTATGTTTTAAATAATAAAATACATTTAAGATTAATTTTATTTTAACATTCCCTAGCGACGCAGCAATGCATTTTATATTTTTTAATAAGTTTCTTGATGGGGAACTTGGGTCACAATTCATAAAACTGGACAATTCCCTAAAGTATCTAAAGAGAACCTTGGATAAATATCTCGACAGGCAATGACTGGATGATGGATCAACATCATTCTTGATGGATCAGTAATGGAAACAAATCCTTAATTGTAAATGATCATTTTACATGTAGGGAATTTTGATTTTAGATTATTCTTTCCTTATTCATAGAATAAATGAAGAATGAGGATCAACCAATGAATAGGTTGAACAATGGATTGATAATTCTTATAGGATGGGTTTTATATACTATATTTTATTGTTAGGGTTCAATTGTTATAATTTCGTTAGGTATTTTTTTGTTCATATGGAATGGATTGAGCCAAGAATGAACAACAGTTTAGGTTTGTTCCTTTGGTATTTCGTTGTTCATTTCTCTCCCAAAATTCTCCATGTTATTCACATTTTTCATGTTATTCTAGGTTTATGAAAAATGATCATTTTGCCTTTGTTTTATGGGGAAATGATTAGATATTGAATATCATGCATAGATACGACTTAACGGAGGTGCAATTGTAGTTGTGATATGGGATCGAAGGACAGTTACTACTGATTTTATCATTCTTTGTCAGAAACTAATAAAGATGATGATATTGTTTTCTGAGTTTATTCATGGCTAGAATCTTACCGATTTGGTGATGGAGGGACTAGATGGCCATGTATCTAGATATTCTTGATGAGGCATGGCTAGGATCGGTGGCCGAAGAGACGAGGATGATGACGGAGTGTGAAATAGGGTTTCTAGAAAATACTAATGAACACAACGTGTATTTCATAATATATGGAATGTGGACCCTATGGAGTTGTGTCTATGGTTTCAGGAAACAGTTAAGTGTCACACGACATGTGATACCTATCACACGGTTTTTGGTTCCTTCCAAGAGACACACCCTATATCTCGGAAGATACATAGACATGGGGTAGAGTACAAAGGGTTTCAAAATGACGTGTACTCCCCCACATAGCTTGGTTGAATTGGTTATGTGGATTACCATATGTACAAGTACATGGGTTGACACTATGTACTGGCACATGGATAGAGTACATAGGTGGAACCCAAATGGAAAGGAATGATGTGTAAGTCTTTCTAGATTTTGTATACTCTCTTTTTACAAAACATATTCTTACAACAGGGTTCATTATATACGGGTAGTAATCTAGGTCAAAAAACATTCCATGTGACCCTGCTCATGTCATGTATACCTTTCTATAAGGATTGATAATCTTTCCCATTCTATCTTGGACAAGCTTCATTACAGTTTGTTCCCATGATCCTATACCTGAACGTTAATTTATATCGTTTCCTACTCATAAAAGTATGATCCCTTTAGCATGAATTTTTAGATAGAGTTGTTGGAATCCCCTACCGGAGGCCCGGAGAAGGATCCTCTATTCATTCTTCATTCACAAGGAAGATTCCTTAGTATTGATGTTTCCAACTTTACCAAGCATTGACTATATACATAGAATGTTAATATAGATGTAGTTTTTGGTATCACTGCATTGCCTTGGATTTGATCCTCATATCTTGTATAGTATCTCTCTCCCTCTCTTCAGATCTATCATCATATCTCTCTGATGGCGGTTCCCAATGAACTATACTTCTCATATGAACAACATTAGTGTTGTCAGACTCAGGAGTGTTTTCTCCCAGATGAGTTCTTCGTGAAAACTTCAATTTGAATCCCCAGTGGTGGTATGAAGTAGTTGGGACTTACCTCTAAACTATGTGTATTGGTTTGAGTATATCTAGATATTATTATTATATTTTTTGTCAACATATATTGTGTACAGCTGACTATATCTTCCTTTGATTATTACTTTGGCGTTTTGGGGTGTCATGCGGTGTATTGTTATACTCACCCATGCATGGGGTTTTCCCTCACATGTCGTGTCTTCTGATGACGAAAATCATTTTGATGGACTAGGACTGAGGAGAGCTTTGTGAGTCTAGGAAGGTTGATGTGTTCCAATGGATTCAAGTATCATTCCCAATACCTATTTTTTTATATGATGGGCTTTGTAGTTTACAAACTCTTTCTATTGGTGTGCTTGCATTCTAGCCCAGTTTACATTTTTTCACTTTACATGATGTCGTACTCTATTGGTTGGGATAGTGGTATGATTGCATTTGTTTATGAGTGGTTTTTTATATTCCAACATTTTTAGGATTAGAGATGTGTGTGTGTGTGTACAAGTACATAGGTAATGCCTCCCAAGTTAGGGATATGCCTACTCAATGCTAGTCACTATCCCATATACTATTGGAGGTGAGCTTGGGGATTTGTGGAATGGACCCCATTGGGACGGGTCGTGACATATGAGAAATTTTAATTTTAATTAATATAATATTTTACTAGGAAAATACATATTTTAAATTTATAATTGCATTTATATAACTTTGAAAAATTAAAAATTGTCTAATAAAATTATATTATAATCAAGAGACATCAAAATATTAATTTTTGATTACATTTTATGAAAATATACTTTCTTCTAAATTATTAAATTATTAGTAAAATTTTAATTTAATATTTATAAAAAACAAAAATACCATCACATAATTAATAATTTTTAAAATATTTATTTACTAATAATACTATGTAATTATATCATATTATCACAAAAAAGATGGATAAATTTTATTTATACTTCATCGGTGAGGTTACTATTCGTTTATCAAGTTTACTATTTAAAAGGATCAGGTTACTATTCCAAAGGTCAAGTTACTAATCCTTTGGTATATGTTCCTTAACTTCTAGAAATTCCTTTTATTTCATTAATTCTTAATTTATAAAGTTTTAATTGTGTTATTAATGTGATTTTATGTGACTAAAATATATTAAATAATTATATCAATGTAATTTCCATTAAAATAATTCAAGGTCATTACGAATGTGGTGGATGGAAATTCCACCAGTAATGGAAGATTATGCTTTGGAAACATGTTTTTGGGCTTGTTGAGAAAGATAAAATAAAGCACTTACATTAGATCTACTAAAGTAGATTATATCTCTTTGAAAAAGTCATGCACTCGGATATTATAGATGAATAAACAACATAATGATATTTTTAATAAAGTAAAATATTCAATAGTGACACATTTCTACAAAAATAGCATGATCTATCTTAGGAAAAATCTAGTTCAACACTCTCATACCAAACATATTGAGATTAGACATCACTTAATCAAAGAAAAAGTTGAGAAAGTTATTATTAAAATAGGGAATGTTGGAACTAATGATCAAGTGGATGAAATTATGACTAACCCATTGGTAGTGCATATATTTGATAAACTTTTGTTGAGCCTCCATTTTCTGATGTATCCTATTACATGAGGAGGTTCTGTATATTCCCCAACTCCCCGTTTTTTGTTAGTTCATTTAATCTAATTATAGATTTCATATAGGTCTTTTTTGGTGATATGATACAAGGTTAGTTTTTCTATCACTAAACATAAAAATAGAGGTTCTATTGGTTTATAGTCAAAGAGGTGATAAGATTAGTGGAATTCAATGAATTATAGGTTTTTAGGATTGATCGATAGTCATCAAGGAATGAAATTGTCTTTTTTGACTCTTGTTCTATACATCGATATTTTCTCACATATACCTAGAGTGATTAATGAGATATTTTAATCCTATCAGGTTTTTTATTGTGGTTGGTACATTGTTGAATCTTTATTTCGATTTCCAGCATACCTGAAGCGGGATATTATTGTAATGAATGATTTTTCACGGGTAGAAATATAGTGTTTTTGTGTGTTTCTTACCAATCCAAAATGGGTTTACAATGAAATATTCATTGAAAGTAATATTATGGTGAATATAGAATTAGTTTCTGAAATTGGTTAATTTTTATAGGGTTTTCCAAATTTTTTGGGACTAAATTTAGGTGGATGGAGAAAGATTCGGAAATTTATTTCCATGATTGGCTCTTCATTTAAATGCTAGAGGAATAAATTTTGAGGATATTGGTGTTTCATGAATATGTGGATATTCATGTAGGAATATGTTTTCATAAAGGATTAATGTTTCCTGAAATAGGATTTATGAAAATGGATGAGTCACAATGTTGTAATGGTAACACAATGAAATTTTGAGAATGTTCATGAGATGGGTAATTTTCCCTTAAGCTTCAGAGAGACTAAGAGCTTCACAAAAATTAATGTAGAGGATTGATAAAAGGTCAATGGGATATTTAAATCCTTTGGAAGGGAAATATTTATAAATATGAGGATTACACACTTCATTTGACACTGATAAAATTTCAAGAATGTGTTAAACTCTCTGATTTCATCAAGTCACTTCATTATGATATTAATTTTTCAAATTTAGAACAATTTTCAAACTGAATCTTCCCAAAAATAATTATTTAGAAGTATTTTACATTAAGGAATTTCAAAAAGGAGGTTTTATGAATATTGGGATATTTTTTATTGTTTATAGCTTCATAAAGGATGGGAATTTTACGAAGTCTATGAGATTCATGAAAGGTAGTTGGATCGTGATTGCTGAATTATATTTGGAATAATAAAGGGGTTTGTTAAGTATAGACCACTACAAAATAGGCCTTTAACAACACTAAAAATAGTCTTTATCATCGCTAAAAAAGTTTTGACTACTGGAGATGGATTAAAATCCCATGTCTTTTATCAGTGATTATAGAAGCATTGGTAAAGGTACATTTATCATGGCTTGTAAAAGAACTGATCAAGGACCCTTTACCAACGCTTGTAAAGGCATTGATAAAGGATCCCTTTATCATTACCTTTATAAGCATTGATATAGGTTCATAATCTAGTGTACTATAACAGCACACAAAAATACCAAAAAAATCAAAAAAAATTCAATTATGACTACATAATTTAAATGAAGAGAGAACAATCTAGGCTTGTTGGCTTGGTGTTAGTGATACGATGCATGTTTCAACCTAAAATGATACTTATATATTAATAGGCAATTATAGTCATATTTTTCACATGATGCATCAGATTGAGGTATGGTGGATTCTTATATGTCTCGAATCACTTATGGGTCATTTTCCCAATGTATCAAAACAATCCAAATGTGTTTTCTCAATTTTGAGTATATCACCTGTCTTTTTTACAAAAATGTCATTTTAAAATAAAAACATGCACTTAAAATCATGCCAATCATAACGTGTGCTGGTTTTATGTGATACTAATTCTTACACATCAAAATTTACTTATGAATCATTTTTAGAAATTAAAAAGACAATCTAAGCGTGCTTTCATGGTTTTCAGTTAGTTACACTTTTGAATTAAAATTTTTATTTTAAACTGATAACAGATACAATGTGTCATACTAAACACATTTTTTATCCGATTATGGTTCGGATTATTCCTACACTTCACAAATAACATATGGATCATTTTATTAATGATATAAAAACAATTTGAATGTGCTTTCTGAGTTTTGAGTTAGTGAGTTATCCTTCTTTCTAAAACGGATGCCCATTTTAAATAAAAAACATGTACTTTGAGTCATATCGGTCTCACCAAAGATTTTATTAAGGTGAGTCTAATTCATACACATTAAAAATTTATTATGTATCATTTCATTAGATTATCAAAACAATACTAATATGTTTACTCCATTTTGAGTATGCCACTTTATTTTTTTACTAAAATGTCATTTTAAACTACAAACACACACTTTGACTCATACTGATCACATCATACATAAATTTTATATGAGAATGATTCCTACATGTCAAAAATTAACTAATAATCAATGTCCTAAATTATCAAGAAAATCTGAGTGTGTGTGATCATTTTTTCATTAGTGACATTTTTGAACTAAACTGTTAATTTTAAATACAAAACAGACACATTGAGTTATACTGGGCACATCATGTAACATATTGAGGTGAGGATTATTCCTTCATGTAAAAAATAACTTAGGGACCATTTACCTAAATTTTAAAAATAGAATCAATTTTGTTTCTTAGTCTTGAGTTGGTTTGTTACTGTTTTTATTAAAATTGATGACGTTTTTAAATAAAAAGTCGTGCTTGGGGTCATACTAGTCACACCATGCATTTAATTGAGGTTAAACTGATTATTACATGTATCAAATGAAATATGGATCACTTTCGTAATTTATCAAAACAATATGAATGTATTTTCATAGATTTGAGTAGGTTAGTCGGCCTTTTTATTTGAATTGACGTCATATTTTAATAAAAATATTCACCTAGAGTCATACTAGTCACACCATGCATCAGATTGAGGTATTGATGATTCTTAGACATCTTAAATGACTTATTTATCGTTTTCCTAAAGTATCAAAATAATGGTAATGTGTTTTCTTAGTTTTTTGTATGTTTCTCTTTCGCTAAATTGTCATTTTTAACTTGAAACCCACACTTTGACATATAATGATCACATATTGTTTCTGTTTGATATGAGGACAATTACTACACATCACAAATGACTTATCAATTGATTTAATAAATTATCATGAAAATTTGAGCATTTTTTCTTTGTTTTTGGTGGGTGACATTTGTTGAACTACACTGTCAATTTTAAACTAATAATGGACACATTGAGTCACGGTGGTCACACCATGAATAAAATTAAGGTATGGACGATTCCAACATGTCTCAAATGACTTATGGATCATTTACCTAATGAATAAAAATAATAATAACATTTTTTCTCAGATTTGAGTATTTCGGTTTTCATTTTTACTAAAATAAAAGTCAATTTTAAATAAAAATAAGCACAATGAGTCATTATAGCCACACCATGTGTTGGAATGAGGTGTGTCTGATTCTGATATATCCCAAAGTCTCAAAAAAATCCTAAATTCCAATGTTACAATGCTTACATTGTCCTTATATGTCAAGATTCTAGCACTGCATATTGAATCGACGTTCATAACTGAAAAAAATTCTCCTTATTGAAACTGAGAAGACCATATACCTTCAATAATGAGAATGTTTTCTCATCTAAAAATATTGAAACAATATATAGTGTTTATCATTCGATAATTAAAGTTAATGAAAATAGAAATCATGGTGACATTGATAGAAAGAATAATTTTATCGCTTTTTTCTCTTGTTGTAGATGGTTGAAAGAAAAATATGACTTTTCAAAATATCTATGAAAAATAACTAAATAAGTATTAGAAGAAATTGATAATGAAATGAACATACAAATAGTTGAAAAAATTAATTATATAAGTATTAGGAATTCATCATTTCATGATGGTTTTATTTATTCCTGACACATTCCCATGTTGTCGTTATCCTAGTTGTAGGCCTGAATTCCAATCCCTCATGAGTATTAGCGGCTTCGAACAAACCACCCAAACCAGAGAAAAATAATCCACTAGTGCAAGAAAAAAATATTATATCATTAATAATGAAAAATAATAAATTAAACATTAATATTAAACAATACATTAGTTTTACATATAATGATTTTACTATGAAAACAATGTTGACACGTGGATTTGTTAGCAATAAAGAAAAATTGATTATAAAAAGTATCAATACATCTCTCCAAACAATCAATCAATGAGTGAGAAGGATAAGGAGAAAATAAGATACATTAGATTGGAGGTTTGAATCATATAATAGAAAGTAAATATATCCTATTAGGTTCATATAATATTCATTTTATATAATGAATAAATAAATAAACATAATATATTCATTATCAAATTTGAATGTCTCCCATTTGTGAGAATTATATGGATGGTAATCAGAGATACCTAAGGGTGGAACAAAATGGAAATGTTAAATAATGACATGTTTTTAAATGGATAAAAGTAAAACATACATAGTGATTATTAGACATGTAATGAATGAAATGAAATGATTTTTAAGAAGTATTAATGAGTGGGTTATCATTTCAATGATGGATAGATTTTTATGAACTGTAAGAAATAAAATAAAGGCTGAAATAAATGAATAAAATTTCATTGGTGATCAGAAAGTTTCAGGGAAAACATAAAGGACTAAGACTCCACAAAAAACCTCATTTCTCAAATGTAGAGACTAAATCATTTGGAGAGGCAGACATGGATGACAATTGCATCAAATATATGCATTATGAGTTTAATGTAAATAAGAACAATGTGACATGAGGATCATGATCCAAATAAGAACAATAAAGTCTTTTATAGATAAATTTGTTTCATATATTGTTCCAAAAACTATCCAGTTGTTTAAAAATACATGAGTTTTATAATTAATATTTTATCCTAATTCTACAAAACTCATAACATATAAGGTAATGGAAATTTATTGTAATGATACATTTTTTATGTCATGTAATTGACATGGTCACATCTGTGGGGCATCATATTACCACTAGAAGGACATAAAAATGGATTTATCTATATGTTATTAAACCACAAAATTCAATAGTATTAACCATAAATAGTGAAGATATAATGTCAATAAATTGTTAAATCCAAAATAATAAAGTTTACTTGTAGTGGGATTCTAAAGGTGTAATGATTTTATCAATGAAAAATTATTTTTATTTCAACCAAATAGATTCTATTAAAGCTTATTTATTAAATTTACATCAATCAATGTTAATATTTTTTTATCAAAAATAGATAAATCAAGAGGTATAAGATTTATTATTTAATGATTTAAATTAATCTTTAAAATTTAAACAGTAGAAAACTTTTCTATTTAAATAAGTTACTTTTCAAATAAAATATCAAATTTTGAAATAAAAAATTGATCAATCATAAAAGATTGAGAACAATAAACACACCAATAATTTACTCTTTTTCTGAACCATGTAATGAAACAAAATTTGGTATCTTAAAACCCCATGATGATGAGGGATTTCCTAAAAAATGACTCATTCTAATTGTTTATTTCTTGACTATATTTTTACAACCAAATTCAAAATTTCAATTCCATTTTATCTCAAAATCATTTTTTCCTATAAATATATCCCAAGGATTATAGATCCTTATACCTCTTGGTTTTTTATTTTTATAGAAATTAATTCATATTATTTAAATTCAAATTTCTATAATTTAAAAATAAAAACTAACAATATTATATTTTTTTCAATATGTCGTTAAATAAATAATACAACAAATAAAACATATATAATTTTTTCACATCTGATTTTATAGATTCATCATAATAATTTTATTTCTACATTTTATAATTGACACCTAATTCTATCCCAAGCGACATGAAATAGTTCACAGTCATCCTAAATAAATCCAATTATTTTACACCATATTTAAATTCTCATTATCCATGGAAAAAATTTCATAAATGAATAATTGTATAGTTGTTCCCATGTGTTTTGTATTTTATAATCCATTTTTTGGAAAAAACATATAAAATTGCCTTTAAAATAGAAGGGGATGCCCCTATATTTTAGTTTCTCATCCCCCAACCCTCTAAGTGTAAATTGATGCATAACATACTATAATATCCTAATGATGTCATATTTTTAATCAACCAAGTGATTTTTAATATAATATTCAAATCCAATGAAAAGACTGATTCCTATATGGATGAATTTCTTCAATAATTAATGATTGAAAAAGGTAGATTTCCTTGAATATAGGTATTAGAAGCCTATTATATCTCACAAAAACCTGACAAAACTTTTAGTTTGATATATTTCAAGTCACTGAGTACCAATGTTGTCCCAATGATACCCACATGATATCAGGGGAGATGATACTACAATATATATAACACACAATGAATTTTCAGTTGTTTTATTATAGGTTAGTGAAACTATAATTTTTGGGATACATAGATTTGGATTGAGAAGTTTTAGTGGATAACTAAGGAAAATTAGAGATATCAAAAAATCTGGATTTCATTTGACTCATGGTTGTGTTCAACACGTGAATCGCTCAAGACTTGGATTCGATCCTTGGAATATTTGGAACCATTATTCTAGCCTAGATTCGAGCTTGGATTCAATACTGAGGATTTCAATAAGCAAGTCACTTCTGTGGAGATATATATATATCACAACAGGTTTGCGATGGTTAGGGTTCTTAAAATAGATTGTCACACTTTTATCAGCACTTCAAAAAAGGCAATCATAATGATTCCTTTTATAAGTGCTAACTTTTTAAGCACTGATAAAATGAATCTTTATCATCACAAAAAGATCATTATTGATACTTATAAAACTTTTTTTTGAAAAAAAACATATTTCAAAAAAGAAAAATAATTATATATAATTATAATAATTATAATAATACTTTTAATAAAACAATAATTTTATAATTCTTTGAATATATAAATATTTATTTATAATTATATAAATAAAATTTTTAAAAATAATATTTATATCATTATATATTTATAGAATTATATATATATGAACATAGTAAATATATTCATTATTTAAACAAATTTAATATAATTTTATATTTATTTATTTATAATTATATAAATACTTTTTAAAAAAGAATTATTTACATATTTATTATCATAAATACATAAAAATAGACAATATACATTGATGAGTATATTTCTTTATAAATATTTTTTTACATATGTATTGTTAACATTATTAATGAATATTTAATTTTAAGTTCTTGTATGTTAAAAATGAGTAAAATATATTAATAAAAAATGATTATGATGTTGAAAATTAAAATAAGTTTATATAATATAAATCATTAAAAAGATTTATATATATTTAAAAAAATATAAATACATATTGAAAATATTAGAACATAGTAAATATATATACATAATAATAAATAATATAAATTGTTAAAAAAAATATTTTTTCATTTGTGTGTATGCATGTAAAAATTAATCAATTAATTATATATGAAATCAATATAATACATTTTATATATATGTTATTATTTGAAAAAACAAACGATATTCAATAATTTCCATTACTCGATGAAATTAGTTAGTATTTTTAATTCATATTAATCATTAATTATAAACCATTGTTCACTAAATATATTATTATTTGATGTAAATAACAAATAATATTTTCTATTATATAAATCATGTTTATATATGTTAATATATTTCTATATATTTAATATAAAATATTTATTAACATTATCAATAATCATCTAATTAATAAAATGTATATTATTTTTCTAAATTTACTTATTTTTAATTTTAATTTTTTTAACATCCATTTTTCATATATCTATATATTTAATACTTACTACTTATTTGTGTTTATAATTTATATATCGTATAATCAATTTATTCATTCTTATCAATAACTTTTTAATTGATAAAATTTTTAATATATTTTTTAATAATCTTATTTATTATTTTTTATTTATTTCATTATTTCATTTTATTTATTTGGGCCTTTACTAGTGCTAAAAAATAACTAATAATGGATTCCTTTATGAGCACTAAAAATATATCACTGATAAATGGTTAGTTTTATCAATACTTTCTTTATCACGGATAAAGATGCCATTTATCAGAACTTTTTGCAAACATTGATAAATACCAGCACTGTTAAATGCATGTTTTTAGCAGTTCTAGGAGATTCATGAACAGTTTTTTTTGAACATTTGGTCTTGTTTTTTCATGCTTCCATGTGCATCAATTCAAGACTAAGGTGTAAGCAGAGTCTCATGTTAATCAAGTACAATTTCATAAATGCTCAAGCAATTTAAGTATCCTTTATGTTGATAAACTAAGTAATACTAATCCAAATGATGTGATCATGGGGGGGTTGATTGAAGTGATCCAAGGGAGGTAATGTGATACTCCTAAATTTCTTATAAAGTAATTCTGATTGGAACATAGTGACTTTTTTATTTTCTTTACTAGAAAATAACTATTGAATAATAGTGTATTTAGGCACATCTTACACACTGTCAGCATATTCAAAGTAGAATAGACCTTAATTTTGAACCATTTATAACTACAATATTGTGTCTCTATATAAGGATGTTTAAAAACTACCAGATTTCATCAGATAGGTTGTATAAGCTCATACCATCATTAGAAGAAGATCATTCTCTTTCTGAGAAAAAGATGACATCCTAATTCACCCCTCCCCTATCAGGATTTTCTAGAGTCCTATAACTACTAATCCATTGGTAGTGGAATAATGAATTACTTCCCGTGAAAATATATTCCTAGATTTAAAATTTAATGATGGGAGAAGGTAATTCTAGCAGTTTATTATTTGAAAGGATAATTTTACCAATATCTGTCAATAATCCTAAATGCTGAATAGATTAATGAAATAGAAAGTATGGAATGCTTAACTTTAAAAGTGATATTAGTTGTGAAATAATTTCCTTACGAATAGTGAGTTGAAATAGAGTATAAGTTCCCTACTTTAAAAAAGAATGAAATATAAACTATTGAAGATTATAAGGTTAACATTACAAGATTATCGAGATATATTACATATTACATGGATAATCTATGAAGTAATTATTGATATTCATTTGATAGAATAATGTTGAGTCTCTTATGGGTGATGTATTCTCAAAAAAATTCTTCATGTGCTAATATAGTACCAGATTCCTTCAAGACAGAGAAAGATTTTTTAATGTTTTCAATCACCAAGGGAAATCATGAAAAGAATAGGTCAACTAAGAATAGGGAAGAAATGTATGGGTGAAAACGAAAAGGTGGGTGTTATTTCCCAAAATTTGAAAGTTCAAGAAAGAAACACTCGAGTACTTTCTTAATGGGAACATTTCTATATTTCAAGTGCACGGAAAGGGGTCATAATGTTTCTAAATGGAAAGTAGAGAAATAAATAATTGGTATCCAATGCTTCAGATATAATGATATGGGAAAATATTCAAATTTATGTTCCTTTGGATCATTGAACCACTAATAAGGGGGTTGATTTAGTGGTCAAATGTTTATAAATTTCAATCTTTATGAAAAATTACCCATATAGCTTCTTAGAATCATTTAATAATAAACTTCTAAAACAACCTCACAACAATGCAATGAAAATAAAGAAAACAAAGCATGAATGTTTTAAAAATTTAGGCCTTAAAGTGAGTATGTAAATCCTCTCAATGGAAACTTTTATGGGTCTATATAAATTCACTATTGGATTGAGGTGTATAAAAATTTTGATCTCAATCCTCTTAGACTCATTCTATCTCATGATAGGTATTATTATAATTACTCCAATTAGCTTGAAAAATATTTCTTACAAAACTGATCTATTAAAAAGGTATGAAAAATTGTAACTTCATCAACCAAAAGTTCATCTAGAAATTTCATCCAGTTTCCTCAGTATAGAATTATCCATCCGTTGATCCCTTTCAATATCCATAAATTTTCATTTATTGGGCCTCAATAAAATTGAACCAAATTTTCTAACATGGGTTAAGTTTTATTAAAGAAATTATTTTTCATCTCTTCTACATAGAAACTATGTTTAACAAACTATGTTATTTTCTCTATTTATTAGTAATATTTAATGAAACTTCTTTCCAATTTTTTAATTAAAAAATCTATCTGGAATAATTCATCAACATAAAATAAAATTTTGGTTGGAAACTCACATTGGAAACAAATTCTATTGTGCTTTATATTTTTCATATGTTTTAAATACATTTAGATTTTAATTTTCATCCCTTTATATTGGTTCCAAAGAATTATAAAATTTAATAAACACAATTCATTTTTGGGATAAATTAATCATTAATTTCATGTCACCAACCTATTTTAATTTTATAAGATGCTTATCATCCCATATAGAATATTCATAAAGATTCATTTAATTCTCCAAAAATTCAAACCTTTCTCAAAAATCCTTACCTTCATATGTTAAGTAAATTATACACTTTATCATATCTTAGTATAAAAAAACCAATTTAAATAAAAAAAAATTAACACCTAATCTTTTTGAACATGACAAATTTTTCTTAGAAAAACTATTATCGATGCATTTTTTATCCAAAGGATTTATAAAAAAATATTCATTCATCTTTTTTTAAATGAATCTTCCACATATTTCTTCAATCAATTCTTTTTATAATAATTCATCAATCAATGGATTTTAAAAAAACTCTTATAGATCAATATTTCTCTACCTCATCACTTTGCATCTATATATATTTTATACACCACATTAAACAATCTTATCAAAAAAATTATTCTAGTGACATTGATAGTTTTCGTCCACTACCCATAAAACCAATCACTATATTTTAGGTTCTTATCCCTTCTTAATCACTTATTAACTTAAAAAATTCAAATATTATTCATTCTATAATAAAACTCTTCTCTTCACAGTTTATTAAAAAATCATAGGAATTAATCTACATTTTTCTATTGCTCATTACCCACTAAACATGGTTGGATACATTATTGGGAACTTCTAAATACTTTTCTCATAGAAAAATTTCTTCATATAGTGCACCAATTGTATTTATTGTTTTTATTTATCCATAAAAATTTACATACACGTAAAAATATAAATTACTATTTAGATTTTTATATCTTTAAACATTTTAGGAATATTCACAAACTTTCTAAAAAAATCATTCTTTCCATCCATCGGGCTAGATTTTCTAAACAGCATTATTTCGTTCGTCTAATGACATTTGTAGATGGAATTTTTATAAACATTTCATACAAAAGTTAATTTCTAAAATCATCCCTAAAAAATATACATGTTTTCATCTGATGAATATGTTCACTAATTTTCCTAAAATAATCAAGTTCTACTTCTAAATACACTTCAAAAATACTTTTTCTGGTAACCTATATTTTTTAGGTCAAGTAATGATCATCTTGAATTTAGATATACTGATCTTCCATTCAAAAAACGTAATCTCCTATCAGGACTATCTTCATGATATTGGAAACATTATAGAATAGAATTTTTTGAATTAGTAAGGAAAAAATCATAAAAAATTTAATTAAACTTCAGAACATCGACATAACCTATGGAAATTATATAACACTTTATTCTTACCAAACATTATCAAAAAAATTCCTCTAAAACTTTGTGTAACGTTATTACCTAATAAAAAAACAATTATTTTAAAAATATATACAAAAATAAATAAATAAAAAATTTTATTAAAACATCATAGAGTATATTTAATCTCCCAATTTTCATTTATTAACAGTTTTTGTTAACAAAATTTATAACTCATCATGTTTCGTCACTCAAAAAAATTTAGCACCCCATTTTTTTAACTTTTACCAACCTCATAAATTATCAAATATAAGTTCATGACACCACACTACTATAGAATATAATGATTAATGGGATATAATCCCTCATTTATAATAAAATTTGTGGTACTGTTGGGATAAACACCCATTCAATTTTTATGTTCACAATTTTTCTTACCAATTTTTATATCTCAATTTTTCAATCACTGTCTTTTTGTTTTATACCCCTTTTCACTATAATCATAGCTTCAAATTCATAATATAAAAAAATGTAAAAAAACTTCTTAAAATATTTTTAATGTCTCTCCTCCTTTTCCAGCATTATCAAATGCATGGTGGGGGAA